>CM033322.1:9927500-11127500 GCA_019359835.1 Pharus latifolius
ATCGATTAGTAATATATTTTCTCCAAATTTGGGCATCTGCCGGAGCTTTTGAAATAAAAACACTAATCGAAGTCAATAAGTGTTATATACGAACCTGATCTCTCTATAAAGCATAAACACATGCCTAGCACTTATTGGTGTGTGTATGTGGAATTATTTTACAAATAATTCATAGAAAAAATTAATTATAAAAAATGATCTATAGTTGTTGTATTTTGTAAAGTAGTTCGCCATGTTAACATGTCCAGTCTTGAAGAATCGACAAACAATATGTCGCGTTGTGGGGCACTCGACAAACCCTTTGACTTTTATAATGACTGTGATTGAAGGTCGAAATGAGAGTGGTCGTGGCGACTGAAATGGTCGAAGAAGTGGTTGGTTGATGACGACCAAAATCGGTGAAGTTATATTTCACCATAACAACATTCGTCCACTTCCTCTCGACTACTATTTTAACAACTATGAGTTGTCACAGGAGCTGAAGGTCTTATCAAGTTTCTATCACTTGACAAGCCGATTTCAACACCCACAACGCGACACGTCGTTTGTCAAGTCTCCAAGACTCGAGAGGTTGATGTGGCGGATTATTTGTGCAAAATACGACAACTATGAGTTACTTTTTTAATTAGTTTTTTCAAGATTTTTTTCACAAATAACCCACATAAAAACTAATTACAAAAATGACCAAAGTTGTCGTATTTTACAAAAATAACCTGTCACCTAGTGTCGAATATTGAAGACTCGACAAGAGTGGAAATTGGATTGTCAAGTGCTCAACACTTGACAAACTCTCTGACTCCTATAATGGCATGGTCCTAATATGACTAGTTTTGAACTGACACGATCACGACCAATTTCAATACAGATACGATCAGTTTGTGTACTAGATACGACCATGACCGAGTAGTCATAGGGTTTGTCTAGTGCCCAGCACTCAACAAGTCGATTTGCATTTCCTGCAACGTGACATTTGGCTTGTCGAGTTTTTAGGACTCGAGAGGCTGATATAGCGGACTATTTTTACAAAATACGACAACTCTGGGTCATTTTTTATATTAATTTTTTCTGTGAATTATTATAAAAAAAATTCTTTTAAGTGTAAGGATGCATTTCCTACGGGGATCAAACCGAGAGATGTAACACCTATAAAGAAAGAAAGAGCTCTTGTGATCAGTACGATCAATCCATAAACCCTAGAACTAAAATTACCTGCAACATTTTGGTATCAGAGTTAATTGATGCACTCTCCACCATTCTACGGCTTGACTTGGTGCTTCTCTGGCCTTTGCTACCGGCAAGATTAGCGTACCATCCTCGACTGCGTGTTCTCTGCTTTTAGTGAGCTACACCGACTACTAGTTCCGGCGAGCAGGCGTCGAGCTGCACTAGCTTCGAAGCTTCAGTTGGTACACGGCAACAGCTCGTCATTACTGTAGACTTGTCGAGGTCAAAGCGGATCGATCATAGATGGAGCTGAAAGTGCCATATGCTATTCTATGCGGTGTTATTACATTTGTTGTAGGATGGCTGCTTCACTGGGTCTACAAGTGGACGAATCCCCCGTGCAATGGCAGGCGGCTTCCTCCCGGTTCCATGGGCTTCCCCATTGTTGGTGAGACCTTCCAATTCTTCAAGCCAAGCCCTTCTTTGGGCATACCAAACTTCTACACACTAAGGTTCAAGAGGTAATGTGCTCAAACTGTTGTGGGTATATTATTGTCTAACGTTTTAACTTTTTGCAGTAACTAGTCGCTGCATAATTAAAATTTGGCTTATTAACCGAAGAGATATGTTCTTTCGAGATAGCAAACCAAAGGAATCTAGTGATGCATAAGATCATATATCACATTGTGCCAGTGTGATATAAGTCACATAAAAGGATATCGCTAAAGTATACATACAATAATATTACAAAGACTCCACGCACCACATAAATTTTACATACATCCGCATCTTAATCCTATAGTCAATTTGCATTCTCCTATCGCTAATTTGCATCGACCAATTAGATTTTATAAGATTTTGTTTAGGAGTAGCATTTTAACTAGGCATCTTGCATATGGTTGCCGTTCACCTCATAAATAAAAAAATATTGCTTCATCTCTCAAAACAAAAACATTGTTTCTCTCTTAGGTATGGTCCACTTTTCAAGACTAGCTTGGTGGGGCAACCTGTGGTGGTTTCACTTGATGTGGAGTTCAATCGATTCATTTTTCAGCAAGAAGGCAAGTTGTTTCGGAGTTGGTAATAGTACCTTTGGTAAGGAGAGCATCTCTTTGTATGATGGCTCTAAGCACATTCGAATTGAGCTTGGGATCCATAATATTTGGTTATCAAAGCCTGAAAGAAGGGCTCCTGAGCGAATTGGAGGACACCGTGAGAGATAGCCTCAGAGCATGGGCTAGTAAACCAAGCATCGAGGTGAAGGATGCTGTATCCAATGTAAGTATGAAAGCAAAACACTTCTATTACTATTTCGTTTGACAAAACATGTTATGTAGGACTTTTTTTGTTTCACAAAATTTGTTGCCTTATAATTTCTAAATAGTAGACACTTTTTCTTAAATTATTCCTATTAAATATGTGTCTAAACCCTTTGTTTACTAGATAGAATTAATATATTCTCTCAATTCGGGTCATTAAATTTTCATTGAAGCAAGATAGTTTAAGAGTACTTATTACCGCATATTGTAAAAATATGTCTTTATTGTTCTGTGTTTTTCTATGCTCTATCATAATGCGCTAGGTTTTACAAATAGAAACATGCAATGATGTGACACTATCCTCTAAAATTATGAGCAATCTAACATTATTAATTATTCTATGGACTGTCTATAAGTAAGAGTTTTTTTTCTTAAAAAATTTATACCATCTAGACTATACACTTAAAATTTAATTTCAATTTTCACTGTCATCCCTTCTCCTCATCTTCCTCCTCCCTCTCTCCTTCTCATCTTTGCCGCCACCGCCCCGTCATTCTTCGTCCCATCCTCCCCCACTAGCTATCATCGCCCACAACCACCGCTGCCACAGATGTTTTGCCACACCGCCTCCACCCGTGGCTGGCGGCGCCACTACTGTGTTGCCTCCACCCGTCAACGGGTCACCAGAAAAATTAAAGAAGAGACTAGATAAATCCTAGAGTCTAGATTTAAAAAAAAGGATTTGATAAAATGGTAGACAAAAAATGTATGCAAGATAAGAAAAAAAAAAGACATATCCATTACCAAAATTCTTATTGTATATGGTTGGCAGTATGGAATTGTCAAAAAAAAAAAAAAAAAGAATAAAAGGATAGGGAAATGATAAGAGAAAAAAAAGGAAACAGAATTACTTACCCAAATGAATATGTTATCTGTCTTTGAGGCTTGGTATATGTGCTCTTTGTATTTAACAAAGGTTGCTAATTGTTTTGAATTTATGTCCCGAAATATTATTCGTTGTCTAATCTATCCTTGCCAGATTAGTAACAAAAAAAAAAAATGAAAAGTGTTAGATGGTTGTCTTCTCATATCACTTATTTACTATTAGTCGTTTTAGAGGGTGCTAATAAGTGCCAACATTTTTTTTCCAATTGCACCAATTAGATATCAACAGAAGACAAATTATTCAACAGGCGTGTCTGAAAAAAGTTCAAATATGTTTGTTTATGTGCAAAGCGTAAAAGAAAAATACACTCGAGAAATACATAAAGTACCTGAGATTCTTTGAATGCGATGCGCAAGCAAGCAGTTAACAGCGCTGCAGCCTGCAGCACCGGCCGGCAGCGATGACTGGCGAGTGGGGACCGTGGGGGGCAG
Source organism: Pharus latifolius (assembly GCA_019359835.1). Taxonomy (NCBI): domain Eukaryota; kingdom Viridiplantae; phylum Streptophyta; class Magnoliopsida; order Poales; family Poaceae; genus Pharus; species Pharus latifolius. The sequence continues at coordinate 9,931,301 of CM033322.1, forward strand.
TGACAGCCAGCTGCATTGGGTGGCCGCGGTCGGTCAGACACGCGAGGCGGAGCGAGCGGCGTGATCCGTGCGGATCACGCTGCCTCGTGAGATAGCAGCGGCTCTGACAAACTGTGTCCCTCTCATGAATGGTTACCAACATACTGTTTCAAACTGTGTTTTCCTATGTTCTTGTTGCAGATGATCTTTGATCTCACAGCCAAGAAGTTGATTAGCTTTGACCCCATGAGATCAAGAGAATTGAAAAAGCACTTCGATGAGTTCTTCCAGGGATTGATCTCCTTCCCGTTCTATTTTCCTGGGACAACATTTTACCAATGCATGCAGGTATATTGTGTCCAAGCAATTCTACTAAAATCAACTCACCGATTTTATTTTAGTGTACACACCCACACACATGCATGTCATGCATATTAGGACCATAACTACAGACTTCAGTGGTGGTTTTTGTCCTTGATGCTTACGCAGGGGAGGAGAAATGTGCAGAAGATACTGAAGGATCTGCTGAAAGAAAGGCTAAGTACACCAGCAAAACGATACGGTGACCTTCTTGACATAGTTGTTGAAGAACAGCTGAGTGAAAAGCCAAAACTAGATGAGAACTTGACTACAGACACACTAGCTGCGTTCTTGTTCGGCAGCTTCGCAACAATATCATCCACCCTCTCCGTAGCTATGAAATTACTCACCGACCACCCTAATGTCGTGGAAGCGCTCACGGTTAGTTGTTCTATTTATGAGTACGTAAATATACTGCTTTTCCTCTAGGTACTTCTAATATGAATTTGATTATATATAGTATAACCTGTCAATGGTTTTCAGTATGCATAACTGAAAAACAAAGTGCACTGCAGAAACACTTATAATTAGGACCCTGTCACCATTTTAAACGCACACACATGATTATTAAGCAGAAGCCTAAACATTTGCCTTTGTCTAGGAGGAGCATGAAGCAATCCTGAAGAATCGAGAGGATGTGAATTCCGGGATCACATGGGAGGAATATAAGTCCATGACATTCACTAGTCAGGTTATCTGACGCTAACCTATACTACCATTTGAGCGTAACTGCTATGGGGTTGGATGCTTTTTGGGCGTTCTTCGAGTATTTTAAATGTACATTTTGATCTTTATACATGAGATATGTGTATACCAACTAATGCAGTATAATTGTTATTGTTTGTTTGCTACAAGTTCTCATTATCAACACAGTATATATAACAACAATTTTTATGCTACAAATTCTCCTGCTTCGCGTTTAGATAACTCTTTACAGGCCCTGTTTTTAACTCGAGTTTGTTTTGCCTAAAGGTCATTAATGAGATAACTCGAGTGAGTAACGTCGCACCTGGGATATTCAGAAAAACTATGACAGACGTACAAGTGAACGGTACTCTTCTTAGACAATTCCATCAGCTATTCTAGTATATACAGCCAATTTCTTTTTCATAGCAAAATATTGTCTGAATGATGCAACGACTTGCACAACTAGTTATTGATCATTTCACTTCTGATGCAGGATATACAATTCCAGCCGGATGGCTGGTCATGATCAGCCCCATGGTAGTTCATCTGAACCCTGAATTATTCGAGGATCCACTCACCTTTAATCCATGGAGGTGGCAGGTTAGTGCCTAATGCTTCAGCTAAGTGTTAGCATATCATATGCTACTTAACACAGTCCAACTAGACTTTCACAAACACCACTAACTACTTAGCAAAGACGGGACTAACTGAAAAGTTCAGGACAAGACGAAGCAAAGCACACTTCTGAAGAACTTTATGCCATTTGGAGGAGGCACAAGGCTCTGCATCAGGGAACAGTTTACCAAGGTTCAGATTTCAGTTTTCCTCCACACCTTGGTGACCAAGTACAGGGGATCGATAAGTTATTTATACATCATGCGTATGCTATTGTTACGTGCGCAGTGCGATGACACCTGCATCTCTAATTTTCTGAGCAGATGGAAAGAGATCCAAGGAGGGGACGTAGTACGCGTCTCAGAGATTTTATTTCCGCACGGCTATCACATCCAGCTCCTCCCTAGGACCTGATGAATGTCTGTCTGTTTAAGATGATGTTATTACTTCAATAATGCGAAACCGGTTTAAGATTTTTCTTGCAATAAAAGCATAGCTATGGGCAGACTATGGATTTAAAATCATTGAGGGCACTATATAACTGACTAACAAAATTAACAATGTATTTTTGATTATATGCTACTCCAAATAATAGTATATCCAAAAATATCATTAAATCGAATGACTAGCACTACAAAGTAGTTTAGTACCAAATGTGTACCATGACCTCTGACAGTATCGGTAGCACTCTTCAGCAAATTTTGCTCTGTGATCTAGTCATTGCAAAGCCATGTCCAAGCTAAAGGAATAAATCAACAATTAGTTTCACACCTATGGCTTTGCAAATTCAGAGATATCAAATATTGTTTTCTTTAATTTACATTTTACACTCAGACATGGAAATTCCATCAGAAATCGGAGCTATCAAGTATTGTTTTCTTTAATGGACACTCAAACGGACAAACACCAAACTAATATTTACAGAGGTACCAAAACGCACTCAAGCAGAGCAACCTTACAGAACACCAAATGAATAAATTTTTGCTGTCTAATGTCTATCTTAAGAAAACAACAGATTAGGACGTTACAAAACAACACCTCAGGACTTCTAGCTGGCCTACTGCACTACTGCTGTACTGCATAGCCTGCACTGCTGCACCGTCTGCCGTCTGGCGTGGTGTCGCGCGCACATGCGGCGTGCCCACTTCCGAGCCAGCACTGTGGTGGCTGGATAGAGCGAATTTGGGATCACCACTGATTGGGGACAACAGGGGATCTAGACACACGTTTAGATCAACGGTTGAGAGATTTAGGTCACACATTGAGGGATATCTGACTGGATTGCAGTTGCGGACGCGGGCCGCGGGAATTGGGTTGGGTGGTTGGGCCAGGGTCCAGGAAGGGGCTGGGGGCACGCATCAAGACTTACCTATCCTCCCTTCAATTTGGGCCTGGTTTCAATTTGGGCCTGGGGCCACTAGGGGCCGTGCTCGCAATGACTTCAACATGGGTCCGCACCTGCCTAGCATATGTATCTCATAATACATGTCTACTTTATATACTCGCATTTGTCTAGGTACAAACTAACATTATCTGCGTTTTGGGAGGATTATGTTGCAAACATGGTTTCCTTGTGTTACATTCAAGTGGCCGAGCATAAACATGGCCATGGTATATTCTTAAGCAGTCAGCTTAATCGTTCGTTACTTTTATCAACCCATTATGCAATAACAACATCAGATGACTCCTAAGGCTATCTCACAAGTGGGCTCCGTGCCAAAAAAATAATAAAAAATTCAATTGATGAGAGAGGAGACGTCTTCGCAGACAGCAAACGCTTCGGTGTTTTTAATTTTAATTGTCTCGATTTTCATACAACCGATTTGTATATAATTTTATTTTTTGATTTATGCATTAATCTCATTCAAATTAGATATTAATTATATTGAGAAAATTATAAACCTTTTAATTATCTTCGTATAGAGATCAAACATCGCATATATTAGATTTCTGAATTAAAAATTATTGTTGTTTTATTAAAACCTAGATGTACCATTCGTGGGCCCGTGTAAAGCACTTCGTGAAACACTTTTGCGTTGGAGTAAGGGTTGTTCAGGTAATGTTTCGCACACGTAGCACAGAAGATGCTGAGAAATATTCTGTTGAAGCGTCTGGCGAAGTGTCGATGGGTTGAAGATAGCTTAAGAGCAATTGTTGACTGCTCTGACCTACATATATGGTATATCTACTAAATACATTTATCTTAATTCCTCACTAATTGACATCTAAGACATGTAAATTATGATATATGTCTTTGACCTATGTGTTAGCCAGAGAGAAATGCAAGTGTGCATATTCATTAAGTCACATCACTCGGATTCAATATATTGGGAATCTAATTAAGGACAGAGGCAATCGAGCATACTTTATCCAGGTTTTAATTTTTCAGATAAATTTAAGTTGGGTTAAATGATGTTTAAATTTTAGATTTATCTACCTATCTATATTATCACTAATTTTAGAGTAAATTCGAACTCCAACGTTTATTGAAAAATCAAAAAATTCCTACATTAATCAAAAAAAATATCTGACCATCTCATTGGTTGGTCTCAAGTTATAACGGCCCAATTAAGAAATCTATATTATTACTAATTTCAGAGTAAATTTGAGTTTCCATGTTTACTGAAAAATCAAAGTCCTACGTTAATAAAAAAAAATAGATCTAACCATCTGATTGGTCTTGAGTTATAAAGACTCAGATTAAGAAATCATTAACTATTAGAAATTTGGTATAAAAGAAATTCTTAACTAATACAAATTTAAGGTGAAATATTAAAAATTCAAAATTAAAATTATTAAATTTTTGAAACATTAAATGATACAATCTCTAAGACTAAATATTATTAAAATTAAAATTTTGGAATTAAAAATATTTATTTTCTTTAAACCTTAACTAATACATACTCTAAAACTATATAATAAGAAAAATTAAAAATTTGAGATTAATTTTATTAAATTTCTCGATTTACATATTTATAAAAAAATCTTAACTAATACAATTCTAACATAAATTATTTAAAATTTGGAATTAAAACTATTAAATTTTTGAAATTTTAACTAATACAATCTCTAAGACTAGATATAAAAATATTAATTTCATACTCACGTTAATCCGTTAATAAAAAAAATCTGACCATCTAATCTGGTGGTCTCAACTTACAATGTCTCAATTTATGAGATAAATCTTTAACTAATACAATTCTAAAATAAAATTTTAAAAATTCGGTATTAAATAAATTCTTAACTAATACAACTTTAAGATAAAATATTAAAAATTAGAAATTAAATTATTAAAATTTGAAAACCTATCATCATTTTTGCCACACCTTTAACTAATACAACTATAAGATAAAATTTAAAAATCTAGAATTAAAAATAATAAATTTTTTTATGACACAGATCCTTAACAAAAACAATTCTATGACAAAATGTTAAGAAATTCGAAATTAAAATTATTAAATTTCTAAAATCTTAACTAATAAGAACTCTAAGACTAAATATCAATAAAAATTAAAAAAAGAAATTAAACTAAACTAGACCAAATATACACTAAATACTTCAAGTCAGACAAGAGTAGCATAAAATAAAAGATATATTTTTCTTTTTATCAGACCATCTCAATGCACTCTTTTTTTAACGTAAAAACACATACACCTTATCTCTACTCCAAGTTAAATTATATTATGATTTACATAAAAACAATTTTAAACTAAACCCAATCTATATCTTAATCTTTTAGTACATAAATTACATGCAACTTTTATATAGAAATAGGAAACCCTGATTTCTATAGAAACAGCAGTAAAAGGTCTATTGAGGATCCACTAGAATATATAGCCCTATACAATCAAATCATATCAATTATTAAAAATTTTTGCTAAAAAAATATACCATTCTCAATTATTAAAAGTTGGTGGCTTTCATATTTTGACGTAGCTTCATGGATTGCTCGGTCCCACAAGCATAGAGACCGTGCATCTCATCATTCAAATTACCATTGATCGGTTTTGCTGATGGGCCGACAGCTTCTTTTATAACAGTACAAATTTATTTGTGTTGAGTTTTATGTATTAGTGAATGTGATCAAAAGTTTAAGAGCTAGTTTACTCATCAGACTCTTGCTCACACTACCGAGTCTTTACATTATTTTTATTATAAATTACTATAATTAGTTTTTGAACTTACGAGTTCTAGACTTTAATATCGTTTTAAGTTGTATGCACTAATCAGTTTATCCAAAAATTTAAATTGATGAGAAAAGACAATCAATCTATTCATACTTTAACTATTACATATTTAGTGCTGCATATCACATGTATTATGTGGTTCGGTATGTAGCAGAAGCATGCTTAGGTGCCAAATAGTATATTAGCTTGTGGTTCGGTAAATAGCAGATCTTGCTTAGGTGCCAATGCTACAAATAGTATTGGCCAGTATTTTCTTTTAATCTGTAGACTTATTGATCAACCTTAAATATGTTTTGGAATCATTCGCACGTACGGTCTGAAATTACACAGGCAAACCTGTCGGTCGCGTCTGAAATTGTGAAACCATCTCATCACAAAGAATGTAAATTTGACAGTCATCCATCGTATATTTAAGGGAGCAACTAACGATATATCATTTGAAAACGTTACAATTTTACTAGTTGGATCTTATATAATCATCAAAATACTTTAAACATTATTTATGTTGTATCACATTGGTGAGAGCTCATGATTGTCAAGGTGACTTGGGCTCCATCTCCAACTATCATATACATATTTTTTTTATTGTTTCATTTATGTTGAAATCTGTATATATTTCAATGATTTTTGTTGAAACCACATTAAGTTTTGTGTATCTATTTTGATATTTTCTATGTTTCATATGCATTTAGCAATATTTATCTCAATTTTTTTAATTTTTCATTTGTGTTGAAATATGTACATATTTCAATACTTTTTGTTAAAACCACAATAGATTTCATATATCTATCTTAAATTTTTTATGTTTCAAATTTATTTAGTAATACTTGTCTCAGTTATATTTGTCTATTGTGAAACATGAGTATATGTACTAAAATTTGTGCAGGTTTCATGCATTTTCATCGGAATCATTCAAGTTTCGTGTGTACTTGCTAGAATTGAAGTAAGTTTTGTGGATTTATGTTGAACATTGTGTAAGTTTCAATGATTTTGTTCAAACCCATTCAAGTTTTGTGAGTCTATATTGAAATTTTTTTAGATTTCATATGTGTTTGACAATATTTGTATCAGTTATATTTGTTTATCATTAAACACAAATATATTACTTATTGAACCAGTAATTAAGAATTGGCACAACCCAACTATCTCACTAGCCCAACACCATAGCCACCTTAGCCTTGAGTTGTTTATTGAAAGCTATTTTTATTATTTTTAAAAAAAATTTGAGTTAATTTTGTAATTAATTTTTTAGTGAATTATTTAAAAAAAAATCTTTTTTCTAAGCTAATCATGAAGCGCGTGGTGAGACCTTCCAATCTATCATATACAATATTTTCATCCCATTGACTTACTATTGTTCATTATATCTTTTCCTTGATTACGTCACATCCCTTTTTTACTGCCCAATCGATCGGTTTCGTTCGTTTTCTAAGTTAGTCATGACGAGATATCTGCTGGTGGGCTATTGCTAAGCAAAGCATGAAGCTCGTGGCGTTCTATAAAATTAACGAAAAGAACTCACGAAGCTCGAGAAATTTTGATTTGGAATCTCAATCTTCATGGCGGACGTTTCAAGGAAAAAACATAATGTTCATATCCTATACTTTACGGAATAAAAGATACATACATATCTTTTTCTTCATTTAAATCGTTAAACTAAAAAATTAAAAATTTATATTAAAATAAGTGAGAGGTCTAATATGTCTTACAAAATAATTAAACATTTCAATTTCTGTTTTATATCATATCTTTATTCTCTAAGACAAAATATACATATCTAATTTTAAATTTTGTTATTACTGGAATTATCCCATATTATTTGTGGAAGAGATTTTGTGTTAATTTAAAAGTGTGAGAAAAAATCTCATCTCTTAAGTTAGATTTTTGTAAAAAAGTCTAATTACACTCGATAATTATTATAAGAGTTGATCATACGTGTGAAAAGAGAAATTGTTATGATTATGTTAGTGGAAGGGGTTAAGTATCAATTTAAAAGTTTGACTTCTAATTTTTGAGATGATAAGACCAATAGTATCCTACAATCGCCGACAAAACCGGTAAAGGTTGGTTCAAAACTAATCGCAAGACTTCTTTGCCGACCTGCATTTTATTCGCGATAAGTAATATATTTTCTCCCATTTGGCGGGCTTCTTGCCGGAGCTTTTGAAATAAAAACACTAATCCAAGTCAATAAGTGTTATATGCGAACTAGATCTCTCTATAAAGCATAAACACATGCCTAGCACGTGTTGTTGCGTGTGTGTGTGTGTCTATTAAGTGTAAAGATGCATTCCGACGGGGATCAAACTGAAAGATGTAACACCTATAAAGAAAAGAAAGAGCTCATGGGATCAGTAAGATCAATCCATAAACCCTAGAACTAAAATTACATGCAACATTTTGGTATCAGAGTTAATTGATGCAATCTCCACCATTCTACGGCTTGACTTGGTGCTTCTCTGGCCTTTGCTACCGGCAAGATTAGCGTACCATCCTCGACTGCGTGTTCTCTGCTTTTGGTGAGCTACACCGACTACTAGTTCCGGCGAGCCGGCGTCGAGCTGCATTGGCTTCAAAGCTTCAGTTGGTACACGGCAACAGCTCGTCATTACTGTAGACTTGTCGAGGTCAAAGCGGATCGATCATAGATGGAGCTGAAAGTGCCATATGCTATTCTATGCGGTGTTAGTACATTTGTTGTAGGATGGCTGCTTCACTGGGTCTACAAGTGGACGAATCCCCCGTGCAATGGCAGGCGGCTTCCTCCCGGCTCCATGGGCTTCCCCATTGTTGGTGAGACCTTCCAATTCTTCAAGCCAAGCCCTTCTTTGGGCATACCAAACTTCTACACACTAAGGTTCAAGAGGTAATGTGCTCAAACTGTTGTGGGTATATTATTGTCTAACGTTTTAACTTTTTGCAGTAACTAGTCGCTGCATAATTAAAATTTGGCTTATTAACCGAAGTGATATGTTCTTTCGAGATAGCAAACCAAAGGAATCTAGTGATGCATAAGATCATATATCACATTGTGCCAGTGTGATATAGGTCACATAAAAGGGTATCGCTAAAGTATACATACAATACTATTACAAAGACTCCACGCACCACAAAAATTTTACATTTTTTTTTTGTAAAAATTGATCTATACATCCGCATCTTAATCCTATAGTCAATTTGCATTCTCCTATCGCTAATTTGCATCGACCAATTAGATTTTATAAGATTTTGTTTAGGAGTAGCATTTTAACTAGGCAAGTTGCATATGGTTGCCGTTCACCTCATAAATAACAAAATATTGCTTCATCTCTCAAAACAAAAACATTGTTTCTCTCTTTAGGTATGGTCCACTTTTCAAGACTAGCTTGGTGGGGCAGCCTGTGGTGGTTTCACTTGATGTGGAGTTCAATCGATTCATTTTTCAGCAAGAAGGCAAGTTGTTTCGGAGTTGGTATCCTGACACAGCTAATAGTATCTTTGGTAAGGAGAGCGTCGTTTCGTGTGATGGCTCTATCCATAAGCATATTCGGAGCTTGGGATCCATAATATTTGGTCATGAAAGCCTGAAAGAAGGGCTCCTGAGTGAATTGGAGGACACCGTGAGAGATAGCCTCAGAGCATGGGCTAGTAAACCTAGCATCGAGGTGAAGGATGCTGTATCCAATGTAAGTATAAAAGCAAAACACTTTTATTACTACTTTGTTTGACAAAACATGTTATGTAGGAATTTTTTTGTTTCACAAAATCTGTTGCTTTATAATTTCTAAATAGTAGACACTTTTTCTTAAATTATTCCTATTCAATATGTGTTTAAACCCTTTGTTTACTAGATAGAATTAATATATTCTCTCAATACGGATCATTAAATTTTTATTGAAGCAAGATAATTTAAGAGTATTTATTACCACATTTGTAAAAATATGTCTTTATTGTTCTGTGTTTCTCTATGCTCTGACATAATACGCTAGGTTTTGCCAACAGAAACATGACACTGTCTATTAAAACTATGAGTGAACACAAAAGTTTAACATTATTAATTATTCTATTGATTGTCTAGGAGCAAGTTTTTTTTTCTTAAAAAATTTATACCATCTAGACAAATACGTTTAAAACTTAATTTCAATTTCCACCATCATTTCTTCTCCTCATCTTCCTCCCTCTCACTTTCTCATCTTTACCGCCGTCGCCCATCATTCTCCGTCACCTCCTTCCCCGCTCGCTGTCATCGCCCACAACCACCGGTGCAAAGCGTAAAAGGGAAATATTGTTTTCCTATGTTAGCCTCGTGAGATTGCAGCGGCTCTGACAAACTTTGTCCCTCTCATGAATGATTACCAACATATTGTTTCAAACTGTGTTTTCCTATGTTCTTGTTGCAGATGATCTTTGATCTCACAGCCAAGAAGTTGATTAGCTTTGACTCCATGAGGTCAAGAGAATTGAAAAAGAACTTCGATGCGTTCTTCCAGGGATTGATCTCCTTCCCGTTCTATTTTCCTGGGACAACATTTTACCAATGCATGCAGGTATATTGTGTCCAAGTAATTCTACTAAAATCAACTCACCGATTTTATTTTAGTGTACACACCCACACACATGCATGTCATGCATATTAGAACAATAACTACAGACTTCAGTGGTGGTTTTTGTCCTTGATGCTTATGCAGGGGAGGAGAAATGTGCAGAAGATACTGAAGGATCTGCTGAAAGAAAGGCTAAGTACACCTGCAAAACGATACGGTGACCTTCTTGACATAGTTGTTGAAGAACAGCTGAGTGAAAAGCCAAAACTAGATGAGAACTTGACTACAGACACACTAGCTGCGTTCTTGTTCGCCAGCTTCGCAACAATATCATCCACCCTCTCTGTAGCTATGAAATTCCTCACCGACCACCCTAATGTCGTGGAAGCGCTCACGGTTAGTTGTTCTATTTATGAGTACGTAAATTTACTGCTTTTCCTCTAGGTACTTCTAATATGAATTTGATTATATATAGTATAACCTGTAAATGGTTTTCAGTATGCATAACTGAAAAACAAAGTGCACTGCAGCAACACTTATAATTAGGGACCCTGTCACCATTTTAAACGCACACACATGATTCCTAAGCAGAAGCCTAAAACATTTGCCTTTGTCTAGGAGGAGCATGAAGCAATCCTGAAGAATCGAGAGGATGCGAATTCCGGGATCACATGGGAGGAATATAAGTCCATGACATTCACTAGTCAGGTTATCTGACGCTAACCTATACTACCATTTTGAGCGTAACTGCTATGGGGTTGGATGCTTTTTGGGCGTTCTTCGAGTATTTTAAATGTACATTTTGATCTTTATACATGAGATATGTGTATACCCAATGAACTAATGCAGTATAATTGTTATTGTTTGTTTGCTACAAGTTCTCATTATCAACACAGTAAATATAACAACATTTTTTTTGCTGCAAATTCTCCTGCTTGGCGTTTAGGTAACTCTTTACAGGTCCTGTTTTTAACTCGAGTTTGTTTTGCCTAAAGGTCATTAATGAGATAACTCGAGTGAGTAACGTCGCACCTGGGATATTCAGAAAAACTATGACAGACGTACAAGTGAACGGTACTCTTCTTAGACAATTCCATCAGCTATTCTAGTATATACAGCCAATTTCTTTTTCATAGCAAAATATTGTCTGAATGATGCAACGACTTGCACAACTAGTTATTGATCATTTCACTTCTGATGCAGGATATACAATTCCAGCCGGATGGCTGGTCATGATCAGCCCCATGGTAGTTCATCTGAACCCTGAATTATTCGAGGATCCACTCACCTTTAATCCATGGAGGTGGCAGGTTAGTGCCTAATGCTTCAGCTAAGTGTTAGCATATCATATGCTACTTAACACAGTTCAACTAGACTTTCACAAACACCATTAACTACTTAGCAAAGTCGGGACTAACTGAAAAGTTCAGGACAAGGCGAAGCGAAGCACACTCCTGAAGAATTTTATGCCATTTGGAGGAGGCACAAGGCTCTGCATCGGGGAACTGTTTACCAAGGTTCAGATTTCAGTTTTCCTCCACACCTTGGTGACCAAGTACAGGTGATCGATAAGTTATTTATACATCATGCGTATGCTATTGTTACGTCCGCGGTGCGATGACACATGCATCTCTAATTTTCTGAGCAGATGGAAAGAGATCCAAGGAGGGGACGTAGTACGCGTCTCAGAGATTTTATTTCCGCACGGCTATCACATCCAGCTCCTCCCTAGGACCTGATGAATGTCTGTCTGTTCAAGATGTTGTTATTACTTCAATAATGCGAAACCGGTTTAAGATTTTTCTTGCAATAAAAGCATAGCCATGGGCAGACTATGGATTTAAAATCATTGAGGGCACTATATAACTGACTAACAAAAGAAATAATGGATTTTTGATTATATGCTACTCCAAATAATAGTATATCCAAAAATATCATTCAAAAAGTTAATGTTTGTAATATGACGTTCAAAAGAGTAAAATAATTATCATTTACTGTCCCAATATATTTAACATTATTTTCTATCTTTTTAACATTTTTACTCACACAAAATAACTGTTTTGCCTTTAAGTGCAAATTGGGTTTAGCTCAACCCAATTTGTCCACCCGACCTGACCCATAACGACCAAAATCTCCAAACTTTTTCTTCTTGTCACTCTGGCAGCGTGCATATGCATCTCCAGCACACATAGAAAGAGGCCCGCAATGGGCTTCATGAGACTCATCATCACTGTCACCCATAGAAACTGCTTTGTGGACTTGTGCAACTAGAGTAAATATGGTTTGGTTGGGATCGGGTGGGTTCCAATATGAAATAACTATTTCACTCTTTAGAACGGCATACTAAAGACGCTAATTTTTTTAGTGACATTTGAGGTTATACCACTCTTTAGTAGCATGTTATAAAAAATCTCAAGAAACAATTTCCACAGTAGAAATATGAATTACCCTAGCACTAGAAAGCAAAACAGGAACAATTTTATAATCACGCCGCAATAATGTTCTGCACCAAATTTTAGAATCCTAGCACTACAAAGTAGTTTAGTAGCAAATGCGTACCATGACCTCTGACAGTATCGGTAGCACTCTTCAGCAAATTTTGCTCTGTGATCTACTCATTGCAAAGCCATGTCCAAGCTAAAGGAATAAATCAACAATTAGTTTACACCTATGCCTTTGCAAATTCAGAGATATCAAATATTGTTTTCTTTAATTTACATTTTACACTCAGACATGGAAATTCCATCAGAATTCGGAGCCATCAAGTATTGTTTTCTTTAATGTACACTCAAACGGACAAACACCAAACTAATATTTACAGAGGTACCAAAACGCACTCAAGCAGAGCAACCTTACAGAACACCAAATGAATAACACACCGGGTTGCAACTTGCAACTTTATGTGCAAACCGCTGCGTGTAACATGCGCCACGGAACACAAGGCGCCTGCAAATTGAATTCGGTTTCCACGGCTGCTCAAAGGTGGCGAATCTTTGCAACAAATCTAACCGTGGCCAGTGTCAAATCTCCCGGGAAACATGTCTAACATGGGAAGTGCACTGCGCTCCTCCAGAAAATCAGAAAATAGACACTGTTTGTCACTTGACACACCCGTGTTACCTACACTAGCTAAAGATTCAGGCGCTGTTTGAAAAGACGATATTTGAAAACTAGAGTATTTTAAAATTATAATTTTTGAATTATCATACAATCAAAACCACAATATTTGGTAGTATTACAAAACCACAGTTTTTGAGAACCTACAGTTTTTATAAGTGTTTGGATACATAGTTTTTTTTCAAAGTATCATTTTGGTGTTTAAATAAATTAGTTGGTATGAAAATTTTAAAAAAGTAACTGTTGGATAATTTCTACGGGTGTTTGGGTATCATAGTTTTTTAGTATAATATTTTATTCAAATAATTGTGTTAGACAAATTATATTCAACAATTTTATACAATACGACAGAGTAGCCGCCAGCACCCTGTGCGCGGCCTTCAGCAGGAGAAGGAAATGGTGAGGGATAAGCTATTAAAACAAAGTATATATGGTGGTGCGAGTGGTTTTGCAATTTGACCCCTAGAAAATCAGCTTTGACACTGCTATGCCCTTTGTTGGCATTCGGAGCGCGCACGGTACATCACTGACACGCTCTAGTATTGCGTTGGCAGCAGCCGTGTGGCGACCTGGCATACCACCCATGTGGTAGTACGTCCGATCTTTGAACATTTCCTGAATAAAGTTATATTATCCGGCAAATGTTCGTTACAGAGTAGCGAAGCAGAAACATGGTTTCATATAACAAGGTGCTTAATTACAATTATATACATATGCTTATTCCTCAAAGAAATAATTCCGAGATGGTCGCAACAGTCACTCTCCATCACCAATGCTGTAGTAGGTGGGATCGAAATATAATTGCCTTCCTTTGGATAAACCTCCTCAGTTGCACCGGTCGGCATCACATCGTCGAAGGAGTACTTAAGGTCTAACAAGGATATACATATAGCAAGGATGAGTGCCGTGGCACTCAGCAAGTAATTTGAGAATATAAATGCGTCATGCATACCTAAACTATTCTAAAGATATTGTTATGTTATATCACATTAACCTGAATAAGTTTTTCATTCCAAATTCATTTGTGATTGTAAAAGACTCCATTTTAAGCAAACTCTACTGAACACTTGTACCACAGGGTGAGATCACTTGTAGGTCTCCTTTCCTGCTGTGACGCAACTTCCAACCTGGAAGTAAGGAGTGAATATCCACATTTTACTCTGCAGAGGAGTATCACTTTACCCACAGAATCTCTTGATTACCATGTCGGTGTTCGTCACAATGCTCCACATTTCTGATAATGCGTGACATCATCAAGAGAACAAAGCCTTTTTCCAATCCTTTCACTAGTTTCCTCCACTGGTATGGTACCGTCATACCTGTGTAGTCGGACGCATCCGCTACACCCACTAGTTGAGCCTATAGCTCCAAGCCCGCCTCGGGTCATTCTTTCATTATAATACATAAACATATACGTTCCCATTGTGGAGGTGTACTAGCTTCTGGATAAGATACTTGACTAGGCCTGTTCCATACCAGGTCTGTGGTTGATATGGGTATTACGGCGCTGGGTGGAAATGACAGTTGGTTGTGTCCTTAACTTTATAAATATACTTTAATACAAGATTCAAGCTCTCCTTCGACTCTCCTCAAGATTACTCATTTTCATCTATCACATTTTCATCAAGGTATTTAACTTTCATTCTCAACACTTTCATCAGGGTTACCCAAATCCATTTACAATATCTTCATCAAGACCAACCTTTATCTTTTTATAAAATATTCTCTTTGATGCAAGATGGTAAAACTATATAGATTATCAAATAGGGGATAACAAGATAAAATCTACCAAACATGTTCGATATGGTCAAGAATAATACTTGCCTTGCTTTCGTAAAATCCAGTTGAAGATGTTACCAGGGTATTGACGTTCTTGTGCTCACCTCGCTTGGTATCTAGTTCGACGTCAATCAATAAGCAAGCAAAAATAATAATTACTATATTTGTTTATATAAATATATAGTTAGGTTTGATAGGGTTCAAGTGGTCGAACACTGAGATAAGACTAAAAGAATGGTCGAAAGGGGATTAATAAGTTTGGTCTAAGCTGGATTGACTTAGAGAACAAGAAAAACTTTATCTGGGGTTTGGATGGATGATC
The DNA here is from genome assembly GCA_019359835.1 of Pharus latifolius. Classification (NCBI taxonomy): domain Eukaryota; kingdom Viridiplantae; phylum Streptophyta; class Magnoliopsida; order Poales; family Poaceae; genus Pharus; species Pharus latifolius. The sequence continues at coordinate 9,946,870 of CM033322.1, forward strand.
AGATTATATATATGTGAGGTTGAAGACAAGGTGGACAAAGTGACGCGAACGGATTTTCGATTTGAAGTCCCTAAGGTTGCAAACGACACAAGCATGTCGATGAGAATGGCATTGAACGTGAACTGATAAGGTATAGAATGGCCTGCTAGGGCTTCCTTCGAGGCTGGGGTCGAATGCTGGGATAGGGTGCTGATTTGGATGAATAGGTTGAGTGAAAGGTGTTAGATAGGATTAAGAAGGATAGTCGAGAGGTATTGATATGTTTAGTTTAAATCCTAATTGTGGGTCAAGTTTAGGAGACACGACCAGGGAAAGTCTAGGTACGGTCGATAGTGTGATTAGTGTAGGAATTGGCTTAAAAAATAGGAAAAACTCTATCTGGTATTTGGATTACTGTTCGTATATAAACTTCTAAAAGTGCAATAATGACCTTTGCGCTGAAATGGAACGTTTAGATGCTAATCGTTTCCGTCTCTAATGTAATGACTATCCTCCCAAACAAAATGAGAAATCAAGTTTAGTTCAATTGAACTGCATAATGGAATTACATAATTACTTTTGAGTTGGGTAGTTTCAAAAAATAATAATAATATTAATGGTGTTTTCTTTATAGCGTTTAATATAATTAAGCCAAGATATTGTTTTAAAGTCAAGATTATTTAAGTTGATAACTAATTAATTGGTTACTTGGAAATAGAAATAAAATAATTTATAACCTTAGAATTCTTTTATCTGGATTGGGGTCTACATGAAATACTGAAATTACTTTAGATGTATTTGTTAAAATAGTAAAGATGTATTTGTTGTTTTGAAATAATAAAATAAGACAAAGATAATTTATAGCTTTAAAATTCCTTTTGCCTAGATAAAAGATTATATTAATTTAAATTAATTTATCAAAAGAGTGAAGGTAAATTCGTGTGCATATATAAATATCTAATTTGATTAAACTCTAATTAAACTAGGTGTAATTTAAGAAATTGCAAATGCAAATTAGTTAAGAATATTTAGCTAGGTAAGGATTGAAAATAATTTAAGTTAGTTTACCCTAAAAGGGTGGAAAATAGATTTGTGTACAAATATGTATGTACATATGTATATCTCATTTATGTTAAAACTAGGTATATATAGACAATATATTTGGATGCATATGTATGTGTTTATATATATATATATATTAGGAAATTTGTAAATACTAACAAATCAGAAATGTTTGGTTAATTAAGTTCATGTGCTTAAACAAATTTTAATTAGACATAAAACAATGTTCAATTTGTTTTTAATCAAAATTTAAAATAGAATCTGGATTGAAAATAAGAAAAAGAAATAAAGTTGAGAAAGTTTTGGTTGGGTCTGAACTGGCCTAGTTCCCTTCGGTTCAAGTTGGGCTGGCCCCCACGCCCAACTCCCTTCTCTCGGCCGCACCCACCACATACACGCCACACACACACACATACACTACGCCACACGGCCGCCCTCAGCCCTAGTGTCCCTGGGCTGCGGTCTCCGGCTCCGGCTCCGCCGCAGCTCTCGTGGCTCTCTCTCTCTCTCTCTCTTTCTCGGCTACAAGTGCCGCCCTTTTCTCCCTCTCTTGCACCCGATGGCTCCTATCACCCTAACCCTATCCCTAGCTCGGCCGCCGCGAAGCCCGACGGCGACCCAACTATTTCTTCGGTGCAAGCGTTGCGGCCGGCTGTAACCCGAGCCGCGCCGCATCGCCTCCCCTCTCGCGGCTTGTGGCCGCGCGGTAGCCCGGCGCGCGCGTGGATGAGCCTCCGGCCGGCTCGTCGGCTGCCTGGTCCCCACCGCTCACGCCTCAGGTAATGTCTTCTAATTCTGGTGTGGCCTTGGTGCTAGTTTGAGTTGTGCTCTGTTCTGGTTTGTGGCATTTGTGTGCTGTGATGCTTGTATTCATGTATGTGTGATCTGTGATGACTAGAGATGCTAGATGAAGTGTCTTACTGTTGCTAACTGTGTGATTTTGTGAATTTGTGATGATTGTGACTGAGATGATGCTGCTGGAGGTATGCACCTCATGTGGCAGCAATGATCTATAGGTTTTCTGGTGGTTTTGGGTGATTCTGGAGCAAATGCTATGGCTTACACTTTACTCTCTAGTTAAACAACTAAGAGCTAGACAAATTATGACAATTCAGTGGCTAAAATATGCTAAAATCTAAAGTTAGGTTCAATTATAACCTTGCTGTTGGCTCTGGATCCCTTCTATTTCCTGTGTGGCTGCTGTGGCTGCTACTCCTTGAGTCTGGTGGTTTTGCTTTAATCTCCACTGCTCTTACTGGTTTACCTTAGCTCCTAGTGATCTGTGTTGCTGTGTGTGAATTGTGATGTAAAGATTGATTTATTTGGTGTGCTACTCATGCAACCGACTCAAAGAGGGTTGAGGTGGCGGTGATCACTGTTTCGGCAAACAGGTGGCATTGGCCCAGACTAGGTTAGTGTAATCTGGATTGATTTACAAAATCAGAGAACCCAAGGGGGTTTTGTGCAAAAATCTTCAATGGGGCTGTGATATGATAAAGCTTCAGGGATAAAATGCAAAGCTGTGGTCTATTGGGCCTCTGGGCTCACAGCCTTGTGTTTGGGCTGATTCTAAAAGAAAATTCTCTCTTTTGTTTCTCTTATTTTGTTTAATACCTTTGAGACTCAGAAACGACCCGAAATAACCCGAATTCGAATGCTGGATGATGACAAGAAAATATAGGGGGTGAGCAGCGGCACTTACTCAGGTTGAGAGGTGGCTGCAGGGATGATGATAGGTGGATATTGCATGATGCTGACGTGGAGGGCTACTGTTCACACGTGTGTATATGTATGCTTGAATTATGCATGCATCGGTATGTATCGAAGTATATGCACGGTTGTGTGTGTATGTTTTGTTGTATACATGTATATATCTGTGTATATGTATGATTGTGTATATGGGCACATATATTTGCAGTATATATGTTTTTATTTGTGTATATGTATATGCACTGTATTCTCAGTTGTACTTGAGGGGTGTGTGCAAGTGATGATGAGAGGTGTTGGTGCTGTAGCAGGAGGAAATAAGTGTATAATTGTAGGCGTGCTTGGTCCTACACATTCATGTGTGTGTACATATATCTATATATCTAAATGTGTGTGTATATGTATCAGCCTGGTGTGGTCTGAAGGTATACACACATATGTGGAGTTAAGAAGATTTGTGCATGTATTTTCATATGCATTTGTACATGTGTGTGTTGTATTATGTGTATATATATGGCTGGGTGTGTGCACACCTACATAAATGCAAGTGTGTAATGCAAGGTCTAGAAAAGAAATGGATTCAGAAGTCTGAGTTTTAAACTCGACTGAATAAAGAATCTGCAAAGAGGATTTAATTGTAAATATGAAGGTTGATTGGACTAAATTGCAATATTCACAATCTGGGAGCAAGTTTGAATTTAGTCCAATAGGAATGGTTCACACAAGAGGCACTTTAAGGAAGTTTAGAGTAAAAATTGAGATTGAATCGAAGATGAAAATGAAAATAGAATTAGGGTAAAAATGAATAGTCTCTTTACTGAAAACGGCTGAAAACATGAATAGCTGAGTCTCGGGGCTGAATCTGAACTTGTTGCAGAAGGGAACTTGTATACAATAGCAGAAAGGATATAGTCGTTCAGTTGGATTGGAATTTGGAGATGATTCAAAGTTTTTAGCCGGTTTTGATTCTTCGAGAACTAGAAAGGACTGATTTGCTATGGAATTTGGACTGAATCGCGAAAAGTGGTCAAATGATCTTATTTGGCTAGGAAGTTTTAGAACTGGTATGCAAGCTTATTAAGATTTAGGATTCCAGATAAATCCAGAAGAAATCTACTTTGGAATCAATCGAACTGAAGGCTGAAAGGTTAAGAATGGTAATTAGGGTAATTAGGAATTCTAGTTTTCTAAAACAGAACTGGGTTTAGTTTATGGGTTTTAGGGTCTGAGTTTGATCTGGCAGCTGAAGATAAATCAGTATAAGATAGGTAAGAGGTCCTATCTGTTCAGTCTGACTACCATTCTGGGCTGTCCGGGGAATTTGGCTGATTCTGTGTCTAAAGAGACTGAACTGTGATTAAGAGAATCAGGAGATTGGACTAGTTTATAATTATTTTATAATAACTTAATAATCTAACTTTTTGACAAAGTATGTTTAAAGTAAAGAAGTATTGTAGACTATTTTACAAGTTAGGGCTAGTTTATAACTAATTAGAGTTTTTGAATCATAGTAGAACTATTACTTAAAAGAAATAGTCTTACACTTAGATTTCATAAATAATTATCATTAGATGATAAATGACATTTTACAAGAAATAGAAAATAGTGTTTTTAGTGAAATAGGTACACATGCATACATACACATGATTGTGCACATATGCACAAGTACATTTAAGGAAAATATCTTTAACTAGTTGCGAATTCATTTATATTTTAGTTAAAACTTCTTAGAGAGTACTCTTAAAAATAGCTTTGCAGTTAAAACAAAAATGAAATTTTCAAGTTCAGGTTTCTGTAAAGCAAAATTTTCAGGCCCTATTTTTGGAGTGTTACAGGCCGCGCTTGCACAGGCGCGCGCGAAGCAGACAAAGGGGTGCGCCCTTGCATTGCTAGGGTCTTGGAATGTGCCCTGAAGGTGTTGGCATCACAAGAATTCGTCCAACATTGAGATTTCAACGGCGGCGCAGCACTGCATGTGGCAACAATGGACAAAACTTAGCTATGGGCATCAGCTTGTGTTCTAACCTTGTCTGGTAACACGCCTAGGCCCTACGTAAGGTGATGGCGAGGAGTTGGCTGGCGACGAGCTTGCTGGAGTGGTTAATGACGAGGCAACGACTGGGAAGAGGGAAGAGGCGGCGGGTTCACCATAGACAGCACAATCACGGCCATGCTTCAGCGATCCAGTGACCTGACCAGGCTAGAGCTTCATCGAGGATGGTTGAATTGAGGGGAATTGGCCAGCGGCGACCAGAGCTCGGAAAATTTGATCTCGTGTAGGAGCCCGAGTGGAGATCTTCAACGATGAAGCACGGTGATGGCTAAAACTTAACAGAAACACGATTAGGGCTAAGCAAAGAAGGTGACGCGGTTGGTTTCTCCGGCGCACAGCCACGATAGCCGAATGGTGAAGTCCTACAATCTTTTAAACGGCGACGATGGTTGGAACGGTGGCCGGCCGCATTCCGGCTAAGGCAACTGGTCGTGGAGCACCAGGAGAGTATGGGGGAGGTTTGCTGACAGGATGGGACTCACCTGCAATGATTGAAGCACGATGGTCGGCTATGGCGTAACAGTGACAAGATGGTACAGAGTTTTGGCCAAAGTTTTGTGAGCTGGTGCCTGGTGGGGAGAGAGAGAGAGAGAGAGCTGGTGGTCAAAGTTTTGGGTAAAAACTTTATACCAGACTAAAGTTTGTAAAACTCAAAAAAATCATGTTTTTAAAAATCATAAAATATTTTGTTACCAAACAGGGATTTAGTTTTCAATACCACAATTTTTTCTTAAAACTATAGTATTAAATAAAAATTCAAAAAAAAACAACTTTATAACCAATAAGAGCCTCACAGCCTGCATGTGCACACAATATACTGCGACTTTTCCAGGAGAATAGAAGCCGAACATACAATATACCACGAGTGGTGCAACTACTTGTCACAGCAACCAGCCTGGCCTCGCAGTCGAGTATATTTGATAACGACCAACTTTAGGCCTTGTTTGGATGGGGCCGGGATTGATTGGGATCCGGCCCTTTCCGGTGACAATTAAATTCCACCCGGGAAAGAATTCGACCCAGCCCAAAAAAAATGTGTTTCGGTTGGGCTCGGAATTGGGAAAAATCCGGCTCAAACCCGCCGGATCAGCCGGGGGGAAAAAGCAGCCCTAGAACCACCTTTTTTTTTTTTTCTCACCCTCTCCCTCGCGACGCTTCTCTGCCTCCGCTTCCGACGTCTCCGCCTCTCGCGACGGCTCGACGCCGCCGCCTACCCCTCCCCTCGCGACGCCGTCACCCCTCGCAGGCGAGTTCACCCCCTCCCCCTCCTTCTCTTTCATGGTCCACTCAACATCTAGTTCTAGGGTTTCGCTGGTTCATTTTTTGATTTCTGTCTTTGCAGGTTCCCACCACCGCCGCCGAAGAGGAGCGCCTCAAAGTAACCTTCGCTGGTGCTGCTCTTTTCTCTAAGGTAAGATCTACTAGTCAAGAGTAATATTACTCGTTGCTTAGCACCTAAGCCATCTTTTTCCCACAGATCTTCACAGATCCGGTGACAAGGGGGCACTAGTCTCTCTCAAATCGGAGCAGATCAGAGCAAGAACACAGGCGCTTGGAAATCTTTGATCCAGGTACATGGCAATCTCATATTCTTCTCTCCATCTCTTCTTTTCTTTTGATCACCCCCGGATAATTTCAACAAGCATCTAGCTATTTTGTTCCTAGATCCATGCCTGTATTTCAACAGATCTATCTGCATGTTTATTTCTTCTGTTCAGATCAATGGGTAGAAGAAGGTATGTGCTTCAGTGCTAGTGCAAGTTTCACAAATGAACTCACTGACTTAGCATCTTGTGGGTTAATAATCTTTTTTTTGGAGGAAAGGGTATGAAGTGCCAGTTCTAATTTTGATTAGGGATTCATTAGATTCTGGAAATCGGCAGGCTGTGATTTAACAGAAGAAGTATCTCTGTAGATTCAGATTTCTTGCTTTTATGGTCCTGATTTTGGGTCATTTTTCATCTTCAGCTATTAATAGTATTATGATGTGATAGTGTGTGAAACTCAAACGGCACTCTGTTGAACAAATACTTCATATTGAATCAATTACACAGTTTTGGTTATCCTATCTTTGTTTGAATTGCCTCCTGTGTTTGATCAAGCTGTGTTTGAATTGTAATATCTGTGTTTGAACAGTTGTTATTTCTGGCTTGATTGCTGTTTTTATGATTTGACTGCTATTTGAACATGTGGCCTGAGATTCTGGATAAACTAGTTTCAATGATCTCATTATCCTCTGAGATTTGAAATTATTTGTTCAGAAGTATGTGTGTCCATTTGTATTGAATTTAGCTCTATTATACTATAATCCATATTCTGACTGCTGTTTTTGTGGAGTAGTACTTGAATTGTATGGTTTACCAGCTCCTATATAATTAGTTCCTGTATAATATATCCAATTGAATATATCCTATATATTGAATTGCTAAATCTTGATTTCTACCTTCAGCTAGTTAACTGTAGTCATTTTTTTATCTTCAGTTCAGTTCAATTCAATTCAATTCAAGTTCAGTTCAGTTCATATATATGTATTTGTTCAGTTCAATTCAGTTCAGCTCTTTTCTGTTTCATCAAGTATCATTCAAGTATCATCACCCATTTCTGTTTCATAAGCTGTTTCATTCAGTGTTGGGCTAATTAGATATGTTGTTTTTTTGAAATAGAGATGGTGGAAAACTTTGTTTCTCTAATAATATATGCTCTAGCTTAGAGGAATTTTGGAGTATGGTAATTTTGAAGTTTCTCTGTTTTTTGGTTTTACTTAGTACGCCTTTAGTATGGTACTTTGATCAGACTAGTGTTATATTAAATGGGCTAATTGGTGTTGTATATGCATTGAGCAGCGAAAATGGGTTCTAGAAGAAAACGACTTATGAGATTGATGACGATGGAGGAAGAAGAGGATGATGAGATGTTTCTTGTAGTCTTGCCCGCTTTGCTTTCATGTGTTAATAGGGTAAAAAGACCAATTTACACATCAATTTTGATTGATGTAAACATATTGAGGAAATTCTTGAAGGGCATGAAAGTTGGTGTCAGATAGAGTTTTGTAAAGAGCCGGAGATATCTAGAGCTATTTTAAGTTTTCTTAGGAGAGAGGATCTATTGCATGACTGGTGGCGCTAATTTGGTTTATCCTTGGAAAGCAATTGAAATGCTGAGGAAATAATAAACATATTCGAAACATGAAACCCTAAATTATGTTAGGAATCAGAACCCAAAAGGAACAGCGGTCATGATATAACACTGACGGACGTAGTTTGGGGCTGAGATAACATGTAGTACAAAAGAGAGTTCATAAAGTAGAATGGATGATATACAACCATAAACCAAGTGGTTAAAGTATTCATCGTTTACTTTCCTGTGTATTACTAAAGCATAACGGAGTGGGCTCCAAATGCATCACTAAACTAAATATCTTTTTGTGTCTATTGTCTGGGTAGAAAGAATTCAGTTAAATTCATGAAATGGGAGGTCACCAGACATTGGTGATAACGGAGTAGGTTCCAAATGCTCGTCAATTGAGAGGTGGTTTTTGCGGTTGATTGGACCGAGCAGCATCGGGCCGACAGTGGTGATGTCGTGAATGCTTGATCTCTTCCTACGCTTGAAGTACTTTTGCGCATGGCTTGCAATCTGGGTGGGTGTTCTTGTGTGGACAAAGTGCCTAAATATGCTTCGTCTATCTCCTTTGTTGAATCTGTGGAGCCCCAGCAGAAACCTCCTGTTTGTTTCAGAAAGATTGAGATGAACATTACAAGCATGACAGATGTTGATACATCTATATCATAGGAACTTAGCAAGAGTCGAAGTTCAGTGGCACAATTATATATAGCAACATAAAACAAAGAAATTGAAGATATGATGCTGTAATAGAAGTAAAATTCATTATGACCTAACCCGTGCTCTTCTTCTATCCATGGGGTGCCCTTCTCGCTGTCTTGGTCCTGCCACAGTCTCAGCCTCAGCCTATGCACATTTGTTGCTTGTGCCACAACGACTACATCTGCCTCATCATGATTGTGGCATTCTTCATCATATAATGTGTCTTCGGAGGACACGGTATCAATGTATGGGAATGGAATGGAGCCGTTTTGGATGCCGGTAACATCTTAGATCAAGCATCTGCAGTGGTGCATGATTTTTTGGGGTGTCTTGCCGGGCACGTCCTATTTTATTTCAAGCATCTCAGTCACTGCTCAATCATTTTAATGACATGCAATTATAATATGTAGAAGCAAATGACTTGGATTGGATGTACCATCCAAGCATGCATAGCATTGAAGAATTGGCAAGATGAAGTAAGAAATAGAATTACCAGTAGGAAAGGAAATATTTTATTTGTCAATCCGTATGGATAAAGACGAGAGGAGAGGATAGCATGGATTGGAGATATGATTTTGGAAGGCGATAAAAATAAGAGGGTTTTTGAGAGTTGATAGTCGAAAACCATTGGGGTTTGGATTGTCAAAAATAAAATAAAATAAAATATGAAGCTTTGTGAGAATTGAACTCGCGACCTCTCGCACCTGAAGCGAAAATCCTACCACTTGACAAATTTGGCACACATTTCTTCCATTTGCTGGTAAGTACAAAAGAGAGGGATCATAAAGTAGAATGGATGATATACCACCATAAACCATGTAGTTAAGGTATTCATCATTTACTTTCGGGTGTATTACTAAAGCATAAGGGAGTGAGTTCCAAATGCATCACTAAACTAAACATCTTTCTGTGTCTATTTGTCTGGGTAGAAAGGATTCAGCAAAATTCACGAAATGGGAGATCACCAGACATTGGTGATGGCTGTTGAACACAAACTGGAATCACTTACACAAGTAGTGTTATATTCAGTGTTGGTGGTGGTACTAGTTCCAGCCATTGCAATGGGTAGCTGATGATGCTGATCACCCTCCATGGATTGGTCAATGAGTAACTCTATTGGTTCCACTACCTCCCCTTTGTCGATAAACATGTCCACTGGAATACTGGCATGCATTTTCATTGAAGTTGAGATAACATTGGGATCTGTGGGGACATCATTTGGTACGCTGAACGGCATTGATAAAGGATAGTGGTTGCTGTAGCTAGAGACAACAAGTACAGGTTGGGCCATAGAAGAGGCGCTTAGCTCGTCAACTGAGAGGTTGTTTTTGCTGGTGATTGGACTGGGCAACATCAGGCTGACAGTGGTGATGCCGTGAATGCTTGAACTCTTCTTGCAATCCTTGTTGTAGATGCCTCATGACACTTGAAGTACTTTTGCGCATGGCTTGCAACTTGTGTGGGTGTTCTTGTGTGGACAAAGAGCCTAGATATGCTTCGCCAATCTCCTTTTCCAAATCTGTGGATCCCCAGCAAAAACCTGTGGTTTGTTTCAGAAAGATTTAGATGAACATTACAAGCATAACATAGGTTAATACATCTATATCATAGGAACTTAGCAAGAAATTGAAGTTCAGTGGCACAATTGTATATAGCAACATAAAACGAAGAAATTAAAGATATGATGCTATAATAGAAGTAAAATTAATAATGACCTAACCTGCGCTCTTCTTCTGTCCATGGGGTGCCCTTCTTGCGGTCTTGGCCTCAGCCACTGCACTTTGTTGCTTATGCCACCATGACCACCTCTGCCTCATCGTGATTGTCGCTGTCGTCGTCATCAAATTTCTTTCATTAATTGGTAAGTACTCATAAAGTAGAATGGATGATATACCACCATAAACCATGTAGTTAAGGTCTTCTTCATTTCTCATTGCTAGTAGTATTATAAAATGTTTAAAAGCGGTTGCCCATCCCATGGTGTTTGGTCTAGTACGATTTTCGCTTCGGGTGCGAGAGGTCGCGAGTTCAATTCTTGCAAAACTTCTTATTTTATTTTATTTTATTTTATTTTTTGACAACCCAAACCCTAATTGTTTTCATCTATTAAATCTCAAAAACCCTCTTTCTTTTCTCGCCTTCCAAAATCATATCTCCAATCCGTGCTATCCTCTCGTCTCATCTTCATCCGTATGGATTGACATATAAAATGTTTCCTTTTCTGTTGGTAATTCTATTTCTTACTTTTTCATCTTGCTAATTGTTCAATGCTATGCATGTTTAGATGGTACATCCAATCCAAGTCATTTGCTTCTACTTATTATAATTGCATGTCTTTAAAATGAATGAACAGTGATTGAGATGCCTTGCCAATACCAAGATTTGAGCAATGCCACCACCTGGACTTGGTTGGATCACAAGGCTTTCGAGAATGCACTTGCCCGGAGCTTCACTGGATCAATCGAACGATGCTGGGAGACGATCGCCAAGGATGTGCCCGGCAAGACACCCCAAGAAATCATGCACCACTGCAGATGCTTGATACAAGATGTTACCAGCATCCAAAACGGTCTCGTTCCATTCCCCTACACTGATACCATGTCCTCTGAAGATACATTAGATGATGATGAAAGCCACAATGACAATGAGGCAGAGGTGGTCGTGGTGGCACAAGCAACAAATGTGCAGAGGCTGAGGCTAAGGCAAGACCAAGACCGCAAGAAGGGCACCCCATGGACAGAAGAAGAGCACAGGTTAGGTCATAATTAAGTTTACTTCTATTATAGCATCATATCTTTAATTTCTTCGTTTTATGTTGCTATATGTGATTGTGCCACTGAACTTCGATTTCTTTCTAAGTTCTTATGATATAGATGTATTAACATTTGTCATGCTTGTAATGTTCATCTCAATCTTTCTGAAACAAACAGGAGGTTTTTGCTGGGGCTCCACAAATTCGGCAAAGGAGATTGGCGAAGCATATCTAGGCATTTTGTCCACACCAGAACACCCACCCAGGTTGCAAGCCATGCGCAAAAGTATTTCAAGCGTCATGAGGCATCAACAAACCAGGATCGTAGGAAGAGATCAAGCATTCACGACATCACCACTTTAGGCCCAATGCTGCCCAGTCCAATCACCGGCAAAAACAACCTCTCAATTGACGAGCTAAGCCTCTCTTCTCTGGCCCAACCTGTATCTGTTGTGTCCAGCTACAGCAACCATTATCCTTTGTCAATGCCGGTCAGCATACCAAATGATCTCCCAGCGGATGCCAATGTTATCTCAGCTTCAATGAGCATGCATCCCTGTATTCCAGTGGACATGTTTATCGACAAAGGTGAGGTGGTGGAACCGATGGAGTTACTCATCGACCAATCCATGGAGGGTGATCAGCATCAGCAGCTACCCATTCCAATGGCTGGAACAAGTACCACCGCCAACACCACCACTGATTATAGCAATGCTTGTGTAAGTGATCTAGTTCATGTTCAACAGCCATAATAGTCTCATCAGCAATGTCTCGGGAATTTTACTGAATTCTTTCTACCTATACAATACACAGAAAGATATATAGTTTAGTGATGCATTTGGAACTCACTCTTATGATTTAGTAATACACAGGAAAAGTAAGCAGCAGTTTTTATGCTCATTCGTTGACCAGTAGCCCTATACATTTTGTACATGAAGAAGCGATGAGGCAGGTATACCTTATTGCACTGGCTCCTTAACCTTTATGAACTACTACTATATATATACCCTTGCTTGATTGAATTCTTTGGTTGGCCAAGTGCTGGCCATCATCTGTAGTACAATCCAGTTCCCAGCATCAAGAAATGCCCTCTTGCATGGTACATCCATCTCCCATCAGACTTAGAGGACCTTGTTTACCTTTTAGTCTATGGTAATGGAGTACCAAACGCAGAAACAAATAGTATACACAAAATCTCAAATCTAACAGCCAAATCAGAGCAATAATATTGCAACAGTATCACAACACTGTCAGGGTTACCAAGAACATTGTTGCCACTTTGGACCACCCCAATTTCAAGCAATATTCTAGAGAGGAGTTGTACAAAGACTGCAATGTACAGAAGATAGGATCATAGCCTGACCGCCACAAGTTCAACACTTCAAGGAACACTTGTGACAACAATTCGTCCCACTAGACTATGCAATCCACAAAACATTATATCATAGTTTCACTGTGATTTCTTCCTCAGAACTCTTATGATTGCAACAAGGACCAATCATCCATCCCCTTGCCATCAGCGCGCTTCATATTAAACAACTGCCATAAGAGAAGGCATGGCTCAGAAATAGCACAAAGAATATCTATCATTAAATCAGCTAAATAGCATCCAGTGATCAATCCTCGCCCCTTTTTTTTTCATTAAATCAACTTGAAGTCAAAAGATAAAATCAAACTCCGGTAGCATAAAGAGCCCAATAACCCAATTTCACATTTGTTGCAGCTTCCTATTCATTAAGCCAAGAATTGGTATGGTGATATTGCTGTTTTCACATTCAAGGCAGAAATTTAATTCCAGTTCCTAGCAAAGCCTAAAGTTTGCAGACCATGAAATAAATCAATTCATGACATATTGTTTCATGCAACAGAAATAATAAAAAAGGAAAAAAATTGAAGAAAAAGAAGTTGCACACAAGATGTATCAAGGGATAACTGGGTTGTGAATCATCCCATATCTTTGCAGGTGCTTGTTGGTTAGATTTCCCTAAGTAGGATGAGGTTTTCTACATGCTAGATCGATAGCTGGTGGACAGTGGTCCAGCTGAAGATTGTTTCTCAATCCACAGAAAATGACAAGTGAAATACAATGCCAAGTTCTGCTCATGATGAAATGATGATTGTGGTGTATTAGATGAGAAATACTTGGCCAGTAGCTGGTTACTTATCTTTACATTTTCCCCCTAATGGGCAGCAACTGTTAAATTGTAAGAAACTATCATATTGGTTATGCTAATGACAGAAGTACTGCGCACTATTTATGAAGTCGTAGCTCAAAGATCAGAAATGATCCAGAAAAGTCCAATACACTAATAAAAATTAGCAGTGATGTTTGAAAAGCGTCACTAAGTTTTCTTGTAGAGACAAGGTAATTCATTTTCTATCTTAAAAAATGCAAGTCCCATAACAAGGAGCTACAGGCATGATTCACCAACATGAAAAGCGTGAAAACAAAGAACCATACTAGGGAATGGAAATGAAAATGAAAAATTAAGGTCTATATAACGGACAGTCTAGCACCCTTTTTTTATTTTCCTCAGGTAAAAGGGCAAATAGAGAAAAACCACATGCAATTCCGTGTGGAATTAAAGAACAGTGAGCCTTGTAGCATAGTACACACTTCCAACAGACATTAACAAAATGTAGGTATGGTTGAGAAATAATACAATATTTACCACCCTGCTACACTGTTAGCATTTGCATTTTCAACTTGCAAGAATATTATATTATATTATCATGTGGAAAGACAGCTAAAAAACAATTTACATGCATGGAGTTGCTAGAAATTTAGAGAGCAACCACCTCGGTGGGTGCGCTTCTTGTAGAGGATGCGGTATCCGCACTCGCAGCACTGGATTACATCCCCAGCCATGAGCGTGTTCTTCGCTCCGCAATCTGAAACATCAACAACAAAAGTGAAGTAAATAATATGATGGAAAGCATCAGCACAAACAAGTGAAAAAAAATACCTCCACAGAGGAAGCTCACGGACTCTGCCTGCTGCGGATCCATGCGCCTTAGCTAGGGTTTCTTGGAATTGGACAAGACAGCTACAAGGCGAGAAGAGGCTTTTGTTGCTTCACGGCCGCGGTTTTATTTTAAAATTAGGGTTTGTTTGGATAGAGCAGGAATAGTAAGGATCCGACTCATTTTCGTGACAACTAAATCTTGATTGAAAAAAAAATTGTCCAGAATGAGAATAATCGGTCCAAACCAATTGAATTGGCCGGAAAAAAAATTGCCATCTCACAAAATTATTTTTTCCGTCTCATTTCTATCCTCACAAACGGCAAACCCCACCTCTCTCAAACCTGACATTGTTCTAAACTCTACCCTTTTATCACCATGGACAACCTCGACAACAGCGATGGTGGCAGAGATGGTGACACAGAGAATTCTTACCTAAAGATCTCAAAGAAGATGTCAATAATGTAGTCCATCATAACCCGACTAGGATTTAGAGGAGACAACATCGATGGCAGCGGAGGTGACAAGTGGTAATGCAATCCACAACGATCGCGACTGTTGTGTTCGTTAGTGGCGGCTACAACAGTGGCACCAACAAGCGTGACACGTTCAGGAGGGTACTATGCCTCTACACCATTGTTCAACTTGGGCTTTCTACATGCAGTTTGATGCTAATTGCTGTTCTGTTTTTGTGATCTTATTCAAGTTTGGGGCAATCAGATATAAGTGATTTAATCCACTACATAGTTTTCAAATCAATCAAAAAATTTTGAGTTCTGATTCCCCCCCCCCCAGATTTTGGTTGTTTTTTCTTATTCTTTGCTTGAATTTTTTGAACAAAATGATTTTTTCCCCTTGTCCTTGCGAAACACCTGGTGAGACTTTTAATATGGTGAGATCTTTTCTCACCGGGATATTTGTCAATCCACATAAATTACACAAATCCATGCTAGAATATAATTTGTATTGGAATTTTTCCCTATTTTGCCAAACAAGCCCTTAGGGTGGTCGTGCTGCCGGTGTCAAAGGGGACTCGGGGGTTAAAATTCTGGCCATTTTATGTTCGACCAACACTATGTTGTACAGCTACTCGTGTATTGTCTCGCACTGTCAGTGTCACACCTGCAACATATGAGCTCCAAAGCTTGCCATCTCATCAAATGAACTATGTCAGGTGTTGCGTTTGTTTGGTGCTGCCATTAGTAGGCTTAGCCCAGCCTGGCGTTTCGACAAGCATGTAACTTTTAGGTGATGCTGTGGTGCAGGATGAGCGCAAGTGCAACATTTACTATTAAACGTGTCCAGTAAAAAACAACCTCTAGCTCAGTCCTGGTTGCTTGTCTCTTTAAAGTCTTTCTGAGCTGATTCCTGAATCAATTAATAGTCAAACAAGTGTTCAATTAGCATATGCTACTAGCTAATCCTATCATGTAAGAGAAGTTCACCTCTAGATTCTCAATTTATGGTCAAAACTTAATATCCACTTGAAGAATCCAATAGAGTGGTCAGAAAATTTCATGTTTGCTCTCAGTTCTATGTGAGAAACTTCGAGGTCACCAGTTCAAAAAGAGAAACTTGGAGGTCAAGACGCTCCGGTGTTAAGAAAAAGCAAATTTTTTTTACAAGAACAAAAAAAGTAATTTCAAGAATAACCTAAAATTTTAAAAAATTTCAAAAATGATCTTCAGTCGCGAGCCCACGGATGCGACTGACCTTCAGTCGCTATTTGTGTTCGCGACTGAATGCGTGACATAGCCCACGGGCCAACGCATGTGCACGTGGCTTTCAGTCGCAAGCTCATTCTTAAAGTACTAATATGTGCAATGTTACAAAAAAACAGAAATCAAACGTAGCCTAATTGGTTACGACTTGAGCCTCTTTCGCGCGAGACCCGGGTTTGAATCCCGTCTCCAATAATATCAAATATATTTAGTTGTGACCATTATTTCGTAAAGTACTAATATATGCAATACTACCAAATAGCATGAGTCTAATGTAGCCTAATTGATTACAACTCGAGCTCCTCACGTATGAGACCCGGGTTCGAATCCCGCCTCCAACAATATATTTGGTTTAGCCGCGATTCATTTTTGAAATTTTTTAAAATTTTAGATTATTTTTGAAATTATTTTTTTTCTTAGATTATTCGTAAAATAAATTCGTATATAACTCTTTTTTTTTCCTTTCATGTCTGTTAAGAACATTGACGGTACCTGCATTCGCAGATATGGGAGCGAAAATAGAGGTGAATCTGAAGACAGGACAAGATAGACATTTTCATTGAAGTGATGCTAAAGAATTGATGAATGGTTCTTCAGAATTTACTTCGAGACGATAACACAAAATATAGTTGGAAAGTGATCACACACTGTCAAAATACTGGAATATACAATATTAATAGAAAAGATTGCCATCAGTAGCGAAACTAGAAATTTTCATGAGAGAGTCAACTAATAAGTAATGAATAATTGAGAAATTAAGTGAAAATTTTTACATATTTTAGATGATAAAAAATTGTGTAACTTAAAATGTGTGCACCTAGCATAGAAGAGACTAGGCCCCAGTCATCCTCTCTTCGCTCCTTATTAGGCTGAGTCCAACGCCGGAGCCACCGGACTCTGACAAGTGGGTCCCGCCGCGAAAAATATTAAAAAACCCGCGCGAGGAGAGAGAGAACGCCAGGCGAAGTGGTGTCCTAACGGGCTCCGACAGGTGGGCCCAGCGACGCCACGCGCACGTAACGCCTGCATTGGACCTCGCGCGACACCCTGGGACGCGATATGTGGGCCCTACCTCTCTCTCCCGCGTGTGTCCCGTACCCACGCATCACCAGCACTGACAAGTAGGCCTATATACGCGTGACGGCCCACATGTCTATGGAGGTGTGTGCGGTGCCGTTGTGCCCCATGCGTTTTGGTGGGGCCCACAAAATGCGTGGTGACGCCTGCGTCCCGTGCTTCGTGCACACACTGTTGTACACCGTTTAGGTCACTGATTGGTGGGTTCGGTTGGTTTTGGGCCCCACCTATCAACTGGAGAGGGAATTTTGAAGGCACAGAAACTAGCCATTGCATTTTTTTTGGTTGGTCCCACCTGTCAGCGAGAGGGAAAAATAGCCGTTGAATTTATGACTGTTAAAACTAGCCGTTTCAATTTTTTTATTCATTTTTGAGCCAAAAAACATAAAAATTCAAAAAAATTCAAAAAATATCACCAAAAATTCCTGAAAATTGTATGCTCCTCTGCCTATATATATGAGCAAATTTCAGCTCATTTCCACTCAACACAAGCCCAAACCATACACATTTCATTGTCTTTTTGCGCAAATTTTGTTCAGAAAATTTTCCAATGGCCAACACTCTCCCCGGCGGTTATGTGAATTGGTTTGGCGAGCCCAGTTCAGATGAGAAGAACTTCCAAGCGCCAAGCAATTAAAATCCGTCCAGTTTTCAGCCCTCTCCCCCACCATACCCGATGTACTATCCACCATACGCCCTACCCCCTCCATACGGCCAACCATATCCATATGCACATCCGTACCCACAACCCCCGTACGACCCTTATGGCCAGAATCCTCATTTCATCGGAGCTCCGACCATCCCCGCGGAAATGTCGCCTCAGCAAGCACCGGCAAAGAATTCCCGCTCCACGTCTGTATCAGATACCGGCAGTCCGCATAGCACGGCCCCGGACCTAGTCGAGGGCAACGACGACGCTAACAAAGGCGAACAAACCGCTGCAAGACGACGTACACGATTGAACTGGTCACAATCGAACGACATGCGACTTGTGAGTGTTCATCTAAATATTATATATTGCTATCATAGATTTGTGCTCGCCGGTTTTTATCTTACTTTAGTTTTTCAAATTTTGAATTTTTTGTCCGCCAGATCAGTGCATGATTGAATAACTCCCTTGACCCGGTCGACGGAAACAGCTAAAAATTCGACATGTATTGGTCGAAGGTCGCTGAGGCGTACAACGCGAGCAGTCCGCCCGATCGAAGACGGGACGTCAGGCACTGCAAAGACCATTGGCAAAAGAGCAATAAGAAAATTGTTCACTTCAATGGCATCTATTGCAGGTTGAGGGATGCCTACGCTAGTGGCCGTTCGGATGACCAATTGATGTCTCGAGCACGGGACATGTACAGGCAGGAGGTGGGTCATCTCTTCATCTTGGAGCACTGGTGGAGTGCCGTACGGGGTCAACCGAAGTGGTGCCGAAGCTACATTGACTCTTCGAAAAGAGTTCGCCTCAACGAAGAAGGTACCCACACGTCATCATCAAACAACGACGATGACCATGTCGAGCTTCCATGACTGGAAGGGTGGGACACAGCAAAGGCGAAGCGAAAGGGTAAGACCAAAATGAGTGAAACATCCTCGGCGTACGAGGAGACCCTACAGCGCATTGGCAAAGCCAACACCGACCTCGATAGGGTGGCCGACAAAGCCGTTGCTGTAGCCGAAAATTTGCAAGAGATGGCCAAAAACAAAGAAAAAGCCACATTTATAAAGTCGTTGACAAAACTGATTATGGGGGATACATCCAATTTCTCGGATGCCCGTAAGACGGCGCATGCCGCCGCTTTAGAGTACGTCAACGACATGATTAAGGAAATGAAGAATAAATAGTAGCTCGCACGATGTACTTTTCATTTGTAAAATTGTACTCTCACCATTAATTAATTGAAGTCATTTTGGATTTACCTGTTGGAACTGTGGCATGTGCTCGATACTTTTGGAATGTAGCCGTTAGAACTAACACATCTGCTGGATGCTTTTGGAATGTAGCCGTTGGAACCGACGCATGTGATCGGTGCTTTTGGAATTTAGCCGTTGGAATTGGGACATTTGCTGGATGCTTTTGGAGTGTAGCCGTTAGAATCGAAGCATGTGATGGATGCCTTTGCATTTAGCCGTTGGAAGCGACGTACATGATTGATTTGCTTCTCCCCCTATATATTGGAACCCCTTGAACCCTCATCTTTAGAACTCAGTAACTCATCTTCACAACCGAGACCTCTCTTCTTCGACCACCAAGAGATCTTGCCTAGTCCCAAAAAATGTCGTCTAGCTCAAGCACAAGTAGTGCCGAGGACGAAGCCATCAACCAAGTCAAACAGTTTGTGGTGGAGTTCGTGACGGTCCAAACCCTCCACCGTCGCATTCTTGATGACCTTCAAGCTAGCATGGACGATGGTACCTCGCACCGCCGTTGAAAAGGTAGCAGAAGATACATCGATAGAGATCGCGAAGGCGGTCATGATCCTCTTGTCGCGGACTACTTCACCGATGTTCAGGTCTACCCCGGCTACTTGTTCCGCAGACAATTCCAAATGGGGAGACCTCTCTTTCTGTGACTCATCGAAGCTCTTGGGGAGTGGTCTCCATACTTCAGTGAGAGGAGAGATGCCATCCATTGAAAGGGGCTATCTGTTGCATCTAGGCCATCATGCCTAACCCTAATTTTGATGATTAATGAAAACAGAGTGTTTAGGACTAACTGTGCTATTGAGTTTATTTGATACAGAGTTGAGTTGGGAAGATATGCACGGAATACAAGACGAACCCGACGTAAAATAAAAGCACAAGTCGCAAAGAGCAGGAACGAGACGCAAATCATGAAGATGCGAAAGACCTAAGGTATTATGAGTTTTTATTTTTACCGATCTCGGCGTTTGGAGATGATCGGTTAGGGAAATTATTTTCTAGTTTTAACCGTACTATAAAGAGGGGTGACGAAAGTCCTCTCTTTATCTCCAACACAAACCGAGAAACCTAGGTAATTGCATTGCATCTTTTTGAGTTGGATTTGGTTTGAACTTAATTTGAAAATCTGGTTTTTCAGTTCAGTTTTTGACAGCAGAAGAGTATTTGCATTTTTTTTAGAAAGATCTAGGAAGATATGGTTTTTGCTTCTATTGAAAAAAATGTAGCCCTTGAAATTATCTTTCAAACGAGCTATTAAACACCTCTTTTGGATTTCTGGATTTGAAGTTATCTCTGTTTTTGTTCATGTTGACTGTCAGTTTGCTGAACTGACTCTCAGTTTGAATGTCAGTTTGATTAAACTGACAATTGTCCAGAGAGGGTGTATTTTGGGCTCAAATTTTTGTACTAAACTGACTGTCAGTTTTTCCATACTGACTGTCAGTTGGGGTTTCGACCACAGAGATTTTAACTGAGTTTCTATTTGTTTTTGGTCAAGACTCTGGTCGAACTGACTATCAGTTTGCATAACTGAGTGTCAGTTGTGGGTTTCAGCTTTCCATAAACGACCATGAATGGCTAGCAAAGTTTATTCCGTAAATTTTGTCGGCCGTTATACACGTAACTGACTGTCAGTTTGCATAACTGACTGTCAGTTTGGGTTGCTGATTTTCAGCCATAACTCCAACGGTTCATTTGATTCTTGAGACTATAAAAGGGGGCTTTGAGCATGTGTTTTAAAAACCAAGTAGTAGCATTTCTTATACACTCTTGAGCTTTAGTTTTTCACTTAAAATCTTGGTCTTTTGATCAAGTCGAGTGCTTTCCGATCCACCGAGAGTTTCAGTTCTTTTACATTTGCATTCACTTAGCTTCTCGGTGCGTGTTTGGAGGTCTAGAGAAGACCTCGCTGCCTGTTACTCTTGGTGAGCGCCCTCACCTAGACGGTTCGGAGGTGTGGCCGTTGACCTCTCCAGAACGGAGATTGTTGGAGAGGCTCGGCAAGTTTGTACAAGGCACCGGTGCTCGCCTTTCCGGAGTGGACAAGGAGCAACCACTAGTGATAATATCCTTTGTGGATATTGAGGCAAAACTCAAGTGATTTGAGTGCTTGAACGAGGATTAGTGGAGACTGGGCGAGTCTCCAATACCTCGGTAAAAACAACTGTGTTCGTTCTCTATTCTTTCTCTTTAAATATATTAAATTGCATTTGGTTCTTCTTGGTATAAAAGCTTGTTTTTATTTGAAGTTTTTAAAGCCTCCTATTCACCCCCCCTCTAGTCGGCATCCTTGATCCAACACTATCTCCCTTGCAGAAGTGCACGGCGGCATTGCGCATGTTGTGCTACGGCTCCCCCGCCGATGCCGTCGATGAGTATGTACGCATTGGAAAGTCGACGGCTGTTGAGTGTCTGGAGCGTTTCGTCGAAGGAATCATTGATTGCTTCGCGGAGGAATATCTTCGTCAACCTACTGTCGACGACCTCCGGCGTCTGCTCCAGCAAGGAGAGGACCGAGGTTTCCCAGGGATGCTGGGAAGCATCGATTGCATGCACTGGGAATGGCGCAATTGCCCAGTTGCGTGGAGAGGCCAATTCACCCGTGGTGATCAAGGAGTCCCTACAATAATACTTGAAGCGGTCGCGTCCAAAGACCTGTGGATATGGCATGCTTTCTTTGGTGTCACCGGATCCAACAACGACATCAACTTACTGAACCGATCCCCCCTTTTCACGGATGTGTTGTGCAGCCAAGCTCCTGCTGTTCAGTACTTTGTTAATGGAACATAGTACAATATGGGGTACTACTTGGCCGACGGTATTTATCCCGAATGGGCTGTCTTCGTGAAGACTATACCCTTGGCACAAACGGACAAACAACGGCTATTCACACAGCATCAAGAGGGAGCAAGAAAGGATGTGGAGAGAGCCTTGGGGGTTTTGCAGAGTCGATTTGCTATTGTCCACGGGCCCGGTTGATTTTGGCGACGATCAACTCTTGCCAATATTATGAAAGCGTGTGTCATTCTCCACAACATGATAATCGAGGATGAGCGGCACTCTCATGACCCGACCGATGGGTCGTACGATAGCCAAGGGACATCTACCGTAACACTGCCTACTCTCCACGGGAGTGCTCCACCAATTTTCGAACATATGCTAGCACAAAACGATGCGATCCGTACTCGTCCAACGCATCTACAACTAAAACGGGATCTTGTCGACCACATTTGGCAGCGTTTCAGGGGTGACGGTACCGACGAGTAGTAGTTTTTGCGGAATCTTATTTAAAATGTATTCGAAATTTAATTAGTATGTGTCTTGTTTATTTCCATCTGTGCCATTTCTTAAATAAAAAATTTTAAAAAAATTTAAATTTGTTTAATGTTATTTATAATTTTTATCTTTTATTTTGTTGTGTTCGAATTATCCGAATTTCATTTTAGCGATTTTATAATCTTTAACACATATTATATACGCGGGCCCCGTACGAAGCGCCTTTGCATTAGAGTAGGAGGCGCTAGAGAAGGCATCTCGTGAAGCGCTGGTGCATTGGAGAGGGGGTGTTTCTGGTGGTGTTTCGCACACATGGCACATAATATACTAGAGAATATTCTGTTGAAACGTCTCGCGAAGTGCCTTTGCACTGGACTCAGCCTTACCACTTGCCAGGGGTAATTTGGTAAACCTGAAGAAATACATTTGAGCATTTTCAATCCAATTCAACCTAATGGTGTTTAGGATCAAACGGGGATCAGACGTGATTTAGTGGACTGATAGTCAAGTTTTGTCAATGGGGTAAGACGAGATCCTACGGTTCACTTTTGGAATATCTCCGGTAGTCAGTCCATTTCCATCAGCTGGTCGATGGGAGCGAGAAATATGAACTTATGTTTTCAAGTTCCAGTATTTATTTGAAAGAGAAAACCATGAAATGGCGTATAGATATCCATTTTTGATGGACATTTTCCATCAACCCGAAAGCAAAGAAAAGTTAAACAAAAAAGATAAAGGCAAATCCTGAGTCATACCCAGCTTGACCTGAACCTTGTTTGACCTATTAAAATTATGGGCCCAATTTGCCCAACCAGACTACCTTTTAGGGCTGAGATAGGTCCTGGTATCCTGAAAATTTGACCAAAAAAACCGATCTAATCTGGGACCGGTCCAACAAACGCGATAGTCTAGTTAAAGATATTATATTATAAAACAAAAGAAAATTGAGTTGCACGCTGTATATTGTGATATTGATCAATGGCATCTCTCTGTGTTTTGTTGCAGAGTTAATGGTGTTTTCCTCAACTTTTGCACGCACATGCATTTGTATTTCTTCAACTCAAGCGCACATGAATGGGCAGGACGTGTGTAGTAGACTGCGCAAATGTATGCGGAAATATGTAGCCGAAATACTTTGAATTTATTTTCCAAATAACCAAAAAAAAAAATTCGAAAACTAACCCCTAACTTTTAAATTTTACAAAAATAGCCCTCTGTCGCGAACCGCTCTGCGCGACTGATCTCCAGTCACTAGCCCAACTAGCGACTGAAGACGTGGCACGGCCCAACGCTCCGCTGGCCCAGTTCGCGTGGCACGTATGCTTTCAGTCGCTAGTCAGGCCAGCGACTAAAAAGATATAAAAGTATGCCATACTAATAAGTTACAAAAACTGGTTGTAGTTTAGTTGGTTAAGACACTTTCTCTCTTCGGAGAGACCACCGCTAGCGACGTTAGTTGGGCCAACGGTGTATTGGGCTGTGCATGTCTTCAGTCGCGCGGCTCATTCGCGATAGAAGATCATTTTTGTAAAATTTAAAAGTTAGCGGTTAGTTTTCGAATTTATTTTTTTTATGGGTTATTTGGAAAAAAAATTCAAATACTTTGACCGGCCATATAACACGCATAGAGCTGACTTTGACAGTTTTAGTGCAGAATCCATCCTTACATCTCCAATGAGGCCAAAAGCAGAAATTCTAACAATCAAAGTTTTACACTAGTGCTAAGGAATTTTTTGGAAAGCACACTCGTCGTTACTCATTAATGACCATTTCGTACTTTAATATATATATATATACACTATTCTACACTCATCCCTATAATAACTATTCTATACTCAATTTATGAACCATTCGATCTAACTTATTAAACTAAATTACAACTGTTGGATAGAGATAGCGGTTATCCTCTGTTTAAACGAATTTAACGTCGTTTTAATCCATAACGGCAGTAAGTTTTTGAAATATTTTATTGTTAGTTTGATACTAATCGATATCCGCGCCAACTGTCTCTTTATCTTTTGCACTACGTATTGTGTTGCTACCCTGTGCGCCCGCGCCGCCACCTCACGCGATCGCAACGCAACATCTCGACCGCGACCGATAGCTTCTTGTCCATCGTCCAGCGCGCCTGTGTTGCCGCCCCATGCACCCGCAACTGCTCGGATGTATTTGCGGCGTTTGGTCGCCGGATCCAGATTGCCATCTAGAAATAGGTAAGATTTAGATTTTTACCTATTTGTAACACTCATTCATCAGTAAATTATAATTGGTCGGAGAGTAAATTTTATAATCAGTAAATTTGTTGTATTATGACTGTAAATTTACTGACAAAAATTTATAGCATATATTTGTAGTATACGACCAGTAAATTTACTAGACATATTATATAACTAGTAAATTTACTGACAAAAACTATAGTATACAACTAGTAAATTGTAGTTGGTCGGACCAGTAAATCTATTGTATACGACTCATAAATTTATCATTACGGCATGTAAACAAAAAGACATGGTATCTAATAAGACAACAGGTGAAACTAATATTATAGTAAATGTATCATTACGACCAGTAAATCCACGTGACTGAAGATATTTCAATTATATATCAACCAGTGTAGATCATGTGGACAATAAAGTGATACGAATACGACAAGTAAATTTATCATTGTGGTATGTAGATAGAAAAATGTGATATTTAATAAGGTAATAAAGTGAAACTAATATGACAGTAAATGTATATATACGACCAGTAAATCCATGGGACTGAAAATATTTTGTTTATATATCGACTAATGTAGATCGTGGACAGTAAAGTGACACTAATATGACAATAAACTAATATGATTTCGGTTCATATTTTTTAGGCGGTTTCTATTTTTTAGGGATAGTGTGCAGTTGTAACAAATCGTGATATAGGCTCCTATTTTTTCTGTCATCTATGTTACTCACTACTGTCAATAAAATTATAATCTCGATGCACAATCTAACGATACGGAAGTGGGTATAGAATAACTATTTTAGGGGTGGGTGTAGAATAGTGTCTCCATATATATACACAAACACTATTCTACACCCACCCCTGAAATAGTTATTCTATACCCAGTTTAGGAACCGTCCGATCTAACTTTCTAGATCAAATTACAACTATTAAATAGAGATAGTGGTTACTCTCTGTTTAAAGAAATTTAACGTCGTTTTATTCCATAACGGCAGTAAATATTTGAAATATTTTCTTATTATTAATCGATATCCGCACTAATTGTCTCTTCATCTTCTCCACTAGACCACTATGCTCCCACGTCTTGTTCACGTCCAGTAAATTTATATAATACGACCAATAAATTTCCTGAAAAAATCTATAGTATATATTTATAGTATACGACCAGTAAATTTATACTACATGACCAATAAATTTACTGATAAAAACCTATAGTATATATCTATAGTATATGATCAGTAAATTTATAATATACAACTAATAAATTTACTGGTTATATACTATACATTTACTGGTCCATCCAGTAAATTTTTAGTATAGGACCAGTAAATTTATATTATACAATCAGTAAATTTACTGACAAAAATTTATAGTATACGACCAATAAATTGTAGTTGGTCGGACCAGTAAAATTTATAATATACGACCAAAAATTTATCATTATAGTATCCAGAAAACAGTAAAGTGAAACTAATATTATAGTAAATGTATCATTATGACTAACAAATCCACGTGACTGAAAATATTTCGATTAAATGTTGTACCAGTGCAGATCATGGACAGTAAAATGGTATGAAAACGACTAGTAAATTTATTGTATACGGTCAGTAAATTTCATTACGACATGTAAACAGAAAGACGTGATATCTAATAAGACAGTAAAATGAAATTAATATGACAGTAAATGTATATATACGACCAATAAATCCACATGACTAAAAATATTTAATTTATATATCAACTAGTGCAGATTGTGGACAATAAAGTGATACTAATATGATAATAAACTAATATGATTTTGGTTCCTATTTTTTAGGTGGTTCCTATTTTTTCGGGATAGTGTGCGGTTGTAACAAATCGTGATATGGGTTATTTTTTAGGGATAATGGAGCGGTTCGACCGCTGTTTATGTTAGTTAGTATCGTCAATAAAATTTTAATCTCAATGCACGATCCAACGATATGGAAGGTGGGTATATAATAGTTATTCTAAAGATGGGTGTAGAATAGTGTCTATATATATATATATATATATATATATATATTTGTTTTCATCTCTTCTCAATAAAACACACACAAAAAAAAACAAGAAAAAAGAAGAGAGAACAAATATGTCATGCTTTTGGCATGTTTAGTTCAAATTCATCCGGCAATGTATACTGAGAAATGAGAATTTTTGTTTTCATTCCAATTAACATAATAATTTTCAGCTTCTCCTTTTAATCTGATTATTTTGGCATCCCTCAGGAGTGTCTTTTCGTGCATATTTTGTTGTTTGTGCGGGTTTTACTGAGATAGCACATGTTTTTGAAGGGCATACTTTAGACTGGGTGACTTTGTGTTTACAGGCATGTTGCTTTGGATCTCCAGGAAGTTGGGACTTGCTTGCAAAGAATAAAAGCTTACATGGACATGCTTTGTGCATCTGTCACTCTTTTTCTCTACTATTCGAGTACAAGAAACAGGAAAACATCATGTAAGCATTAAAAAAAAAAATTCCCATCGGAGTATCTTATTGCAAACCCCTTTTCTCTGTGTGTAACTTCACACACAGACATTCAAGATTCTCAAAATGTTACTGACTGTGGAGGGAGAGATGTTCCAAAACTTTAGTAATGACAAATTTGATCACAATCTAAAGGCGAAAGACCAATTTAATAATTTTGCCTTACAACAACTGAAACTTTAGGGAGTTTCATTGAAATGATAGAAAATGCACAGAGCAATTTGTCACACAACAAGTAAACGACAGTGAGCCGAGGAATTAGCATGCATCAGCATAACGGGAGTGGTGCGTAATGCGTATTATGATTGTATGAAACGCGCCGTTTTGTTGAGCCATCCTAATCACAAAGCGATGCTACAGGTTGGACCCTGGATCTGTAGAGTATCTGCAAGATTTGAAGTCTAAACCCAAACGATTCCCTGGTGTAAATTATCTAACCCAACCTTCTCTTAGCGTATCTAGAAGTGAGATCTTTTTCTCTCTTTAAACTAAAACAGGTGGCAACTGACCAAAGGAACCGCGGCAAAACATGAAGCAGGGCGAGCGATTTGTTTTGGTTCAGTTGTGCTTGTGTCATGCAGCCGCCACAAGATTATCACGGCTGATCATGTATGCTTATTTATCACACCTTGAATGTATGAAGTGTCGGTAGATTAACAACCCAATTAGTCCACTTGAATGGGTAAGCGAGTGTATCAAATCTAAATGTGATTGGTTTAGTTGCGTATCGTAGTTAAAATAGGACCTGGATAGCATATGGCCCTCTTAAGACCAAGTCATACCTACAAGCTTATCCTCAGCTAAAAGGATGGGATGCTTTAGCAAACTACGTCTTCTCTAGATTGTAGCCGAGGCGACAGGTTTAGACAGTCTCATACAGGTCGACCGAAATCGTACGAAATTCCTGCATTCTATCGCTAAAGATGGGCATTTGAATTCCATTTTGGACAAAGCCCACTTGTCACCCTACCGGTCACTATTAGAGATTGATGAGACATACGAATTTCGTAAGAAAATAGACTTGAAATAAGAGTGGATTCTTTTTTTAAAAAAAAATTCTACTGAGTTTCTATGTTCTAAACAGGTCCTTTTGTATAGAATTTTATTTTTATTCATAGCAACACATGAGCCATGACTTAAAGTGGCCCAACCAAATGGGTCTGGGTAGGAAGTTTTGAGGCAAAATGATAAGTGTATATCTTATATACATAAATTCTAAAGTTTTTAGTTTGTTTTGATCTCTTATTATCTAAACTCGTAAATTATTCATATTATATTCATTAAATGAATGAAAATATTATCAAAAAATGTTTTCTCTTTATTTTGTAGGAAAACACGATGGTTTGGATGGGTTCAAACCAAACATGAAAAAAAAGGTTGAAACAGACTCCGTGAAACAAAATATATGAAGCTGCAACAGCATAGAACCCAATCATGGGGCCTGGTGCGGGCATGCCTAGTGTGAGTACGCCCCGTACCAATGCACATGTATAGCCTGTCGCTATACATGTGCCCTCAAATGATCCAAGCGCTAGCACACCTTATGCCAGTGGTTATGCCCAAGTTTAGTCTCTATGTGTGTGTCCTAAAAGACTCCAAAGCTTGATACAGGACTTGGCATGGGCGTGCCCAACACGAACACACTCCATGCCCTAGTCTGGACTCTTGTACATGAGTCCCAACAACCTCCAATGCTCGAACCCATGCCACCTACTGTTGTGGATAGAGTTTGTGATGGTCTTAAATTATTTTTTTGAAAAATTCAAGAGGATTGAGTTATATAATATTTTTTAACTCTTATGCTATAAATAAACAGGATTTTAACTCGTTTAGATCATCCAAAAATTTAGGTTTAGTCTCTCTTCTCAAATGTAAGGTTTAGTTTAGTCTAGTTTTAATTTTGAGTCGAGTTTGTAATGCTGATTTGGATGGCGTTTTTTGTCATTCATAAAATTTGGTACGTTTTCATTATTTCTCTATTATTTGTTGATTTTCTCAACGGCTTTGAATGAGTACTTTCCCTCTAAGTTATAGATGACCTAATTTGGAAGACACGATTTTAACTCTGATTTGTTCAGAAGGTTATCGATTTATCTTAAATATTTATAATCTAAACCCTAGATTTGCACTTTATCCGTTGTATCTTTTGTACTCTATGAAACGATTGGTATTCATGTATTAGAGCAACACGCAAACTTTGTGTTTTAGCATTAATCTAGAATTTAGAAGGAATTTTGTGCCTAATTGAATTTGAACAACAAACATGAATCTCTGAAACTATTGTTTGGTTTTTAAGTTATCAACTTATTTTGTTTCGTCAAAAAATTCTGGTGACTACAAAGGAAAAAAGTACATTACTTAGAATAAGATAAACAAATATCTAGAAAAATGATAGAATACTGATTTCTGTTTTTAGTCCCAGAATGGATGAACATAGCTTTGTTGGATGGACTTGTTTATCCATATATTACGTACTCGTTTGGTGGTGTGGTAACACTGACGTGCTTCCTCCGCAGCTGACTTCCACTGCATTGAACTTGCCGATCTGAAAAGTGCATCTTTGGAGTTTTGCTCCTTTTCGGTGGCACGTTCTATTCTGCACGTCCTACAACCATACTTCTCCTCACAACCGTACATCCATGATTAACAGAAGTTTGCTATTCCTTTCTGGAATATATGTCATCACACAACTTCACAGTAAAATAATCAATTAAGTACCAACCAAAACCCCCCCTCCTCGTTAACAAGCCATTTTTATCGATCGATCGTTGGATCTAACAATCTTATGGGCTATGGCTAACATCTAATCAATCTAACAATTCCATGGTAAAACAGGCGCAAACTTAGGAAGGAATGCTAATTGCCAAGTGGTTCAATTTGTGTGGCTGCCCGCAGTCCAACAGGTTTACACTTCGTGCATATAAATATACAATTTGCACAATGATCTAGCTCAAATATTCTTTAATTAAATAAGATCTTTTCCTTCAAAAAAACACAAATTAAGTGCATGCATCTTTTGTCGTCCAAACTTTTTTTCGTTCAATTTTGTTACAATTATTCGGTGGTTGGGATCGAGGAACGAATTGGTCTTCCCTTCTGCGCTCGTCGAGGCGAATCTACACGAATCTATACTTGAGTTTTTAATCCTTTTGCGGCTGTGGTTAATTAAGCAACCACGCGGAGAACGATCTGTTTAAATAAATTAAGGAACGGAATTAGAACTCACAAGACTTCATTAGGTTAACTCACCACGCCTTGCTCATGCCACGCTTTTTTAATTCTATTTTATTTTGTGGAGGCCATGGGTCTCTCAAACGGGGAAGTCTACGTGGAAATGGAATACATCTAGAGGAGCCATTTCTTGGATTGGAAGGTTTTAGTGCTGTCCTTGATGAGTGCAATGAACTGGAAATATTCGTGGAAATTAACTGATCTATAATTGTATAGGCAGATGCATCATGGATGCAAGTGCAAGTGTGCAACATGCACCTAGCTCAACAGATCTGGCTCCCATTTTTCGGTGTTGTTAGTTGGTGAAAAGTGCAAGCAAGTGATTTTGTTTATTGTGTTATTCCTCGTTCCGAGCCTCTCATTCACACTTGTCGTTCAACTTTTTCTTTTTGAGGATGCACTTCCATTCAGTACAAGTATTAGTTGTTAAGGTTTTTTTTTAAGAATTCTGTGCGTGATAACTGGATCTAGTTTTCTTAAAATCCACTAATCTAATCTATCGTATTGAGGATTCAAATCAGTAACCTCTTTCAATACAAAAACGAAAAAAATAAATGTATAGTCCTTTAGATACTTGCGAGAACACTAGAAGCTCAGCTTCTGTGGCAACAGGGGACAAACAAATTTGTGTGGGATGTGACACGGTTCACCTCTCAGCTCTTCTTATTACTTTATGATTAATGTAATTCTACGAAAATTTATCCTCGCTTAGGACAAATTACCACGCATAGACTATCTTGTTTAAGCTTTTATTCTTGCTTCACTCAACAGGGTCGAGGTCAAGTTATTGTGTTTCTTTTGGAAGTCTTCACAGTTGCATCTATAGATGATTCGCCTAGACGTGGTAGTACAAAATTTTTTTGGGACCAACATGTTCAATTAGATTAGCACTACTTATCCGTTCATTGTTTTTTCCTTCTTTCTAGTTTCTAGCTATGAGTTGCTGGTGCTTGCGCATTTTGCATACTTGCTGTTTGTAATAGCCTTGTTTGCCCACTCCTGGATTGACTGCAAAATTCAGGTCTCTTTCGGGACTTCAGACTGAGAATTTCTAAAGTTCCCAAAAAAAAAAAAAAAAAAGCTGGACCGACAACTTGGAAAATTGGACGAAACATGCATGAAAGTGGGCCTTCAGATAAAATTTAGTAGTATATTGCTGAAGACCACAGCTCTATTTGATGCTTCTCCTCCATGGTGTTCCACTGTTCCTCCCCGTGATTTGGATCATCGCCATTAATTAATGCCAGTGGCAAAGCCCATTTCTTATACTTCGCTGTTTGTCATGTTATTCATGTACGGTTATATGTATGCCTGTATATATGGTACAGTTGTGTAGTACGTGCGCTATATAGAGCCAACCATTTCTGTACCACGTACATACAGGAACACGTATGCTCGTCGTATCAAGCTGCATGCATTCAAGTGGTGGTAATGTGATACTATATAAACGCTTGGCTGAACTATATGCTATAGCTACCACGAGTCCTGGGTAGTACTGTGATCCATTACAAAGACTAAAAAGGAGAAAAACAGACTGAAATCGAGCATTTGCTCTGGCTGTTCCAGCCAGAATTCCAGCAATTCTTGCTGTTTCTTCCTAAACTTGGACGCTTGCTGCGAAAAGTTCAGACAATCCTGGCATGAAATGGCATTTTCGTTGTCTCTTCTTGTGATGAGCTTAAGGGCTTTTCCTTTTGGAGTGTACTTTATTTCATTAAAAAATGGTGAAATTATAAAAGTCCTTTACAATGTTTTGACAAGAAAGCAGCACAAAACATCGCCACTTCGCCAGCTTTGCTAAATCTAATTAACATATCTGACGGATTTACGCGTAAAATAGAGGGCTCGGGACCGTTTATACTGATGTTTCGAGGAAGATTCGGCAATCTGATTGATCTGATATTTTTGTGTTCCAGTTCTAATTTCTGTGCTGGATTCAAGCTAGCAGTAGATATAAAATAGTTTAGAGCAAATAACTTAATCTACAAACTTGTCTAGCTAGCGGGTGGACTAATAAAACCAAAGTACAGAGCTTAGATTGTGACACATCTTAATCACATCAAAAACATAAACAAATGCTTGCCCCTGTCCAAAAGTTGAAGTGTTGACTGTTGACTCACGTCTAGTACTTTCAGCTTGGTGTGCCGGTGACTATTCAATCGATTAATTTGCACCGAATCGCAAACTAAAAAACTTTCCAAATTCTTACACGCCAAATGCAAGGTAAGAGTATACTGTTTTTGATAATCAGATGGTCCACAAGCTTAGGAATTACATATCTCTGCAGTTAAGATGTTACCTCACTGGCTAATTTGTAGCTGATAAATTGCTCTTATCTACTGTTCCTACCAAAATGTGCTGTAGTGTGCAAGTCTCCTCACCTGAAGTTGAGGCGGGAAATGTCAGTCACATTCTGATGGAATGAAACGGGGACCACTTCTTCCCACGGTTTGCATAAACAAAGGCATCCTCTTAGTGGGAGAGCAGAATAGTACATGGTCTGGAGACACCGGGCAATACCTTGCTGTTTTTATATACTTAACCACTTAGAGCCAGCTCTCAACGGCCAACTTGGGCACCTAGAGGAATCAGTTCACAACACTAGTTCATCCAAACGGGCCCAACCCCACCCACCAGAAAATAAGTGGTGAGATATATATTGCAATGTCATCCTTGCATATATTTGCAATTATATTCATGTCCCTGTATACTTGCATGAAAATCGAGTTGCCTTGAAAGTGATGAACTTCAAGGTAGATCTACTTTCATTTGTTGAAAGAGATGAGAGGACACTTGCATAAAGACATTTGTGACTAAACTTCTAACTTAAATTTCTCAGGAAGAACAACGTGTAATATATATATGAACTTGTAATACAGATATGTTTTTACCATAAAAATATGTTGACCTGATGTACTGCCATGCTGATGTTCAAAAGACAATAGCATAAATACAAAGATTTGCAAGGATATTGTGGAAAACGACCCAACCACGTAGTGACACAGGCCCCACTTTATGATGGAAATCTCATATTTTCCCTTTTTATTTGTCTATTACAAGTCACCTCAGTTATTTGTCTATTACAGGCACGTATGCATTTCTCATGTATTTAGGTAAGAGAATACACATGGGATATGCTTGTGGTTTGAAACTATTACAAACAGGTATATGGTTTCAAAACTACGCAAAACATATTTATGATTTGGAGTTGCACTCGCAATAATACCTAATATCCTTTTTCTTCGAGTACATAACTAGAGAGGGGGAGCTCTATAAGTTTTTTAAATACGCAAGGGTATTGTAGTCTTTTTTCTTTTTTCCTGAAAAAAAAATGGAAAAATGCTAGTACAAAATTTTGCGGGCACACCAACTTAAAACCACATTTAAGGCTTGTATAATTTTAAAACTATGAATACCCGAGGCACTATATAGGGCCAGTGGGCAGGACTTGGTTACGTTCAAAGAGTTACCCGGCCCAATGTCTGATGTAACAATTTGTAACATCAAAGTTTTTTTTTAGGAAAATTTGTAACATCAACTTGTCATTAGTCCTTCCTCTGTCACCAAATAAAGAGATAAAGTTTGTAAATAGCAATTATTAAAGGGGATATATGGAATTTTCTGCCTCCATTTTTTTCTGTGAGGTCATGCCTTGCAGCATGAGCAGTGAACGCCTTTATAACTTAACCTTTATATAAGGCTATCCCCCTCACATACTCCCACAAACCCACACAAAATCGATCCCTCCCACACTCTGCACGTGCAACCATATCTTCAGCTAGCTTCTCTTCGCCTCACCACCACCATCACCCTTGCCCCAAGAATATATTACACGAACTTTCTTGTGACCTTGGAGGCCATGGAGGCCATGGCCTATATAGCCATGTGGGGTGCAACCATGGCCTTGTTCATAGCTTTCCTCCTCTGGGCCTACATCTGGAACCACCCCAAGTCAAATGGAAGGCTTCCCCCGGGCTCCCTAGGCCTCCCTCTCCTCGGCGAAACGCTGCACTTCTTCGCGCCGAACCCTACTTGTGATCTCTCCCCCTTTGTCAAGGAGAGGGTCAAGAGGTAGTGCATGATCGAGCCACGAACAATTCTTGTAAGCTGTCACGTCGCATGCACCTTGTTGCAAATTGTGACATTGCCTGCATTGGTGTGGTACGTGCAGGTACGGCACGATCTTTAAGACCAGCATCGTCGGAAGGCAGGTGGTCGTGTCTGCGGACCCAGATATGAACTACTACGTCTTCCAGCAGGAGGGGAAGCTGTTCGAGAGCTGGTACCCGGACACGTTCACCGAGATCTTTGGCCGGGACAACGTGGGGTCCCTGCACGGGTTCATGTACAAGTACCTCAAGACCCTCGTGCTCCGGCTGTACGGCCAGGAGAACCTCAAGGCGGTGCTCCTTGCCAAGACGGACCACGCGTGCCGCGCCAGCCTCGCCTCGTGGGCTGGCCGACCGAGCGTCGAGCTCAAAGATGGCCTCTCTTCTGTAAGGCCAATTGATGCCAACTTGTTGCAATGTTGCATTTGGGTTTGCTCATATATGCACAATTAATTGCTTATTACAGTTCTCTTCTTGAAACATTTTCTAGATGATATTTGATCTTACTGCGAAGAAGCTGATTGGGCTCGACCCGTCGAAGTCCTCCGAGAATCTGAGGAAGAATTTTGTGGCGTTCATCCGCGGGCTTATTTCGTTCCCGGTGAACTTGCCCGGAACTGCATACCATGAATGCATGCAGGTATTGCCGATGCGGTTCAGTTTAATTTCTTGCGTTCAGATTTTTTATGTCCTCATCACCTTGGATAAGCAGTAAACTACGAATCTTACCATGAAGCGGGCCTTAATTTGCACCAGTTTCAAATAGCTTGCACATGCGAAGTGCATAAATTAACTTGGCCTCGCAGTAGCTGTGCACATGCATGCAATTAAACTCGAGGAATTAGTAACTTCATAAAGGTTCCTGACCTGTTAGAACAGTTCTGAAATTTAAAAAATTGTGTAATATAGGGGAGGAAGAACGCGATGAAGGTGCTCAAGAACATGATGAAGGAGAGGATGGCCGATCCGGGGAGGCAATGCGAGGACTTCTTCGACCACGTGATCCAAGAACTCAGGAGAGAAAAGCCGCTTCTAACGGAGACGATAGCGCTCGACCTCATGTTCGTGCTCCTCTTCGCCAGCTTCGAGACCACGGCCTTGGCCCTCACGCTAGGCATCAAGCTCCTCACTGAAAACCCCAGAGTAGTCGTCGCATTAACGGTTAGTAGAACAAGAACTTTCACCAATGTGGTAACTTATCAGATCAAGGAGCTAAAATTAATTGCTGGAACAAACTTGTGACGTGATCATGCAGGAGGAACATGAAGCAATCCTGAAGAACAGGAAGGACCCGGATGCCGTCGTCACGTGGGAGGAGTACAGATCGATGACCTTCACGTCTCAGGTGAGCCTAACCGGGACTACTGCACCCCTAGCTGTTGCAAGTTGCCATCTTTAATAAAACACTCTCCTAGGGAATATGATTTCAGGTTACAAGTGACTTGGTTGATCTCAAGAACTTTCTTCAACAAAACTTGATATCTAATTTACCGAACTTAATTATTTGAATTTAGCATTGTTAATGTTAGTCGATTTCTGGTTGCATACATTGTGTTAAGCTCTTAAAACTGACACTATGCTCCTTCTTGGTACAAATTAAGGTCATAATGGAGATAGTAAGACTGGCTAACATCGTGCCGGGAATATTTCGGAAGGCCTTGGTAGACATTGACATCAAAGGTGCACATAATAAGTACCATCACATTACATGTCAGAAGAAAAGTTTTTTATGGGTCAAATTTTAACTTTGTGTTGCATTTGTTAACTTGGGTACAGGCTACACGATTCCAGCAGGGTGGGGTGTCATGGTGTGTCCTCCAGCAGTGCACTTAAATCCTGAAATATACGAAGATCCGTTGGCGTTTAATCCATGGAGATGGCAGGTTTGTCCCCTGCTATCTTTCAACAACGAGTGTTTCACTCTTTTCGTGTAGAATACATCTCAATTGCCGTACAATTTACGTGAAGATTAGGGTTTCCATCGTGGCGAGGTGAACTGCCCTCCAAGTCATGGGGGTTAGTTTGAGGATTTTGTTTAATGCATTCTAGGAACTCTGATGATCTGAGTTGCCCACCAAACTTGCATGCATCCCCTCCTGAAGTCTTCCCATCGATACGGAAATTGAAAAGTAGAATAACCAACTGCAAGGTTCCAATTATTAGCAACATGATTATAGGACTACAAACTACTGATCCCGAGTACCAACTTGGCTACAAAGATCAAGAAAGAATTCGGTTGTTGTCAAACTGTCGATGAAAAATATATTGCTCCAATTCTCTGAACCATCAAGGAAGTTTCGTACATTGTAGTCTTACTTAGAACCAAAGAAGGTCAAAGGCAACACATCACAAATATATGTGCATGCTGTAAAGCACAGACAAGTAA
The DNA here is from genome assembly GCA_019359835.1 of Pharus latifolius. Taxonomy (NCBI): domain Eukaryota; kingdom Viridiplantae; phylum Streptophyta; class Magnoliopsida; order Poales; family Poaceae; genus Pharus; species Pharus latifolius. Next base: position 9,983,651 of record CM033322.1, read on the forward strand.
CAAGAAAATGTACTATAGAATTACATGTTTAACTACAATAAACCACATTGATTTCTCATCCATAATTTATTTGCATGTTTGGGGTTTAGGTTTCTAATCCGACAGTTCATTTATATCCGTAGACCGCACTGATTCCTTACCTATGACCTAACTTGGAGATGGATCTAGGAATGTGGTAACAATTTGAGCTCAAGTTCATTGCATCTTCCAGGTGAGGAGTCTAAATTGGCATGGTCAAGTCAGATGGTGCAGTACTCCCCAACAAATTGGCATGTTACTTAATGTGTGCTGTATAGATGAAAAGAAGAAAAAATAATTAAACAAAGTTGGAGAGATTAGAGAAGCCTCAGAGTTGTAAATAAAGAAGCATTTGCATCAAGCTTAAAGGAAAAAAATTATGCGTAGTTGAACAAGATCTGCTTCTAGTAGACTTTATTGACTCCGTACTGCAGCGCTTAAGAAAAAAAAGGAAAAATACGAAGGAAATCTCTTGCATTTGGATTTAACAAAAATATTTGGCTATTGCTTGAACAGGGAAAGCCAGAAATTACTGGTGGAACAAAGCATTTCATGGCATTTGGAGGGGGGCTTCGGTTCTGCGTTGGAACTGATCTCAGCAAGGTCTTGATGGCAACCTTCATCCATAGTTTAGTCACAAAATACAGGTATCATTTCTCACTTACCTTCTATATCTAGGATTTCTTGTCTTCTCATGAAATCTGTAGAATTTTTTTTTTTTTTTTTTTTTTGAGTTAACGAGCATTTGTGCTGCTCTCATCAGATGGAGGACAGTAAAAGGAGGAAACACAGTCCGGACCCCGGGCCTCAGCTTTCCAGATGGATTTCACATCCAGCTCTTCCCTAAGGACTGACATTTTCTTTTTCCTCTGGACTGTTTGGTTTCTTGCAGCTAAACACAAGATGATATGTGTAAATATGGCATTTTTAGGTCTCTTAAGGACAAAAGATAAGAGTGGACCACACACTTAGTATAGTTTTAGGATACATCCCTAGTTAGAAGTACAGTCACAACACGAAGTACTGCCTCTGATCCTTGCATAGGGGTTTTTGTAACTTGGTTTCTGTTTCCCATGTGGTTAGTCGTCTACCCATATGTTGTTTGTATATCCACCTATACATGTTCGGTGCACCAAGAATATAGCTATGTACATAAAAATGATCGTGGAGCCATGCCAAAAGTTCCGATTATTCTCAGCTTGGTCAGACAAACTAATGATTCAGGAGAAGCAGTAATAACTGTCACAATGCCAACATGTCTCATTGCAGGTCAACAACCATACTTAATAATGCAAACCCAGAAATTCTCTTCATGTTTAAAATTGATATGCCATGGACACCAGGAATCTCACTGAACTGCATAAGCTAGCGATCCTAGCTGTTGTCGGACATAATAGTCCCAATGACCATTTAATGTATCTTGCATGTAATCAAGCAAGCCCCACAAATCCAAGTTGATCTGTGTAATGTCTTCCAGCTCAAATCTTTTAAACATATTGGTGTCCTACTCACTTTCATGGCCCTGTTTTAACTTTAACTAGCTTCTTCGTTGCGTACTGAAAGGCGTGGCGGAATGCAATTTCGTTTATCCAGACTTCATTAAAAAGTAATGCCCTAGTGGGCATTTTTAAAATGAAACCAAGAGAAACCTTTTGTAGACATACTAGGGACAAGATCTTGCCCGCACGAACAAAATCAAAGGCTCCAGATTTTGTGTCCAGCATGCCTCAGCTCAAACGTTTGGATCACACTCTTGGCAAAGACTTCAAGGAGCATCCCAATACATCTCCTAATTTTTCTGTTGCTAGATCCTCCCTTACCTTCATAAGGGTTTTGTATCGACCATGCATACATTGTGAAGTGGCGAATAGAAAACAACAAAGCATAATGCAGTTTCATGATATAAGATGTAGTGGTTGTTCTAAAAAAAATCCAAGACTATTACTTTGTTCAATTATTCTAACATGTCCTATTGTTTTAGAAAACTGAGATCTCTAAGTATACCCTTTGCTCAAAAGTTATGTTCAGATTAAACAAAGATTCAAAGGCACAAATAGAAAACAATAAGGGAATACAATTCGTATGTCATAAAAATTAGGATATAGTTTGATATTTTTCAAACCAATATCGATGAAATCAGGTGCTCAAATTTAAAGTTTATTCTCATTTATTTGAATTTTTTATTTAAATAATACATTGCAAAAAACAATTACATAAATAACAAACATTGTAAATTTTTTGTAGATCAAGTGTCTAATCATCATACGTCCTGACAACTAAGACATTTTTAAATTTCAATCATTAAGATGTAAGACAACTAAAACCATTTTTTCAACCCAATAGACCCAAAAAACCCAGTCAACATACATCCTGACAACTAAAACCTCTGTAAGTTTCAGTCACCAGAACGTATAGCAACTGAAACCAAGAAATGTCTCAGTCGTCATGACATATGACAATTGGACACTATATTTGCGAAAACTTTACAATATCTGTTATTTCAATAATTGTGTTTTTCTAATGTATTATTTTAAAAAAATTCCCATTTATTTCAAATAGTATGGAAGCAAAAATGTACAAAGGATTTTATTATCTATAACACACTGAGCACAATGGCTGTCAGTAAGGATGTATATCTATCTCACCAGTTCAAATATGCAAGGCCAAAACAGCAGACGAAACCAAGTGGCTTCCTTTTGATACTTTCTTTTGGGAGAGAAAATACAGGACTCGAAGGCTCATATGAGGAGCTGTTTGGAAGGGTAATTTTTGACCTATTTCTAAGTGATTTTTATGAGTCAAGATCGGGATATTAGTTTAATTAATACAAAATTCTGGTGGGATCATCTTCTCAAGAAAAATTTTCCTCTTACCCAAACAAATGTCAAGATCCGCCGGTAGGCTCCTTCAAGAGTTCATGTGTATTTATATGACATCACTATTAGCTCTATATGTATATGTCTGCAGATCACATGTGAACTGCTCATCCGATATCAATGTGGAGAGATGATGTATATCAAGCACCTGAGAAGGTCGTGGACATTGGGGTTCACAACCATCATCCAAAGGGTTCACCAGTTTAATTTGGTGGTTCCAAGGTACACCAAAGACACCATATGATGATGATCAGTTCTCGTACTATCCCCAAACCATCTTCCCTGTAAGTTAGGTCAATATGGTGGTCAAATAAAGATCAATAGACACAAGAACACAAATAAATACATATGAACTACTCCCATGAGGTCACAACCGCTTCTAACTAATAACTGGCTAAAACAGAGTAGGAAATGAAAACAATGCCCAAGATAGCCCACTACCACCAAGCGCGAGACAGTCACCGGCAGTCAGCCACTAACCACAAGCCGCCTCTCGAACCACGACATTGCCCCGTGAACAATAGCCGCCCCTCACCACCCCAAGAAGCCGGACACAGATATCATGGGCACAGCAAGCGAGCAGCAAGCACCAGCGTCACCTGATCAATGATCGATGAAACAGTAAAAGAACAAGGAATCTCAAAAAAATCTGTAATGAATCTCTGGATGTTACTGAGCTTTACTTAAGCATATACAAGGTTTATCCTCCAGCTAATTTTCAGTTTATGTTTTGTACAAAGAGCACTGTATTTAGTTATTTTTATTTATTTAGAAAAACCCATCAATTAATCTATTTTACCTATGTTTTTATTTGCATTTTCAATCTAGACAATCTTATTTGACATAGTTGTTAAAAACATATCATAATAATGTTTATCATTTTACTGTAGCAAAGAGGAGAACAGACTAGTCTATTCTCAGGTATTGAGGTGGCCACTAACACAAAATAAAGATCAAAGAAATCATGGTGACATGGAAACATGGTGGATTTGTATTTTTTTCTTCTTTTAATTATTCATAGGGGGGATTAAAATAGAGTAACAGACTTAGTAACTGAAAAAAATCAAGGCCTCAATTAAATCTAAAATATGCATGTCTGATAATGAGATCTAGGGGCAAAAAAAGTAGCATGAGCAGTGATGATTTCCAACATAATTATTTCTTACTAGAACAGATCATACGTTTACAAATCCTAAACATAACGAGAAATTATCACGAAAAGAGAGTTCAAAAATGGCTGAAAATATAAAGATGAGATCATTACCTGAAAGTGGTGGGTGTTACCCAGTCCACCCATACCGATCAAATAAATTCGAGGTCTCCCATGCCCAAAGGCAAAAAGAGACTTCTATCCTCACCTTCAGTAAGCTGATGAGGATGGAACTGCTCTTCGCCGTCGACCTCGATCTCACCTGAAATCACGCCGTCCGGACTTCGCATGGAACCGGCAGAAAAGGTTAGAACCTTCCCAGTTTCCATCCCTCGTGCAAGGCAACGGCGGCCTACCACACGGCGGCGCAAGAAGCAGGCTGCGTTACTAGGGTTTGTCTGGGCCGAATTGTTTTGGGCTTCTCCACAACTTCACTTGACGTGGGCTAACTCGACCCTGCAAATCTGCAAGGGCCAAAATTACACGCCCTAAATCTTTTATCCTGAAACTTTGCCGGGGGCCACAATTAAAATCCTGATGAATTTTGTGGTCGCGGTGCCGATTTTGCTCACATCAATCATAAGCAATCACACAAACAGAAAAAGAGAAAATAGAGTGGATATTCAGTGTAATTCTTTATTGACTTATCTTGTCTTAACAGAATACAAATATACATAAAGCCAAAAATTACAGTTGTAAGAAGGATAATTCAGTAATATCCACATAGCATTCTATTAACAACACTAATGAGACATTACTATAATATGTGTATATCTCAACAAAATTCCGCCAAAAAATCCAGTGGAAAAAGTCAAAAAAGAGTATATAACACATGTGTATTGTTGCGTTGTACATGATGGCTCATTAAAATCCATCAATTAAGAAAACTCAGTGGGAAAAACTTAATTAAAATAAAAAATAGTACGATATTAATTGATCTTTTGGATCTTAAATATATTGAGTAATAGAATTAGTGTGTGACGTATTTTACTTCTTCTGAAGACAATAGTTTTCCAAACCTATGCACTCTGATGCCGTATATAAGTTTTTCAAAATTAGATATATGTAGGAACTTAGAAAATAAATCTACTTGATTTTCACAAAATATAACTTTATAGACTATTAATTCACTACTCTTCTGGAGACGTGAGGATAAAAAAATTTGAAGCAATGTGTTTCGTCATATTTCAACATAGCCACTACTCATTTGTGCAACACAAGCGATGCTATTCTCTTATAAGACAGTGAGGATATTTTCAGTTCTAACACCACATGATTATTAAATATGGTGTATTAGTCTTCTAAGTCATACACATTCACAGGAGACTTCATATAACACGATTATCTTTGAGTGATTTGTTTAAATTGCCACTAAAGTCTGTTTGCCATATCTCTAAGAGATGACTACATTACCATAGAGATAGAAATAACTAGTTTGGAATCAAACATTATGTGGATTGGATAAATAGCTAGCGTCTGTATAACCCATCAAAATCATTTCATGATGTTTTTTATAATACAAGTCAACATTTTTTTTACCTTGGAGGTACCTGAGTATATGTTTAATGTTATTCCAATATCTTCTAGTTGGAAATTCACTGTACCTTACGAAAAAATGCTTACTGCACAATTTTCTGTTAGTCTCATCCTTCCTTTAGATAAATATTATGCAATATCAAGCCTATTGCAATTCGTAATAGATAATAGTGCTCCTATTAAGGAACTTACGATCCCATATCCCATGATTATTTTCTCTTGGTCTAAATGGGACCTTGTCCTTTTTCGGGATCGCATGACCATTGGTGTGCTGAGAGGACAAAACTTATCTATGTTAAATCTCTCTAAAACCTTTTTAGGTAGGTTGACTAGTGAGTAAATATTCTTTTAGAGAGGTGCTCAATCTACAGGCTGAGACAATCTTTCATCTCGAATTCCGTCTTTGAGTTTACTTCCTCTATTTCCATCGATGTAGGGGATTGTCACTTTTTAATTTACTATTTTTCTATGGTATTTCCACTCTTTCAAGTGCATTTACTGCAGGTATGTGAGATTTAATCACTCGTTTATAATCAGTGAAACAATCTGATATGTTATTTGCTAGACTTTGCAAATTGATTATCTTCTAAACTTCTAGTTCTGTTTGACTAGTGCATGGATTTAAATATTGAAGATTTTTTTCATTCCATGAAATTTTGCGATATTTCAAATTTAGACTCTTATCAAACCCTAACGTCAAGAATTAATCTTCATCAAATACACAATCAACGCACTGAGCTGTAAAAAGATTTCCTGTCATGGACTCAAAATATTTAATAACTAACGGAGTATCATATCCAATATATATCCCAAACTTCCAATAAAGGCCCATAAAGATATGTTAGAGTCATGATATCAACACATATACAACACAACAGAAAATTCGCAGATAGGAAATATTTTGTTTTTTCCCACACACTAATTGTAAGGGGGGAATAATTATAATATGCAGTAGATTGTGTTGCTTCTAGATCTTTAATTTTGATTTTAATGATAAATGACAACAAGTGTCTTTGACTAATCTATTTGCTTTGAGTATAATCAAAAAGATTAGGTGAAAACAAGAAATGTCAAATGGGAGTCGCAAGGCGCAAAGTCGCGGTGTCACCCAAGGTTGCCCGAGGTCGCACTGTCACCCAAGGTCGCCTGAGATTGCAAGCCAAGGTCACAAGCGTAAGGTCGCCAAGAACAAAGCAACAAATACCTAAGGTAAGTGTTTGTTTATTGTACCGGTCTCGGTGTTTGTAGTATTGACCGGTTTTATAAGAAATTCTTTTTTAGTTTAACCGTACTATTAAGAGGGGTTGCAATATCTCTTTTAGTTTCAGCAAAAACTAAGAAACTCTTAGATCATATGTCGTATTCACATTCATTCACAATATTGGTCGAGAATCTCAAAGACGGACTAAAACTGATCATCCGAGTACTGTTCATTCGACCATAACATTGTTCATTCAATCCGAGGTCACACAAATACTATTATTTGACCAGACACTGTTCATACAGCCAGTAACACTGTTCATTCGACCAGACTTTCCAACGGTTATTTACTAGCCATGAGAAGTCGTAGCTGGTTGTTAGCTGTATTGATTTCTTTCATTTTCTACCACAACGGATAGCTAAGAAATTGGACTATAAATATAGGTGTTTTGAGCAGATTCTCATTCATCTCAAGCCATATTCTCATATACACCTTCAAACATCATCTCTTTACTCTTTTGAGTAGTTTTTAGAAGAAGTTTTGAACACTTTTGAGTAGATTTTTGCTACTGTTTTTGAGCAGTTTTTAAATTATTTTTGAATAGATTTTCTCTACTGTTTTTTAGTAGATTTTAAAACCATTTTGAGCAGTTTCTGTTCACTTTTTGATCAGTTTTTAAACAGTTTTTTAGGAGATTTCTCTACTGTTTTGATCAGTTTTATAAACACTTTTCGAGCAGATTTTTGATTAGTTTTATAAACAATTTTGGAACTGATTTTTGATCAGTTTTACAAACACTTTTGAGCAGATCTTTGAGCAGTGTTTAAGCAGATTTTTTAGAAACTTCTGTTCACATTATTTATCAGTTTTATAAACACTTTTGTGCAGATTTTGATGAGTGTTTATAAACATTTTTTGAGCAGTTTTTCTAAAGAACCAAGAAATATATTTTTTGATATAAACTTGAGCCTAAGTGCTAAAATTTATTATATTGAAGCAAGACTCATTCATTTGAGTGCTTCAACGAGGAGTATGTGAGTCCGAGCGAGTCTCCAAGTCCTCGGGATAAATCACCGTGTTTTATTTTCTTACTCTTTCCTAGTACAAAATATTATTAAATTGTTTCAGCTTATTTGCTCTTTGTCTTTTCCTTGCAAAACTTATTTTTAGTTGAAAAGTTTTAAAGCCTCCTATTCACCCCCTCTAGTTGGCATTCTCGATCCTACAGACTGGACTTGTATCAATGTTGTATCATGTAAAACTGCATTACCCTAAGATGAGTAATTTTGAATTCTGCAATAAAAGTCTAGTAATAAATTTTAATTTTTTTATTAATGATTCTACAAGACCATTTTGAGTGTGAATGTGAGGGACTGGATTCTCCATTTATATAGCTAGAGTCATATAATAATCATCTAGCCCTTTTGAGATAAATTCATCGGCATTATCTATTTAGATGGACTAGATCTGATAATCCAGAAACTGGGCTCTAAATTCAATAATTTTCATAATGAGCTTTGTAAAAATATAATTGTAAGTGGACAACAAGTATATATGAGTCCATCTAGTGGAGCCATCTATCAGGACCATAAAATATTTGAAAAGTCTGAATACCGGCTTAATTTATCCACATATATCACCCTAAATTCCTTGAAGAAAAAACAGGTGACTCTTCTCTTATTTTTGTATGAGAAGGTCTTCTAATCAATTTGTCTTTTACACATGCATCACAAAATAAACTCTTTAGAAGTAGAGAAATTTTTTATTTGCATATTGTGACTAGCAAAATTTTTTATTTTCTGGCGCATCATAATTTCCTCAAGATGACAAAAACTCTCATGTCATAATTTAAAATAATTTGGGTATTTAAACTCTATACTCATCGTAACATATTTGCTATTTAGTCTAATGAAAATATAGTATAACCCAGAGGAAAAATATGAGAGCTTTTCAATCACTTATTTTCGATATCTGATGGATTTTATTATGAGAAGATATTCAATATTATTTTCTTTATTGGTCTCAATATTGAAACCATTTCCATGAATATCCTTGAAACTCAAAAGAGTACATTTGATTCAGGGTACAATAAAAGCAGTGTTTATGATAATTTCTATATTCATACAGAGGATCAATGAAACTCTCTCGAAATCCTTGATTAACACTGCATCATTTACAATTACCATTACTCCATTTTCTATTTACTAGAGTTTGGAAGTATTTTGTATCCTTCAGGATAATATGCGTAGTACAGTTGTCTATCAAACATGTGGGCCCCTCGTTAGAGGGAACCTGATACAAATGCCCAGGTAATTTGTGCACAGGAGTTGAGACTTCAGAACATCCAACAACAATTACATACATACATTAACATAGCGTACGGGGTCATCCAGACCCATATTACAATAATTGACGTGTGCGGAACCACGTCGAATAAGAGTAGCAAAATTAGATAGGAACTGAACCCGAAACAGGGTTCGAGCCAACATATAAACAACCAAAATGCATTAGCAAAGCAGAGGGGAACATCTCCCTCATCCAGCAACGCGTGAAGCAGGGCGAAACCCACATCGCTCTCACTGAGGTTAGGTGACCCTTCAGGCGCTTGGATCTCTTGGAACTTTGTCGGGGTCTTCTTGTGCCGGTTTGATTCCATAGTCTGTGAAGTCTATAGATTCATCCTCTGTACTTATTGGATCAGCAAGGGTGAGCGTACAAAGCTCAACAAGTTCCCGCATAGGGAAATATTGTATGTAGTTATTGACAACAATAAGCTCTATGGTTCCATACTTAATGAAATTTTATTGAAAACAGAGATATCTTAGTACTTTGGAAAGTCTCCCTGAATCTGGGGTTTTAATTCTCAAAGTAATTTGTCAAAACTGTACATATGTATACTTTTCACAGAGTCAGGCTAAACTCCCATGAGTCGCCATGGTTTGATCTCATTTTAAAGAATTTAGCAATACTAATCATGCTGCAACGACGAGGGACCACCCCACTACGACCAGGCTCCAGAAAACCCAGGAGCACGGAGTATTCGAATACCTTTTTACGCTCTGCAGAGGTGTACCACTGTACCCACCAAAAACTCAACTTAAATGTCGGATCAGCTCCCTGCGACTTATACGCAGGTGACCAGGCTGAGCTTACACAACAGTTTACTGACCCATTGTTAATAATTTCCTGCCCGATACATAGACAATACCGGCCCCATTATCAAGGTAGGTACTCCCTACAACATGATACATGGCAAGCACGCGTAAGGTCCTCATTATCGTTGTGGGTCCTCCCCCCTGCCTTTTCTTCTAGCCTTGGGTCTATGAGGTCCTCCTCTGGACGCATAGAATTCCCACTTCCGGGTTCGGTCGCGCACGACTCGAGAGCCAGGCTAGGGCGACTTCCTTCTTACGCCTTATCCTCTCTACCCCTCACACCACTCGTGGCCCTCTGTGGCCCACCAATTTCCACTCGGGAAACCGGATCGACAACCATTGCAGGAAATGATTAACTTTAGGTGAGTCATGACATTGTGCCTGTCCCATACCAGGCGGGTGGTTAGCACATTTTCAGGTCGCTTAGAAGCACAGCACGACAATCCCGTCCTTATGGACCCTTAGCGAGGCTTTCACAAACCCACTGCGCACACAGCGCCAACCTTCCAAACCAACCCTCGCTAGTAGTCCCTATTTCTTTTACATAAAATGATCTTTAGAAATAGTTTGCTCATGCTTCTGCCTTCCTCTTATCTTTTACACATTTATTAGTATAGACATATACTTCCGTGGGTACATATTTCCTCTTTAAGGTAGTGTGTGTATGAATACACACATATGTTCTACACTTTTCTCCTAGGGTGACAAGGTAAAGTAAATTGTTATGAAACAAGGGGGGGTCTGCAAAATAGGAATATCTACTCACATCATTTCTCAACATATACTTTTATCAAAACTATCTATGCATACATGCGTAGGTACCAAATTCCAAATAATTAAATGCATGAAAATAATAGGCGCAATATGTTCAAAGGAGGGAAACTTGCCTTGCCAAGTAGTGTTGTTGTAATCTGCGGGCTCTTCTGTTTCCTCTTCCGCGAAATCGAAGTCTTGATCTTCAAATACAGGCATATACACAAGGTATTACAATCAACTTACAAAATACGACAACTATGCTCACATAAAATAATAATGCGCTACACTGGAACGGCTTTTGATTTCTGAACTGGATTAGGGTTTGGGCTTTGGATTTCCAAGGGTCGAGTTGTGCTAGTTTAGGATGGCTAAGAAGAGTAGTAAATAAGACTCTTAGGGTCGACGGACCTTGGACGTCAAAAGGGCGACGTTCGGGTCACGTCCGAACTTAACCTAAAAGCCGAAAAGTGAGTTAAGGGGTCTAGGTAACTCTGAATGAGATGAAAATTGGACAGTATGTGCATTAGACTAAGGTGAAGCTATTTGACAAAGTGGGACAAGCAGAAAAGGCTTAGGTTTTCTAGAGTTCACAAAAAGGTCCAGGACACAGCAATTTCTATGCCATTGTACTGCTAGAATTAGGGTTTGTGTGTCCTGAGCAATTGGCTCATGCATTTGAAGGCAAACTATGTCAAACATGTAGGCTTAAGTGTCAGGAGGTGTCTGGCCGGAGGGTTTGGCCGGGGATGGCCGGAGGTGGCCGGAATTTGAATGCCAAGGTGGCTGTTTTGAACAGAAACTAGGGCAGAGCAATTGGAGCAGCTAGGGTTGATCAATTTGGAAATTGATCACATATTCTTGCTCCTGGGAGTGTGGAGGTCACTGTTGGTACACTAATTTGTCTAATGGTTGCGTTTGGAGGCTCGCCGGAGTAGATGACCGGAGCTCACGGCTGGGGATTTGGGGGTTTTTGATTTGCTGATTGAAAGTCTGAATTAACTAGCTGGGGTGATCAAGCACACTCTAAGGAACAATTCTTCTCACTAGCACGGCTTCTAAATCGATTTGGTTCGGGCTGAATTTGCATAACAGAGCAAAAGGGAAAACCGGTGATAGCCGGAGTTGGAGAAGAAATGAACTCAATTCCGAGCTCATGAACCATCTAGGGAATAAGAGGAACATCTGGTGGCTTTAATTTGGAGAAAAACTCACCGGAGAGCGCTGTCACCGTGAAGGCCGAAGAAGGAGCTCGGGGAAGACGATGAACAGTGGCTTTTCTCGCGTTTGCTGTGTGGGTGAAGTGAAGAGATGATATGTCCTGGCTTTTATAGCCTCTAGATGCTGTGGAGAAGGTGCTAGCCGAGGGAGGGCGCAACTGGGCGCGGTTGCGGCGTTAACCGGAGGCGAGGACGGTGGCGATGGGACGGTGCACCGGCGTGAGGGTCGATAAGCATGGCTACAGCTCGGGCAAAGGACAGCGGTGGCAAGCGCTTCCAATGCCGGTGCTGGACGTGGCTAAAACGCACAGGAACGGCGACTTTTGTGCGCGGCCAGGTGGTGCTGTGTTTGGTGGCGGACGCGACGGGACGAAGCACGGTGATCTGGGGTTCCCAAGGCGTTGCCGTGGCGTGGACAGGTGGCGGAGCTCGCAGGGCACGCGAGGCGCACACGGGGCGGTGCCGGCGAGGAAGGGACGCGGTGGCGCGGCACGGCGCAGTGCGGTGGCGCACGGGCGGCACGCAGGGCACGCGCACGGCACGGGCACAGGCACGGTACAGTGCCGTGCACTGTACACTGTGTTTGGCTCTAGGGGTATTTTGGGCATTTCCAAGATTTAGGGATCCAATTGCGATTCCGACTTTTCTGAGGGTTAGATAAAATTATTACATACTCGTTCCAATTGAGTACGCGCGAAAACGAGAAGATTTGGCAGGGTTTCGGATAAAACGAAAACAGGACTGAGTAAAACTGGTATTTTCGTTTTCGGATTCTTCCAACGGCTGAAACTCTGATTTCCGTCGCGCATTTGGAATCGTTTCTAAAGGACGATACGTATCAAATAGCGATATGGACGTATAGGAGAAGACGGATATCGATTCGGACTTCAAACGGAGATTTTAGACTTTTTGGGTCTCCTAGAAGCGGTCGTTTTCGATTTTGAGGTAGAATCGGCCGACTTGAGATATTTCGATACGAAGGAAACTTAGAGCACATCGCGCTTACATTGGTTATGGTTTGGGTCCTTTTAGAGTCAGGTGATGCAAGGTGCGGGTGATAAGGCGATGCTCAGAGAATGAAAATAGGACAAAAATCAGGGATGTTACAAAACATAACTCCAAGTTATTTGCCATGGGTTGTACAAACAAAGGTTGTAAATAGCATAGTATATAAATTAATGATTGAAATTAAACAATCACCAGGAATAAGAACATATCATGCCACCATAAAACGAAATTATAAAAGTGTGATATAATAGTTTCACACAGAAAAAATATAACATGTCCATCCAAAAAATCAATCATAAAGGACAGTCTAACATGACAATGTAAAGATGATTTGAAAAATAGATATCCCTTGGAGGCCATGCTTCAGCAAATCATCATTGTTTTTGAGCTGTAGAACCTGATGGGTAGTCATGTTTGCTTCAGGAAAAATGGTGTGATGTGCTCACGCTTGGTCTCCTGGTCCTTCATATCATTCATCGTCCGCTAGTAGGTCACAACCAAGTATTTTGGCATGTAGCAAGTATGTGAACTATGATTCACACACCGACATTTGTAGCAAATCAGCTTCTATCCTTTGTTTTTGTCACTTGGTCCACTGACCTAGGATTTGTTTTGTCATTGTGCTTGCTTTAGTTGTTATTCTCATTATTGTTCCGGTGTCCTCTCCCTCCAACGTATCCACCCCATCCCCGGCCTCCTCCACATCCACACGAATGACTGGTTCTCCAAGCAATGTCATGTGTTTTAGGCACATGCTGAGAACCCGTTGGACAGATGTTATGGTTCGTCATAAGCAGTTGGTTATACTTTTTTTGCCACCAACAGTGCATAAATCAGCTAAGAGTGCTTGGCGTAATTTTTAATCCTATACTATTGCTGGAGTACAAGGTTATTGATGTGGAAGATGAATAGAGTTTTCTTTATCAGTTCATTTTCTATAATTTACTACTTATAGAGTTTCAATTGGGACACTAATGCAGTGGAGCGTTTCGTTACAGACTTAAAGTCCTGGATACATAAATTCAGTCAATCATACTAAGTCTATGGAAGAACTATGGCCTTCTACTGGTCAAAATGGCCTTTCAAGAACTCCTACAGTGCCCATGGATATTTCTCAGTAAAGTATTCATTCTTGAGGTCCTTATTCAGGTAATGTTTGAGAAAAATTAGTATTTTTGCCTTCTGGGCGTTAGTGCACCGATTCTCCTGAACAATAATCTCATTGCGATCAATTAAGGTCAAGTAGATTTCAACATCCAAGGCAATGTCAAATAATTGTTTCCATCAAGTGCAAGCTCGGCAAATTCTCTTTTCGTGATGTCAGACATTTTTCCTACAGTTTTATTCCGTAATAAGATTTACTGCAAGTAATTTGAATTTAATTATGGAATAAGTATGTAGGTATTAAATTAACAGTTCATGCAGGAAAATAAATTCTCTAGACGGATGATAAATTTTCTACAATTTCTATGTTTTTTGCAATTTTATGTGCCCAACAATCAATATAATAAAGCACTGAAATAGTAGAAAAGTAAAAAAACTGAAAAAGCAAATGACAATGAGCCTTAATAAAACATATGTGGGCCTAAATGCAAATTTCAGAAGGTGGAAGTTCATTTTTCTATTTTTTGGAAAAGTCAAGACCTAATTTTCAAAATTACAGAAGGTGGAAGCCCATTTTTTTAATTTCTGAAAAAGTCATGGGCTAATTTACAAAACTACTATTTGAGGCGGTTTTTACTGCAAATTCCTGAAAACTAGGGGGTTTTGTAACATTGTCAAGCTCTTTTTTCTTCTTTATTTTGTCGGTGGGCCTTGGCAGGTCAATGTGCTTTGGCTCAAAAGCCTATTAGGAGAAGGGTAGCTAGGATTCTCAAACCCTAGTTGCCGTTATTACCATCGATGAAATTGCCGCCTGTGCAGGCTGTTGTCACTACCGGCCTACCTCAATCGTGGTGCACACACTACGGGGCAACACGCTAGCAATCGTAGCAGAGGGTGCAACGAGCGGTTGGCTGGTGGTGCAATGAGTAATTGGCGGGCGACTATAGCGGGCAGCACGACGGTGCTTCAAGTCCATGCAATGTGGGACCATGGATCAAGACGGCAAGAGTGCTTGACGGCTTGCGGCTTCGAGGTAACGGGTGGGGACTTCGAGCCATGGTGGGAGGTGTCGGATAGTGGGTTTGCTTCGACTTGGGACTGGCAATCGTCATCAGGCATGGGTGGCAGCGATAGTGGCTGCAGCGCGCAACTTCAGGTTGGTGATGGCGGAGATGATGACAGCCGATGACCGGTCAGCGGTTGGTAGGTCGAGATAATTTTTTTAGAATTTTTTTGCAGATCTAGAAATTAAAGATCTAAATAAAATGTATATTACCAATTGGTTTGTAAGAGGAAAAATTCGTTGACATAATGTAGTGATGCAAACTTGTGCTGACAACGTGTTAAATTTTTTTGTCACCACCAACTTTGCTCACACCAATCATAGGCGGGGGGGGGGGGGGGGGGGGGGGGGGTGGTGTCGGCAAAAACAAAGAGAATGATTAGTGGAATTTTCTATTAACTTATATTGTCTTTACATGCTACAAATATTTATCAAAAAGCAAAAGTTAGTATTGTTCTAGAGTATATTTAGTAATGTTAATAGAATATTCTATTTTCAACAAATCCTTTATTTTCTTAGAAGTATTTCAATTCTTTTTTATATGAAACTGAGTCCCGATCTATCACAGTCAGAAATTGGTTCATCATGATCAATTTACGATTTGAATCATGATATCAACGAATACCTATATAAATAAATGTCCTCCCAAAATTGGTTTGATTTTGTTGCGTCGTAAAAATTGATGAATCACGAAGAGTTTGATGAGCCAACGCGCCAATTGATGAACCTTCACACCACTCGAGTCTCTGCATTTGCACTCTAATAGTTTGACTTTGATCCATCCTGTTGCAACAGAACGCTTGCTCGCACGTACTATGAGGTAAGGAAGACTTACTAGTACTGGGAGTAGCCATAGATTTGCTGATTTGGATCTCTTGTGATGCAAGAACTTTTTGGAATAACGAGTCCACGAAAACCAATAAGGATAAAAGTAACCATGCCAAATTTTTGCAATTATGACCGACACGATCCACGTATGCAGCAAAGCAAATATAATTCTATGCGCCGAATATGCGACGATCATTGCACCGTGCAAGTTTGCACGGAAGGACCCTCCCACGGTCACAATTGCAGTTTTGTGGTGGTGAACTCGATTCTTTTTTACCTCGAATGATGGCTTAATTCAAACGTTGTAGTCAAATTTCAACAATTCAAGCTATGATGGTATTGAGCGCGTGAAATATACTACTACTATTGGATTTGGGAGTAGGTAGGGGTAGATAAATTTAAATTCAACTTTTTTTTTAAAGAGTTGGATTGAAAGATCGGTACCACTATCCAATCACGATAAAAAAAAATTAGTTCACATTAATCAAATCTACCAAAAAAAAAAGACCCCCTAAATAATGTGCCATATCATGATTGTCTATTTTTATATAAAAGTTTAGAAAAATTTTAAAATAAAATTAGTTTAATATTGACTGTTATTTCTATTTAATCTAACGGATATGATTAACTATTACCGCTTAGGAGCTAATAGGTCACCATAACCTTCCAAAGGATAAAGATATCATTTCACCTTATTTCTATTATTAATTAAGTGAGTAAACTACGGTTTTAATAATTTTATATGCAACGCTAGACTTAATATATATTATTTATGATTAAGAACTTCCTTTTATAGTCAACCGACAATAAATAATTGTTCATCGACTTTTGCCCACAAAGATGAATGTGTCATTTAATTTTGAATCTGATTTTAGTTTGAGAGTTGAATTTCATATTTGAATCTCAAATTTAAATGTAAAATGTTTGAATCTCAAATTATAATTACAAATTTCGAGTTCGCATTTTTGAAGTCAAATTTGAAATTTATATTTAAAATTTGAATAAAAAATGGAATTCAAAAAATCAAACTTAAAATCTGAAAATTTTGAAATTTCTGTTTTGATTTGATTTTTAGTTTTGAGTTTAAATAAAAATATAGTTTATCATTAATTTTAAATTAAAATTTTATTTCAGATTTATAATTTATAATTTTATTTTCAAATATCGAAATTTTAAAAGTCAGATAAAAATTCAAATTAAAAATAAATATCTAACTCAAACTGAAATTCCAAATTCCAAATTTGAGTACTAAATTCAAAATTCGAATTTGGTTTTTAACTTCGAAATTCAAAATTGAAAACTAGCATCAAATATGGACTGGCTGGGACCTCAGGAGACTCGTTCGTGCATATCGCAATCCAGAGGGATCTTGACATGGCCGCTAGAAATAATATATACTACAGGAGGGAAAGATAAAAGGAAGTAGAGCAATGGAAAAGGCTATAGTTAAAACTTTCTTTATTAGATGCATGAGCGAGTAACCTGCAATAACATGTCATTCATATATAACACTCAAAATATTGCTGATTAATCAGTGGTTATGACGGAAAATTGTTTTTGCCTCTTAAAAGATAATAGTTACATTATAAAAGCCCTGAAAAATGTAAATTATCTATACTATTGATTATAAGACCTTCTTATACTCTTAGATGGTTTTGACGGATTGTTGACGAAGTCTTCTGTAGATGACACATCGCAAATAATTGTGAATTGAAAAGACAATGCTGGCTACCGGATTTTTTAGTTCTCTTATAGATGTGGTGGACATGCGGATCTTTGGTTGTGGTAGATAGATGTATTGTTTTACTTAATGATTTTGCTGCCTGTTTTGTAAGAATTTTGGTTTTTTAATGGAAACCGAGAGCCTTTATCAAATGTTTTGTTCTTGTTGTGGGATTATTTGGTTTCTAAAGTATATTGGCATCAAGTCCCGCAGGATGTTCTTTGGAGATATTTATACCATCTGTCTCTTAATTTTGGATTTTAACTTAGCGTCCAAATGTATTCTCCGTAGTAAGTCTATATTAAGGGTCTTTGGAACTTAATTTTCCAAAAGCCTTTGGACCTCTATTATGAGATGGAGCATGGATTGAGACGGGAAACCCGGCTCTCTTAGTCCAAGCACATTTATGACCCCCTCACAAGAAAATAAAGTCCATAACATCCAATCTGATGACAAAAATAAAAGACACATCGTCTCTTAGACTATATAACCATGGTGATTAAGATATTATAATTATAATTAAGTTTCAACTATAAATTATATAATTTAACGATCAGAAAATGATTTTCAACCTGATTTGAGATAGCATGTCTCATAAAATATTTTCTCCCTATTAGAGCCTATAAACCAGGATTCTATTAAGTTGAGTCTAATACATCAGCGTCTGGACAGACTCTTCAGAGGAATATTCTTGATATATTCTGTGTCACTTGTGCGAAGCGCCACCCGAAACACCCACCACTCTAATACAAAGACGCCTGATAAAGTGATTCGTACGGGCCAATGTGGAGGTGAAACTTGTGTAGGGATGGTCGACATTCCGACGAAACGATAATTTTGGCCATAAGGGTCTTAGGAGGGTGTACATACGGATGAGCCGGTGCATATGGACCAGACTATGCATACCGATGTGGGTGCTAATATGGAGGGGGCGGTGCGAATGATAGATAACACATCGGATATGAGGAGATAAAAGTTGGGCGGATTTTAGCTACTGGCCCTTTCGGTGTTCTCTTCATCTAAATTAGACTCACTAACCAATTAACAAAACCGCAGGGGGGATTGTTATGGTTTGTGATTGGGTTTGAGTGAAAATGAGCTCAACCATGCTTATATTTATAAAGATAGGATGATAAAAATTTTCTGGAATGTTTCTTTATATTTCTAAATTTTTAGAAATTTTTTAAATTTTTTTGCCACTAAAATAATTAAAATAATATCAACGGTTATTTTTAACGATTATATCGCAACGTTATTTTTTTAGTCACTAACAGGTGAGACCAGTGAAATAATTCCTCCAATAGCTATTTTCAGAACACGCATAAGCACTTTCAATAACATGTGAGCCTAATTCTCGTTTAGACACATTATCAAATATACAGTGGCTACTAAATCAATAGAAATGAAATTCTATTGGTAAAACACCTGCTATAAAAAAAAAAGGTCGAATCGATCCTTAACACGTGGCACTTAGATTTGTTCGGGCCAACTTGTCATTGAAAGTAGATAATTAATTGTGTAGTCTAGAGACGAGAATACCCACACGGGTTCACGCGTTTTGTGGGGCTGCATCGGTGTTTCGCATACCGCACTCTTCTATTCTGCACCCACTCATTGATTTGTAGGTCCGTGCTTTTCCTGGTTCAACCTGTCAATTTTAATTCCGGTGTGAATGCATGAGGCATGGCGAACGAAACATAGGTCCACAAACCGCGTCCTCAGACTCGAGCGACCACTCCAACGCAGATGTTTTGTTGGGCCGAGTACCGACGGGCCCTAACTGTCAGAATCTGAGTGTTCATTGTCTTGCGTGACGTCTTCTCTCTCCTATTTCACCAAAAAATTTATTTTTTAACACAGGCGTGGGGCGGGACGCCACTTTGGATTCGGCCTTAAGCACCACAAATATTGTTCCAACAACTGAGAATTCCAACAGCCCAACGTCATATCGCGTCCTCGCCTCTTACCTATCTCGGGTCTACAAATCCTGGCCGTCTATTCCTGCACTCCGTCCGGTTCCGGTTCCAACAGTCACCGAGACGAGGGCCAGCCCTAGCACGATTCCAGCATACACCGGACCGGCCACGTGACTGTCCTGGTTTGGGCCTTATTAGCCTTTCTTGTGTTTACGCCACCCTTCATGTCAGGCTAAAAACTCTAGCACTGCGAAGTTTTATGTACTTTTCGCACCCAAAGAAAGCTATCCTGGCATCCGGCTCCGTCACGTCCGAACGGGACGAGCCACTTCGTCTGGTTGTACAGTATGGTGAACAGAACCGTCACAGTGGGCGACCTACGCACCAGAGGGCACTAGTTAGGTGCGTGTACCGCCGAGACACGTGGCACGGAAATGTCAAGGTCGCATTGAATCTGACGGATGTGAGCTGTTCCATGGTCCATGGATGGTGTGCCCCGGTAAGAGGCATCACGAGGGTGAGGAATTTCTGTTCCTGTGGGCTCCACTGTCAGTGGACCATCGAAACAAGGCGGACCTGAGTTCACGGAAAAGAAGAATGGGATAGGATCTTCTGCGACCACGGATCCAACGGCCAATTTACAACTACTCTCTATTTTCTTTGTGTCATTTTAGTTTCTTGTACAGTTTTTAATATATAACTAAGATTATATGTCTACTTCTAATACTTATGATTAATATGATAGATATATTATTTATATCTGTGTAATTAATGATCTAATGAAATAATGACTACAAGTGTAAATTAAAAAAGTAGGTTTATATTTCATTAAAAACATAGAACAATATTTTTTGATATATGACCTTTTGTTTCTAATATAATAAATAAAAAAAGAACGAAGATGGTATATATTAATTGTATCTGTACTGTGATCTAGTATTAGTTTTTATTTCTTGCTCACATTTAGTAATTACTTGTTTAATATGAGCGAATATTTACACAAAAGGATCACTGGCTTGCACAGTAAACCTAAATGCTATTGCAACACAGTAAGAATGCACCAAAATGTCTAAGCATGATTGGTCACATGTTCAATATGAAAAAATATATATTTAAAATTAGGGGAATAGATCTTTTTTATAAAACAAAATATTCATTTTCTGCACAAATTCATTTATAATTTATTCGATTTTCATTTTTGTCCTCTCCCTAAAATCACCACCTCCTCCCCTCCCTGCCACGACAACTCAAAC
Organism: Pharus latifolius; assembly: GCA_019359835.1. Classification (NCBI taxonomy): domain Eukaryota; kingdom Viridiplantae; phylum Streptophyta; class Magnoliopsida; order Poales; family Poaceae; genus Pharus; species Pharus latifolius. The sequence continues at coordinate 10,004,455 of CM033322.1, forward strand.
TAAATCCATAACTGTCAAGTATGCTGACTTGCTGCACCACTATCGCCACCCATCGCCACACCGATATATAAATTTCATTTTCTACAGTATCGTCATCAGCATTTACAAAGATGAAGAAAATTTAAATTAGCACAATCTAATCAGAGGGATGAAACAGTCCAATGTCTGTGCGGCAGGCGGAGCAGACGATCAGCACCTACTCATTTGCCATAGCATCCCCAAATATATCCCATTTTACATAGTTTCAGCATAAACAACCCAAATAAAAAAAGTTTGTTCACACAGAAGGGCCCCCACCCTGCTTTTGGCTCAGTGCCTGTATAAGACAGCCCCATATAGGCTTCCACTGGTCTCTTCTTTCTGTTGCCATCGCTACTTTTTTTTTTCTTTTTTCCCTTGTGTAACCGTGTGCGCCTTTCACCGCGTTTGGTTTCGTCTCCCGCTCTTTTTTATCTTAGTTCGGCTGTGTTCGGAGCAAGAAAAGGCCGTCCCGGCGGCGAGCAGCAGTAGCCGGAGATGGCCTGGGCGGCGAGGTGGCTGCGCGGGCTGCTCGGCGGCGGCAAGAAGGCGAGCTCCGGCTCCGGCGAGCCGAAGCCTGCGAAGGAGAAGAAGCGGTGGGGGTTCGGGAAGTCCTTCCGGGAGAAGGCCCCGGCGCCGGCGCCGGCGCCGTCGGTGGCGCTGGGTGCGACTCCACGGCTGGCTTACGCGGTGGAGGGGGAGGGAGATGACGAGCAGAGCAAGCGGGCGATTGCGGTCGCGGCGGCGACGGCGGCGGTGGCCGAAGCCGCCGTTGCCGCGGCACAGGCGGCCGCTGCCGTTGTGCGGCTGACGAGCAGCGGTCGGTGCGTGCCCGCCGCTGCGAAGCGGGAGGAGTGGGCGGCAGTTCGGATCCAGGCCGCCTTCCGTGGCTACTTGGTTAGGCTTCGCCCCTCGATTCTTCAGTTTCTATTCTTTTGAGGAAACTCCAAATATAACTTAATTTTTGTTGGCTTCAACTGCTTTTCTATACTGCGTTAAAGCAAAAGGAAACATTTTTTCTACAAAAATCTCGCTTTTTGCGGTTCTCGGGTAAAAATTTCGGAGTTCTTGTGAACAGACGAAGTCGCAGCTGGTTTCGTCTTCCGCTGAGAGAAGCCACGTTGGGCTTCTGCTCTAACCTTCCTTCTTTAGTGCTTCTCTAGACCTTAGGCTTCTTTTACGGCAGCAAGGGAAGGCCTTATCCGCTTTTACTCCCTTGCTTCTTATGAACACGGAATTCTTTTTGCCATTTGTACACAGACGCTGAGCTACTGTTACTGGAAACACTGAGCAGTGAGTTCTTTGATGCTAATGAGTAATTCTAGTGGTGGTTGAAATGTCATCTTCTAGTGTGCTCTGCAGATGCCTATGGTTTTATGACCTGTACTAATTAATCTCTTTGGTTGGTGGTGCGCGAGAAGGCAAGGCGGGCACTGAAGGCGCTGCGGGGCCTGGTGAAGCTGCAGGCGCTGGTCCGGGGCAACATTGTGCGGAGGCAGGCGGCTGAAACGCTGCGGTGCATGCACGCACTCGTGCGTGTCCAGGCGCGGGCGCGCGCTTGCCGCGCTCTCCGCTCCCAGCATGGTGCAATGCATCCGGTAAGTGAAAGAACACACACTGGCTTCCACATCTTCTCCGTGTCAAGTGTCGTTGACACATTCTTCTGGTTCTTGCCTGTTCATTGCAGGGGCCGCCGACGCCGGAGAAGTATGACCAGGCGGCACGCCAAGGCACACCCAAGACCGGCCGTTCTGGCTCTGTAAAGGTATTCCTTATCGACTTCACTGGGATGTGTCGTGTGTGATGGTTGTGACAATGGGGTGGCAAATTGTGCAGGGGAGCTCGTCAAAGACGTCAGGTGGTGAGAGGTTCGGCAGGGAGAGATCAGAATCTTGCGGAAGGAACTGGCTGGATAGGTGGATGGAGGAGAGGTACGTGGATGACGAAAAGAACGCCAAGATTCTTGAGGTGGACACTGGCAAGCCGGGCCGGTATGCTTCCAAGAGACGAGGTGGGGGCGGCAACCATCTCCACTCGTCATGCTCCACGGTGACGTCTGATCAGAACTGCCGAAGCTTTGCAACCTTGCCGGGGTCCCCATCCAAGGACTCCACGACCGCGCAGATGTCCATGCCTAGCCCATCGTCTGTCGGCATGGGTGAGGCCCTCAGCCCATTGCGGATGCCCGTGGACATTGCTGAGCTATGCGAGAGCCCGCAGTTCTTCTCGGCAACGTCACGCCCAGGGAGCTCGAGGCGTGGCCCGTTCACGCCCACTAAAAGCGAATGCTCGCGCAGCCTCTTCGGCGGCTACTCGGACTACCCGAACTACATGGCCAACACAGAGTCATTCCGAGCCAAGGCGCGGTCCCAGAGTGCGCCGAAGCAGAGGCCACAGTACGACAAGTCCAGCTCTCTCCGGAAGGCGTCGGGGCACACACTTGGGCTGGGACCAGGCGCCCCGGCCGCTCAGAGGTCTGCATCGTTGCATGCCAAGTTCACCAATAAGGCGTACCCAGGTTCTGGCAGATTGGATAGACTTGGCATGCCCATCAAGTATTGATCCTACAAAAATCTCCAAAGGAATTATGGTAGAAAAGACCTGTTACTTGTCCAAGTAACCATTGTCTCAAGTAAGGAACTACGGATGAAGTAATTCTAGCAGTGGTTTGTTAGGTTTGGGGTGCTATTACCGTTACAGTTTTACTTTCTTGCTATTGACTGGTTTATGTGTAAGTTGATAGCTATTTGGTAGTGTTTGTGTGCTCTTTTTAACTCCCTAACAGTCCCCGAGTCTCTATTTTCCTGATATATATGCTGTTAAGCAAAGCTCAAAGCCTCAGATGGTACTGTGCATTGTCAAGCTGGCTTTTTTTTTTGTGCGTGTAATTTCCACGATGTAAATAGTAAAGCTACTATTATGGTGGTGTTTACAAAAATAGCAAATAGGAGCAATGATTAATTTTTCCTATTATGAGATTAACTGAACCTAGACGACGAACGTAATGATGAGATACGATCTATTTAATGTGTTTATATGATACAGGAATGTCCATGATGCTCTTGCCTTTTGTCATCTTGTTTAGCAGCCTGTCACTGGGAGGTAAGAAAGATGTCTAGTACTCATTTCCAAACAAGGTAACCCAGGCAACCTCTTAATCCTAAGGTTGGCCTACTCCTTGTCCATTGGTGGACCGCTTGGTATGTTTTGTCCTGGCCTTGGGCCTAGTTGGTGAGCTGTGACTTGTTTTAATGATATTAGCTGTCTACCAGCCATTAAATCTAATCTACTTGGGTATGATAGAGTGAGCAATCAGCTTTTTGCTCGAACCAACTAGCGGTGTAAGAAAAATATACTCTCAAGTAATATCGTTTTAGTTATATATATAATTTTTAAAACATGAAATAAGATTATATGTTTGTCCTAATACTTATAATAAATATGATAGATATATTATATATTTATAAGTTATAAATAATTATGTTGAGTAATGATTATTAGAATATTTTTGAAAGATGAGATTATATTCATTTTAAAATATATAATGAATTTTTTTATAAATTGTACTCTCTAAAATAATATTTTTTTTTAAAAAAACGGAGATTAATAGCATTGAGAAGTGATCTGACATCAACAGGGGTTAAAGTGTTAAACTACCATTTCTACTATCATCAAAAGGGGAGCTCAAGCAAACTAAACAACATGAGAAGGCATAGCGTGTGGATGACGCAATGTCATTGACAAAATTCTGAATCATGCACAGGTGTTCAGTATACTTATCGCTACTTTCTCAATTTTCAAATAATTGTCATTTTAATATCTAATATAAAAAATAAGACATTAAATAAAATAATAATAGTAATTTTATTGAATATAATATTTTTCAATTAGATATTGATTAGACTAATATTAAAGAAAGCGTAAATATGTCTTAAAACTATAAAATAATATGTATTTAAAAATAGAATTAGAAGAATAAAACCATCCTTACTTGAAACTAGAATTATGTAACACCTCAGGTACTCACGGCAGGTGTTGTGCGTATTGTTCTTGGTGTGTGAGGTGAAGCGAGGTGTCGGTGGTGACTGAGTGCCGGTGAGGCGACGTCAATGCATTGGACTTTCCAACACCACTTTAGTTTAGTTTGTATACTTAACGAGTCATTTATTTTATTGGTCGCCGTTCCGTTGGGAATGCATGGGCTCCGAGGACGGCATCATAGAATTGATGTGCTGTTTTTTCCGTTCAGTCTCCCTCCCGTGGTGTCGTCTCGGACCTTCGGCTCTCGGCTTTCGGCTCATTTGATAATTGATGGACATATGGAGGCCATGGTACTAAACAAGCCAGAAGAAAGGATCCAGTGGGACCCACGGCGCATCCCATGTCAAAGCATTTGTCCAAGTGACAGGGTCGTCTGCTTAAGTTGGCCACACTGTTTTCTTTTTATGTTTCTATTCTTTCAATGGATTTGATGTGAACGTAGTAGTAGTAATTACTCCGTGTAGTGGAAAGTAGAGATCGTTCGCAAATGCCGGAATGAAATGCCCCATCGTCTTCGTGAAAAGTAAAAGTGCCTTCTGTACTGGCGTGATGTACTGATGCTTATCAAATGAGTCGGTGATTTATGGAGCTGACATGAAATCTGAAAGGGATAAAGGCACTTTTGTCATATTACTTAACACCAAAATTTATTTTAATCATTTTATTTTTAAAATATCAAATTAATTTTTCTATTTCTTGAACCGAATCAAATATTCTTTTTTACTGTTAACGTTTGCTTATTACATTATTTTCAGTATTTTTCCAAACCTTCCTTAATACAAATATCATATATAACTAATATGAATCATTTTGAATCATTCGATTATCTATTTTTTAATATTTTTCTAACTCGTTTTAATTCTAGTTTAATTAGAAGAACCAATTTGAATCTTCTGAAACTAGAGAAATCAAAATAAATTTTGTGCAAAATAAAAGAACCAAAAGTGCACTATAAATATTTTAACAATGATATTGGCCAATTAGGTCAAATACTCTCGCTTTAGGTTTGGGCTTTTTCAAAGCATGGAAAAAGCTAGAATCAGTTTCAATTGTGGAGCTACATTTTGATAGTTTCTTAGACTTTAAAGAAAGAAATGAGTTATTTACATATGATATCATAACAAATTATATGGTTTGTCATCAGTTGTATTAATCAATATTATATTTTATTATAAGGTTACAAAGGTCAAGTATTATTTTAAAATAGGAAAGCTGAAGTTAAAAGTCAAATATCTTCTTTGGCATTGCCTTTATTGGGTTTCAAAGAATTTGAATTTTTTGACTCTAACTTATGTTAAATAGAAATTAGAATTAGAGACCAACCAACCTCTAGATCCAATATTTTTTTTCTCATCTTAACGGACAATCTACCTATCTTCCAATCCACAGTCGATATAATGCATGTAGTACCTTCCTCGAAGCTGATTGCTATGACCTGTGGATGTTGTGCAAGAGTAGGAAAATTCCAGGGTCCTATTTAAGCTCGGTTTGGTGCCTCCTTGGCCCTTGCAGGTACCAGTGTCAAAACACCCAAGCACAGTGCGTCCTCTGCTTTTGAGAGGGATAGGCAACTAAAGGCCAGTGTGTTTTGGTAGCCAATGGGGGACCAGGAAAGCCTGTTAAAGCGTGGAAGTGCAATTTGATTTCATGTAATGAAACCGCTATGAAAGCTTCATGTCTCCAACCATCGGCTTAATTGACATTGTAGACCATGCCATGAAGGCAAAGACGGAATCTTTCCATACTTTCCCCGTTTTCTGGAACAATTAAGCTATTTTGATGTAAATTCTTGGTTGCCTACCAAATTATAATGACGGTGTGATCATCTTTGATGATTGTGGTGAGACCACTCAACAATATTTATTTCTTGAAACTAGCAAGGAGTCAAACTATATATTTGTTTGGTTCAATGCCATAATTTGGCTAAATAAATTGTGGTGTATCACACTTATTGCGGCCGTTGTTTAAGTCGTGATAAAAAAAATATAATGCAAAATATGACAAAAAAAATGTCACATACTAACTTCTAAATTTCTTATCAAAAAAATGTAGCAGTGATTCAACGAAATATGCTATATGTTTTGATTGCCCTCACCTCCACACACACTCATGCCCTCACCGAGTGGTCGTGCGGGCATTGGCACCGGCATTGTTCACTTTCACCATCGTGTGCCTCCCACTGTCACCCTACTAATAATCACTCACCACCAAACAATTAAAGATGGTAATAAGTAAGTATTAGATATGTTAGATCCAAAGATATTAATCCAATAATAAAATATTATTTGTAAAACTAAAAACAAATACAGTAGCCAAATCCTTGGCAAAACTCAAAGAAAACTGCCTGGAACTTTCTTGTGGTCACTAGTTACAGCCTTACATGATTTCCGGATAAAGGGTAGGTTTTGCCTAACGAAATTACAAGTACAAGTGCGGCTAGCAATTCCGTGCTACGGTCACAGCTCAACTGGAAGAGTGAATGAGAAAGGAATCAATATTACCCACTGCTGCGGCCTTACTGTGCAACATGGGAGCTCAAGAACACCAGCGTCTTATGTCAGCCACCAACATGGGTCCTGCGACGACACGCGTCCATGATCAACCCAACCATGTCACTGTATACTCAACATGCGACCGAGATCAATCGCACATGGCTTGCCCAACACACGTACTCCCATTAGCCGAACCAGATCAGGGTGACCTGATCAAAAGACGAATCTAGTACTCCATCGCAGAACGAGCATACATGCACGACACACGCTAGCTACGCGACAGCACAGTCTCGCCTTGTCCTCCCCATCGTCGTCTTCTGCGTGCACCAACTCCATCTACCCTATGGCTATTCTCTGTATACACCGTGTCCAGTACAGGCAGGCAGGGCGACGTGTGTGCGTGCAGGTACTTAAGCCCAAAATCTTGTGTTTGGCAAAGTGATGCTTGTCCCAGGCCAGAGGCCAAGAACTGGCAGCCTCTCTGCGCCATGGTTCCATGCGTCTGTGTGTAGCCGTAGGGATGGTGTGTGTTTTTTCGGTTTGGCTTTGAGTGGCTGTCTTGAGAAGGGACTGTTTGTTGTTGTCTGTGCTCTTTTTTTCTTCTTGGAGGGACTGGTTGTCCGTGCTGCTGCTCTTGATTGACTCGGTATACATCCATATGGCACTTTCCCCATTACTGAGTAGCATTGTTTTTCCTGCCTTCTTTGTACTACTACTCTTTTTTAGCTTGTCAATTTGTAACTTGTCTTTCCTCTCTCGAACAAACTTAGGAAACTAAGCCACTTTTTTTTATAATTATAAGACTATCTACTAATCATCCAGTTTTTTTATTAATAACTTACATAAAATAATTATTTACAAAAATAACCTACAGTTCAAAAATTTTACAAAAATGAGTTACCACGTCAGCCTGTCGAGTGCTCAACACTCGACAAGCTACCTGTCGCGGGGAATGGGCTTGTCGAGTGGCCATGGCTCGACCAACTGCTGTAGCATGAGTTTGTCGAGTGCCTAGCACTCGACAAGTTATTTGTTATTATCTTATGCAATTTGCTAATAACGGCTCCTAGCCTAGCTGGTCGGGAGTGTGGGAGAGGAGGGTTTTAGCCAACTGGACTAGGAGCTGTTTTCTAATTTATTATCTCTGCACACGATAATAACAAAGAACTTGTCGAGTGCTGGGCACTCGACAGGCTGACGTGGTGACTCATTACTGTAAAATTTTTGAACTGTAGGTTATTTTTGTAAATAATTATTTTTTGTGGGTTATTAATAAAAAAAAACTCACCAATTATCCTATGTATAGCATATAGTCAGATCAATATAACATATCATAAAGAGTTTATTTTGTGGTGTAAATTGATCTACATTATTTATTACTACAATCAAACAACGATAAAGTCTGTAATCTCAACGCCAAAAAATTATTATGATATGTTTACAAGTAATGACAATTAGTGGATGACACATGTAGAAATGTACGAGGTTAGTTGATCTCATAGTCCACATCTAATTTCAAAATAGTGTTAAAGAGAAAATAATATACTCCGACAATACAATTGGCAACTAGTAGTCTGATTTTGCTAATGATGGGAGTACTGTTGTGTCAAATAATACCGAAATCAGCAAGTGCAAAGGTGGCATCCAGGGGAAATAATCATGTATTGTTAGAGTTGACCATGGATGCAGTAGGAAAAGGTAAAAACAGACCAAAAACCGCTGCCGCGGCACGTCGACACGACGCGCGGGAGGAGGACAGGCTCGCACATGTTCCCCCGGGAAGAGTCTTTGACTAGACAACGAAGGGACGACACCGCTTAAAAGCCTATCCAGCTACTACCATTTGCCCACGGCACACTAGTACATCCACAAGCCTTTTACTCCTATCTTATTAACCACGAGCTGTACGGGAGTGATATATAAATCCCAGGTTGGACCGGTGGGAGAATCTTGATGGATGGATGGATGGGACAATTGCCGGGCGCGGGAAGATCAGATTCTTGGATGTGTTGAGATCTGCATGGACCGGTGAAAAGCGAAAACAAAAAAGCTTTGATTTAGACAAGTGTAGTACAAGTCCTTATTTCTTCCGAGTAAAATAACAACCAGCCGGGAGAGACCTATTGAAAATCAAAATAAATAAAAATGTGCAAATGCCGGGGGGTGGGGGGAGGAAAACCCATGACCCATACTTGGTAGTTAAACGCCACACCTCAACGTTCTCATAAGGCTGCGCATGTGTGGAGAGCAGGCAGAAGGCTGTGCATTCACACTTTTTTCCTTGGACAGGGAAGGAGGGTCCCTGGCACATTTCAGTATTTTATAATTGAATCTGAGCATTGCAATTGTTATTTTAATCTGTACTTCAACTTTGAGAATGTTATGTCCGACGTGCCAAGCTAATGCGCATCCCACTCTTTAAGATACTTGTAAGAATTTCGTAAAAAAATGTCCATACATGTAATCTTCCCTAAAAGGAATTCACTTTCTTTTTCCAAGTTTGTATTGACACTTGTTAGTTCATGTGCCACAGGGCAGAAGTACTTCATCAACAAGCCTGATCAACGAAGAAACCTAACACGAGGCTAAAAAAAGGCTTTTGCACGCATCCATGCAGGTATTAATATAGTTACGTACAGTCAAAGAACATGAGAACATAGTTGGACCACATGGCGCGCTAGTCAACACAGGTGTGGAAGGTAATGTAGCCTTTAGTCAACTCAGTAGACTCGGCTGTCTCGGCCTCTCGGGACATTTCGTGGGCACATGCTAATGCAGTTGACTGTAGTTTTAACTGGTCAATGTAATGTGTTTTTTTGCTTCCCCGTTTTATTTCTTTCCCTACTTGCTATTTTACTTGTAGTGCCAGTATATTCACTCAAAGATGTGTAGCAAATTTCTTAAAAATAAAAAAAAACTTTGAAAAAGACAGTTCTCATACAAGCACTTTCTTCACTATTAGATTGGTGTGATTTACACCAATTTGACTGTAGAATAATAGGTGTTTCCTCTAGGAGCCGTCCATCAGCAAAGTCATATGGATACGAACTGGAAGGAGAGAAGGAACAGCAATGCTAATATGGGCCTTTGGCCCAAAGTGAAAATAATATTGGGCTCAACATAGGCCTCCAAAATCTCGCCAGGCTGGGTCAGAAAGAGAGATGAGCCCGTATGGGCCCAAGAAGAGACTGGATATTGATATCTCGCAACAACAAAATCAAAACAGAAACACGAATAAAGGCGAAAGCTTCTGCTCTCTCGGCAACCGACGGTCTCCTTGTTCGGGAAGCTGTTCATTTGTCCCACCACCCATATCTCACTCGCCACTCCACACACAGATCTCACATCCCTCCTTCCCGCGAAAGCCCCTGGACACTGCTACGCAAAGCACAAACCCAAGCCCTGATCCGATCGAAACGCACCCCCGCCACGTCCCGATGGGCCTCCTCAACTCCTCTCCGCCGCCGCCGCATCGCCGGGGCGCTCTCTCCGGTGGCCGGCAGTGGTCGTTCCTCGACGCCATCTCGGCCGCCTTCCTCCTCGCGGTGGTCCTCTTCTTCGCCCTCGTCTTCTCCCCGCACCGCGGCCCCCTCGCGGCCTCCGGCCGCAGCGGCGTGGTGGCGCCGTGCGCCGTGTCGGAGGTGGACCTACTCCCCTGCGAGGACCCCCGCCGCAGCTCCCGCCTCAGCCGCGACATGAACTACTACCGCGAGCGCCACTGCCCGTCGCGCGGCGAGGCGCCCGTCTGCCTCGTTCCGCCGCCGCGCGGCTACCGCGTGCCCGTGCCCTGGCCCGAGAGTCTCCACAAGGTGCGTATGTCGGCATTGCCCCTTTTGACTCGCGACCAAATCCTACCTGTTTTAACACTTGGAGTGTTGAGTGTGTTTCGAGTTTGATGCTGGCGTTGAGTCCGTTGTGTGTTTGGGAGGTGAGATGCAAGTTATTTACTCAAATTTAGGTGGCATTGAGCGTGAGAGTCGGTTTTGGAATTCGATTTGCATGGGTTTTGAAGCATGCATCGTTTCTGTGTAGCTCGAAGTATGATGGGTGAAATCTGCGCTTTTACCAATTGTACGCACGTAAGTTTGGGAATAAGTGATTCAGATGTGCACCTGTGTAGTGTGCGTTACTGGATGATGTTTGGGGTGCTTGGATTGGTTGAGGAATTGTGGACTTCTCGTTTGGTGTAATTTGATTTAGTTTGGTGTTAGTTTAGAGCTGAATTTTGGATTTGGGAGGTGAAATATGCATCATTTTGTGGGGCCAGTTTGTGTGAAAGACAAGATTAAATGTGCTGTCAGTTGCAAGGCGCTATCGTATTTGAGCTAGCATTATTAAAGAGTTCAAAACTTAGGTCTAGTTATTGGAACTTGTGGTCATGTTGCATTTTTCACATTGACCTTATCTGAGGTATGCAAAATTGAGCTGAAACTTGCAGATTAGATAACATATATTGGTCTTCTTTCCATGTGTTGGCAGGATATAGATTAGTTCTACATCTCTTGCATTGAGACTTCCTGCTCGTAATTATTATTCTTCATGCAGATATGGCACGACAACATGCCATATGGTAAAATTGCAGAAAGGAAAGGTCATCAAGGATGGATGAAGCAGGAAGGCTCATACTTTATTTTCCCTGGTGGTGGAACTATGTTTCCTGATGGAGCTGAGCAATATATTGAAAAGCTTACGCAGTATATTCCAATAAAAAGTGGTCTCCTGAGGACAGGTCTTGATATGGGATGTGGGGTAACAAGTCCATTTTTCACTTGTGAGTAACTTTTTGAGTTTTTCTTTTCATTAGAAAATGATCATAATGATCTTTTCCTTTGTGAAGGTCGCTAGTTTTGGGGGATTTTTGCTTAAGGAGAATATCATGACACTTTCTTTTGCCCCAAGGGATTCACATAAGTCTCAAATACAATTTGCGTTGGAGAGAGGAATTCCTGCATTTGTTTTGATGTTGGGTACACGCCGTCTTCCATTTCCAGCACAGTCATTTGATTTTGTCCATTGCTCCCGGTGTTTGATACCTTTTACTGCCTATAGTAAGTAATGCTCTCCTGTGCTTCATATGTTTCATGGTCATGCACATCTCTCTTTTTCTCTCTAACCTATACACTCTGGCAGATGGAACTTACCTGATTGAAGTTGATCGTCTACTTAGACCTGGGGGATATCTAGTTATATCTGGACCACCTGTGCAGTGGAAGAAGCAAGAGAAGGAATGGGGTGAACTTCAAGCAATGGCACGAGTTTTGTGTTATCAGTTGATCACTGTTGATGGTAACACTGCCATCTGGAAGAAACCTGCTGAGACTTCATGTCATCCTGATAAAAATGAATTTGGCCTTGATCTGTGCAGCAACAATGATGATCCAGATGAAGCATGGTAATTCGTTTTTGTATGGACTGTGTTGTCTGTGCCTGCAAAGGGTGAATTTGAATATACTACACTTCCTTTTGTATGTTTTCATTTGTTTCTGATAGATTTTTCCATCTAGGTACTTCAAGTTGAAGAAATGCGTTAGTAAAGTTTCTCTAGTGGAAGAAGTAGCCGTCAGTTCCATTCATAGGTGGCCAGAAAGGTTGTCCAAACCTTCTGCTAGGGCCTCACTTATGGAGGATAGAGCAAACTTGTTTGACATAGATACACAGCAGTGGATCAAAAGAGTATCATATTATAAGAAATCACTTGGTGTGAAGCTTGGGAGCACACATGTACGTAATGTCATGGACATGAATGCATTTTTGGGAGGATTTGCAGCTGCTATGGTGTCTGATCCTGTATGGGTTATGAATGTTGTTCCTGCTCGAAAACCTTTGACACTTGGAGTAATTTATGACAGAGGTCTTATTGGAGTTTATCATGACTGGTAAGGTTTATATGCTTATAGTGGCTGTCTTTTTGTTGTCTTATTTAACTTCCCATATGGGTTTACAACATCTTTTCTGCAGTGTGAATGCACTGGTAAATTCTAAATAGCAATCAGGATGCCATATTCTACTAAAAATTGCCACCTCTTTGAATTTCTTTCAGTGAGATGGTTTAAGCTAAATTTATACTGTGTTTAGCTTCTTCTCAGCTGCTTACATGTGGCTATTCTCAAACGTGCTTAGTTGAAATATGTTGGTGGTTAATTTATCTTTGGCAAATTAGCAACAATGCCTTCAAATCATTCTTTTAAGTAAGGCAGTTTGCATACGATGCTGGAAAGTGCACTGACTTGTTGCAGCCCTCAAGAGTGAACCATCCAAGAGGGCACTGATAGTCTGATATACACTGAATACCTGTCTTGTCTCTGAGGCATTCTGGGACTCTTTTGCTTGTTCTTCTTGCAAGACCTTGTCATTTCCCTACCCATTAAATTTCAACATTTACACTTATGTTCAAATATTAAATACTTTTGCATATGTGGAGTACTACACCTCTTCATGTAATAGCTTTTTGAGGAAATATTCATCTAATAGTCTAATTCCTTGCTTGTGATAGTCGATAAATATCATTATGGTCCTAAAGCTTGATGGTTATATACCTTTGATTCCAGGTGTGAGCCTTTTTCGACATATCCTCGAACCTATGATCTCATTCATGCTGATGGCATCAACTCATTGATAACAGACCAAGTTTCTGGCAATAGCAGGTACAACAACTATAAACCTGGCAAACATATCCCATGTTATAGTAGCCTCAACTAGATTTTGTTTTTGTATTTATTATGCTGGTGTAATTCATTCTTCAATTACTGAACATAAATTTCAGGACCGATCAAGTTGATCCATAAGTTGTCATAATCCATCTATTATGGCGTTTGCCCAAAGTAGTACCAAACTCCACTTACGCTGATGCAATCTGTTGGCATGATAACATAGTTAATACTTTGTGTCATTTAAGTAAATGAGCCAGTAAATTCCATGAATGTCCGTAACTATAAAAAGACCATTGCATTATAAAGCATCTGGATATATTCTTCTTACTAGATCGCTTCCAGATCTAGTGAACTTTATCCGGCATATTCTTACATTACATGGCGAAAAAGATCATAATATGCCTTGCATTGTTGAACACTAGATTATTGGTTCTAACTCTAGTTTTGAATAAACTTTACCTGGCCGAGGCTATTGCCATCTTGGATCACCATATGTAAATGGAGTATTTGATCCCATCAAAACTTATGCCTGCTTAGTTTCGAATCCAATTAAGTGATTTGATCAAAGAGTCTTTGTTTTCAATGGTGTGGGTCAAACCTGTTCCAACTTCCAAACTTGCTGAAGCTTGAGGTTGAATTTGTAATATCCATCGCAATTATGCTTTTCTTAGTTAGAGTTGACCATGGTGAACAGTTGAGGCACAAAATGTTGAACTACTTTTTGAGGACTAAGCATGGGCTGACATAGCAATATGCTCTGTTAGAGGTTCAGAAATCAATACTATAGTCTACTAATACAGATTATCGCAGATTATCTAGAGTTCAAGCATATATTGCCTGCAAGAACTTTACCACAATGTTCCATCTATTTGATGCATGATCAACTACTAAATTAATTGTGAAAAGAGTTCCAGCTGACCCCCATGTCTCTTTCAGATGTGACCTGTTTGATGTCTTGTTGGAGATGGATCGCATACTTCGTCCAGAAGGAACTGCTGTTATACGAGACTCCCCAAATTTTATTGACGAGGTAGCAGAGGTTGCTCATTCAATACAGTGGACCACACAAGTGCATGATAGCGAGCCTGAATCAGGTGGTACCAAGAAAATACTTGTGGCTACAAAAATATTTTGGAAGCTACCATTAACATCATGACAGGTTAATTCTATTCATATGTTTAACCTTTCTTTTTTGTCTCTTAAACTCCCCTGATTTTGAGTTTTGGGGGGGGGGGGGGGGGGGGTGGGGTTGGTTATTACCAATCGAACTAATGCAACAGAGGGTAATCTATGATAATGGGTGGGTAACTCATTTTTTCTCAGTTTTGTTTGTTCATTAGAAGATAGATAGGTATGATGTAATTCCTTTTTCTTTTGTTCTATTTCTCTCCCACTTTCTAATGGATCTTATCATTGGTTGTTAGTGTTGTCGTGAAAATGATTTGATGTGTTGCACTGGTGGCTTTCAAGCCCTTCCAGGCCAACAACATTGCTGTATCCAGTAGATTAGATAAAGAGACTGATCAAATCGTGGTGTACATTGCATTGTAAGTTAACTGTATCTATTTTATGCATTTACATGATCACTGGTATAGTTTGTTTGTTTGTTTCACAGTTTCCTGCATTTGTTAACTAGATATTTAGAAAGAAAACTACATTTTCGGGCACATCTTTTCCTGCCTGTAGTAACTCAGTTTAATTTGTAAATCAAGAGAGTTAGAATTGAACGATTGTAGTTTTACACCCATAAGGTTTCTGCTATAGCCTATAGATGTGATCGTAGCGTTCTGCTGTAAGTTTTTTTTATCTTGTTCAAATGCTATCACCGCAGATTCTTTTAGTAAAGCAGAATTATTCTTTTCCCTGGTAGTAATCTTGAGTCTTACCATTGCATTAATAACAAATAAATCAGTGTGATTTACAGAATGTAACATACACAATCAGAATTACATCCCGATACAATGCGAACAAAGAATGTATACTAGACATGGGCAGAAGTAATAGGTAACAGCATAATTTTATCACAAAAGTGGGAACCAGAAAGTTCTATGTACTGAAACGGACAAACACCATAGGCAGAAGTATGACCTGGTTGGTGTCTTGAAGGTGAGCGTCTGCTTCTCTCAGCGGCATTGGTTTGTGTTCAATTGTCACACTTCCAGCTCGATGTTGGCACGCAGGTTAGATAATGGCACCAACTACAATGATCGTTGCCATTCTCTCCGCGGAATACCATGACCAATCCAACAGCAAAGCTGGGTAGCATTTGGAAGGGAGAAACATTTCAAGATAGATGCATATTGGTGGTGTTTATAATCACGCATTCACAGTATAACACTTAAACCTTATATTGTGCATTTATTTTTAAGAATTTTGAGGTTGTAAAAAGCATGCTTACCCTGCAAGCAACAAGAGCCCAGCGACAACCAGGAGAATGATCTGGTATGGCTTGTACTTGGGCTTGGACTTGCCACCGAAGGGCTGTTGCAACCAATCAAACTGGGGCTGAATCAGCAGCACGAGTCCAAGGAGGAACCCGGTGGCGAACCCTCCGATGTGTGCAAAGTTGTCGACGTGAGGGAGTATCCCGAGGGCCAGGTTGATGGCGGCGATGACTATCAGGTTTATCATAGCTGCAAACTGCAGGGAGTTCTATCAGCAGAATGTGAAAATGGTCTGTACAAACTGAAGCAAAGATTAGGAGATGTGTACTCTGTTAGTATAGATACTCCAGTTGGTGATGAGCTCCGAGAGCATCGCACCAAGGAGTCCGAAGAGAGCGCCCGAAGCGCCCACTGAGATGCCTTTCCTGATGAAGAGCACCGAGAGGACGCTTCCGCCGAACCCTGACAGGAGGTAGATCGGTCCAACTTTCCCTGCAGGACGGCAGCGACAAATGCCATCCAAGAAAAGATACACGCATTGTTCAGGAACTTGTTTTTTTGGATAAAGTCGTCAAACGCACTAGGTAGCCTTTGGTTGCGAGCATAAGTTCAAGTTGGCTTGGATGGAGAATAAGTTTGATCGGGTTTATAATGAGGGGGGTGTGAGTAGGGGTTATTCAGTTGGTTGCATAAAGTGAAGCAGGCGGATTTGAGATGTTTTTTTTGGTTGGATGGAGGAGTGATACACTTAAAGGACAAATGTAAGAAATGAGATGGAGAAGTATATGATCAAGCTTTTAATATCTTAACCCACTTTAGTGGCCTTTAATTTTTTTTCACCTCGATGACAAAATCTTAGTCTACCCTAATAATCATTGATCCACCTTAAGCACCCATTAATCACTCAAGCATTTTCTCCATCCTAGCCTGCAAACCTCCTTTTTACATCTCAAACAATCTCACCCATGCACCTTACGCAACTAAATATACACTTGTCCTAAAAATATTTTGCATTCTAGAACTAGATAGAGAACCGTTCAACCAACCAAAATGCTGGCGAACAGGGGGGAGTGGAGCGGCTTACAGAATCCAAATTGCTGCTCAAGGCGGATCCCGATGAAGAGGAGGCTTATCATGTTGGCGAGCAGGTGGATGAGGCCGGCGTGCAGCCAGGTGCACGTCTCGAGGCGCCACCCCTGGTTTGCGTGTACCACCTTGTACCAGTCGAGGCCTCCGAAGTTCCGGAGCCTGCAACATGATGGTGATTTGAAGAGCACAACATTAGAAACTGTACAGATGCTGACGTTCTTTTCCCAGTTTAGGCTTGAGATGAGAATTGGTCAATGTTCTGGTGCAGCCCTGCTGGAAATGGAGCTTGTAGGTGGGTAGTCTGATGCCTCCAAGAAGCATAAAAAATGCGTGGAATTATCTGAGTTCTTTTTGTCTCTCTAATGATGAGATTACTACTAGGCTTGCCTAGTTAACATCAAAAGTACAGCCCGCAGACTCCACTGGATTTTTTTTTTTGGAAGTAGAATGATAAAATAATCTAGCATCCATTCATGAACATGGAAATGGTCCAAAACCGAGACCCGACAGAACAAAACAGCCATTCCTTACGGAAAAAGACAGAAAGAACAACAAAATGACTCAAAATCACATCTACTCACGACTGCAACATCAAAGTTAGCTAATCAGCTTCTAAATTTTTCTTTAAACTATGTCCTTCTAACTTTCTCGGACTTGTGGGGTTATGGAGTTTTCTTGAGGGGGATCCATTTGTAGCTCAAACTCAAAAAGAAAAGAAAAATTAAACCAGTTTTAACCAATTCACAACTAAAAACACGATCTTTCAAAACATAAAGAACGGAAAGAGTGAACAAATCAGTTTGGAAAATATAATATATTAAAAAAAACTTTTGCTTGCTGTGATGCTTACGTGGTGGCCGAGGGGCCGAAGAGGGGGTTCTCCTTGAGCGGCTGGAAGGAGAAGCGCCCGAGGAAGCCGCCCACGCAGCCACCGCCGTTGCGCGGGCAGTTGTTGTAGTACATCACCACCACGAACATGGCCACGTTCGCCACGACCACCAGCGGCACCATCCACGGCCGGTGCTGCCGTTCGTGCGCCGCTGCGTGATCGTAGTAGAACGGCGACGGCGCCGCGTGCGGCCCGTTGTTCATGTATCTCCCAGGCGGCGGCTTTAGCCCCGCCGGCGGCGGGCCACCCTCCACGTCGCCGTTCGACATGGTCCGGTGACCAGCAACTGTGCTTCTTGAGTTGTTTGGTGCAACGGCTTATTGGGTTCTTCACGAGGAGAGGAAGGAGGGAGTTGGACGCGGAGGCGACGACCAAAGACTTGGTGTTTGTAGAGCTTTTAGTTTGTGGGCATTTTTTACTTTTCTTTTTTTTTTTTTTTTTTTGAGGACTGCTTCTTGTGTTCTTTTAGTATTTATTTATTTATTATTTCTGGTTGTTCGAGCATAGGAGTTGGCGGGAAGTTTATTATAGAAGCTTTGTTGGTTTGGCGATTTGATAACTAATAGTTGACCCATCTACTCAAATTGTTGGTATGGTATGATATAGCTGTGTTTAGGCTGTTACTTCTTCATGTTTTAGCTTATTAAAAAGGTGAAGTTCTCTTTTTTAATTCCTAAGCAAAGGATTTCTAGTTTTGTGAATAGAGTAATTTTTTTAATCAATTCAATATAAATTCTTTCAAAAAAAAAAAACTAACACTATGGGTTAGCTCTTTACTTCAATATTGCCCTTGCAAGGAACCATTCCACCCGTTTCTGCTCTTTCCCTTTCGTTCCTTTGGAAATTTTCTCCATTGTTCACCCTTCAATTTTTGGGTGTGGTTAAGCTTTCATAAAATGTCAGTGCTCTACTTATCATCGGTGGAGATGTTGAATCTGATGTTGATGCACGCCCACAAATTGGTTCATCTTACCTCCTAACCCTTTGCAAATATTTAAGTTCAACATTGCCCGTAGAAAGATTTCCCTACTGAGAAGTGATTCAATATTTATAAAATAAGCAAAATATATAACTTTTAAAGTAAATTTAGAGTTTATTTTACGTTTATCCACCACTCAACTATTAATTATATTGTTTTAGAATTTGTGCAATTCAGTTTATATAAAGCATAAAAGTAGTACTTCTGCCGGCCGGGTCTTCCTTCAGTTTTGCGAGATGTTTATTCACTTGTGAAAATGCCTTGGCCGACTTCGTGGATGTAGGAATCGCGCGACATTATGGGATCCCACTCATGGTATTCCAACCAAAAGAAAGCAACATTGCTTGTTTTCTCCAAACAATTTTGAGCACGACGCCGCTACAATTTGGTTTGCAGTAGACCTCTGTGCTTTGCATCTACTATCTTGGGAGCATGATCGGTAGAGCTGGACCGTGCATATAGTAGAGGAATTATACGTTACATTTTTGTGAGCAAGCTTTATTTTTTATGAAATGAAACAAGTTCCGTATGTTTGCTTGCTTTGCTAATACGTCAGTTTGAAACAAACCAACGATCACCTTCAGGTCTTGTGTGCATACACAGCAACGTCACCGCTTTCTACTAGTTTTCTGATAAGCTATTCTCCAACCGCAAATCGTTGTTCATGCCCGTATCTGATGACATTATTCTAGACAGGTACTTAATACTTGTAAGTTGATACGAGTGTACTCCCGTTCTAACCGATAAATCATGCAAACTGAACTACTAAAGAGAACATAATGCATTGAAGTCAACACATTCATTACTCATTAGTGTGTGTGTGTTGATCATACTTCCCGTGCGTACCGACCTACAGGGGGATTTGGTGTGGACTTCATCGGATTCCTCCAACATAAACATTTCTTATATAACACTTTAAAGCACCCGTACTTGTAATGTTTAGCGGATTAATGCAAAAAATCTAAGCTATCCAATCTATGATTGGATAGTACAGATTAATATATGATCGAAAAAGATATGTCATTCTATTTTTTTCACAATGATTAAACTGAAATGTTGATTTTTGATTGGATAATATGTATGATATGTATAATTAATACATAATTATAGCATATTAGTTTCCGATATGATTTTCAGGCCATTGAGCCTTGGAGAAAAGGGGGATATTGGACTTGCTCAATTCTTGCTCCAGCCTCCAAGTGGCGCCCGTGGGGTTTCCCGGTGACCGCGGGCAGGCCTTCCCTCGTAAACAGCCTTAAACAGGAGCATAAACAAAAGGTTTTGAATGTGGTGTCAATGCATGCTTGAAATAGAAGAATCAATATTAGTTACCACATTTACTTTCCTATTAAGAATCAATCTATTTGGACCTCCACGTAATGACTTGGTTTTCCAGCGCAGTAGATACTTCCGTGTTGATCAGTTCTGGTACGTCGTTGCTGGACATGGCAAACACTGGATGCAAGCGGGCATGGGAGAAGACGACCTGATGCTAGACAAGATGGGGAAATTACAAGGCTTTCTGATGTCGCCGCTTAGACTAGATTGAAATTTCTGTTTATTGTCTAGACTTGTGATCGTTTTCTGTGTTTCCTGTTGCTATATTTATCTGAGTACCATTTTGTAAGCTTTCCTGCGAAATCATTTTTGTAAGAACCTTGTTTATTTCAGTAGAAACAGGGACATCTGTCCTTTTATCTAAAAAAAAAATAGGAGGTGAACAGTTTAGATTATTCATCAATATACATCTGTCTTTTTTTTTTTTTTTTTAAAGACCCTCCTAAGTCTAAATTATACCGTACTTATTTTTCTATTATCTATCTTGACTTATTTAAAACTAAATCAACAAAATAATCTAATATAGTAGTTCTTATTCTCTTATTTTAAAATTTATCTATGTCACAAGCCTCATGTCATGCCGTACCTCGAAAATTCCAAACATGTTTAGCAAACTAAATAAAGGAAACATGACGTGTACTTCGAAAACCAAGGCCCTTGTAGATATACCGGGCGGACCAGCGCCGATTACTCCATTTGTCACCTTACATTTATTCTTGACAAAGACAGTGTTGTCTTTCGCTGTCTTCCAACAAATCCGGCGAGGGAATGGCTACGGGCGGTGATGTGATGGGTGACCTGGGTCAAGGTGGGATGCGCGGCGACGGGCAGAATCACATGGGCGCGGACGGCAGTGTTTCCGACCAAGAAAAATGCGCGTCGTGGCTACAGAGGCAGCGTGCCTGTTGTCATGGAGAGCGGCAGCTTTGTCGGTCCACGACAACGGCCGCGGTGTTTCTGGCAGAGCCGCAGAAGCTTCATTAGCCCAGTTATATCTCCGTAGCTATTGACGGCCAACATAAGATTGCATAAGATTTCAGTTAATTTGCTGTACGAACTGGACATGTTCGTGGCTGGCACGAACTCAATTCCGAGAGGCGTGAGCCGCATGCATGTTAGGATATAGGCTTAACGGACCTTTGTGCTTGTCAACAATTGCCACCTCGAGCCGTCCTCCGCCGCTCGAATTATTAGTTGTTGTTTTCCTTTGACCAGAAAAGGCAAAGTGATCGGCTGGTTTTAGACTTTTATTTGATTAACTGAATCTTTAGTGTTCAAAATTGCTGATTGGTCGCAGCTTGACGACCAAAATGCGAGTGGTAAGGCTCAAGCAGGCTGAACAGCTCAATTCCATCTTGGGTGAGCTCAATCCAAACCCGATCTCATGCATAGCTAGATTGGGCCATCTCAGGTCATTTCAGGTTATCAAGCCGCAAATTCAAAAGCTGACCAATAATTAAGTCTGATTGTATAGAGAGTGATTTGTTATAGTGAGATTGGACCTCTAGTTATAAAAATTGAACTGGATCACTGGTTAAACTAAAAAAATCAAAACTGTAGTCTAGTCTGGTCTAGTTTTTATTTGGATTGGACAGAGAATATATATATATAATTGTGTGTTCAACAGAGTCCTCAAACCTCCAAACTTCTGTTCCGCGAAGGAGAATTACACACATCAACCAACTGAGCAACAAATACCATAAGTTAGGCATGGATGCTATTGAGATGGATTTAGCTAACGCAATTGATGATTTGATTGATAATTATTCCTCTAACTAAAATATACATACTTCTAATAGTTCATACATAAGGAAAAAGCAAATATACAAATATATAAAAATCACTTTTGGAATAAAAATTGATTGCAAAATATTTAATTAATAAATTTAAGGAATTGACGATCCGACTAATGAAACACTAGTGGGCCAGAGAACTGATGAACCGAGCACTTGGTTGGTTCGATCACCCAGTCCTGTTGTGATCACTCAGACCTATTTTCGATGTTTTCTTTATCTTTTATGAAACAATGTAGTATTTCTCCGATGCTTACCTCTAGGTTATCAATTCCAAACGGTTGCTTGTGAATTATCGAGCGATAGTACATCAAAAAGTTTTATGCGTGACACTTGAGTTCCCGACGTATCTGTGTGTATCGCTGTTACAGGTGTTCCATTCCTTTTTCAGATCAGTAGGTAACTACCTCCGCTGCAACTGACCATGTGCCTTGTTTCTTGTCGCTTCTATAGCTTTGTGTTGTAAACTGTGCAAGTCCTGTGGACTTGCTTTGTTTTTTTCCCTGAAGCTTAAGACTTGTTGTTTTCTTCTTACTTGAGATGAGCATCCGTTGATATAATACACAGATGGTGGCTATATCTTATCACATAGCAATCATTGTTATTTACTTGATCGTTCGTGGTAGCACTCCTGAGAATTGAAACTTGTATGAATGTACAAATCCTGATTCCTGACTCATGAGAAAGTAGACGGGCATTTCGTTGTTAAGTAAACACTTTCTTTTTCGTACTGAATTTGACACGTACCGAAATAAAACATGTTTAGGAAAGTGCCTCGGCCCATTCCCCTGCCCATCCATCCCAATGATACTTTGGGCTCAGCTCATACTGGCCCAGAAAAGCCCACATAGCATATTTGGATTTTGGGCTGCCCAGAAGGCTTATTTCCTCTCTTTTTCCCCTTAGATTTCGTGACAAACCACATTCAATTTTGAATTTTGATTACCATGACGCTTGAGAAATTAAGAAACTAAAAGGGTTGCTTCAGATTGATCTGTCCTCTCCTGATCATTAGGGAGGGAGACATGTATGTCATAACTTAAAGATCCTATACCATAGTACCAAACCATTCTAATTACCATGGTGATCATAAATATGAATTTAATTTAGTTCAGGGGAACTTCATTGGATGAAATTAAGAAAACTAAAAGAGTTATTTCAAACTTAACTCACTTGGTGAAGTTTGATCCCGAGCATTAGAACGAAGGGGAACCTGAGACTACACTGAGACGAACACTGGGTAGGTGATTCTAGCCCATAATCACACAAAAAAATTCAAGATGTTTGGGTTGATTTGCAAGTAACTCCTCACTATCCTACTACTAATCTACTATATGTGTTACGTTAGGGTTAGGGACTTGTGCAATTTAATTTTTGGTAACACAAGAGCACTACTCATACACTAATTTGACAATATTTGCTTTGCAAGCATTTGGAATGGCTGTACAAATTTGTGTAGAAGAGACGGCCAAAAACAGTTATCAGCTACCACAACTTTTGGAATTCCAAGGCCATCTCACCACCATTGTTCTAGAAAATAAAATATTTTTCTCCGACCATCCCAGCACAAAAGTAAGCACTGGGTGCTTAATCTAGTTTGGCTCTAACACATTCCCCACAACCTTGTTTTGTGCGCTAGCTATCTCTCAGGTTTTTCCTCCTTTCTACATAATACAAACAATTTTTTTGCTCTCTTATCTCTAACTTTTCTTTAACATATCTTACATTGGAGGATACTTTTAGGAGACTATAGTTAACATGATGCTTATATAGCCCCTTTAGCACCCCCTCTTTATTGGACATTGGCAGGCCTTGTAACTTGGCCCATAGCAACTGCCTAAGATAAGTTGTTTTCAGAAAATACATCACAAACACCACTCAAACAAAACAAAACATATCTTATATATATTATGGGATTTAAAGTAGTAAATGTTTTACGTCATAATTTACATTAATGGTCAATGAAACCAATATAAAATTCTCATGGCTATTTTTTTGAAATTCAAGAGTACAGTGGGCATCACAGTCGAGCTCATCTTGGTACGTAGTCTCAAATCCAATGGACAAAATCGAAATCTTTAGGAGGCTCTGCTCTCTTCTTGTTCTGGATTAATTTCCTCAATTTGGGTGTCCGTTGAACGAAACAACAAGAGTGAGTATAGATATACTCAACAAATCTCAATATAAGAATTTATCATTTTCATAACAGGAATTGTCCAATTGAACAGGTTATGAGGTTAGAATATTAAATTTCACAAATACATTTTCATGGCAATTTGAAACTAATATTTAGTAGAATCATTTTAGAAAGTATTTATGTAACTCAAGAGTGGAATCTGAGTGAAACATCCATGTATCCCCCTTTTATATTTAATTTCTCAATACTATTGTGCTATCCAATTACTACCAATAGCATTCTCCTATCCGGAGTATGAAGTACTCAAATACTTTTTAAACGCTGCAGATAGGCACCGCTTTACCCACATGAGTCCATCAATCTTCCCTATCAGGCCAATTTCATGTACAATATTGCATCTGACTAGATTGGGGAGACAAAGCTATCAAAAACTTTATATTAATTTATATCCCTGCCCGACAAACGAACAATATTTGTCATTCTTGTCGTTGTAAGGTACCCTCAATGAGAAGTACATTTCACTCCCTGCTATCATGGAACTCAAGGTCAGAGTCCGAATGACCTCTCCTATCACATTTTCCCCATCACCCATTCAAGCCATAAATGTAAATGACTAAACTTATTAAGGTCTAAATGTCCCAAAATTTGGAGTCATGAATTAGAACGACCACCATATAAGGATAAAATCGATATGCAGTAGTTTACTGACTGAGTTCTATTACTTGATCATGTGGTTGGCATGTTAATATGCCCATGATTGTTTAGCAAAATTGGTTTTATCCTTATTCGCATGTAGGCTACTGTTCATTTTATTATTTGAGTCAAACCATAATTGACCCCTTTTCACCTTCATATTCATAGCCTCTTACATATGATGATAATATTTAAAAGCATAATTCTTTTTACTCTATTGAGTTATTTTTCACACGCTTTCACAATTGTATATCAGCTATCTATCGTAGTTTATATTGTTAGGACATCAAGGATTTCTTTATTTGGTTCGATCAATCAAGGATGGATGTTCAAATTCAGGTCAATATCTATATAGAATTACTGAAAATATTTTTCTTAATGAGCAAATATACTCTAATATATTTAACATCAAATTAAGTAGCTTAGACATATGGGTCGATGATATGATCAAGGTTTTGAGACTTGCTTGACTCTAGAGGAACTAAATCTGTGACGATCTGGTCAAAATCCTGTTCTTGGAGCTAAAAAGATATCGTCCTCTGGTCACACGCAAGCAGTAATGCATCGACAAATTGCACAAAATTGTAGTATTAATATACTAAAATACATACAAAATATAGATATGGAAACACGTAATGCAAAAATGCAAGTTTAAATACAATTGCACTTGGTTTTACACTATTTAGGGATTCAGACAAATTAAAACGCGTAGACTTTCTACAGCGACACAGCCTAAATGGCCTCGAATTCGGACCAAACTTGATTGGAAAGCTAGAAAGACTAAAGCATACAAAGTGGCGTGAGTAGTTTTTCAATTCGACCACTGGAAGACTGGTTTTGACCAGTGAATGCCCTTTGTTGGCATTCGGAGCGCGCTTGGCGCTGCGTTGACACTGCACTGGTCATGCTCGTGCAGGCACATGGGCATGTGGTCGAACTCAAGCGCACGCTCGTGTGAAGAAACCAAATCACCTCACATCTTAGTACAAGAATTTGTTGTTGAACTCCTGGCATAGATTTGGGACGCGTTAGAGTTCCTAGAGCGCGACTAGCGGCTAAGATTTAGCGGCGTGGCTTGGCTTTGGGAGCAATGGCCGCGAGCGATACTATGCCACGGCTTATTCTTATGCGCCAGTGATGTCTAGGAGTATACCTAGACTCCACTTAAGGTGTTGATGAGGTGCTGACTGGCGGCAAGCTCACTGGAAAGGCTGGCAACGACGCGGTGGCTCGAAACAAGGAAGTGGTGACATGCTTATTGTGGACAGCTCAAATGCGACCACAACTCGATGATCCAATAGTACGACTAGATTTAGGCATTACTAGATATGCTTAATTTAAGAGGAATCGACCAGAGCACGGCAATTTCGAGCTCAACGTTGCCGGCGATGTGTACGAATGCCCGAATGGAGAACTTCGGCTACATGGCACAGGCACAGTGGCTCCTGAACTTAATAGTTTTGCAATTAAGATTAAGACGAATACTTTGACACGGTTGGTTCCTCCAGTGCACGACCATGGCAACTAGATGACGATGACTCAATTTCTTTTTAAATAAAAACTATGGTGGGAACGGTGGTCGGTAGCGATCCGCCACAGCGGCGACTGGTTGTGGAGCATCAGGGGGACACGAGGAAGCAAGTGGACAAAGAGGGACTCACCGGAGATTACTAGAGCATGGTGTAGACAGTGGCGCATCGCTAGGCATGACTGGAGCGCGCTCTGGCATTGTCTGGGCACGCCTGGCTGTGTCTAAACAATGTTAGCGGCTAACAAAGGGTGTCTATAGGCTGTTGGATCTAGGTAGATCTTAGTATCTAGGTTTTGATGATTAATGACATTTTGGATAAATCCATGATGATTAAAGTTAATCTGAAGATATTAGATTTGATGATTAAATGATAATTTAGATAAATCTTGATTTAGCACAAGTAAATTGAATTGATTATCGGTAAACCCTGAATTAGATGTTTTCCTCGATTGCGGGTTTGATATTGATGCATATGTAGAGGATGAGCTCGGTGATTGCATCAAGCTTGTGCTAATTGATTGATCAAGATGTTATATGTTAAATCTTGAGGTTGATGACTCCAGTTGTGGATTTAATATCGATGCACATGTTGAGGGAGAGCTCAGGATGATTAGTTATCCATCTTTGTGCAAAAGGTTGATGACTCCGTGTTCTGGATTTGATATCTCTATGTATGATTGAGAGATAGCTCATGATATTAGTCATCCATATTGATTGATATCATAACTTGATTATTATGGATCGTGTGTGCATTTCTTGTATCATATATGGATCTATATGATTGTGAGATTCATCAATTACTCATTTGTTGTTCATTGAAATTGGTTTTGTCATTTCACCGAAGAAAGAAATTGTTGAGTGAACTCCTGTGTGGAGTGATTTATCTGGTGGTGATTAATGACGAACTGCAAATGAGACTAATGTTTGCGCATTGAGTGTATATGTTCTAGTCTCAGAATGGTTGCAGGATGAAAGCAAGCAAGGGCGTGAAGAGGATGAAGACGAGATGAGACATCTCGAGCAAGGTCAAGCTTAGCGAGGACGAGCTTTGAGAAGACAGGCGTCGAGATGTCGAGCTTCGCGTGGTCAAGCTTAACGAGATCGAGCTTTGCGATGACGAGCGTCGAGCGATCGAGCTTCGCGAGGTCAAACTCCACCTAAGGTAAAATCCAAGATTAAGGATTGTTTTCTTAGAGTTTTACCGGTCTCGGTGTTTGGAGACAGACCGGGTTGATAGGTTTCTTTTTACTAGTTTGACCGTACTATTAAGAGGGGTCAGAAATTAGTAGCTTGAATCTATCTAGTGCGGAAGTTCAGATGCATTCATATCATCTTGCACTAGTGCCTTGCATTGCTAGTGAGTCTAAGTGTAGTTCATATGCATTAGATTAAATGTTTTGAAAACTGCACTTAGTAGTGATCACCAGCTGTTTAAATTGGTTTATTTATCTAGAGCTGGTCGTGGTCGTATCTGCATATTCTGATCTTATCAGTGTTGATACGTGGTCGTGGTCGCGTCGCTTGTTTGCCGGCTTTCTGTTTAGGGTTTGGGCGTGGTCGTAGGAGTTCGGACTGGTCGTACCAGTCTTCGACTCACTTGCGTACGCTCGACCAAACCCTATCGACCACCTGTTTTCGATCGGATGTCAAGACCTGTGTGGTCGTGGTCGTTGCTAAGTGACACAAATCACATCCGCAAGAAAACGGCAAATCCGTATGTGCAAATACTCTAAAATTGCACTTGAGATGATTTTTGGATTGGACATTTTAATAACAGGAAAGTTTCTGAGTTTTCTAGAAGTTTCTAGACCTTTCTAGGTCTTTCTCTTGTTGACAAAATTGTAGATCTCTGAGTTATCTTTCTAACAAGCCAAAAATCACCTCAATCGGATCTTTGGATCAAAAGTTATGCTTATTTTACTGTCAGTGTACAGTGGTCGGACAAATGCATCCGTCCGGGGCTATCTGTCCGAAGTGGCCGGACTTTGTCCGAAATGACCGGACATTGTCCGGCCTGTACAAGTTTTTTGAGCCGAGAGTTAACAGAGATATATCTATTTGTCCAGACTTTTTGTCCGGACAAATAGTATCTGTCCGGCCTTCACAAATTTCGCCCAACGGTCACTGACACGTTTGCAACGGCTGAAATTTTTGTACTAGCCGGACAGTGTCCGAAGTGGTTGGACAATATCCGGCCTGTACAACTTTTGGCCCGATTTCTTGCAAACGGCTAGTTTTTCGTTGAGGCTATAAATACTTCGTGTTTGGCTTCATTTTTTGGTGCTCAAAGAGTTCATTTTTCAACTGAAAACCTAGCCAATTGATTTGTATTTGAGTTATTGCATTTAGAGGCTAGAATTGAGCCCAAATCTTGAGTAGATTTGAGAGAGAGCTTGAGGGAGATTGTGTGAGTGTTTAGTGCACTTCATCTCCATTAGATTGCTAGTGCTAGAGTGTTGAGCATCTCATTTGCATAATTGAGTTTCTAGCACGTGGTTGATTCAAGTGAAAGCACATCCGGCTTGTTACTCTTGGCGATCGCCTTCGCCTAGACGGTGCCGGAGGAGAGCCGAGATCTCTCCAATTGAAGTTTGTTGGAGAAGCCGGCAAAGGATTGTGAAAGGTGTGGTGCTCGCCTATCCGGTGTGGAGAAGGAGCAACCCTAGTGAGATATCCTTCGTGGATATAGAAGCGAGGCTCCGAGTGAGCGCTTCAACGAGGAGTAGGGGAGACCGGGCGAGTCTCCGAGACCTTGGTAAAAATATGGTGTCAATTGCGTATTTATCTTTTGCATTACATTTATCTTGACACAATTGCTATATTTACTTTTGTTGCATGATTTGTTGAATAACTTACATGGTTGAATCCAACTAGTTGATTAAATTGTTTTAAACCTCATTGTATAATCTAGCTTAAACGATTATTTTGTTGAAATTGCTTAGTGGGGAAGAAAATTTAAAAGCCTCCTAATCACCCCCCTCTAGTCGGCATTCTCGATCTTACATAGGCTACAGGAGATAAAATTTTTATGTTTTGTTCACGTCAAAGTGTTTCAAACATCTCTTTCACTTTATCTGAGGGTTTATAATAATTTTATCAAAGTTTTCTTGTTGTTTTCTAATTTTTTTCATGTTTAACTCATAACATGAAGTATCCAATGAGGTGGCCAAGTCAGTGAAACTTGGCCAATAGGGGCGCGATTGGTTGCCTGGCCCAAGGCTCGGCCTGGCCCGCGGATGCAAAAACTGCTTTTTTGGTTGCCTGCAGCACTGGTTCCAGCCCGGCCCGCGCGGTGCAAATGGTCCTGCTCAGCCTGGCTCACGAAAATGAGAAACACGCTCGTTTCCGTTGTAGGATCAAGGATGCCGACTAGAGGGGGGGTGATTAGGAGGCTTTTAAAATTTCTTTTCAATTAAGCAATTTTAAAGAATAATTGAGAGACCTAAATTATACAATGAGGCTTAAAACAATTCAATCAACTAGTTGCATTCAACCATATGAAATATTTAACAATACATGCAACAATAGTGATATAAAGCAAATAAGAATTATGCAATTGACACAATATTTTTACCGAGGTCTCGGAGCCTCGCCCGGTCTCCCCTACTCCTCGTTGAAGCGCTCGCTCGGAGCCTCGCTTCTATATCCACGAAGGATATCTCACTAGGGTTGCTCCTTCTCCACACCGGATAGGTGAGCACCACACCTTTCACAATCTTTTGCCGGCCTCTCCGACAAGCTTCAATTGGAGAGATCTCGGCTCTCCTCCGGCACCGTCTAGGCGAAGGCGATCGCCAAGAGTAACAAGCCGGATGCGCTTTCACTTGAATCAACCACGTGCTAGAAGCTCAATGATGCAAATGATATGCTCAACACTCTAGCACTAGCAATCTAATGGAGATGAAGTGCACCAAACACTCACACAATCTCCCTCAAGCTCTCTCTCAAATCTACTCAAGATTTGGGCTCAATTCTAGCCTCTAAATGCTATAACACATATGCAACTCAATTGGCTAGGTTTTCAGCTGAAGAATGAAGTCTTTGAGCACCCAAAAATGAAGCCAAACACGAAGTATTTATAGTCTCAATGAAAAACTAACCGTTTGCAAGAAACCGGGCCAAAAGTTGTACAGGCCGGACATTGTCCAGCCACTTCAGACACTGTCCGGCCAGTACAAAAATTTCAGCCGTTGCAAATGTGTCAGTGACCGTTGGGCGAAATTTGTGAAGGCCGGACGGATACCATTTGTCCAGACAAAACGTCCGGACAAATGGATATGTCTCTGTTAACTCTCGGCTCAAAAAACTTGTACAGGCCGGACAATGTCCGGCGATTTCGGACAAATGCCCCGGACGGATGTATTTGTCTCTGTTTCATTTTTCGGCTCAAAAAATTTGTACAGGCCGGACAAAGTCCGGCTACTTCGGATAAATAGCTCCGGACGGATGCATTTGTCCGGCCACTGCACACTGACAGTAAAACATGTATAACTTTTGATCCAGAGATCCGATTGAGGTGATTTTTGGCTTGTTAGAAAGATAACTCAGAGCTCTACAATTTTGTCAACAGGAGTAAGACCTAGAAAGGTCTAGAAACTTCTAGAAAACTCAGAAACTTTCCTGCTGTCAAAATGTTCAATCCAAAAATCATCTCAAATGCAATTTTAGAGTATTTGCACATACGGATTTGCCGTTTTCTCGCGGATGTGATTTGTGTCACTTAGCAACGACCACGACCACACAGGTCTTGACATCCGATCGAAAACAGGTAGTCGATAGGGTTTGGTCGAGCGTACGCAAGCGAGTCGAAGACTGGTACGACCAGTTCGAATTCCTACGACCACGCCCAAACCCTAAACAGAAAGCCGCCAAACAAGCGACACGACCACGACCACGTATCAACACTGATACGATCAGAATATGCAAATACGACCACGACCAGCTCTAGATAAATAAACCAATTTAAACAGCTGGCGATCACGACTAAGTGCAGTTTTCAAAACATTTAATCTAATGCACATGAACTACACTTAGACTCACTAGCAATGCAAGACACTAGTGCAAGATGATATGAATGCATCTGAGCTTCCGCATTAGATAGATTCAAGCTACTAGTTTCCGACCCCTCTTAATAGTACGGTCAAACTAGTAAAAAGAAACCTATCGACCCGGTCTGCCTCCAAACACCGAGACCGGTAAAACTCTAAGAAAACAATCCTTAATCTTGGATTTTACCTTAGGTGAAGTTCGACCTCGTAAAGTTCGACCGCTCGACGCTCGTCATCGCAAAGCTCGATCTCGTTAAGCTTGACCACGCGAAGCTCGACATCTCGACGCTTGTCTTCGCAAAGCTCGTCCTCGCTAAGCTTGACCTTGCTCGGGATGTCTCATATTGTCTTCATCCTCTTCACGCCGTTGCTTGTTTTCATCCTGCAATCATTCTGAGACTAGAACATATACACTAAATGCGCAAACGTTAGTCTCATTTGCAGTTCGTCATTAATCACCACCAGATAAATCACTCCACACAGGAGTTCACTCAACAATTTCTTTCTTCGGTGAAATGACAAAACCAATTTCAATTGAACAACAAATGAGTAATGGATGAATCTCACAATCATATAGATCCATATATGATACAAGAAATGCGCACACGATCCATACTACTCAAGTTATGATATCAATCAATATGGATGACTAACATCATGAGCTCTCTCTCAATCATACATAGAGATATCAAATCCAGAACACGGAGTCATCAACCTTTTGCACAAACATGGATAACTAATCATCCTAAGCTCTCCCTCAACATGTGCATCGATATTAAATCCACAACTGGAGTCATCAACCTCAAGATTTAACATATAACACCTTGATCAATCAATTAGCACAAGCTTGATGCAACCACCGAGCTTATCCTCTACATATGCATCAATATCAAACCCGCAATCGAGGAAAAACATTCAATTCAGGGTTTACCGATAATCAATTCAATTTTCTTGTGCTATATCAGAATTTATCTAAATTGTCATTTAATCATCAAATCTGATATTTTCATATTAACTTTAATCATCATGGATTTATCCAAAACGTCATTAATCATCAAAACCTAGATACTAAGATCTACCTAGATCCAACAATCTCCCCCTTTTTGATGATTGATGACAACACCTTTTATAATCTTAATAAATCCAAAACAGATTATTCAGCTCCCCCTCAATATATGCAATAGTATATCGGAACTGAACACAATATCTAATTATATGAGTTGAGAGATATAAATGACAATTGAGCACAAGTTCAATCAAGTCATCTTCCAAAATATCAACTATCTCAATTTTCTCTAACTCAAATATCTCTCCCAAATAATGATGTTAATGATATCAAATAGTATCTCTTCCCAAATATCATTATTAATCTCAATTTTCTCGTATCATCTTTCTCAGATATCAATATCAAATCACCAATTTGTACCATTTGATATCTATCTCTCCCCCTTTGTCAATTAACTCAACTGACTCCAAATTCTCTCTAAATCTCTTCCCTAAAGGCTTTCTCTAAAGCTTATGTCTTTTTCTAAAGTTTATCTCTAAAACATTCTCTCTCAAATACTATCATTCGATATCTATCTCTCCCCCTTTGTCAATTAACTCAACTGACTCCAAATTCTCTCTAAATCTCTTCCCTAAAGGCTTTCTCTAAAGCTTATGTCTTTCTCTAAAGTTTATCTCTAAAACATTCTCTCTCTAATACTATCATTCTTTCTCTCAAATACTATATACTATCATTCTTTCTCAAATACTATCTCTCCCCCTTTGTCATCAAGCACAAAAAGGAAGTATTGAGAACTTAAATTTGGAGAAACGATATTTTCTAGGGCATGAGATTTTATATGAAATGGTTTTTATGCAAAAGCATGATTTCAAGAAGGTTTGTTTCAAGGGATTTTGAAAATCATATTTAAAATATGGAGAAGATATCAAAACAAATAACATATAGTGAATATATCGATGACATTTATAGCTATAGCATTTGATCCATTTTGAATATTCAAAATCTAGATGCATCTAATTTGATGTGAACATATTCGCTAGATGCATATGGGCCATATCAAGATCCAACTCTAAACCTCTTCATGCCACAAACCCTTGTATACAATGGTGTCGTATATCAATATACTTTAACCGAGAGTTTTGAATCAAATTTACTCAACATTTTTACGACACTTGCAATATTTCATAAGAGTGGCATCTATTCGAAAGCAATTAGATAATCCAATGTTTTGTTTTCATCCATAAGAATTTAAGTACAACAACCATTTGATGTATTCTTTCGATCTATCCTTCAAATTGTAAGATCCAAATCCAAATAATCAAGTAATTCAAAATTTGTATTTTGGATATCAAAGATCTATCTAGGATTGCATTTCAATTACCTAAGAATGCATTTAATGGAAATGATATGACATTTCTTAGGAGATAATCGAATTCTAGCATATTTGCAATCACTAAGTATGATGACGAGTCTAAATGCTGTAAAAGAAAGCAAAACTATCAATCAAGGATCGATAGAGTTTAGATTTGACAGCTTTTTTCGTGTTCGTCCATGTCGAGATGTTCATTTGTAGGTTTGAGAGTTGTAATAGCTTCATCATCTTGCATCTCGAAGTTTTTGAGCGATTGCTTCACATGCTTGAATGTACTCTTGAACATCGCGTTCTTGAGTTGCTTGTTTTGTCGTGCATGGAAGTGACGTAGCTCTTGAATTATCTCGCTTTCCCTAAACATCATCTCACAAAAATTCTTGATAGAGGGATTCATTAGTATAATAAAAAGTCATGTCATCAATATGTATTTGACACACAAGAATATAATGTCTTAATTGAATGATTGATGATGATTGTGTCAAACTTCTCATTTTGAAAATCATTTGATATAAGAAAGGATTTTGAGCTTTTAAACCAACTCAATTGGAAACAATAGATTCAATCCTCAAAAATTCACTTCTTTTGGCATTTAACTCAAAAAGAACATACAAATGAAGGATATGCCAAACTAAGGTTTGTCGAAACATTTTTAGGTCACAAGGTGAGAGAAATGCATATGACCTCTTGAAATATTCAAATTTTCAAAAGAAACTCAAGTTTCAAATTTATACGAATCATGCTCCAAAATCATGAAGATATATATATGTTTTATGACCAAAAAGCATATTAATTTTGTGATTTTTGCAATTTCGCTTCAAACATTGATTTAAGTTCCATAATAGATTTGAATAACATGACATGAACTTAGTTGAATACCAATTGAATGAATTTTATTTGAAGGAGATCATGAAATCAATTTTCGAAAAGTGAGTTTTGGGTAAAAGAGTAAAACAAAAATGATTTTCATGAAAAGCTTCAATTCTTGAAGAAACTCGATT
The DNA here is from genome assembly GCA_019359835.1 of Pharus latifolius. Taxonomy (NCBI): domain Eukaryota; kingdom Viridiplantae; phylum Streptophyta; class Magnoliopsida; order Poales; family Poaceae; genus Pharus; species Pharus latifolius. Next base: position 10,038,913 of record CM033322.1, read on the forward strand.
TTTTTTGAAATATTGGACTTAGATGAGTTTGAAATACCATTTCAAACCAAGACATGGAAGAAAGTTTAGTCAAAATAGCCAAAATCACAAAAATGCACTTTTGGGTATTTTCGGGTCGATAGCCGTTTTCGGGCGACTTAGGATATGTAATAATTTGAAAATCATAGGCCTTTTGAGAACAAGTTCAATATGAACTATCTTCGGGTGAGTGAGTTCCAAATGTTTCATGTAGAAAGTTTTGATCAAATCTCAACCCATCTTGTTTTATGAAAATAAATCATTTTGGGCCAAAACAAGATCCCGAAGACTTCAATTTTGTCGAAATTTTGCATTTTAGCTCGAAACTCTTTTGTTTCACTTTCAAAACCTTTGAAAACATATTTGAAACATATTTATGAAGGTTTTGTGGTAGTTTTAAACATTTTGAAAGGTTTGAGCTCTTTTTACCTTTTTGCTAGAAAATGACCCTTATTACCGAAATGTATGCAAAATGTGATATATGTCCACAATTAGGGTATACAGGACTTCAATGACTTTGAAGTTGCTCCCCCTAAATGTGTCATCCAAGTTTTGTCATGAAAAATATGCAAGATATGAAAATGATCCATTTGAAAATCGAAAGCTTAACAAAATCCGAATGAACTCAAATTGAGAAAACATCCAAATGAACATCAAAACTCATGGAAAGTTTCATAGAAGTAGAACACATCAACACAAGAACTTTCCAAGAAGATTCAAGATTCAAATATTTTAGTCATTTGAAAGAAATGAGAGATTGGCATCCAAATAGACTGAAATTTTCTTAAACATGTTGGCTTCTTTATAATCATCAAAACATATGCAAACAAGTTCCAAAAATACCAAAATACATTTTGGAGATAGATAATGCAATGAGGAACAATATTGCCTTTTATAGTGAAGCCAAATTCTGATCCAACAAAGAGATATGAAAAAGACAAATTTTGATCAGATTAAAGATTCAGATTTCAGGTTTCAGAAATTTATTTTACACTTTTAAACACACCTGAAAATATATGAAAATGACTTCCAATAATTTTGAAATAAATTTTCAAGATAGAAAAATCATAGAGGATAAAATTTCATATAGAAACATTCTTCAAATAGTCAACAAATAAAGAGATATGAAAAAGACAAATGTTGGTCAGGTTTAAAGTTTCAGATTTCAGGTTTTCAGAGATTCATTTTACACTTTTAAACGCACCTGGAAATCTATTCATATGAATTCTAATAATTTTGAAATAAATAATCAAGAAATATCAATCATAGAGGATAAAATTTCATATAGAAACTTTCTTCAAATAGTCAACCAATAAAGAGATATGAAAATGACAAATCAGCCCAAAACCACGAGAAAACTGAATTTTGCAGATTTCATTTTCAATTTGTGAAAAGAGTCAATTTTGCTCAAATCAAGTCCAAATGAGATGAAAATTTGCAGGAATGAATTTCAATGCGTCAAATACATTTTCCAAAAAGGATTTTTCAATTGAGAGTTGTGGTCAAATGAACCTTGTGTTAAGCAAAAAGGTTGAAAATCGATAAACTTTTGCAAATTGAGTTCAAATTTGATTTTCATTGGATTTTTGACATGAAAGGGCTTACATGAGTTGTTCAAGTCATTTTGAGCCGAAATTCACAAATAAAGACCATAGAAATAGTCAAACCCATGTTTTGCATGTTTAGGGTATTTGGGGTCAAAACAAGTTTTTCGGTGAGATTCAAATACCCATAACTTTCAAATGAGAACTCTTTTGAGAAAATTTTCAATATCATATTTATTCGGATTAAGAGTATCTAGGAGTTTTGTAAAGCAAGTTTTTGCAAATTCCAAATAGATTGTGATTTGCGTTTGAAAACGATTTTGTTGAAAAACAAAATACTCGAAGATCCTTTTGGGGCTAATTTTCAATAGAAATATTTTTTAACATCATTTCTTCATCCAAATCCTCTAAAAACCTTTTAAATACGTTTTGAAGACCATTTAGATAGAAAATGACGATTTTGGGCCTTTTGAATGGAAATTTGCCATTTTGACCAAATGAACTCATTTTAAAACTTATAATTGTAATTTTGAGTTATTTCACATAAAGGGTTGTGATGAGCAACGGAAGCATTTTAAATTACAACCCTTAGAGATGCAACAATGTAAGATTTAAATTTTCATTCTTTTGCAAAATTTGCCATATGGATTAAAACAACAAAGAATAAAGGGAGAATATGCAATGCAAATGTTTTTATTAAACACATCAAAAAGATTTAAGCTCTTTTTGGTACCCAAACCATACGAGGCCCTCTAGCCTTGTCGCATAGGTTTTTTGGTACCCAAATTGCTTTATCTTTAGATTTTTGAAAATGACAATGAATAGATTTTGCAATTAAACCCTTTTTAGAGCAAGAAATCAAATAAGACCAAAAAGAACCAATTTCAAAAACATTAGATGCACACTTATGCGAATGTTGCCCTTTTAAGTGATATGATAAACATGAAGTATGAGAAGGCTTTTTGAATGAATTTGTATGAGTGTGATAAAGTATATAATGCCTCTTACTAGTTGAGTATGCATGATTTAATTTTTCCTTTCTAAATGATTTTTTATGATCTAAAGGGGGTTTAGTAAGCATGGCACTCCTCATATGACATCTAGTAAGGTTATTGCCCAGTCTATTTACTATAGTCTTTAGTTCATCATTTTCAATTTTACGTTCTTGACATGATTCCGTGTTAATACATGACTTATGATAGGAACATGATGGCATCTCATCACTAGTTGATGAACTAGAAGGTATAGCACAAAAATCACTAGATGAGCTAGGCATATCAAAAATAGAACCACTAGTACTATCACCATGGCATAAAGATGTATCACTAGATGAATCATAGTATGAGTTACTAGTATCGTCCGTACAAGCATGTGAATCTATAAATGAATCATTTGACAACTTATCACATGAAGTACTAGTGTTCACAAAACTAGCATTTGAATTTAACCATGAATTAACCAATGAATTATTGCTAGCATGTGAAGTAGAAGTGTGTGACTCTAGAGATGGATCAATAGGGGAGTCACAAGAAACTCTAACATCTAATACACATGTTGAGCTAATAGAATTCTTGGCAAGCAAGGAGTCATAAGAAATTTTCAATTCTTGATGCTTCACTTTCAAAGATGAGTAATCATTCCTTAAAGTGCTAAGATTTTTAGTCATATTGCCAAGCAAGCCTTTTAACTCTATAATTATATCCACGAGCTCATTATTAGAGAGGTTAGAATTTGATACCATCGAGTCGGATGCCGAATGGCATATAGAATTGTCTTGAGATGAAGATTCCGACTTTGACCCTTTCTTTCTACCTTTTCTTGAGCTCTTCTTGCTTGGTTTCGTCTTAGTCTTGCTAGGGAAAACCTCATCGTTTACGTCCTTGAGCTCGCTCGAAGATTCTTGATCCTCGGCATTTAAATCATTGTCCTCAATATGCTCGGAGATGGAACACATGTCCTTTTCTTTGGACATTGCCTCATTTGACATAAGCATGTCAATGAGCTCGCTCGGTGTAGTGTTGGAAAGGTCACCATTTTCAAGATCGGTGATGAAGTCTCCATAGCAACCCTCCGGCAACACTTGGAGCAATTTTCTACAAATCTCTAGATCGGAAATATTAGCACCAAGGGCTTTGAGCTCATTTGTGACGTTGATCAATCGACCATATGTGGTGGAGATTGTGTCATGCTCCAACATCACAAATGCCTCATAGTCCCGCAATAATATACGCATCTTAGCATGCTCATAGCTAGATGTGCCCACAAATAAGGACTCAAGGGTGATCCAAACATCGTGAGCGGTCGAACAATCACTTACTAATTTGAGCACATCTTGGCTAAGTGATTCGAGAAGCTTATCTTTTGCCTTTGTATATAAAATAAGAGTATGCTTATCCGAAGATAATGAGCTATCCATACCCTTTTGCACTAATCTTCATAATTTCAAGTTTAATGCCTCAAGATGAGTACTCATCATAATTTTCCAACGTGTATAATTTGAGCCATCAAATTGAGGAGCAATCAATCCAAATTTCTCTAGCGAATTCATCCTTTCTCTCTAGCGGTTAAGCCGATAAATGAGAGACCTTGCTCTGATACCAATTGTAGGATCAAGGATGCCGACTAGAGGGGGGTGATTAGGAGGCTTTTAAAATTTCTTTTCAATTAAGCAATTTTAAAGAATAATTGAGAGACCTAAATTATACAATGAGGCTTAAAACAATTCAATCAACTAGTTGTATTCAACCATATGAAATATTTAACAATACATGCAACAATAGTGATATAAGCAATTGTGTCAAGATGAATATAAAGCAAATAAGAATTATGCAATTGACACAATATTTTTACCGAGGTCTCGGAGACTCGCCCGGTCTCCCCTACTCCTCGTTGAAGCGCTCGCTCGGAGCCTCGCTTCTATATCCACGAAGGATATCTCACTAGGGTTGCTCCTTCTCCACACCGGATAGGCGAGCACCACACCTTTCACAATCTTTTGCCGGCCTCTCCGACAAACTTCAATTGGAGAGATCTCGGCTCTCCTCCGGCACCGTCTAGGCGAAGGCGATCGCCAAGAGTAACAAGCCGGATGCGCTTTCACTTGAATCAACCACGTGCTAGAAGCTCAATGATGCAAATGATATGCTCAACACTCTAGCACTAGCAATCTAATGGAGATGAAGTGCACCAAACACTCACACAATCTCCCTCAAGCTCTCTCTCAAATCTACTCAAGATTTGGGCTCAATTCTAGCCTCTAAATGCTATAACACATATGCAACTCAATTGGCTAGGTTTTCAGCTGAAGAATGAAGTCTTTGAGCACCCAAAAATGAAGCCAAACACGAAGTATTTATAGCCTCAATGAAAAGCTAGCCGTTTGCAAGAAACCGGGCCAAAAGTTGTACAGGCCGGACATTGTCCGGCCACTTCAGACACTGTCCGGCCAGTACAAAAATTTCAGCCGTTGCAAATGTGTCATTGACCGTTGGGCGAAATTTGTGAAGGCCGGACGGATACCATTTGTCCAGACAAATGGATATGTCTCTGTTAACTCTCGGCTCAAAAAACTTGTACAGGCCGGACAATGTCCGGCCATTTCGGACAAAGTCCTCCCATAACGAACAAATGCCCCGGACGGATGCATTTGTCTCTGTTTCATTTTTCGGCTCAAAAAATTTGTACAGGCCGGACAATGTCCGGCCATTTCAGACAAAGTCCGGCCACTTCGGACAAATAGCTCCGGACAGATGCATTTGTCCGGCCACTGCACACTGACAGTAAAACATGCATAACTTTTGATCCAGAGATCCGATTGAGGTGATTTTTGGCTTGTTAGAAAGATAACTCAGAGCTCTACAATTTTGTCAACAGGAGTAAGACCTAGAAAGGTCTAGAAACTTCTAGAAAACTCAGAAACTTTCCTGCTGTCAAAATATTCAATCCAAAAATCATCTCAAATGCAATTTTAGAGTATTTGCACATACGGATGTGATTTGTGTCACTTAGCAACGACCACGACCACACAGGTCTTGACATCCGATCGAAAATAGGTGGTCGATAGGGTTTGGTCGAGCGTACGCAAGCGAGTCGAAGACTGATACGACCAGTTCGAACTCCTACGACCACGCCCAAACCCTAAACAGAAAGCCGCCAAACAAGCGACACGACCACGACCACGTATCAACACTGATACGATCAGAATATGCAAATACGACCACGACCAGCTCTAGATAAATAAACCAATTTAAACAGCTGGCGATCACGACTAAATACAGTTTTCAAAACATTTAATCTAATACACATGAACTACACTTAGACTCACTAGCAATGCAAGACACTAGTGCAAGATGATATGAATGCATCTGAGCTTCCGCACTAGATAGATTCAAGCTACTAGTTTCCGACCCCTCTTAATAGTACGGTCAAACTAGTAAAAAGAAACCTATCAACCCGGTCTGTCTCCAAACACCGAGACCGGTAAAATCCTAAGAAAACAATCCTTAATCTTGGATTTTACCTTAGGTGAAGTTCGACCTCGTGAAGTTCGACCGCTCGACGCTCGTCATCGCAAAGCTCGATCTCGTTAAGCTTGACCACGCGAAGCTCAACATCTCGACGCCTGTCTTCGCAAAGCTCGTCCTCGCTAAGCTTGACCTTGCTCGGGATGTCTCATATTGTCTTCATCCTCTTCACGCCGTTGCTTGTTTTCATCCTGCAATCATTCTGAGACTAGAACATATACACTCAATGCGCAAACGTTAGTCTCATTTGCAGTTCGTCATTAATCACCACCAGATAAATCACTCCACACAGGAGTTCACTCAACAATTTCTTTCTTCGGTGAAATGACAAAACCAATTTCAATTGAAGAACAAATGAGTAATTGATGAATCTCACAATCATATAGATCCATATATGATACAAGAAATGCGCACACGATCCATACTACTCAAGTTATGATATCAATCAATATGGATGACTAACATCATGAGCTCTCTCTCAATCATACATAGAGATATCAAATCCAGAACACAGAGTCATCAACCTTTTGCACAAACATGGATAACTAATCATCCTAAGCTCTCCCTCAACATGTGCATCGATATTAAATCCACAACTGGAGTCATCAACCTCAAGATTTAACATATAACATCTTGATCAATCAATTAGCACAAGCTTGATGCAACCACCGAACTCATCCTCTACATATGCATCAATATCAAACCCGCAATCGAGGAAAAACATCCAATTCAGGGTTTACCGATAATCAATTCAATTTTCTTGTGCTAAATCAGAATTTATCTAAATTGTCATTTAATCATCAAATATGATATTTTCATATTAACTTTAATCATCATGGATTTATCCAAAACGTCATTAATCATCAAAACCTAGATACTAAGATCTACCTAGATCCAACATCCGTCGGCCTGGCCCGTGGGATACGCGCAATCTGCTTCTGGCATCCTTCGTTGCATGCGAGCAATCTGCTTAGGGTTACCTCACTCCTCTACGCCCCCGCGCCTCCGCCTCTGCTCCTCCACCTCCACCCCAAACGTCGTCGCCTCCACCTCCGGCCAGCGCCCCCGCGCCGCCCCAAACCTCATCGCCTCCGGCCCCGGCGCCCTAAGCCCCAAACCTAGCTCGTCGCCTCCGCCTCCAGCGCCCCCGCATCGCCCCAAACCTCATCGCCTCCGCCTCCGACGCCCCCGCGCTGCCCCAAACCTCGTCCCCTCCACCTCCGGTGCCCCCACGCCGCCCCAAAGCCCGTCGCCTCCGCCTCCAGTGCCCCCGCCCCAAACGCCGCCCCAAACCTCGTCGCCTCTGCCTCCAGCGCCCCCACGCCGCCCCAAACACAGGCCCAAACCTCGTCTCCTCCGCCTCCGGTGCCCCCACGCAGCCCTAAACCTCATCGCCGCCGGTGCCTCCAGATCCCGTGAACAAGGTATGCTGTTTTTTTTATTGTTCAGTTGAACATTTTGTGGTAATTTTTGATTAATTTTTCGTTTGTTCGTTGCCTCCGTGTCCACTGTCCACCTCCGCCTCCGCCTTCGGCTCTCCATCGCCTTACCTCTGCCTGTGCCTCTCCCTGGTACACATCGTGCCGCACACCTCCTCCTCCCAGTACAAGGGACACCTCCACGTCTTCCCCGCTTGGATCTCATCGTCGACGACACACAACAGAGGCCGTATTTGGCTTCTTCCTGTCATCCAGGTGCCCTCTCTGCCTCTCTCTCTTTTTCAATGTTTAGTCTCTATTACTGCAAGATCCATGGATGTCCGAATGTATGTAAGAGTTTTATGTTCAGAGGGCAATGTTTGTTGTGAATTTGGTCTGGATATTGGTAAAACAATGAAATTGTAGCATATATGAACAAAATATTGAAAGATCTGTTGTCTCTTGTTTAATTTTGTGTGCATTTGTAAATGCTAAGTAAGATTACATTAATACTTGGGTATGTAACCAGAACTTATACTCTTGAACTAAGCAGTACTGTCCAGGCTTCACAACACAAAAACAAGGAGTACTTACAGTAGTAAAAGGTCAAATATAGTTCATTATCCTGTAGGCCTTCCTCATATGCACAGTCTAGTTTGATATGAACAAGTTTAACTTGTATCCTGATTAAAGGAGCTTACGATTGGAAGACATGGTTGATATGATTAACTCCTGTTCTTACCAATAGATGTAACTATTAGAAAATGAAGTCTATCAACAAAGTTGTTGGTTGAATGTAATGTTTTTGCCTCACCTTATGTTCATTAAGGCCGACAATGGTAATCAATTCTCCATCTCTTCATACTTCTGTTTGGCTTATATTTACTAGGGACACTATAAATGAGGTGCAGATCAGCTCTTATTTTGTCTTTACAAGACCCCCTTAAGGCGCACATGAATATTGACTACTCTCTGATGATGTCTATTTGTTCTATGAGAAAATAGAAACCAGTGTGCACATTAATATTTGGCAATTTATTAAAGAATTTATCTAAATGTTTTGTATTTCTCCGAAGAAATGTCATCTCTGAGAATCAGCCTATCATATGCTTTCTTATTTGCATAAAATCAATATAAGCTTTTTGGTGGTGAGTAAAGTAATATGTAAAATTATGCTAGTTATTGACCATATCAACAATTGTTTCTGAAGCTAGTTATTGCATTCTAACTTACATTTGTATGGAAATGACCCATGTTGTGAGACAGCCTCCATTTAATTTGTTTGTATTAACAAAGTGTGTAATTTTTTCGCCTTGTCTTTATTAGATGGATGTAGTGAGTAGACGACGCCAACTTATTGCGAAAGCGGTTGCTCTTTTCATCGCGGCATATGTTCTGTGCATCGTACGCCTTAGGAGGCGGCGGAATCATACACCTGCACTGACATACGGTCCTCTACTTGAGAGAGATTTAGAGAGACAGGCACTGTTGCGTAGGATCTACGAATATGATGACATCCAGTGCGTATAGATGTTGTGGCTAAGAAAGGCTCCATTTTTCCAATTATACTCGTTGTTGAGGGAAAGGAACTTGCTACAGGATAGCTTCCACAGCTCTGTGGAGGAGCAAGTGGCAATGTTTCTTCATGTTGTTGGCCACAACCAAAGATTTAGAGTGATCAAGGTTAACTTTCGAAGGTCTATAGAAACAGTCAGTCGATACTTTAGGGAGGTACTCTATGCCATTGGTGATTTAAGTTACGAGATGATAAAACTCCCATCCACTGAAACCCACGTAAAGATTGCCAACAGTTTGAGATGGTCCCCCTATTTCAAGGTAAAGCAATTACTTGCACGTTTAGTATAGACGAAGGTAACCTTCACCACTTACGAATAGTTGTTTACATTATTATATAGGATTGTATCGGTGCAATTGATGGTACACATATCCATGCAAGAGACCCAAAAGAGATTGTGGCCGCATTTAGGGGTAGGAAGCACTACCCGACGCAAAATGTTTTGGCTGCTGTGGACTTTGATCTCATGTTCACATACATACTAGCTGGCTGGGAAGGGTCAGCCCATGATGCTTTCATACTTGCCGATGCTTTACAGAGGCATGATGGATTAACGGTTCCATCAGGTATAGTATATCACCAAAAAATTGTCATACACTTCATACTAAATGATAACTCTTATATCTATATTGTTATATTTCTCATTTGTTAGGCAAGTTCTATCTAGTTGATGCTGGATATGCACTCCGACCAGGTTTCCTTCCACCATACAGAGCTGTTCGGTATCACTTGCAAGAGTACGGTGGAAGGAACTACCCACGTGATTGCAAGGAGTTGTTTAACTTGAGACACTCCTCCTTGCGGGTCACTGTGGAACGTGCATTCAGGGCCTTGAAGAGCAAGTTTCGTATCTTAGATAACAAACCATTCCACCCATACAAGACGTAGGTGAAGCTAGTGCTAGCCTGTTGCATTCTCCACAATTGGGTAATTTCTCACGGGTACGACGAGGTCATTCCACCAGAGGAAAGTTGGGCTCCGAACCATGATGCGACAGAAATACATTCTGAGGTTGACACTGCGAACAATGCTTGGGCGCAAATAAGGGACAGTATGGCTACTGAGATGTGGAACAATAGAGGTTCCTCTTGAGTATAGATTAGAGTATCTTGACTTTGCCAAGTTGGTACCTACTTTTCATGTCAAACAATAGCTGTGCATGTATGTCCTAACAGTGGTTTGCAAATTGTGTAACAATTGCTGTTCTTCTGGAGTGTTGTTGACGAAGTTGTTTGTTTTCTATTATGTTTACTCTTGTCGTCATATGGGATTGTTTTTCGTTGGTTGTTTTCAATATGATCATTTCATTTGCTTCACACCATGTACTAACTTGTATTCTTCTCCTAGTTTAGGCTATGGATGAATTTAGTGCAGAGGGTGTTGGAGAGGAGGGGTGGTACAAACTCATCCAGATGTTCCATGCGTTGGACAAGTTCTATGTCGGGGTTTGTCTTACGACGCATGAGTGACCTAGTAGCCTCTGGAGTTAGAACTGAAAGGGCTTCAAGGAAGTCCAGCTAACTCAAGTTGCTAGAGCTTTGACTGAGAATAGTGGGGTTGAGGTGACATCCACACAGGTGTACAACCACCTACGCAAGTGGCGTCAAAGATGGGTGAAGATCTGTAAGCTAAGAGACCTAAGTGGAGCATTGTGGGATGAAACTTACCACACCATACTGCTCGAACATGAGCACTGCAAGGGTCACATCAAGGTTTGTCTATACCATTTATCTATTTTTGATGGTGAATGTTGGTGTACCCATATTTGATAATTTACCTTCGATGCTTTGTAGGATCATCCCAAAGATGCTGAGTATCTCAACAAACCAATTGAGAACTACCCCCAGATGATGGCTATATTTGGGAGTGGACAGGCCACAGGGAGGTTTGCTATGGGCTCCAATGAAGCCTTCGACACTCCCTCTCCTCCCGCCCTACCTTGTCTCAGATCCGATGTACCACCCGAGAGTTCCGCATACCCTGGGGAACCGCAGTTTGAGCACGTGGATGAGCAAACCGTCGATCCTCACCATACTGTATCAAAGAGCAAGGATGCCACCAGCACATCGGGGAAGAGAAAGAGGGCCTCCTTGCCAAATGAGGAGTTAATGTTCATGAACAACATGACAGAAGCTGTGCGTGATGTTGCACAGGCTATACGTGACACCATCCCACAGGAGATCCATCCTCAGCTGTATGAAGCTGTCATGAGCACACCTGGCTTCGATGAGGAGGCCCTGCTGGTAGCCTTCACACGTCTGTTGGATAACAAGGCGCAAGGCATTGCCTTTGTGGCTATGTCTGAACACCATCGTATCCTTTGGCTTAGAACTTCCTAGGCAATCTGGCTTAGAAGATTAGAAGATGGTTTTAGCCCCAACCTAGTTGTATTTTGTGGCAAGTTGTGATAGTTGGACACCTACTAGCTGACAGTTCTATTTTGTGGCAAGTTGTGATAGCTAGACACTCACTAGCTGACAGTTGTATTTTGTGGCAAGTTGTGATAGCTGGACACGTCGAGCTGACAGTTGTATTTTGTGATAAGTTGTGATAGTTGGACACGCCCTACTCATATTTTGTGTTTTGTAACTCCAAATCAATGTTATTTCTTAGATGATATCTATTTACGATGAAACGTTTATGATGGTTGTTTGTGTGCAAACTTGTGTGCCTTTATACCTCTTGTTTCCAGCTATGGTTGTGGTTTGGACGTTTATTTTGTGGGATTCTCAATTCAATACAGAATACATGAGTTTATCTATGCCCTTTGCTACTATGTAGGTCTCCTGTTTCAAATTTGTGCTGTATAATATTGATCTATTCCAGGCTCTTCATTGTTGCTTCTTTTTGCACGCCTGTATCAGAGGTGTTAAACAACATAAAATCACTTTCTAGAATATGTGCAAGAAATGGGTGATTGAACCATTGTTAACGTATCAGTTGTATCAGAATCAGTATCACCACGCGGTGACTAAGACATGTTTTTTTAAGTGATAAAAGAAATTTGATCAGAATCAATATCAATGCACTAATTCCAGTTGTGATGTTTCAAAATATCAACGCACTATTTAACAGTTTCTAGTTACTTCGTAATTAAATTTAACTATTCTACAAATATTTTGCATTACAATACTCTCACACGCTCGTCTCATCCAAAACTTAATCAAATCTCAATTCCCTCTCTTCAGATGAAGAGGGGTAATCTCACCACTAAAGTAACCACATACAACCCATACAACCAACCAAACAGCATCTCCTCCATCCACCCACCAGAACCAACCTCTGATACAGTCAACCAAACAAACTCAGCATTCATCCAGGATTCAGAAATTCAGCCAACCAAACAACATCTCTACTGCATCTCACAGCCTGTTTCATCCAACCTATCCCACTGATACGAGCCAGGCTACCCTCATACAGGGAACCAAATGCACCCTAGGTGAATAAGGGTATTATGGTCATTTCATTGTAGCATTAGTAATTTTCTCAGGTTTAAAATGGTAATTTTACACTTAATAAAGTCCAAAACTACATGCAAATACTTCTTTTTAATTTGTAAAAACTTGTCGACTGCAGGAAAAAGTGGGATTTTCTATAAATGGGTGTTTTAGTCAATTTTTACTATTCATTTAGTAAAATTTTTAGAGTATTTTGGTAATTTTTAAACAAGTAATCATGAATTTATAATAAAATTCTAAAAATTTATTTACTTTTGAAGACTTCTTTGCTAGGGGTCTCTTTGTAATTATTTCATTCAGTTTGGGGATCATTTTATAATAATAATTATGATTTTTCATTACATGGGCCTTTTTGTACTTTAATTCTTTTATTTTCATTTCATCTAAGTTTTTCTTTTATATTAATAATTTGCTAAAGGACTTAATGGTGATTATTTTTTCTCAAATAGGTCCTTAATTTGTAAAATATTAAGAATTGGATTTATTTTAAATTTCCATGATCTTTAGAAAATTTTCTTGTACATAGTTTAACTTTAGGTTTTGAACTTTATTTTATCATTTCATGTGACCCAAATTTTTAACCCAGTTTAAAATAAATAAAAGGGCTTACTTGAAATTTATTTAGGGTTTTGGTTCATGGTTTCCACCTTTCCTAAAATTAATGTTGATGATCTTTTCATAACTATGCAATGAAATGCAAATGAATTTAGAATTTAAAAACTTTTAAAAAGTTGAAAAATTGAGAGTGTGATGACATGGCGTACCTTCAAATGACCATTTCATGACCCATGATTTTGTCATGTTTGTCAAGGTGTTGGTAGTTTATACACTTAAGCCCATACATGATGAAGCATTAGACTATTTGTAATAGTAGTTGGTTCTTGGTCTTGCCATTAGGGGAGAGAGCATATCATGTCACTCCTAGAGCTAAATAAGAATTAGCTCTCTAATAGTTTGATACTTGGGGATACTTGATAGGATGAGCCAATATTTAGTCACCCAAGAGTCAAACAATCCAATGAACACTAGTACAGAAAAGCTTTCTTCTATCGGTAAAAAAAACCCTTATACTATCGGTTTTCGTACCGATAGAGATAGACACGATAGAACAAGACAGAACATTTTCTATCGGTAAATAACCGACAGAAGAAATTAACAATTCTATCGGCATCTTAGGAGTGTACCGATAGCAAACCCGTCGTAGTCTGACGATTAACGGTGGGAAAAGTACCACTATTCTAACGGTTAATTACATGAATACCGACAGGAAAATATTACTATTCTATCGGCACCTTATGATTGTACCGATAGAAAACCCGTCGTCATCTGACGTTTAGCGTTGGGAAAAATACCCATATTCTAACGGTTAATTATAAGTTTACCGACAGAAAAAAGTGTAGTACTCTTTCGGTTGCAAAATGACATTATCGATAGAAAAAATCACAGTAGTCTCTCGGTTGTGGATGAGTTCACCGGCAGGAAAAGTCACTCTATTCTGACTGTTAATTTTAAGTTTACCGATAGAAAAATGGGTAGTAGTCTCTCGGTTGTGGATGAGTTTACCGATAGAAAAAACCACAGTAGTCTCTCGGTTGTGGATGAGTTCACCGGCAGGAAAATTCACAGTAGTCTGACGGTTAATTTCAAGTTTACCGATAGAACAAACTACAGTAGTCTCTCGGTTGTGGATGAGTTTACCGATAGAAAATTTGTAGTGGTTTGTCAGCTGTGAATGAATTTGTCGATAGAACATTCACATATACAGTACATTATTTGCATTCACAATACAGTACATTCACAATACAGTACAGATGCAATACATTATAGATTGGATACACAATACAGTACAGATGCAAAGAAGGGTAAATTCACAGAACAGATTGACACATTACACAGTTATTCACATTTATTCACATATATATGGACAAATACAAATTGCAATCCAATGTGGACATTTATTGACATATATATTTATTCACATGTATATAAACAGTCTATGCACAGAGTACACGAAAAAGAGAAAATTATCATGGCGGATGGTTGGGCGCAACTTCCTCCATGACATATTGAGCCCAGATTTGTCGAAATCTCTAATCTTTGCATTTTCGTATGAGTCTTTCGACATGGCGATCTGCAAGCATGTGTGAATACTTAGTAACTAACTTCCTAATTTAGAACATGACACCCAATTTTCAAATTTGAGTTAGCTATCGATGCTTACCTGGGGGAACTGGGCAAAGTTTGTCTGCACTAGGTCGTACATGTAGCGCAACACATAAAACCCGCATTCCCACGATTGCGGCTGCTGATGGCACTGAGATAATTGCATATGCGAAGACATGTTAGCTATTGTTTCCATAAACTAATTAAGCATAAACAAAAAGTCTCGTGAGTACCTCATATTCTTTCCAAGCTAGTAGGGAGCCCTGCGGATCGGCATGCCTCCCTCCAGCGGACGCATATTTATCAAAAGCCCTGCATTTCAGTTAGTATTGCCCGTTAATGTATTATCATGAGCTAGTGAGGTGAAAATTTAAATCAAACATATAAGTTACTTACGCCTCCATATTCCCCTTGACCACATATTCCATCGATAATTTGTCACGCATCGAATCGAGGTAGTACACCTCGTTCCTCGGCGGACAGATCACGATGAGGATCCAGTGGCCCCTGCATTGTACGTAAAAGAGGACCGCGTGCTCAAAGTATATCTCAGGTGTAACATACAAGATCGAGTTAAATTAGTACGAAATGCACTAACCTTTGGTGGTACGGCACCAGAATGAACTCCCTGTTCTACTGCGCCATCAGCGCCTTGGATTTGTACTGCTCAGCGTGCGCGGCGTCGTGCTCTAGCATCGTGAGGCTTATTTTCTCTGGGTCGAGGAAACCCACCTTGTCACACACAGCCCCCGGTGCTAGCCTGTACATGCACCTGCATGCAAAGGACGACATTAGTATTGCATAGAAAGTTACTACATTTCAAATGAACTACAACAATGCAGAGTTAGCAAACAGAGTTAGAAAACAGCAATACATAGCATCAGCAAACTCACAGGACTCCAGTCCGTATGATGGACATATCGAGCTCCCGCCAGTTGTAGAGGTCGAACAGATCCTCGTGTGCCACGGATATACTCCCGGGCTCACGGTGGAACTGCCCAGGCCTGTAGGGAACTAAGAAGTTCAGATTGCGCCGAGCTCGGTGTAGGTACCATGCGTGGAGGTCTCTGGTTGATCGATCCAATTTGCGCAAAGCTGCCTCCGACATGAGTGGGAACCCGTTCGTGAACCTCTCCGGCTGTCCCTGTCGCCCTTTTCCCTTGCCTTTGCCTTTGCCTTTTGCCGGGGACTGAGCGCGTACCTTCGAAGGCAAGGGCGAGGTGATGGCAGCTTTCTTCCGAGGTGAAGGCGTGGATGCGCTGGGTGGGGTGGAGGCCGTCTTTGATGTGTCCAGGGTCGCACGAGATCGGGCCTCATGCCCCGAGCTGGAGGCGCAGTCCCCTGGTAGCCCAGCGGCAGGCCACTTCAATTAATGAGCACGTATGTTAGATTATGCAAGTTGAGTGTACTGAGTAGGATGTAATCTAAAATGTGTAGGATTTACCGGTTGTATTACAAGACACTTCTTGGGCCACTGTACGTAGGAGCCCACTGCCTCAGCAAGTGTCTGCAGTTCCTCTGTTGGGACTGGCAACGAAGAATCGTTGTAGCCCGGCATGGCCATGTCCACCTGTACCTTTGCGAAACCCAACCGCAGAGGTACACAGTGGACCCGGACATCCGGCCCAGACGGATATACGAAGCCGTGTCCAACCACTTCCTGCCCGGAGCCTACGTGATTCTGTAGGATGCAGCCCTCCGGCCCCTGCAAATTTGTAACAATTAAAATAGGTTAGCGAAACAACTCTAACAGAATGGGAGTGGCATCAACTTAAGTGCACAGATGAAGGCTTGCAGTACCTCAAGTAGATCCACTGGATCCGCGATTACCTTCGAAGCGCAACTGCTTATCCGACCCCGCGGGGTACCGTCGTCCTGGGGATCCGCATCTGCACTCTTGGCCAGCAATGCTTCTCTCAACCGTGCAAACTCTTCCCTCATTTGTGCGACCTCGGTCTGCACCTCAGACTGTACCTCAGCCCGTATCTTAGCCCGCATCTCCGCCCGTATCTCGTCCCGTACCTCAGTCCGTATCTTATCGGAGAGGTCAGCTTCCTTTTCCTTCCAGGAGCGGGCCTTCTTCCTCGGTGGAGCCGGATCTACGAACCGGCCTTCCACGACACAATGGATCCCACGGCCCGTGTTCGCCCGGGATGCTCCTTATTTCCTAGAGCCCGGGTGAGGATGTCGTTCTCCCTCTGCGGGGTAAACAATCCCTCCGCTGCCTCCTTCTCAAAAGAGATCTGTTACATTTAAAGGTACCTTGTGAGACAAATTGCCTTATATACACTTGTGCGCACACAGTTTACGAGGTTAGCCAACTTACCATTCGCCTCACAACGTCGGCGTCCCCAGGGGTTGCGAACTGCACAGACCCCGTGGACGACACGGACCCCCTCCCCCTCCACCATCACTTGCACCTCTCATCCCGGATCTCGGAGAGCGGCAACTCAGGGGTGTCGATGACAGGATTTTGCTCGTCTTCCTTCTTCCACTGCTCCTCCTTCCCCGCATAGCCCCGGGATCCGAGCCGATGCGGGTGGTCGTTCCTCTTCTGGATCGCCCTATTCTTCTCGCTAAGGGCCTTGAACTCCTCAGTCCCCTTCTGCTTGGTGAATTCCTCCCATACCTCCTCCGATATGAAGGGGTACTTCTCGCAAGGAGATTTCCCCGCAGCGAGGAAGTTACTGACGAGCCAGCTCTTAAAGGTTTTCCATGTTCCGTTCATGTCCTTCAAGCAGGCAGTCCTAGGTGTATCGTCGGGGATGTTCCACTTAGCCTGTTTCCGAAAAATGCATACAGTTAATCACGAGTTAGTTAAACTTTAGTATAAGCCAAGAGAACGTGATTACGAAAGAGTTCAACGATTTCAGTTCATTTAACCTTCACTTCCGCCTACAACCTATCCCTCTCGTCCGCCGTCACGTCCTTCCAGCTCTGGACGGTGATCTTCACCCTTTCTTTCGCCAACAGCCCAACGTAGGCTGCGTACCTCCTAGCATTCTTTCCAATCGGCCTCCCAAATTGGTTGAACTCACAAGAAAGATCCGTGCATTTGGCCAAACTCCCCAACGTCGTCGCGCCTCGCCCCACCCTCTTGCGCTGGGATGTAACAGCTGCATCTTCAGTAGTTACGATGGGGTTGGCCCTAGTCGAACCACTAGTACCATCCGATGAAGACGACGACATGTCTTCCCCTACAAAACCTTCAACAAACCATATATATGGCAATTAATTCGCCTTGGAGTTCCATAACTCAGCTCAGGACTGGAAACTAACTAGGGCGGCAAAAGGGAAAATAATACAAAAAGAAAGACATGCATAAATTACTTCCTGAACTGTTCAGAAATATTTTCTATCGGTAAACACATGAGCTGCCGATAGACCATAACAATTACCTCCACAGAAGACAATTTTTCTATTGGTAAACCCGTGAGATACCGATAGAACATAACAATGTTCTCTACATATGGAATTTTGTTGACAAGCCATCATTCACTGTCATCACATAACATTCTCGATGATTTGCTATACTAATATTCATGGGCCAGCATTATTATTTCACACGTAAATATGCACACAAGCATCTAAGTGTCACTGTGCATAATCTTTAGCCTAGCCTGTATGTGAGTCATCAGGACTTCACATCTATTGGGTTGGGAAAAGTCATGTATAGGCATTTGAAACATATACATCGAAGACCCATCCACATTGCCATATATTCATACCAAGTGAGTAAAAATTCCCAACCAAACTAGTACATTGCATGGCTCATGTCCTTCCAGATCCAAATTAAGTTTTACTACTTGTGCAGAAATATGTTCTATCGGTAAACACATGAGCTGCCGATAGAATATGTGTAAGAACACCTCCAACATATAATGTGCATTACATGGCAGTTGGATACAATTGATCACACTACAGCAGTATAGATAAGTTAAAATCTCAAAACAGGTTCATTACAGCACTGGAACATATTATGTAAACCCTAATTTAAATCAACATTGCGTGCGGAATGTACATAATCTAACACAATAGGGAACCCTAGTGTAATTGCAAAACTCGAAGAATTAGTACGTGCAAAACACTAGGATCAAATAAGGAAGATGCTGGAAATAGAACGATGAATTAGGGTATTTACGGCAGCGATCAGTTCTGGTGATGGAGAGGCGGTGTAGAACGCAGCGGCGGCCGGCGAAGGACGAAAATAAGAACCGGTGGCAGTGGCGAACCAGTGTCCAGCCGGCGATCGTCGTGTGGGAGAGAGGAAGTGAGTAGTCACGGCGGTGGTTGTGGTTTTCTTCGCTCTCGAAGAGACGCAGTGCTCTAAGGTGGAACTGTTCGAGTGGAGGGAAACTAAAGGGCTGTGTACGAGTAATAAAGTAGTGGAGACACTTTTCTATCGGTATAACAAAATGATACCGATAGACTTATGTACTTTCCTATCGGTACAACAAAATAATACCGATAGAACAAGTAAATTTCCCGGAAAAATATTTGAAGTAGTGGATGCCTTTTTCTATCGGTATAAACAATAAAATCCCGTGAGACCAATTTTCCCCAGAAAATTTTTTTAAAGTGCTTGAGATTATAGTTTCTATCGGTAAAAACAACAAAATACCGTCAGAGTAATGAAAAGGTGCCTTTTTCTATCGGTATAAACAATAAAATCCCGTGAGACCAATTTTCCCTAGAAAATTTTTTTGATTAAGTACTTGAGATTATAGTATTGGGTGCCCTTTTTCTATCGGCAAAAACAACAAAATACCGTCAGAGTAATGAAAAGGTACACACAATTTAACATCAAACAGACCGTGGTTGAAAGCTGCAGAATGATAAAGAAAGAGGGAAGATAGCCGGAAAATTGGAAAATTGACATAAAAAGAAATTGTTCATTCATTGTTGTTTTATCACTTACAAAAAAAAATAAAACCCATAATGCTAGATCAAGGGGTGGTCTTAGCCCTGGCTGCATGTAGAATAGAGTCAGTTAGACTTGCAGCCAGGACGCAGGACTCCTCTAGCGACAAGTTGTCCCTAGGATCAACTACTACCGCGTCGAGAAGGCCTGCGACCTCCCTCAGCTTCGCTATGGTATCCTTCATAGTCAAACCGCAGCCAGCGATGGTCATATCCGCGGCTTTCTTCTCCTCGCGAAGACGCCTCGTCCTCGCCCTAGCATTGTCACCATCCGTCTTCATGCGCTTAATGCGCTGGAAGAGATCGTCAAGGTCAAGCCGTAGCTGAGTGTGCTTGTCTGTAAGGAGCTTGTGCTCCTCCTGGAGGGCCCTCAGGTCGGCCTTCACTTTGGCAGTGTCTTCCACGGCTACCATTCCCTGTGCAAATCAACAGGTCAAGAATGAACTTAACATGGATTAACAATACAGGGGTAAACCCAGGAGATGTAGAGTTCTTACCGGGGAGGGCGTGGCTGACGATCCCATGGAGGTTGCCATTGTGAAAGAGAAGATGAGGAGTCGAACCGTTCGAGAATTAGAAAAACAACAAAATACCGCGACGCATGGAGAGGTACTTATAGAGTTTCCAAGGCGACGCATGGCGACACGGTTGAGAATTCAAAGCGGCAGAGTATTCATCTATCGGTAAAAACAGGAAAAAACCGTCAGACAACAAATACCGTGAGACTAACGAATTTATTCTAACGGTAAAATAGAACAATACCGATAGAAAACGTTTTGAAGTGCCTGAGAGAAGTGTGAAAGTAGCGGATGTCCTTTTCTATCGGTATAAATAACAAAATACCGTCAGAAAAAAGGGATTTTTGCAGAACTTAATTTGAAGAAGTAAGAGGCTGCGATGAGATTTTTGCAAGTGCTATTTGAAGGGAAGAATTAAGTATTTACAGGATAAAGGTACTGTACATGTTAGAACTCATGCTGTGGAGTAAAATTGAGATGTATTAATGCTGTGAACTAGCTTATCATTAAATTCTAAAGAAAAATGTACTGCCTGATGTATTAATGATAAGTTCCTCACCTTGCTGCAGAACTTGTGGGCTGTTTGCTTGGCATTTATCCCTGAAATAGAAATTAATCATCAATGGTTTTCAACCCATAATCCTTCTTCGTGGTCATCTCGCAGATACGTTGTTTCGTCGATATCTTCAGTACGGATAGATTGAATGTCCTCTAAAAATGGAGGTATTTCATCGAATTGGTTATACTCCTCTTCGTCGACAACATCTTCGACCCCAACAATACGTCTCTTGCTATGGAGGACAACATGCAAGTTTGGATTGGCCGGGTCAACGATGTAGAATACCTGTGTGGCTTGCTTTGCAAGTATGAATGGATCGTCTTGGTGTCCGACTCTACCAAGATCGACGAGAGTAAACCCGTAAGTGTCAACTTGAACACCTCGAGGGATTTCGACCGATTGGCATCGAAACAGGGGAATCTTAAGTAATCTGTAATCGAGCTCCCATATTTCGTCAATAACACCGTAATATGAGTTCAGCGCCCTTACTGACCTGGCATCCTCGGAAATAGCAAACAGTGTCACTCCGCTACATTGCGTGCTACTCTTGGCGTCTTGAGCTCTTGTGTAAAATGAATACCCATTGATATCGTACCCCTGCCAAGTCCCTACAGTGAATCTTGAGCCTCTAGCCAACCATGTCACAGTTTCACTTACGGAGCCCTCGGCAGCTCGCGTGACTCTTTCTTGGATCCACTCAGCAAATTTCCTGTTATGTTCTCTGCTGACCCAAACGTCTGACTTCGAAGGATTCTGTGACCGTAACATTACCTTGTGCTCGTGTATGTATGGCTCGACCTCCGTCATGTGTTGTAAGACCCAAAAATGTGATTTTGCGTACACATCACGAGCGGGGACGATCGCTTTGAATCCAAACGTTCCGATTCCCTCAAGCCTACCCTCGTGTCGGGACCTAGGAACGCCAATTGGGTCAACCCCGGCCATATAATCTGTGCAAAATTCAATCACCTCCTCGGCGGCATAACCTTCCATGATACTCCCCTCGGGTCGACGACGAGTCCTTACGTATCCCTTCAAGACACCCATAAATCTCTCAAATGGATACATGTAGCGCAGGCACACGGGTCCACAAAACTTAATTTCTCTGATAAGGTGAACAATCAGATGGACCATAACATCAAAAAAGGATGGAGGGAAATACATCTCGAGCTGACAAAGAGTTGTAACCACGTCGCGTTGCAAAGCGTCCAGTCCATCGGGATCAATTACCTACGAGGACACAGTTGCGCCAAATATTCATATCAAAAAAATCTTCTAATTAAGCTCCACAAACGAAGGTAGTGAACTTATAGTACGAGTGCACGTACTTACCTTGCAAGATATTGCGTTGAAGAAATAACATAGGTTTGTGATTGTCTCTCTGACTTTAACTGGGAGAATGCCTCTGATAGCAATGGGAAGCATCTGTGACATCAAGACATGACAGTCGTGGGACTTCATGCCAACCAGTCTTAGGTCCTTCATAGACACAAGTTTTTTCAAGTTCGCGGAGTACCCACATGGAACTTTAACACCGTGCAGGCACCGACAGAGTTCTGTTTTTTCGCTCTTGGACAACGTATAGCAGGCCGGGGGGAGGTATGTACGCTTTCCATTCTCTAAAGGTGCAAGCTCAGTCCTTATCCCCATTTCCACCATGTCACGACGAGCTTTCACACCATCCTTTGTCTTTCCCGGAATGTTCAACAACAAACCAATCAAACTGTCACAGACATTTTCCTCTACATGCATGACGTCAATGCAATGTCGAACTTGTAAGTGCTCCCAGTACGGTAGATCCCAGAGAATCGATCTCTTCTTCCAAACATTTTTTTCTCGAGGTTTAGAATGCTTACCGAACTCAACTTTGATGTCGTTCACACGCGAGTAAATCTCCTTACCGGTCAGAAACACTGGAGCTGATCCCTTCTCAGGCTTCCCGTTAAATGATTTCCTCTTCTTACGGTACGTGTGATGCACCGGAAGAAACCTGCGGTGACCCATGTACACTGTTTTCCGGCAGTTTCGCAGCCACATGCTCTCAGTTTCATCTAGGCAAATAGGGCAAGCCTTGGCTCCTTTCGTACTATACCCCGACAAATTGCCGTAGGCCGAAAAATCATTTATGGTGCAAAATATCAGGGCCCGCAAGATGAAATTCTCTTTCTTGTATGCATCCCACACCTGCACACCCTCGCTCCACAATTTCTGTAAGTCCTCGATTAAAGGCGCTATAAACACGTCAATATCATTTCCGGGTTGTCTGGGTCCTGAGATTAGTAACGCCATCATGATGTACTTGCGCTTCATGCATAACCAAGGAGGAAGATTGTAGATGCATAAAAGAACCGGCCAAGTGCTGTGCCGGCTGCTCATATTACCATGTGGGTTCATACCATCGGTACTCAGCCCGAACCTTACATTCCTAAGTTCGCCGCCGAACTCAGCAAATGTTCTGTTGATGTTTCTCCATTGAATAGAATTAGCTGGGTGTCTCAGTTTTCCGTCTTGTTTCCGGGCTTCAGCATGCCAACGCAAGTGCTTCGCGACTTTCGGATTTGCAAACAGCCACTTCAATCTAGGTATCACAGGCAAGTACCACACGGTTTTTGCCGGGGGCCCTTTCCTTACCTCGTGACGTTCACTGTCAATCCGGTCCCTACGCGTATACCTCGATGCGCCGCATCTTGGACAAACATGCAAACTGGAGTACTCGTTACGGTACAACACACAATCATTTGGGCATGCGTGTATTCTTTCGATTTCCATTCCCAACGGACACAACAGTTTTTTGGCTTGGTAAGTAGATCTTGGCAACTCATTTCCCTCTGGAAGCATGTCCGCTAGAAGATCTAATAGTGCCGTGAAACTCTTATCACTCCAACCGTTTCCTGCCTTCAAGTTATATAATCTCAGCACAGAAGACAGTTTTGTAAATGTTGCATATCCAGGGAACAGAGGCTTCTCAGAGTCAGCAATCAGTTTCTCAAATTCACAGAAGTCATTTTCGTTGTAATCTTCCTCTACATCACGTAACATCTCATCTAGATTGTCATCATCATCATCTACGTGTACATCGGAATGAACATTACCAAAATTGGGATGATCATCGATATTATTGCAATCCACATCCGAGTCGTGCTGATTGGTAGTAGTGGTGCTTGTTTCCTCAAGATCTTCGCCATGCCATATCCAACGGGTGTATCGCGCGTTAAAACCACGACGAATCAAATGACTCTTAATTTGATCAGAGTTGCTAAACCTCTTCAAGTTCATACAATTTATACAAGGACAGAGCATATTTTTCTCTCCCTTCCTCTCCTTTTGTTGCTCAGCAAATTTAATAAACTCATTCACACCATCCAAATATTCAAGAGTAGTACGTTTTATTCCATACATCCAATATTTCCTGTCCATCTACAATTAACAAAATTTAACTAGTAAACCATGCATGAAATCTGCCCGATTAAGTTATGTATATGTACATGTACAGTCTCTTACAACAGATACATGTGTTGAACCCTAGCCTGACGAAATTAACACTAATTAACCTAGCTAACTACACAATACAAGCTAGTTAGCTCCTAAAACATGACGCATTTCCAGCTACGTACCAAACTCCCAAGCTTAGAGCTACAAACTTGGAACTACACAATACAGCTAGCTTGCAAGTAGAGAGGGAGGGAGATCTAGAGGGAGAGAGAGATAAGTGTCGACGATTAAGCGTACCTTAAAGACAGGGGCGCAATCAACTTCCCTCCAGCCTGCGCTGATCACCCTAGCAGTGTAGCTGGAACTTTCGTCACAAACAGAGGGACACAGAGTGCAACAGAACAAATTAAAGAGCAGCTCAGCAATGGTCGAGTGGGGTTTTCCTTATAATGGACATTTTTCTAACGGTAAATACATGAAATAACCGTTAGACTAACTTAGGTAATTTGCCGCTCACAAATTCTATCGGTAAAAACACACACATACCGTTAGAGAATGTGCATTACCGAGCAAGTACAGGACTTCTTCTTTCGGTAAATATGTGTATTGACCGAAAGATCATGCATGACACAACACGCACATGAGTTTTTCTATCGGTAGATATGTGTACGAACCGTTAGATGATGCATGACACACGAGCAAGAGTTTTTCTATCGGTAAATATGTGTATTTACCGTTAGAATATGCATGACTGAGCAAATATATGTGTTTTTCTATCGGTAAATATGTGTACTTACCGTTAGAGGAAGTACTGGTACCAAACTGGGACAAACATGCACATGCCATTTCTCACATTCAAGGAATCATATCAATGTAACATCAAACAGATCTTACATCAAACAGATCTTACATCAAACGGATATTAACTAGAAGATAAAGCAATATATTTCAAAAAATGCTAATTTTTGGATTAACTAGGAGACACAAAAATACTTTTCTTAGGTACTTGGGACTTCATCTTGCCAAAGAAATTACACATGCCAGTTCACAAATTCAGGTACAAACATACAAATGCCAGTTCACCAATACAAATTCAGGTACAAACATACACATGCCAGTTCACAAATTCAAGTGCATGTCTGAAACAGCAGTACAAATACACACCTACCTACCAATACAATTAAATACACAAATACTCCCTGCACATTCAAGTTCATGTCCCAATTAGCAATACATGATACACAAATATACAACAATATACAAATACAACAATTCATTCATTCGATGTATATTAGAAAAGCCACGTCTGAAATTAACAACAGATCACGACGAGGACCCAGTGGCCCATACATGCATTTTACATAAAAGGGAACCTTTGCAGGTTGCCACAATGCAACTACCGACTACAAGTTAGACCTGATACATCACAAATCCATTCATCCAAAATAGCAAATGTCTGAACCACATTGGACTTAACCATAGGAGTTCAGTTCGAAGACGCCAGAGGAGCTGGAACTGCCGTCGACATACGTTTGTACGTATTGGTGATTTCCTCGGACTCAAACTCGATCAACTCAACTCAACTCAACTCAACTCCATTAACAAAAAGAACCTACCTTCCAAGATGTTGTTCTGTGTAGTGATGGTGTAGAATGGCTGTGCAAATAACAACAATTCTTCTTCTCCAAGCAGGTAAGCATCTGGCCACAAGCTGGTGCATGCAAAAAAATGTAAGATGCTTTCTATAGGTCCTGATTTGAGAAACACGCCGGGCTTAAGCATCTTCTCGACCGAGCCAACCAAGATCTCGCCCTTCACGTCCTTCCAGCTCTCGACGGTGATCTTCACCATTTCTTTCGCCAACAAGCCAACGTAGGCAGCGTACTACGATGAAGAACCGTGAAATACGTTGCCCCTCACGAGCATCATCCAAGGACCTGAACAGATCATAATCATATTGAAAAGAAGACACATCAAAATGAAGGATACAAAAAAAGCAGAATTATTGCCATAATCGGATTAGAATAATCTAACAATATTGCAGAAATTTTACGTACCTTCCTTGGGATGCCGACGGGGCGTCGATGGAGGTGCGGAGGTGCAGCGGTCCCCTGTAGAGGTGCGCCGGCCTTCCATGGAGCTTACGGGTTAGGACTACGAGCCCCAGATGAACTGTGAGAATGAAAGAGACATACCCGTGTATTTATACAAATATATATTTTCTATCGGTACGAAAACAGAATACCGTTAGTAATAAAAACATCTGTAGAAGGCGAACGGTTCTATCGGCACAATAAATATTACCGATAGGAATTTTTGTACATATTATATCGGTGTGTACGTACATTGCCGATAGAATATTACTAGTTGTAGAAGGCCAACAGTTCTAAGATATTTTTTGCAATATTCTACCGGTATAAACATTCATTACCGATAGAATAAAACTATTTGAAGACGAACAGTTCTAAGTAATTTTCTATATATTCTAACGGTAAAAGAATCCATTACCGATAGAATAAAAATATTTGTAGAAGGCCAACTATTCTATCGGCGCACTACATATTGCCGATAGGAATTTTTAATATACTCTGTCGGTATATTCATACAGTACCGATAGAATAAGTCTAGTTATTGAAGTCGACCAGTCCTATAGGCGCACAATATTCTTCCGTCAGTACTTATGCATCTCTTCTAACGGCAAATATGTTCATCACCGCTAGAGTAAATCATACTATTTATTCTATCGGTAAGTTTCTTATAAACCGATAGGGAAAATACATCCGTCGGGCTTTTATGACCGCGAGGCACATTTTCTATCGGTTTTCTGCTGTTTCGCTAAGAACCGATAGAAGATAGGGGTTAGTAGACTGTATTTCTGTACTAGTGGAATTAGTTCTAGGGTGACTCTATGGGATGGTTTCATCAAATATTTTATTGATTCCTAATATTTATTGTCTTTTTTATTAATATAAAGTAAAATAAATATTAAGGAATTTAATTGGATAATTCTAATAAAAAGATAATTAATGAACTATAAACTTAAAATTGAACTTGAGGAGAAGAATTTATTTTATTAAATTCGAACATTGAAACATAATATTGAACGTATTCAAATAAAATTAAAAATTACAAAGAAGTCCATTGCATTCAAATATAACATAAAAATACTTAAAAACTTAGAAACACAATATTGATAGTCCACACTTCCTTATTTGCTTCATCGAGCTTCTCTTTGAAGTATTTCAACATTGTCGCATGTTCCTTCCTTTGTGCATCATCGAAATTTGATTTGCTGGCTATCATCAATTTTGAGTATGCCTTGCAAATGACAACTTTCTCCCTCCTTGTTGACATATCGCATAAGGAGTCGGAGACACGAATTGCATTCTTTCTCTTTTTATTCCGTTCAGTATGAACTTAGATGAAGGTCTCAAGGTCTTCTTTGATAGCTGCCGAACAATACCGCGAATTGCATTTCCCATTGCTCTTCTTCACTTATCTCATTTTTCTGGTCATGTCTCCTCGACAGTCACATCACCAGTGTTGGATGAGGACATGTAAGCACATAACTCGAACACCTTGCTTCTTTTAATAGTCTTGACGTAGGTTTTGATCCACTTTGCTTGATCACGAATTGTTATCCATCAGTGATTCATGATGAAAGGATGATCCATCTCCATCTTGTACACTTGACGTGACTATGCCATGAGTTGGTCAGAATGATTACTGGCATATACTTTCTTCAGTTTGAGCCAAACACTATTAAATTAGACCACTATCTTATTAGTCCTCTACCAGTGGTCCTTACAATGGTTGATTTTTCTTCTCCAATATCTTAGATTTGTCTCGCTGTATGATGCTGCCACATTCGCTCAATACACATCAATTGGATCAAGTGAATTGCTCAACCAAACATTGATCTACTTGTTCATAAAATAAAACAAAATTAAAATTAAAAAAATTTAATTACATAAATTAAAATATAAATGCTACAAAAACTAAATAAGAAATGAGGTAATTACCAACCTCATGTCGTCAACCATGATAGACACTTTGTTCATCCTCTTGCACTGCGGCAGCATTGTTGTCCTCCTTGTCAATGATGACCTAAGCTGGCATCTCGCTTAGAATAGAATGTGGGGTACCGCACTCGAACACCAATGCATATTGCAAGTTTTTTGTAAAGGGTTGTGGTGGTGAGAACAATGAATAATTTGTCGGCATATCAACAAAATAAAAAATTATACCATAGTGAGGGGTTTGTGGAAATGGAGGGCTTGTGGTGGATAGGAAGGATAATTTAGTGGATAGAGTGGTTAAGAAAAAATTGTTATATTTGACTGTAAGATTTTCAGAGTTTTCACCAGGAGATTAAGAAGAATTGAACCAATTTAGGAAAACAATAGGCTGATGATAATCCATATGAGGTTTTCTAAAAAAATTTAGGAATAACTTAGTGTGGGTTTGGAGCTAGATTGGTGAGTGTAAATGAGTCAAGGTTGTCATATTTATACAGGAGAGATATACAAATTTTCTAGAATTTTGCTATTTTTATGACGTTTGATAAAAAATTATCCCAATAATTATTTCCAATGGCTATATTGTCATCAACTATTTTTTTGTGTCACTAATATGTAGGCTCGACCGAAAAAATTCTTTAATAGCATTTTAAAAAAAATAATCAAGTTGATGTGTGGGCCAACAAAGTATTGGACTCACTTATCTATCATTGTAGTACCCACCTTAAAAAAAGAAACAACTTTTTTTTAAAAAAAAACAACTATTATTTTTTTTTGTCACCGATAGGTGGCCCTGTGAAGCAAGGGACTTACATATCATTGATTTTGGGACATGTGAAGTGAGACAGGCACATCCATACTGCTCATGCAGTATTTGGGACTCATGCACCTTACTTCATACATGATCATTGCATTTGCACTCATCAGACTCATAAGTGACCCTGTACATTCCTAACCCCACATGACTGTATTTTTTCGCGTGAAATGATGCACATAAATGAGAATTGTGAGACCTATAAATCACATTGCTCCACATCCATACACGCTCCAACATCGTCGCTTCGCTTAGCTCGTGATTGATGGACTCCTGCTCCTCTCACGTGTGCTAGCACTGCTCAATCGTGCCAAGCAAACGGTGACCACGTGCCAAGCCAAGCCGTGCGAGTAGGAGCTGGCTTGTTGTAGATAGCTCTAGTCGCTTTCGCATTGAGGTCGCTATCCCGCACGGTTGGACTTGTTGTGCACACATGTACACATTGAAAAAGAGGAAGAGATGTCAAGTATCTTTTGAAGCTGCACCTAAAGTCACCGTTCTTTGAACATTTCCATGTAAGTGGTCCAGACAGCAACGTATAGCATGAAACGTATCAATGGCAGTTGGTTCAAATGGTAAACGTTGTTGATTTTTAGGTCCACAAGAGTTGACTGTAGATTAGTTTGGACTAGTTGACTGTATCTTCTTGAATTGTATTTATTGTCTGACAGAGATTTAGGGCGATGTAATATGAAGATGGACCAGAAATTTGTAATATTCTCACTGTAAAAATTAGATTTCTCAATTATGTTAACCAAAAGCTTTGTTTTTCGACAAATCAGATCCAATGTGAACTAAAGGCACGAGTAGGCATCGTCAAAAGAACAAGGAGAAGCAACACAAACACAGCTGTCCAAACCCGAAAACGACCACTAAAATTGGCAGTGATGAGACACATCTACAAAAAAGATGGAGAGGAAGAATAGACTAGAGTGGTTGAGGAAGAGAAACAAATCTGCCTCCTACGTGGCAGGTAGCTACGCTGAAAGGAAAGGAGTTTTTTTTACTGTTAACCCAGAGTTAAAAAATAATATCAAAATTAACCCACAGTTGCGATAATTTGCAAAAATGGCTTGCCACGTCAGCTTGTCGAGCTCCCAGAGCTCGACAAGCTGCGAGTCGCACGGCCAAGAACTTGTCGCACTCCTCAACCACGACAACGGCCTGTCGCGGCTCCCGAGCACGACAACATCTTGTCGCGGGTCCCGAGCACGACAACTTCCGTGCAGTTGTCGCACCTGCAGCATTCGACATGGTAAAACATTTAACTGCGGAAACGGGGATTCGAACCCGGGCCAGAGGACACAGGAGCGAGCGCGCGAACCGGTTGGTCTAAGGCATTTATCTGTTATATGAGCACTGGACATTTTAATATTGTGTATCTTCTTGTCGAGTTTCCAGAACTCGACAAGCTGCGGTCCCCTCTTTATTCCCTGGTTCTGTGGTCCTGTACACACTCACACACACACTCATCCAAGAAACATAACTAACAGCAGCTCACACACACACAGTTGTAAAAACTCCGTCCTAGATCTAGCAAAATCCGTCCAATAAATTTATCCGGTGTAGAAGAGAAAGTTGTAGAGAATTGCGAGTTCTTCGAAAAGAGGTAAATTTTTTCGAAATGCATTTAAGATTCTGTTAATTATGTTGCTAATGACGTGATTAGGGTTTATATTTATGTTTATGTGTATAGAAGAGTAGGTATTATGTTGTTTTTAGGAATATGTTTAGGAAATATGTGCATTTGTATGTATGTTTGTAAAATAGATTTTTTTAAATGTATGTGTGTATGTATGTTTGGAAATGAATGTGTATATGTTTGAAAATAGGGGTTTATAAATGTATGTGTGTGTTTGAAAAATAGATTTTAGAAATATATGTGTGTATGTTTGGAAAATAGGTTTTTGAAATGTATGTGTGTATGTTTAGAAATATATGTGTGTATGTTTGGAAAAATAGGGTTTTTAAATATATGTTTGTATGTTTGGAAAATTGGTTTTTGAAATGTATGTGTGTATATTTAGAAATATATGTGTGTGTATGTTTGGAAAAATAGGGTTATTAAATATATGTTTGTATGTTTGGAAAATAGGTTTTTGAAATGTATGTGTGTATGTTTACAAATATATGTGTGTATGTTTGGAAAAATAGGGTTTTTAAATATATGTTTGTATGTTTGGAAAATTGGTTTTTGAAATGTATGTGTGTATGTTTAGAAATATATGTGTGTGTATGTTTGGAAAAATAGGGTTTTTAAATATATGTTTGTATGTTTAGAAATATATGTGTGTATGTTTGGAAAAATAGGGGTTTTTAAATATATGTTTGTATGTTTAGAAATATATGTGTGTATGTTTGGAAAAATAGGGTTTTTAAATATATGTGTGTATGTTTGGAAAAATAGGGTTTTTAAATATATGTTTGTATGTTTAGAAATATATGTGTGTATGTTTGGAAAAATAGGGTTTTTAAATATATGTTTGTATGTTTAGAAATATATGTGTGTATGTTTGGAAAAATAGGTTTTTTAAATATATGTGTGTATGTTTGGAAAAATAGGGTTTTTAAATATATGTTTGTATGTTTAGAAATATATGTGTGTATGTTTGGAAAAATAGGTTTTTTAAATATATGTGTGTATGTTTGAAAAAATAGGGTTTTTAAATATATGTTTGTATGTTTAGAAATATATGTGTGTATGTTTGGAAAAATAGGGTTTTTAAATATATGTGTGTATGTTTGAAAAAATAGGGTTTTTAAATATATGTTTGTATGTTTAGAAATATATGTGTGTATGTTTGGAAAAATAGGGTTTTTAAATATATGTGTGTATGTTTGAAAAAATAGGGTTTTTAAATATATGTTTGTATGTTTAGAAATATATGTGTGTATGTTTGGAAAAATAGGTTTTTTAAATATATGTGTGTATGTTTGGAAAAATAGGGGTTTTTAAATATATGTTTGTATGTTTAGAAATATATGTGTGTATGTTTGGAAAAATAGGGTTTTTAAATATATGTGTGTATGTTTGGAAAAATAGGGTTTTTAAATATATGTTTGTATGTTTAGAAATATATGTGTGTATGTTTGGAAAAATAGGGTTTTTAAATGTATGTGTATTTCGTTTTAGAAACTATGTGCACACAATAGAAAATATAAAATTAGGTTATTTTTAATTGTGCACATGCATACTGTATGTCTAAAAATTAGGTTTTGGACATATATGTGTATGTATTTAGAAATTATGAAACTAGGCTATTTTCAATTACATACATGCATGCTCTATGTTTAGAAATTATGTTTTTTAAAATTAGGTTATTTTTAATTGTGCACATGCATATTCTATGTTTAAGAATTAGGTTTTGTAAAATATATATGTGTATGTATTTAAAAATTATGAAACTAGGTTGTTTTCAATTACATGTATGTATGCATGCTCTATGTTTATAAATTATGTTTTTCAAATGTATATGTGTATGTATGGTTTTAGGATCTATGTGCATGTGTGTAATGGTGTCATGTTATTTACGCGTGAGATGAATGTGTGTAGGGAATGGATAGTCCGAACAAAATTTCCATATTTTATGGTGACGGCATAATTCGCGAGGGGCAAAGCGGGGTTGATATGAGCCGTTGCCAGTATGTGACAGGCGAGCTGAGTGTACATAACACCTCATTTCTAGACCTAAATTTGTGGATCCTGAATATGTTCGGGAAGCGGCCTCGCGATGAAATGGCTCTAATCGAAGGGCTCATCGTTCGTGAGGTAGATAATGAGCCATACTGGATGCTGCGCGAAATTAAAGGGGACAAATCTTGGAGTTCTTTTATTCGAAGAGTGGAAGACCCCCATGGCGGACTGCTCAGCCAGTTCGCGATGTATGTGCAGTTCTGCAACGTACGACCAGCCGAGAGTGCGGTGGAGGGTGAGCCAAGCGTCATGCCCGGTCCTGCGAGATTCAGGGCTAGCGAGTGGTCGGATGTATTCTGCCATACTCGCGTAGATGTGTGCGAGGTACTGGATTGCCTTCCATCAGTGTCCGACGAAGATGATTCGACGGACTCGGAGGCATCCGATGGCTCTGATGACGATACTCCTGGTCCCCCGCAGGAGTGGCTAGATCACTCAGCATACAGTCAAGCTGTGTTGCCAACGGATCAGGGTTCGAGGTGGTCTTTCGAGCACGGTGGCTTACAAGTAGAGCAGGAGTTTCAAAGCAAGGAAGATCTGAAGAATGCCGTGGCGAGCTGGTCCCTCGCAATTAACCGGCAATATAAGGTCGTCAAGTCAAACCCCAACCTTTTTGTCGCAGCCTGTGTAACAGCAGGCTGCCCATGGAAGATTCGTGCGATGCGGCCGAAGGACGACATCGGTTTTGTGGTGACAAGGGTTACCGCACACACATGCCTACTCACGGAGGCGCTGGACAGACACAGGAACCTGACGTCGGCGTACGTCGGTAATATCATCCAGCCGGCTGTGCGAGAGAACATTTCGATAATGCCGAGAGAAATAATGAAGCAAGTTGCCGATAGGTGTGGGTACACTATAAGGTATGGAAAGGCCTGGAGAGCAAAACAGAAGGCAATTGAGGGCATATTCGGCACATTCGACCACGGCTACAACAATGTGATGCGGTTGCTGCGCAACATCGCTCAGACCAACCCAGGCACATTTTTAGATTTCTTCGATCAGCCAGCTACACGTCGAGATGGTAGCCCCATACAGAACACTCGGGTACTCCGTCGATTATTCTGGTCATACCGCCAGTGCATCGAGGCATTTGCTTATTGTCGTCCAGTCATATGCGTGGATGGTACGTTCCTGACTGGAAAGTACAAGGGCTGTCTCCTCATTACTGTTGCTGCGGATGCTAACGACCAACTGCTTCCATTGGCGTACGCCATCGTCGAGTCTGAAAACTCGGAAAGTTGGTTGTGGTTTCTGGTCAACGTGAAGCGGGCAGTTGTTGGTGATCGAGAGAAGGTGTGCATCATATCGGACCGCCACCGAGGGCTGCTCCATGCCATTGAGGTAATGCGCGGGGCCCCAGATGCTCCGTACAAATGGGAGGACGTGCGCAGCCGTTGGTGCATGCGGCACATTGCAGCAAACCTTTTCACACACTTCCGCAGTAAACAGATCATGGATCTGTTCAAGCGGCTGTGCATGCAAAATCAACCGAGGAAGTTCCAGGCTGTGTTCGACAAATTGGAGGCGCTGACAGTGAAGTACTCCACGAGGAGGGCCAGTAATGCTGCCGATGATGTGAACGTCAGCAAATTTTCCCAATGGATTCAGGACAAGGACATCGAGAAATGGTCCTTGCTGCACGACGAAGATGGCGCAAGGTTTGGGATAATGACGACGAACCTTTCAGAGGTGTGCAATTATGTGTTGAAGGGAGTCCGGTGTTTGCCGGTGACTGCTGTAGTGGAGATGACATGGTACCGCACAGCCGAGTACTTCAACAACAGAAGTGTAGCCGCCAAAACGCTAGTCGACGATCCCATGAGAACCTTGCCAGATGTTGTGCAGTCGTACTTGACTGCCCGCATAGACAAGGCCCAGCGGCACGAGGTGACAGTTATAAACAGACTGCACCGAATCATTCAAGTCCACCTTCGGCAGAAGAACGTGAGCGGCCAACTGAGACCTGGACGGGTGCACGAGGTCATTCTTGGGGATGTCGCTGAGTGCTCATGTAACAAACCGAAGCTACTGCACAAGCCCTGCTCTCATGTCCTTGCTTCATGTGCGGCGCTCGGTGTGAGCCCTGCGCCTTACCTTTCGGAGTACTTCAACCTTGACAACCTTTCAAACACGTGGAGTGGCGTGTGGAGAGTTTTTATGACGCTCGGTGACTACAGAGTTATCCCTGCTAGCGAGACTACCTGGATCCCAGATGTAAATCTAAAGCGAACGGGTCCAGGGCGACGGAAGACACGCCGAATACACAATGACATGGATGAGTCCCAGGGGGGTAGCTCACGAGCTAGGAAATGCTCGATCTGTAGGCAGCCCGGACATAGCAGGAAGGATTGTTTGAATGCACCCGGACCATCGACATAGCCTTGTAATAAACTTTGTAATACGCTTATCATTTGCATTCGATTGTTGTAATCTGTTTGAAACCTTGTAATATGATTCATGTTATGTTACTTTCATGTCGTGTGCTATCCATGGGTATGATACTTTCAATAACGGTTCCCGATGTATGTTATGTTACTTTCAATAATGGTTCATGTTTTATGTTTTGACAGGCATGGCTGGCGGAGATAGAGATCTTCCAGAGCTACTGAGCAGTACATGTGATCGTGGCCATCGCGGCCGCATCTTGTCCGAGGGCGGGGACTTGGAGCCGCTGGTAGTCCGTGCTCCCTTGGAGTACTGGCCTCTGCATGAGGGCTATATCCCCATCCTGCGGGCTGCAGGTTTATTGCCGTTCGCCCGTATGCTGCAGATAGGTCAGCATCTCACACTGGACAGGTCGTTGATCACCGCATTGGTAGATCGATGGCGTCCGGAGACCCACACTTTCCACTTCCGCTGGGGGGAGATGACAGTCACGCTGGAGGATGTGAGCATGCTACTTGGTTTACCTGGCAATGGACATCCCATCGTCCCCCGGCCAGCACGCTTAGATTGGTGCGCACAAATGCACCTCCGATTCAACATCGCTAACCACGCCGACGAGATCCCGGCATCCAGGCGTGGTGTCCCCCACCGATTTCTGGCGCGCTACCGTGAGTGCCCCGATGATGCCCCCGCCGATGTAGTTCGCCAGCATCTCTTCGCGTACTTGCTGGTGACGCTGCAGTATATTTTGTTCCCTTCCACGCACGGTGACACTGTGTACACGTGGTTCATTCCTCTGGTCGAGAGTATCGTCGATGCCGACGCAGGGGCCATGCCGCGTTACAACTGGGCGATGGCAGTGTTGTGCGCGACATACAGGGGCCTTTGCGAGGCATGCTGCAGGACCGCAGCTGGATCGTTGCTTTCCGCATGCCCTGTACTGCTGCAACTGTGGTCATGGGAGCACTTCCCCGTTGGTCGGCCGCGTTTACAACGGCCCATCCATCCGTACGTTGCGCCAGCCGACTATGATGATTGGGTGGACCGGCCGACCATGGGAGCCCGTTGGCTGGGAGGTCGGCCGAGGTGGTCATCATCACAGATTCACCGCTGTTACTTGGCGTACCTGGGAGAGTTTAATCTCCTATCGGACGCGCGCGTCATATGGCGGCCATGGACACCGGAGCACATCTCGCAGGTTGCACCGCATGGCATTTCCTCGCATTGCACCGCGGGCCAGGACTGCTGGCTTACACGCGGCACATGGTGTTCTCATATGTGGTGGAGCCGTATTTTCCGGAGAGGGTGATGCGCCAATTCGGCCTACATCAGCAGATACCGCCCCCGGAAAAAAATCGACAACGCCATCTCCCGCGGCAGATTCACGTGTATGCCTCGAACATTTTCTATATCTCATGTACACACTCATATTTGTTTATTTCTTTGCTTTATGTGCATCGCATCACCTTTTGCAGACAAACACGTAGAGGAAAACACTCTGACAACTGGCAGATCAAGAATTCCAAATGGGTCGACGAGTGGGAGAACCACGCGGCAACGGATGTTGTTGTGGAGGAGCGGCCGTATGACCCTGGGACGTCCCAGGCCTATCTTCAGTGGTACGTGCCGCGCACCCGCACGCGACTCGCTCGTGCGGCCCCCCCATCGCCGACAGAACTATCACATCAAGACAGTCTTCGACTCGGCCTTGATGTTCATTTCCCAGGCCGGATACATCGCTCGGTACGTTCGTCTTCGCTGGATACTTATGTTGGTCTCTTATCTTATCTATTTTTCCATAGTTCCCATATGAGTTTCGCATGTGCAGGGTGACTTAGTGTTGGGCATCGACAGTCAAGCGGCAAACCTGTCGTCTCGCTTGGAAGGTCCTCCACGCTTCAAGGCGATGGCGCGTGCTGTCCTACATTCCATCCGTGTAGCAGCACAACGAATCTTGTTCGACGCTACTTGTGGCCGAAAGACAGATGCATCGGTTCCGCACCGGAGAGGGGCCCAGCCGCCCAGCCCGAT
This sequence comes from Pharus latifolius, assembly GCA_019359835.1. Taxonomy (NCBI): domain Eukaryota; kingdom Viridiplantae; phylum Streptophyta; class Magnoliopsida; order Poales; family Poaceae; genus Pharus; species Pharus latifolius. Next base: position 10,075,988 of record CM033322.1, read on the forward strand.
GTCAGCTCGGCCTAGCCTGGGTGGTGCTCGACAGAGCACTTCGTCAGCACGGCGCAGTCATCGTGACACATCGCCGACCTGGGGAGGTGACATACCAGGGACGTCCGCCGGCCCGTCTCGGCTTCATCGTTCCTCGTCAATGCACAGTGCTCGACGCAGAGATCTGCATATTGGGGGCCCGTCGAGACATCGCACTCCCGGTTCAGATGACTCTGATGATGACGACGGCATCCATCGTCAACACGAGGACGACATTCGTCGTCAAGACAGGGACGATGCGAGTAGAGCGTTGGCAGAGCGGTTTGCGGCTGACGAGGATTGCGGCCAGGCTCATATTGAGCAGGCTCTCCAGGGACAGAGATACTCAGTCCCTTGGGGGGATCCCGCCCACGACCACATGCATGTGGATGACGATCGTGAGTACTACGCTCCGCAGGGGGCCGACCCCAGTGGGGTGGCACCACAGCAGGACAACCAGGAGTGGATCTCGCACATGTTCGGGTTGCACGACCCTCATACACATCAGTACTACCAACCGGATCAGTTGACGCATAGCGAACTCGAAGATCACCCTCCACCGACACAGCCATCTCAGGGTCATGCAGGTACTGAGCGGCATGGTCCTTCTACCGCGGCTGGACAGCGATCACATGTGCCACCTGATCCGTACTCACCATCGCCTTTTCAGAGAGATAGACATGGGCATGGGCATAAGAGGGGTCGTTCGAACCCATAGCGAACATGTACTAACACTTTTATTTTCCAGTGTGTTACATTCAAAATGAATCATGCAGTTCACTAGATTTCTTATATATTTTTATTATATGATACATACTTACGTATATTTCTATAGATATATATACATATATATACATATATATATGTGCATGTGTATATATATATATATCTATACAGTATGTATGTATTTATGTATGTACAGTATGATGGGAAAAACTCCTAGCCCAGCTGGTGGGAACTCTCTTCTACCTCGTTGTCCACCTAGGTTCGAATCCCCACTGATCTTGATTTGGGTTCACAGAATAGATTTTGATATTTTAGGGTTTGAGATAGATTAGGGTTGAACTGATCTTGTTACTGCCAAACATAAAAGTCTTTACAAGCCAAATTCAATTCCATCTCTAAATCTCAGATCTATCAATCCTATTCTATTTTCGAAAACAGGATTCTAATTACCCTAAATACTCAGAACTCAGATTTAGCTAAATTTTGCCCTAATCCAGATCAGATTATTCTTGGATTATGATCATGGGTATGTCAATACCTTAATCCAGAAAGTTGGCAGCCAAATCGTATCATCTAAGCCGTTTTCACATATCAGTCCAAATTATATCGTAATTTAGTCCTTTATTTGATATCTAGAAACCCCAAAAGGCTAAAATCTTCAGATTAATTCCAAATTCAAAATTTCTTCAACAAATCTTTTTCAAATGCTATTTGATACAATTTTCTCTTCTGTGCAGATTACAAAATCACATTTTAAAGACCATAATTCAAAATCGACAAAACTCAGATCTTATTTTACCCTAAAGTACCCTATTTTCAGTTTATATCGAAAATCATCAAATCAACTCATATTTTATCAACTCATATTTGTGAACTCAGATTACAAATCAATCCGTAATTTAATAATTAATTCTTATTACAAATCAATCCTTCAGTTTGCTGAGAGCTTGTCGTGTTGCTGAGAGCTTGTCGTGCTCCAGGAACACGACAAGGACTTGTCGAGCTCTGGGAGCACGACAAGCTCCTAGTCGTGTTCCTGGAGCACGACAAGAGGCTGCGACAGCTTGTCGAGCTCTGGGAGCTCGACAAACTGAGGTGGCAGGCCATTTTTGCAATTTACCGTAACTGTGGGTTAATTTCGAAATTTTTTTTTTAACTCTGAGTTAACAGTAAAAAAAACTCGAAAGGAAAGGGATCAACAAAATTTCCCCTTTTGCCATTTATATACTACACAATGAATTCATATCTTTAAATTTTTAAAAATTATTAAAAAAATGGTGGAATTCATGTTTTAAAAACCCACAAAATTTCATAAGCAAATATTAACATGTATAAGAGAACTAAAAAAACTCAAACTAATATATATATTAGTTGGTTATTTGTTTTTTTATTTATCTTATATATGGTTATATTTTTTTATGAAATTTTGTGAGAATGTCATAATATGTCTTCTTTCATATTTTCTAATTTTTCAAATTTTTAAAAACTTAAAAATATACTAATTTATTATATATAGTGTTTATTAAATGTAATGTAAAATAATTATTTTTTATAGAACTATATATAGCGAAGTTTATTGAGATAAGGTTATTTTTAGTTTTTTATTTTATAACAACTCATTTTAATCCTAATATTTAAAAAAAAAAGTCAAATTGATCCATCAAATTTTCTGAATTAGCTCAAAATAATACTTTTGAATTTAACTCAGATTAAAGCTGATGATGTGAAGCTGACTGAAATACCAGCAAGATCCATGGATAGAACGTGGCCCTTGTGGTCCTGCTTGTCAAGGAGCTGGCGAGGCTGCCACAGCATGAAGCCGGAGACGGCCAACGGCGGCAGAGACATTGAATCTATGGCCGGTGGCCGCGGAGACATGGAATATATGGCCTCTCATTCCCCATCGGCGACTTCTCGTTCCTCGCTGCCGGAATCTATGTCTCCGTCTCCGTCTCCGCCTGCATGGAATCTATGTCTCTGTCTCCTCAGCCGATGCTTGGTCAAAGCCGCCGTTCGTCGCCGTCTTAGCCGCCGATGGGGAACGAGAAGCTGCTGGAATCTATGTCTCCGTCTCCGCCCGGAACAGAATCAAGACTTCAAAACTTCCAAACAAGTGCATATGGAATCTATGGTCTTGCTTAGCAGCCCAATTGTTGCAATTGTCGGAGTGCAGCTATGAACATGCTATCAAAAGCTTGACGAGCTACAGAAACGTACCAATACAAAAATGGGGTCGAGGAAGCATCTGTCTCCGCCCTAGCCATCCACTGGCGCTCCCGCGGCAGCACCCGAGGCGTCTGCAGCTACTACACTGCTCGTGCGGGCGCGGCATGCCGGCGGTGCTGCGGCCGCTGGAGAAAATCTTTGCTTTATCATGAATGTAGTTGTTTTCGTATTTGTCGTGAAAATCTAGTAGACGCCTCTACCTACTCAACAAGTTGACTGTGTGACATCTCATGCTGATATGATATGACTTGATCAGCAACACAAACTTTAAGCTCTGCACAATTTGTATGCAGTCGTGGCATTGAACGTTTAATCTTCTCATAGCTGGTTACATTTGGTCTGCCCGATACGTATTCGAAGGCGAGGGCGGCGTCGGAGCGGCCCTTGAAGGCGAGGCGGCCGTGGATGGCGAGGGCGGCGTCGGGCTCTCTTTTCTTATTTCTGGCCGGCTGTTGTGTTGGAAACAATACCACGGTTTGTTTTCGTTAAGAATTCATTTTATCTTTTTTTCATCTATGTTTCAATTCAATTTGCAACTCTAAAACAGTAAGAGATACTATAAAATTTGCCTCAGCATTTGTAACTGAAAAAATATTAGCAATACTATTGAAAAAAAAAACAGAAGAGTGAGTACACACTGCTCCCCGTAGAATCTGAGCACATAATATCTCTCATCATAAGTTGGTTTTTTTAGAGGGATAAAAACATTTACGTTTAGTATATTCTTTCATAATCTCTCTATTTTTACACACCACTTTAGTTCTTTATATAATTTATAAGAAAAATGATATGAGTTTACAAATCTATCGCTAATACTTGTCATTAATATATTAAGTAAATTATTTGTGTAGAATTAATTAATGGTCAAGTAATATAATGACTAGGAAAATATTTTAGAAAAATAAGATTATATTTTATATTGAAAATATAGAATGATATTATTTTATGTACAATTTTTTCTTTTCAGAACAACTAATTAAAAAAACATAAATAATACTATGCTCCAAACTTCTCATTATATAGGCATTACTTTCACCATACTAAATAGATGGTGTTGATGACAAAAAAGGTTGTGGACAAATAGAAGAAAAAGAAAATAACCCAATAAATAGAACAACTTCTTATAAAATAGATAATTCACTTTTCTATTCTACAAACCGACGGTATTGGTGTGAAGAAGACTGTGGATAAATATAAGAGAAAGAAAAAAAACCAAAAAATAGAAAATATTTTTGTGCTTCTATAATGTTGGGAATAATATTTGCAAAATTAGGTTGTCTATACAAAACAGTACTCGTCCTTTTGGTTGAGCACAAATCTCCAAAACGAGCAGTGTTTAGTGTATGGGAGGAGGCCAAGCTGGTTGTGAGACGGAACAAGGCACAGTAACAAACACCACCCCAAGCGTTCCAGCCAGGACGTTTCCCGTTCTTCCACGCACGACTGCTGTACGCCTGTACCTTGTGATTCGTGCAGAACGTACGCGCCACATCCCTTCCCGCCGATTTTTTTTTTTCCGAATAACCCATAAAAAAAAATAATTTCCAAACTGGTCCGAAACTTTTTAAAATTTGAAAAATGGCCTTCAGTCACGCACAATATGCCACGATTTGAACCCCACTCACGCGCACGAGAGAGATAGGTCATAACCAGCTAGACTTCGTGTCTTTTGTGTTGTATATTACACTTCCACATAGTAGTACTTTAATAATCGCAGGAAAACTTAAAAACAAAACGAGGCCGAACGGGTTCCGTGATCCACCTCGAACATTTAAAACCTAAATCTCCTCCGCGGCCGATCTCGCCGTCGACGACCACCCCACGGAGCACCGCCGTTGTCGCCGTCGACAAGAAACCCGAGCTGCGCCTCGCCGCGGAGCGCCACTCCTCCCGTCGTCGTCGTCCTTCGTCGCCGCCGCCATTGTCGTCAGCCAGTGTCGATCGAGGGAGAAGGAAGGGGGAGAAGGAGGAGGAAGGAAAAGAAAAAAGGAAAAAAAAAAAGGGCAGTGAGAAGAAGAAGGAGAAGAAGAAGAAGGAGGAGGAGAAGGAGAAGGAGGGGGAAAAAAGAGCAGGGGAGGGAAAAAAAAAAGAAAGGAGAAGAAGAAGAAGGAGAAGGAGGAGGAAAAAAGGCAGGGAGGGGAAGAAGAAGGAGGAGGAGGAGGAGGGGAAAAAAATTCGGGAGAAGAAGGAGGAGGAGGAGGAGGAAAAAGAAAGGCAGGGAGGAGGGAAAGAAGAAGAAGAAGGAGAAGGAGAAGGAGGGGAAAAAGGTAGGGGAGGAAAAAAAAAAGGGCAGCGAGAGAAGAAGAGGAAGGAGAAGGAGAAGGAGGGGAAAAAAAGCAGGGGAGGAAAAAAAAGGGGCAGTGAGGGAGGAAGAAGAAGAAGAAGAAGAAGAAGGAGGAGGAGGAGGAGGAGGAGCCGCGGAGCGCCACTACTCCCGTCGTCGTCGTCCTTCGTCGCCGCGAATCGTTGTATTCCGGATTTCAACGTACCGAGGATTTCGACGATTACTGAGGTGCATATTCGGTAACTTGTAGCTAATATTGAAATGGAATTATTTACATTACTCAATTCTAATCAATTTGGCCAAAGTATTATTTACATGAACAGAAGCAGGAGGAAGGGATAAGTATTATTTACATCCAAAGTTCCACCAACACTTCTACAACAAAAAAGAGTAGATAATTAGACATAAACCAAATATACTAAATTCTAAAAGTTCTGACCAAATTGCCGGGTATATTCATGACAGTACATAAAATAGGCCAGGTTCATTGCATAAATAGGTTAGATTCATTGAAAACCACCACCTTGTTGTACTGGAATGCTATCAATAGAATGATGCATAAGCATCAGGTAGCAGATATATAAAGCTGTCCAAGATTCTATTATTTGCTAGTACATATTAATTCAAGGCTTCCATGTGAATGCAAAACCTTTTATACTGTGCATTTCAATTACATATGCATATATTATGTTAACTCGCTAGCTAGTTTATATATATGCACACACTGAAACATGTTATATCCAATTAAAAAAAGATGAAGTCCCTTTAGTATTTTCATTGATCAGTTGTACTGTTTATCAATCAACTGTAATAAACTTGTTATTTATATTGATTATTTAGTATTCAATTGTACTAGAATAAGAAATAGATATTGAATTATTTACATTGATTATTAACTTCGACATTTTTGGATACACAGTACTTGAAAATCGTAGTATGTGAAAACCATAGTTATGAAATTGTGTGGTTTTAGGCAAAAAAATATATTGTCCTGTTTTGACCTGATACGGAAAGCAAATGTAATTAGGTTATGGAGCATCCCACAACGGTTTCTGTTTATTATGGTGATGGTTTAATTCGTAATGGAGCAGACGGTGATGATCTGAGTGCGTGTTTCCATGTATATGGTGAAATATCACAACCACAGTTAATGTGTTTCAATGACTTGAAGATGTGGATAACCAGTTTGTTACAACTGAATCCTGCGAGGGATACTGTAAGGGTTGAGGGCCTGCTGCCGGAGGGAAAGAAATTAGTACTTAAGAGACTTAAAGGCGACAAATCGTGGGGCTCGTTTGTATGTCTGGTGACAAATCCAAACAATGGTATCAAAGTCTTTATACTTTACACAGAAGTTGTAAGCGTAGATAGTTCGGAAGGTAGTCATTCCATTGGAGGGCCAAGTTACATTGGTAATCTCAATACTGCCAATGGCAGTGGCAGTGCAGCTATGCCAACTGAAAGAGGCCCGCCAATAAATCTGTTTGGTGACATCAAGCGGACGCAGGTGATGAACTGCCCGAAATAGAGGCGAATTTCAACGAGGAGGAATACACTGATCCGTCAGATATGTACGAGTCTCCCGCGGAACCTAGAGGACAGCAGGATCCTATAAATGAATGGAATGATCCATCATCTTTGATGTCAGCTGTAGTCCCTAGAGATCTAAATTCGCAATGGTCTTTCAATGAAGCAACCGTCCAGCTTAGACAGTTGTTTCGGACGAAAAACGATGCGAAAAAAGTCATCACTACATGGGCTGTTGCACTAAATAGACCATTCCGAGTTGTTAAATCAAATCCGAGCTTGTGGACTGTGAAGTGCCTGGTTGATAACTGCCCATGGTATGTACGTGTGATGAAGCCACAAGATAAGCCTTTCTTTTAGGTGGCTAGAGTTGTGGAACACAGATGTCTGGCGGAGGGCATGTTGCAGCAGGATCGAAATATAAGCTCCGGTTTTGTTGCCAGTATGATACTATCCATCGTAAAAGAAAATACGGCAATGGCACCGAAAGTGATTATTGCACACGTCGCCGAAAAGTACGGCTACAAGATCAATTACGGAAAGGCATGAAGGGCGAAACAAAAGGCGCTTGAGGAGCTTTTTGGGACATATGTAGAGGCATATAACTTCGTATCGAGGCTCCTTCGGCATATATGTTAAGCAAATCCAGGCACAATTACTGAAATCGTTGATACACCGGCTATCGGTTCAGATGGTATTGTCGTATCAGAGTGCATGGTATTGCGCAGATTTTTCTGGGCATTCCAGCAATGTGTTGCATCTTTTACGTACATGAGGTCCGTTCTTTGCATCGACGGAACATTCTTGACTGGGAAGTATCAGGGGACACTGCTGACTGCTGTGGGAACTGATGCAAATGACCAGTTTCTCCTCGTAGCATATGCAGTAGTCGAGGGGGAGAACTATAGCAGTTGGTTGTGGTTTTTGGGGTTACTGAAGAATGGGGTGGTGAAAGATCGGGAGCGTGTGTGCATAATTCATGATAGAAATAAGGGAATGCTGAGTGCAATTGAATACATGCAATCTGGAGTGGATCCATCTCTAACCTGGAATGACTTGCAGAGTCGTTGGTGCTCTCGGCATCTGGGCGCAAATTTTCATACTCGTTTCAAGAGTAGGCGCCTGATGCAGCTGTTCAAAAGACTTGCCAGACAGAATCAACAGTCCAAGTTCACAGCAATATAGAAATCACTGGATGAGAGTACTTTGAAGCTGAACCACGAGCAGGGCAGAGCCGAGATTGGGGACGTGAGCACTGATGGAAACAATAGGAGGCCACCAAGTTTCAGTCAATGGATCCAGCCGAAACCAGTGGAGAAGTGGTCATTGCTGCACGACACAGATGGGGCACGGTACGACATTATGACAATAAATCTTGCCGAAGTGTACAATTTTGTCCTGAAAGGTGTGTGATGCCTACCTGTTACCGCCATTGTTGAGATGACATTTTACCGCACAATATCCTACTATGACAGTCGAAGTTCCGTTGCAGCAATACTTGTGCGCGACCCTTTAGTGCATTGGCCCAAGAAAATTAACGACTACCTTGAATTTCGGACGAGAAAGTCATTGTCACACGAGGTGTCCGTGCTAAGCCGGCTGAATGGAAACTATGAGGTCCGGTTACGACACAAGTTCGTTCAAGGCACCTTGAGAGCCAGACGGGTCCACGAGTGCAGAATTACAAATACACATGTCGAATGTACATGTAGGAAGCCGCAGCTGCTGCACATTCCTTGCTCTCATGTCATCGCTGCTTGCGCAGTTCCGGGAATCACTCCGACGCAATACATCTCTAAATATTATAGTCTGCAAAACCTGTCTAAGACTTGGGATGGTGTCTTCCACGGATTTGCTGGGATAGGAGACTATCAGGAGATATCGCCTGAAGATGGCGTCACGTGGATCCCTGACAGGAAGCTTCATATCGGCCATGCGGGCCGACGTCGAACGAGGCGGATACACAATGATATGGATGTAGCCGAGCGTGAAGAAGAACTCCGTAGATGCACGATTTGCAGGCAGCCTGGTCACCGGAGAAACCAATGCCCGCAAGTGGCAGGGACGTCCACAGCATCGACAAACTGAAGCCCTTATGTAATATTATTCCACCCTTGTAAAGTTTTATCACTTCTGTAATGTGTTACATACTCTGTGTTTGAATGTAATGTTTGAATGTAAATCATTAATGTAATGTGTTACATTCTCTATGTTTACCTTTTTGTACTCTTCTAATGTGTTACATACTCTATATTTACCTTTTGTAAGTGAATGTATATTATTTCTAATGTTGCAAATGCATCTAATTGGACAATACATGATAACCACAGGTATGGCCGACGACCAGGAGCTTCCCGAGTTGATTGCACCGCACCATCAGCAGCGGCACCATACTGGTCGTCTAGTACAGAGCACCGTTTTGCCCGCGCTGTACACGAGGGCACCGCGGGAGATGTGGGTTTTGGATGAGCGGTTCGCACCTCACATACTTGAGGCGGGATTACTTCCGTTCGCTCGTATGGTCGATCGGGCACAACGATTTCCTTTCGACCGATCTCTGATCAGTGCGCTTGTGGACCGCTGGAGGCCAGAGACATACACTTTTCACTTCAGTTTTGGAGAGCTGACTGTGACACTGGAGGACGTTAGTATGCTGCTCGGCTTGCCCATCAGAGGAGAGATATATGTTCCCACTGCGATAGACCGAGCTGCATGGCGTCTGGATTTCTTGCAGCGCTTTCAGGGGATTGGGCCAGCAGGAGGGTTCGCGCAGACGGCGGGAGTTCCCCAGGCATACCTCCGCACTGTTCGAGATGCCGCATTCCCGGTGGGCGCTCCTGAGGAGGTATTCCGCCGTCACCTCGAGCCGTACTTACTATACTTATTTGGGTGGCTGCTATTCCCTGGCACCCACTGAGACATCTGTGAGCGCCAGTTCGTTCAGCTTGCCAGACTTATTGCGGACTCCGACCTAGGGCATGTGCCGTAGTTCAGTTTCGGCTCGGCCGTGTTGTGCCACACATATAGGGGATTGTGCGATGCCACGAGCAGAGACCAGCCGCATTCCATATTCGCAAGGTGTGCTATACTACTACAGATTTGGTCGTACGAGCACTTCCCGGTCGAGCGACAACTGGTGCCGCGGGATCAGTTCACGTTAGGCCATGATATCCGGGACGGCCCGGTGATGGGATGGAGGTGGGCTAGGTTGGGTTTGCGCTGGGCCACGGATCAGACACACCTCTGCTACAGTTCATACGCCATGAGCTTTGATTTGCTACTCGATGATAACGTTATCTGGCGTCCGTGGACAGAGCAGCACATCCAGGACATCGCCCCAGTAGGCCTTTCATCTCTATGCACGCAGGATGCTGTTTATTGGCGTACCCAGGTGCTTCTTGTCTTCTCACACATGGTTGAGGGGTACTCACCTGAGCGAGTTATGCGCCAGTTCGGCCTACGACAGGATGTTCCTGTGCCACCTCCTCGACAGATCAGACATAGTGTTCACTGTTGGATCAAGGATGCCGACTAGAGGGGGGGTGAATAGGAGGCTTTAAAAACTTCAAATAAAAAATAAGTTTTTATACCAAGAAGAACCAAATGCAATTTAATATATTTAAAGAGAGAAGATAGAGAACAAACACCACGATTTTTACCGAGGTATCGGAGACTCGCCCAGTCTCCACTAATCCTCGTTGAAGCACTCAAATCACTTGAGTTTTGCCTCAATATCCACAAAGGATATTATCACTAGTGGTTGCTGCTTGTCCACTCCGGAAAGGCGAGCACCGATGCCTTGTACAAACTTGCCGAGCCTCTCCAACAATCTCCGTTCTAGAGAGATCAACGGCCACGCCTCCGAACCGTCTAGGTGAGGGCGCTCACCAAGAGTAACAGGCAGCGAGGTCTTCTCTAGACCTCCAAACAAGCACCGAGAAGCTAAGTGAATGCAAAATGCAAAGAACTGAAATGCTCGGTGGATTGGAAAGCACTCAACTTGATCAAAAGACCAAGATTTTAAGTGGAAAACTAAAGCTCAAGAGTGTATAAGAAATACTGCTGCTTGTTGTTAAAAACTTATGCCCAAAGCCCCTTTTTATAGCCCCAAGAATCAAATGAACCGTTGGAGCTAGGGCTGAAAATCAGCAACCCAAACTGACAGTCAGTTTGCCTAACTGACAGTCAGTTCAGTGCACAACGGCCGACAAAATTTACGGATAAAACTTTGCTAGCCGTTCGTGGTCGTTTATGGAAAGCTGAAACCCACAACTGACAGTCAGTTACACAAACTGACAGTCAGTTTGACCACAAACTCGACCAAAAACAAATAGAAACTCAGTTAAAATCTCTGTGGTCGAAACCCCAACTGACAGTCAGTTTAGTACAAAAATTTTGAGCCCAAAATACACCCTCTCTGAATAACTGTCAGTTAACACGAACTGACATTCAAACTGACGTCAGTTTAGCAAACTGACAGTCAGCATGAACAAAAACAGAGATAACTTTAAATCCAGAAATCCAAAAGAGGTGTTTAATAGCTCGTTGGAAAGATAATTTCAAGGGCTACATTTTTGTCAACCGAAGTAAAAGCCAGATCTTCCTAGATCTTTCTAGAAAATCAAAAAACTCTTCTACTATCAAAAACTGAACTGAAAAACCAGATTTTCAAATTAAGTTCAAACCAAATCCAACTCAAAAGGATGCAATGCAATAACCTAGGTTTCTCGGTTTGTGTTGGAGATAAAAAAGAGGACTTTCTCCACCCCTCTTTATAGTATGGTTAAAACTAGAAAATAATTTCCCTAACCGATCATCTCGAAACGCCAAGATCGGTAAAAATAAAAACTCACAATACCTTAGGTCTTTCGCATCTTCATGATTTGCGTCTTATCTTTTGCTCTCCTGCATCTTGTGCTTCACTTCAAGTCGGGTTCATCTTGATCATCTTGTATTTCTTCCCAACTCATCCCTGTATCAATTAATCTTAAAAGCACAATTAGTCCGAAACACTTTGTTTTCATTAATCATCAAAATTAGGATTAGGCATGAAGACCTAGATGCAACATTCACGAGTATGTATATGCCACTTATGAATTATTTTTTATATAACTTAGACATTTATTTTAACTAAACATTTTTTTATCCACAGGCAATCGAGGAAGGGTCGACATAGGGACGATTTCATCGTTAGGCAGCAGCCCTATGTGCAAGAGTGGATGGATCATGCCCACACTCGGACGGTTGAAGAGGACAGACCTTACTGCCACAACATCCACTCTTCGTACCTGGCGTGGTACCGACCTCGCACGTTGTATAGACTGACGGGTGGTCTACCAGTGGCGAGTGCGGAGCCCATCCGTCCTTCGACCATCGACAAGTGCTTCGACCAACGCCTTGCACCGCGGGTTCACTCATCTGTAAGTTCTTTACCTCCCCATAACTTAAACACCTTTGCAATTATCGTCATTCCATAATTGCATGTGCATCGTGTCTGTAGCTCGACACCATTGGAGCCATCTCCGCTAATCTAGGTGACATGGAGGTCCGGTTGCGTGATGGTCAGGGCGTGAGTAGAGCAGAGATGCAGGCATTTTGTGCGGATGCCCGGCGGCGGATGGATGGCATTCTTGTTGATTTCGGAGTGCTACTGCCGCCTCCATCATCATCGTTGCCGCCTCGTCCTCCTGCCCCGCATATGCCACCGGTGGATCGCCCTTCTTCGTCGCGCCCTCCACCTCCACAACCACATGTCAGTCCTGATGAGGACTCTTCGGACGAGGAGGTCGACATTACTGCGCACATGGTTGCATTGGACCATAGGTTGAGTCAGGACTTGCCAACTCATGCGTGGTACCAGTTTCCTATCTAGTCACAGCATCATCCTACGCAGGCTTTGTACCATGCTGATGCTCCACCTCCTACACAGCCGACTCAGCATTCGCAGGCTCCACCATCCTCACAGACACTGCCTGTGCAGACACGATGCATTAGGGATCGTTATGCCCTCTCTCGCTACACACCATCCGAGTATCAGCACCAGCCAAAGAGGGGGAGGGGGAGAAGGCAATAGTTTCATGTAGGATTTTGTTACCTTTTGGGATTGCAGATTCGAACGCGGTAGACAGATTTTGTTTGTTTTTTAGGGTTAGGGTTTCGAACGCGGCCGACGGATTTGGTTTGTTCTCTTTCTATTTAGTAAGAGTATCCCAGAAATATAATTCTTAGAAACTCCCCACGTCTCATTTTTGCTTTGCAAGTGCTCACATTTCTACTTTTTTTAACAAGTATTGGCCGTACCATATGGCGGCAAAGCAGTTGAATGCACAAAGAATAATCTTCTAATTTGTTCACATCAATTAGATCCCTATAAAAACGTTATAATCATAAAACAAATTTTAATTTTACACTAACAAAACATGTCTTTATAATTCCATCATAAAAATTAAGTTACTTAATAAGGCATAACAAAAATTAACTGAAGTTGAGGGCAACAGGCCTATATCAACCAGACGTCTCAAAAAAAAATTACTTTCATGGACAGGGCAATGAGTTTAAGACTCTATGTGAATTTATCAAATAGTTTTTACATAAGGCTTCATTTAGACATGTTCTTTAAATAAGGGACAAAATGTACCTTGAGCACAATAATACATCTAAAAACTTGAGACCGACAAAAAATTATAGCACAAGCGTTGCAATACATACATAGCATATGTATATACATAACACACAACAACTCTCATGCCTGCGCTTTCAAAAAAAAAACAACTAACACAAATAAAAGTTGATTCATTTTACTGCATTTTTTTAAATACTACTATGTGCAAGTGTATTACATAACACAAAACAAATATAGCCCAACTAGTTACAGGCTAACACTCCCACACCTGTTTCGGCTGCATAAATAAATTTCTTGAAATACTAGTAAATATGATAATAATATATAACAGAAAAGTCAGTCGCTATCTGGGATAGCGACTGAAAACTGAGCTGGGCCTCGGACCGTGCCACACAACGCCACGCAATCAGTCGCTATCCCAGATAGCGTCTGAAGTTCAATCGTGGCACATCGTGCGCGACTGAAGGCCATTTTTCAAATTTTAAAAAGTTTTGGACCAGTTTCAAAATTATTTTTTTTTATGAGTTATTCGGAAAAAAAATTCCTTCCCGCCGGGTTGCAAACGGACCTATCCGGTCACCAAACTCACTGGAGTTCCCGCGTTTCACCGCTCGCGTGTCACGTCTCGGCCGCTAGCTAGCCCTCCACGCGTTAATGACGTCCAAATCCGCATGCTTCCCGTCCATCTACACGGACCAGCATCTCCTCCTCACCTTTATACACACCCTACAGACACGTAGGTCTAACTAGCGTAATACGACCCAGACTCATTGTCCCTTACGTACTCTATTTTGTGAATGGTAGCTTTCTCTTGGCGCGTATTCAAGTCTACCACCAACTCACATCCGTCGGATTCTGATCACACGGCCCAACTCCCATCTCCTCCGTGCGACGCAGCACTTCGGAGAGGAGCAAAAGAAAGTATAGAAGAGATGCGAAAGAAGCTGCCAAGCTGAAAGCACAAAGCCGTAAAATGGGATCCCCTAACGTGTGGCTGCCCTGGTCAGACCCGTCCCATGCAATAGAGTAGACAAACAGACAAAACCCACCCATTTGACCGCCCGTCCACACCGCTCCACATTCTGCTCCAGTTCTCTTCCTTAATTTTCTTTTGACCCAGTTTAAAATGTAAAAAAAAATTAAAATTTTTAACAAAATATTTACTCTTATTAAACGTAAAATTTCTTCTAAAATTCATGATTCTACAGGTTTTCTATCCCTACACTTGGCACTTGCGTGGAGCTTCTGCATCCCATCATCTCATAAAGCATTTGTTTATACGTTGTTTAATCCCGTTGCTCGCGTGTGTGCGGGGTTAGGGTTTTGAGCCTTTGATTAGTATTTCCACGCAAGGTTAGGCTTGTGTGAGGTGTGCACACAGGTTTTAGGCAGATCCAGGCATCATAGCCCCTTTTTGGAACAAGAAAAGAGACAGCCTTGTCATTTGTCAAAGCGAGCGGGACACCCGAGGAGCACACACTGGTGTTGCTTCTCCCAGGCAAGGGAAGACATGAGCTTTGGGGGTGGCGGCGGTGTTGCTGCCGGCATGCGGTTCCCGTACTCGGGGGCTGGTGCCGGCATCTTATCGTCCTCTCCGGTTCTCTCCCTGGCGTTGGTATATATGCGACCTTGTTGCGGTGCAGTTTTATGGGTTTCTTTGTTGCGGCGGAGTGATTTGGGCGGTGGGTTTCTTTTTTTGTTTATTGCAGACTAACGCCGGAAGTCGAGACGGCGGTGGTGGACGGAGGCTTACGGTGGTCGCCGGCTGCGGCGGCGGACTTGGCGGGGGTGAGAAGGCGAGGAGCGCGGAGGTGGAGAACGAGAGCCCGTCGGAGGGCAGCTACCCTGACACTGTGTCCGGCGGCGGCGGCGGCGGCGAGGACGATGGTGACGAGAAGGATGCCGAGCCCACCAATCCCCGGAAACGTAAGAAACGGTACCACCGCCATACGCCACAGCAGATCCAGGAACTCGAAGCGTAAGAGCGCGCGCCACGTAGCACTCCTTACGATCCTATGTCTCCATCTTCGTGCTCGCTTGCTCACTTGTTTGCCCATGCACGGATGGGTTCTTTGTGCAGGTTGTTCAAGGAATGCCCCCACCCCGACGAGAAGAAGCGCGCGGAGCTCAGCAAGCGCCTGTCCCTCGAGCCACGGCAGGTCAAGTTCTGGTTCCAGAACCGTCGCACGCAGATGAAGGTAATTAAGCCAGCACAACGACTTCTCTCGGTTTGCGCTGTTTGTGAGGTTCTTGACACAGCTTTTTGTGGTGATTAACTTACCAAGATGCAAATGGAGCGGCACGGGAACGCGATGCTGAAGCAGGAGAACGACAAGCTGCGCGCCGAGAACATGTCAATCCGGGACGCCATGAGGAACCCAGTATGTGGCAGCTGTGGCTGTGTGGTGATGCTCGGGGAGGCGTCCCTGGAGGAGCAGCACCTGCGCATGGAGAACGCACGGCTCAAAGACGATCTCAACCGCATCTGCGAGCTCGCAGCAAAGTTCCTTGGCAAGCCCATTTCTCTCTTGGCGGCACCGCAGTCACAGACGCAATTGCTGATGCCCGTGCCAAGCTCGTCCCTGGAGCTTGCGGTTGGTGGCATTGGACCCATGCCATCTTCCATGGTGCCTGCAACAATGAGTGAGTTTGCTGGGAGCATGTCTAGTTCAATGGGCACGGTAATCACACACACAAGGGCAGCCAGGGCTGCGTCACCAGTTTTGGTTGGCATTGACAACTCCCTTGAGAGGTCCATGTTCTTGGAGCTTGCCACAAGTGCAATGGATGAGCTTGTAAATATGGCGCAGACGGAGGAGCCATTATGGATTCGAAACACCTGTTTGGGCAGTTCATCTGGCAAGGAGACACTGAACTTTGATGAGTACTTGCGGACATTCACATCGCACATCAGGGAGAAGCCCGCGGGGTTCGTTTCAGAAGCTTCTAGGGAGTCTGGCCTTGTCATCGTTGACAATAGCATCGCTCTGGTGGAGACCCTCATGGATGAGGTTGTGATCATGGCACCGTGTCCTCTCATGTTGTTGTTTTTGTTGTTTGTATGTTTTAACTCATATTAGTTGTTTGGGTTTGTCTTGCAGAAACGGTGGTCTGACATGTTCTCCTGCATAATTGCCAAGGGAACGACCATCGAGGAGATCTGTACCGGCACTGCTGGTAGCAGAAATGGTGCATTGCAGCTTGTGAGTGGTGAACAAACTGATGTTCATCATACGTATATAACACAACTCAGGTGTAGCATCTGAAAGTTTTTTTATGTTGTTGCAACAGATGAAGGCAGAGTTACAGGTGCTCTCACCACTGGTTCCCATTAGGGAGGTGACGTTTCTCAGATTCTGCAAGCAGCTAGCTAAGGGTGCATGGGCTGTAGTGGATGTGTCCATTGATGGATTTGTGAGGGATCAGTATCCAGAAGCAGCATCCACCACTGCAAACATGAAGTGCCGGAGGCTGCCTTCTGGCTGTGTTGTGCAAGACACCCCCAATGGCTTCTGCAAGGTACAATAACCAAAATCCATTCACTTTTTTCCTAAAGATATTTAGATGGAGGTCTAAAACAACACTGCCGTAACCAGTTTGGTGCAGAAAAAGGCTGGTTTTTTGCAAATTCATGGTAAGATCAGCACACTAACATTGAAGCGAAACTCATCTTCCTTCAGAGCAATAGGTCAGAAAGTCCTATCACTGTGCCTCTCCCAGAAGATCAGAACATCAACACTAATCAATTATATTAGTTTCAGAGGCCTTCTGCTCATATAAAAATTTAGAAGTGTGCAATCTTTAGTTCCAATTTTCACAGCCACCGTGCCTCTTTCAGAATGGAGGCACTGTGATGTTCCTTTCTGAGTTTTCAAGTGGTTTTATTAGTTTAGTGGTGTCATCTAGTGATCGCCACACAGCAGGTTGCATCAAAGCCTAGGCTTGTGTCTCCAATGGTTTAATCTTACGAGCTCACAACCCCAATTAAATAATCAATTGGTCAGCTAGGTGGGGGATTAAACAAGTAATTTGGGAATAATTAACTGGTTTTGTAGACCCAACACTATTCTCCAAGCATGCTCATTTGCATTTGTTTAACCAGGGGTTCCAATTTTCCAAGGGGATTAGATACTTCTACTTCTGGGATGTTGTCCCTTGGGCAACTTACTGTCTTCAATTTAATCGATATGTCTCTTCTTGGTAGAAGTCTAATCCACTTGTTCAATTGTTTATTTTAAAGAAAATAGTCTTTGTATCCTTTGGGTTTGCACCAGAGCTTAATATTATCTGGATCTCAATCACTCGTTTGCTGCATAGATGAGTGGTTCTGTTTCAAAATTTTGCACTCGACAAATAAGAGAACTAAATGTAATCCATTCTATGTTGTATCTCTTTGTCGATGACTTCTCAGCGAGTCATTATTCTGGAGCTTTGAAACAAAAAAATGTTTGGGTATTATTTCACACATAAATTCACATGTTGTCAATGGCAGCCTATGAGTTAATTATATGCACATCATAACAGGTGGTAGCCTGTTATTTTAAGGGTTTTAGGAGGGAAATATTTTGGAACTAGTCGAATGCCATTCTTGGGGCATATCATAGGGCAAGGAATTAACAGTAAGATGCCAAGGCCGGAATGATGTCCATACTTGTGGCCAGTCCGTCCATGTGCACAAAGATCCGCTGTTCCTAGATCAAACTGGAGATACTGTCATTTCACACTGGATATCCTTTATGTGGTTTTGCTTACTTATCTTGCGCCTTGTTCTTCAATGGTACTTCTCTTTGTGGATGTCCCACAATAAGTTCACATCTCGAGACAGCCCTATAATCAGTCATCTCTCATGTTTGTTTTTTTCACATCTCAAACCTTGGCCAAAATATTATGCACAAGAGGTGAAAACAAATTGTCTTGGCACTATAGCCAGCAGCCACAGTAGTGCAGTAGTATTGCACTGCAAATCTCTTTTGGTGTACTTGCATCTCAAGGCATGTGCCATGTGGCTTGCATGTATGGGCTAATAGATACAGTTGCATTCTTGCATGTGTACTGTAGGTCACATGGGTTGAACATACAGAATATGATGAGACATCTGTGCATCAGATCTATCGGCCTGTTTTCCGTTCTGGCCTTGCAATTGGGGCAGGGCGGTGGCTTGCAACGCTGCAGCGCCAGTGTGAGGGCCTGGCCATCCTCATGTCATCCGCTGCAGTGCCAGAGCATGACTCAGCAGGTACAAGAGTAAAATGCCACTATGTAGCATTCACGCAGCATGCTTTGCATGTAGAGTACAACCCTCAAACTGAAATGACAATATGCAGCATGTGCCACAGCTATCTTGCCAGAGGGGAAGCGGAGCATGCTTAGGCTGGCACGACGGATGACAGAGAACTTCTGTGCTGGTGTAAGTGCGTCATCTGCACGCGAATGGAGCAAGCTGGACGGCGTGACTGGCAACATTGGGGAGGATGTACGTATCATGGCACGGAAGAGTGTGGACGAGCCTGGGGAGCCACCAGGGGTCGTGCTGAGTGCTGCCACGTCGGTATGGATACCAGTGGCATCTGAGCGGCTATTCAACTTCATGCGCAATGAGCAGATGCGTGCTGAGTGGGACATCCTCAGCAACGGTGGCCCCATGCAGGAGATGACGCGCATTGCCAAGGGCCAGCAGGATGGCAACTCTGTATCTCTACTCAAGGCCAGTGTGAGTATTAGCTCCTGCTACTTCATATCTAGTTCTTTCTATTCATGCTACTTCATATATAGTTCTTTCTGTTTATGCTAGTCACATGCCTAGCTGACTACTGGGCGATAACTTCAGTCAAGATGTGAAAATGCCAGTGTGTTGAGGGGGACCTCTCTCATCACTTCAACAGATTAGATATAGGTCAAGTGTAGTAATGCCAAATGCTGAGCATAACTAGCTACCTATGCTTGTGTGATAAAATATGAGGAATCTGGAGTTCTTAAGAACAAACTTATTAGTAGATGTAGCTTTGCAACAGTGGGCACATTTAACTGAAAGTATTAATGCAAAGAACCAAAGTAAAATTTACAGACATTTTTCAAATAAAATAATGCTTTCATGTAGTAGTGACGTAGAGGAGCAAAATGAAATAGCGACGTAGAGGAAAATGCATAATGTAGTAGTGACGTAGAGGAGCACAAACAACTGTTAAGCAGCTTTCCATTAAAGATTGTTGGAAGTCTCAAGGAAGATGAAAAGCTGATAATCATGCATGGTCGACTAAAGAAAGGAAAGACTAGACTGACTTGCAGAGCGAAACTTTGTGAAAAGGGTGCATGGTGAGGCCAAGCATAGAAGAAGGTACAGATCTTCTTGGAAAGATATCAGTAGTAGCTGACAATTGACAACTTAGACAGCGGTCAGAGTCTATGGACTTTTCTCTAGTGTGGGTCAACATCAATTATGCCATAGTGGGTCTCGCTCAAATAATACTCAAATCATAAATAGTTTCACTGGCAGAGAATTTCATCATTTTGTTCTGACTTCAGATATTCTCAGATGCATTGTTGATTCTTCCTGTTCTTTTATATTTTGCACAACCCTAACACCTCCTGTTCTATTCCGCAGGCTGTGAATACCAACCAGAGCAGCATGCTGATCCTACAGGAGACGTGCACCGATGCGTCTGGCTCGATGGTTGTGTATGCCCCAGTGGATATCCCAGCAATGCACCTTGTCATGAGTGGAGGGGACTCTACATGTGTTGCACTCCTGCCATCCGGTTTTGCCATTCTGCCCGACGGGCCTACCATTGGTGCCCACAAGACAAGCGGCTCGCTGCTCACCGTTGCATTCCAGATACTTGTCAACAGCCAGCCCACTGCCAAACTCACTGTAGAGTCAGTTGAAACCGTAAACCACCTCATTTCCTGCACCATCAAGAAGATCAAGACGGCCCTGCGCTGTGACACCTGAACGCAAGGGGTGGGATTTTTGGCTGGAGGGTACATCTTGCGACGAGTCTTGAGTCAAGAACGAACCTCTCGATGGAAGAACCCTTTGCTAAATAGTAAGGACCGATCGGGGCAGGTTCTTAGTACAGAGCAATGGTGGTGGTTCGGGTATTGACTCAGTGTCGCTGCCGTTGTACGTTTTCTCCGTCGAACGAAGATGGGAGAACCAATCTGCATTTTGGACACCTGTAGCAGGCTAATCTTATGCTTTACTTGCATGGTTCTAGGGAGTCGGAGTCATTTAGGTTTTTTGTTGGTTGGCTCATAGTGTTCGTGTGGTCTCTGGTTTTTTTGTTGGTTGGCTCATGGCATTCGTGTGGTCTCTGGTTTTTTTTGGTAGCGATACTTCTTGTGTTATGTAGGAGCTCCGAATTGTTGTCAATCTCAGGTCCTCATAGAATACCCCGATCAACAGTCTCGAGCTTTTGTTGGTCTGTGCCGGCCCAAAGAGCTAGTTAGGCTTGTTGGGCCGACTGGGTCTATTTATTTTTTCGGTTCAAACCAAGTTTGCCAATATATGATTTGCTAAAGCGTAGAGTAATGTGTTAAACCAAGCTTGGTCCTACACCTAGAACAAGACCAAGCCTAGTTCTATCGGGCCGGTAATTGGGTACAGGTCTACACAAACCATGTCAATTGCACATATGCACGAGTTGTACCACAAACAAAACCATCCTTCTGTGCTGGTAGTTGCACAAATTCGTTGGTTTTGACAAATTACGTGACGATCACAGATGCTACACAGAGTTAATCAGCATCAGATAGAGTAAACAACACAGTCTGCACAAGCTCCAACCACAACACAATCCACAAGATGCTTGCACCAAGGAAATCAACTTTGCGGGCCGGATGTGATATTATGAGTTGATTAAAAGAAAAACTAGTCACTATGCTTTGCTAATTGGCACCGTAAAGCAATTAGTTGGATGGCTACCTTAAGCTACATAAAATTGAATCCTAATACAAGCAAATTCTCGAATACCAAATATGTTACATGAAAATGCCGCAACATAACCTTTTTGTGGGGATTGAATCTTCCACCTATATTAGTTAAGACTGACGGACACTGCTGGTTGTTATCGGTTTATAAAGCATTCAAAACTCTGTACAAGGTGCCTATTGGTTTTGCAAGCTAATGCACTCTCCTTACAGTAGAAAGCTAAAGAAAACTCAATTAGTCTCACAAAAGTATATCAATTTCACAAAGATTTATGTTGAATTCGTTATTTGAATATAGCACTAGGCAAAAAAAATTATACTAGAAGGAACACAAAGTAATCCAAGGGCCATCAAGTAGGCCCATTTAGAGTTATTTAGAGTTATATAAAGAATTTAAGACTTATGGGCTATCAAGATTGTGTTAGATGTAAGCTCAATTCGAACTTAGTTTGAGTCTAACACGGGTCAAACTTGTGCCCTAAAGCTTCAAATCTAATTTGAACTAATCTCGAGCTAAGCTTGAATAATATTGCATATGTGTGTATATTAGAACAAAACTCTTCAGCATAAGTCGAGCCAAGTCGATCTCAATAATTTTTATGTTATTGACCCATTTTTGAGATTATTCGAGCCAAGCTTATGCCCAGTTCCAAACTCATGCAAAATTTGAGTCGGCCTCGGCTTTTGGAGCCATCTAGAGCCAAGATGGAGGTAGGTTTCAAGCGAAGCGAAACCTGGAATGGATGGACTTACTTGGCATCCACTGGTTGACATGCCTAGGCAAGCTAACCTTTGTCTAGGCAAGCTAAGTTGCTAGGGTAGCTCAATAGTTCAAACTAGAAGTGTAATCGGATCCGGATATAATCGGATAATTCGGATACTGAATCCAAAAAATCAAATTCGGATGTCTTTTTGGATATCCGATTATCTAATTGGATTCGGATTCGGATATATATCCGATTATTTTCTCGGATTCGGATATTATCCGAATTTGTTTAGGTATATTGCACAACCTCTCCCATCCAACCGTCCCACGTCCCCGTCGCCGCCGCCTCCTCCTCCTTCGGCCCCGCTGCCGCCGTCTCCTTTGCCATCTCCCGTCATTGCCTTCCTCCCTCATCTGGCCGTCCCCCGTCCCCACCGCCGCTGTCGCCTCCTCCCCCGTCTGCCGTCGCCTCCCCCCCGTCCCAGCCGCCATCGCCTCTTCCCTCATCCCTGTCGCCGCCGTCTCCTTTGCCGTCTCCCGTTGCTACCTTCCTCCCCCATCTCCACTGCTTCCCGGCTGCCTCCTCCTCTCTCGTCCCCCATCGGTGGCGCCACCTCCCCGCCGCCCCTGTCGCCCGTCCCCACTGCTTCCCAGCGGCCTCCTCCTCGTTTGTCCCCCATCAACGGCGCCACCTCCCCGCTGCCCCTGTCCCCCGTCCCGGCTGCTTCCCGGCTGCCTCCTCCTCTCCCATGCCCCATCGGCCGCGCCACCTCCCCGCCGCCCTCGTCCCCCGTCCCCACGGCCTCCCTGCCGCCCCTGTCCCCCGTCCCCGCTACTTCCCGGCCTCCTCCTCCTCGTCCTCTACCTGCCTTGTCCCCACCATTGCCCCCAACCTGTCCTCGCCGCCTCGACCCCTGTCAGCCGCCTCGTCCCCGCCACCGCGTCCACACGGCCGTCTCCTCCTCTTGCATCCATGCCGCCTCCTTGCGTCCCCGCGTCCCTGTGGCCGTCTCCTCCTCCCGTGTCCAAGCTACCTCCCCACAGCCGTCTCCTGAAACAACAGTATAATCCGAATAATATTCAAATTTGATCTGAATAGAGTAAAAATCCGATTCGAATTCGAATTCGATAACTATTCGATTCGTATCCGAATTCGAGTATATCCAAATTTGTATTAGAATTCGATTAAAGTTAATAGGATTTGGATTTGATATGACCATTATCCGACCAAATCTGATCCGATTACACCCCTAGTTCAAACCACCGTGAAACCCGAGAACAGCCAAAACATTCCAACATAAGACATTGCACACATGGCAAAATGTTAATATCGATAGATAGCACTAAAAATGTGAGAACTGTTTCCTTAAAATATCTACATCCATCATGCTACATAAGCATAATATTTTCCTTCACGAAGGCACTATATAACATGCAAAGATCTTAGGATGATAGAATGGCAATCAACCGTCCGCGCATGACAACATTGTTAACTTGACATGCTAAGTTAGCATGTCAAAGCAGCTGCACAAAGTTCTTACTATCTGCAACAAGTTCATCGTACTTTTGTTGTCTCTCTCACCAACACAAACTTAGCCAGGAGGTCAGAAAGCTGAAATGACCCTACACCATCACAGGTTTTTCTTTTGTGCAAATCCAATTTCCTGTGCAAATAGACATGCATGTTTCTTCAACAAAAGAGAAACTTAAAATAACCATATGTACAAAAGATGAAATTGCGATGTAATGGCACGAGGGTTTTTAAGCCTTGGAAGCAGTGTGGTTTGTTGTGATAAAATTGTTATACTGACAAAATAACATCAGACGTCTTTCTACTATTTTGATTTTGTTCAATCAAGATCTTATATTCCAATTTTGTTGACTTGAACTCTTGTATTAATTCACTACAATAAAAACTTTTTTGAGATATTTTTCTAATATAGTAGAGGTGTCTTTTTTTTTTATCTCTACACGTTTGTAGAGACGTTTTTTGAAACACCAGAAAAACATCTCCTCCTATATTGTCACTATGATTAGAGAGATATTTTATATACCGTCTTTATTAATATAGTGGTATTACATAAAGACATTAAATTTTGCCTCTAGCATTGGTGATTTTATCAGTGCCAAACTTCAAACTCATGATTTTATGGGCAAATACTTTCTGAATATGGCACATAAACCACCCCAACCACACCTACTCATTTATTTAGAATGCGAAGGAAATTATAATATTAGAACTTTCTCTCAAGGATTTAATCTCTAAAACATCTCGAAAAACATCTCCATATATCAAATTTAATTTAAAATGTCAGAAGAACTAGGTGAGCCCCTGCGTGTTGCCGTGAGTATTGAGAAAAGAGATTTGTAGATGATGTATGGTATTTGTCGACGATTGGAATTCAGGGGTCCTTCTGTCGAATTTATGCAAAGAAGAGTGTGATGAAGAAACAAGCCAATTAGACAAATTCTTAAGGTATTCAAACTATCTATGAATCTAAGATACGGTATAGAGTTATCCAGGTTCAAGCTCTCTTAGAAGAGTAACGACCCTACGTCTTGTGTATTTGACTATGTGAGAAAAATGATTACAGAGAAATTGTTACAATGTGTGTGAGCTAGTTAATCCTATCTCTACTAAGCCTAGTCTTCTCTATAGTCGTTGATCCTCCCATGATCCTTCCTTTGAAGGCCTTCTTATACTTGCCGAAGAGATCTCGGTTATCCTCCTGAAGACACGACCCACGATTACTCATAACCGCCCCGAAGTGGTAGCTGTGAGCTCGTGGGTACATGGTGGTTGCCGTAGATCATGGGTACATGGCAGTTTGGCAGTCTTGACTCGGTCGTCGTGGAACTGCCTTACCACCCTAATCTCCTTCGACGGTTACCTTGTGAGGGATTTATTATTATCTCGAGATTAATCATAAGGATCATGATAAGATAATGGTAAAGGATGATCGCGTACTGCTGCGACCATGGTAACAAGATCAGACCTTGTATCTGCGAGAGAGTCTGGTCATAGGGATATATCTCTGCGGTCATAGTGTTCTCGGATATAGCATAAGATATGGGTTTTTATGATGATAAGTGTTTTGGATTTGTGCGAAATGAATATGATTTTTGAGTTATATCCAGAATGCCTTTGGATAACTTGATGTCCTTCCTTCTGGCCCTTAGCGACCATAGAGTGAACCTGTGACTATGGCTATGGGCGACCATGGAACGCTTGTGCGACCATGGAAGCTCAAAAACAGCTAACAATCCTCATTAGTATTGTATCCAAAATTGAATGATTATGCCAAAGTTATGCATTGATTCGATCAAGTATGCCCTGACCAATCATTAACAGACCTTGTATTATTTGAACTGGACTAACACGAGTAGGTTTTGTGAAGATACGACCGGTTTGGTATATATGACCACGACCATACTTGGTCAAATAGGACCATGTGTTTTGGGTTGAATGACCATGATCACGACCTGTGCCCACACGACTAGTTTTGAACTAAACTACCATTATCATGTTTTGTATTGACAATGAAGTATTACCTGTGAAAGTAAAAAAAAATGGCCGAACAGTAATTTTCGGGGCGATCTTCGAGGTCCACTGGTCATTTTCTCTCTGTGGTCGACCAGTTTTTGGACTAGATGTACATGAGCAGGGTTTATGGTGATAGAATAAAATTAGCCCAAGCAGTAAAAAAAATTGGTCGAAATGTGGGAGCCGTCAAATACCAGAGCTTGTATTATTTGACTGGTCATTTTGTTTTGTTGCGGTCGAATCAGCAGCATCATTTTTTGCATTTGTACGATGGTCGTTTTTTGGTTTTTGGTCGAATGACCTTGCAATGGGTGTGGTTGAATGCGGTGACCTAGTCTATGTAGGATCAAAGATGCCGACTAGAGGGGGTGAATAGGAGACTTTTAAAAACTTCAATTTAAAACGAATTCTAACAAATAAAGAAATCAAGAACAAATAACAATAATATTAGAAAGAGGAGGAGAAGACGAACACAACGATTTTTACCGAGGTCTCGGAGACTCGCCCAGTCTCCCCTAATCCTCGTTGAAGCACTCAAGTGAATGAGTCTTACTTCAATATCCACGAAGGATATTTCTCACTAATTGTTGCTCCTTATCCACTCCAGAAAGGCGAGCACTGATGCCTTTTACACACTTGTCGAGCATCTCCAACAAACTTCGAACGGAGAGATCAACGGCCACGCCACCAAACTGTCTAGGTGAGGGCGTTCATCAAGAGTAACGAGTAACAAGGTCTTCTCTAAACCTCCAAATACGCACCGAAAACTATGAGTATGCAAATGCTATGAACTAAAAAACTCGGTGAATCTCAGAAACACTTGACTTGATCAAAAGATCAAGATTTTGTGTAAAAGACTAAAGCTCAAGAGTATATAAGAATGCAAGGCTGCTGGATTTTTAAAACAAGTGCTCAAAGACTCTATTTATAGCCTCAATAATCAAAAGAACCGTTGGAACTTGAACTGAAAATCAGCAGCTCAAACTGACAATCAGTTTGCCATACTGACAGTCAGTTTGGGTCACGACCAGAAAGAAGTAAAATCCGAAGATAAATCAGCTAGCCGTTTGAGGTCGAAAATGGAAACAAAATAGTGCAAACTGATAATCAGTATAGCACACTGACAGTCAGTCTCAAACTCAACGGCTGACAAAATTTACGGATGAAAAATACTAGTCGTATGTGGTCGTATAAGGAAATTGATACCTTATGTTGCCTCTAGGCTCCTATTATTGTTGATTTTGATTATTGATGACATTAAGTGTTTTTTGATCTAATCATGTTTTTGAGCTATATGTATGCAGATACCTAAGAGCTATTTCTCCTAAGGTCGCAGTATTGCCAAAGTCGCAAGCACAAAGTCGGCAAGAAGAAAGCCGCAGAGACCTAATCTATCTGGAGGATTTGTAAGTCACAAACACAAGGTCGCAGTGTTGTCCGAGGTTGCAAGTCCAAGGTCACGAGCTATGGTCGCACGCGCAAGATCGCCAAGAATGAAGCTACAAAAGACTTAAGAGCTTTGTTGGGAAGACATGCAAGATGATCAAGATGAACCCAACATGAAAAAGATAAAGCACAAGTCGCAAGATACAAAGACAAAACACAAATCGCAAAAGTGAAGTTGCAAAGGACCTGAGGTAAGATCGATCTTTACTTTTTTACCGATCTCGGAGTTTGAAGGTTGATCAGTTTAGAAATTTGTTTTTAGTTTAACCGTACTATAAAGAGGGGTTGCAAGTCCTCTCTACATTTCCAGTATAAACCGAGAAACTACTAGGTGATTGCATTGCATTTGTTTCGGTTGTATTTGATTTGGATTTTCAGATGAGGTTTTGACAACAGAAGAGTTTTGGCTTTTTCTAGAAAGATCTAGGCAGATCTGACTTTTTATTCTGCTGCAAAAAAGATAGCTCTTTAAATTATATTTCAAACAAGCTATCAAACACTTAAATCGGATTTTTGGATCAAAATTTATGGATGTTTTTATCCAAACTGACTGTCAGTTATTTGGTTTTTCAGTTGAGTTTTTGACAGTAGAAGAGTTTTGTATTTTCTAGAAAGATCTAGGCAGATCTGATTTTTGCTTCTGTTGACAAAAATGTAGCCCTTTAAATTATCTTTCAAACGAGCTATTAAAATCTTAATTTGGATTTCTGGATTTAAAGTTATGGCTATTTTTATTTATATTGACTGTCAGTTTGAATGTCAGTTTGTGTTAACTGACAGTTGTCCAGAGAGGTTGTTTTTTGAGCTGAAATTTTTTGAACTAAACTGACTGTCAATATGACCATGCTGACTGTCAGTTTGCATTTCGACCTCAAGTCGTTTTATTTGAGTTTCTGTTTCAACTGGTCGATGTTTTGGTCGAACTGACTGTCAGTTTGGCCTAACTGACTGCCAGTTTGGGGTTTCAGTTTCCATATACGATCACAAACGGCTAGCAATTTTTTATCCGTAATTTTTGTCGGCCGTTGTGTTTGTAACGGACTATCAGTATGGTAAACTGATTGTCAGTTTGAGCTGCTGATTTTCAGCTTGAGCTCTAACGGCTAATTTGATTCTTGAGGCTATAAATAGAGCCTTTGAGCATTCGTTTTATACATCTAGCAGCCTCACATTCTTATACACTCTTGAGTTTTAGTTCTTTACACAAAACCTTGATCTGTTGATCAAGTCGAGTGTTTCTGAGATCCACCGAGTTTTTCTGTTCGCATTGTTCTTGCATACTTAGAGTTTCTCAGTGATTGTTGGAGGTCTAGAAGAGACCTTGCTGCTTATTACTCTTGGTGAACGCCCTCACCTAGACGGTTTGGTGGCGTGGCCGTTGACCTCTCCTGTTGGGAGATTGTCGGAGAGGGTCGGCATATTTGTAAAAGGCATCGGTGCTCGCCTTTCCAGAGTGGACAAGGAGTAACCATTAGTGAGAAATATCCTTTGTGGATTTTGAAGCAAGACGCAATTCACTTGAGTGCTTCAACGAGGATTAGGGGAGACCGGACGTGTCTCCGAGACCTCGGGAAAAATCTTGTGTTTGTTCTCTCTATCTTTTCTTTTTAATATATTGAATTGCAATTTGGTTTTTCTCTTTGCAAAATTTGTTTTTATTTAAAGTTTTTAAAGTCTCCTATTCACCCCCCTCTAGTCGGCATCCTTGATCCTACACCTTATACTGACAGTCAGTATTACACACTGACAGTCCATATGGACCACAAAAATGACCAGATTCAACAATATCTCAAATAAATCAACTTGAGGTCGAAATCCAAATTAACAGTCAACATGGTCATGTTGACAGTCAGTATAGCACAAAAAATTTTGACTCAAAAAACACACTCTCTGGACAACTGTCAGTATAAACAAACTAACATTCAAACTGACAATCAGTATGAATAAAAACAGTTATAACTTTAAATTCAGAATTCCAAATTTAGTGTTTAATAGCTCGTTTGAAAGATAACTTAAAGGGCTATTTTTTTGTCAATAGAAGCAATCTAGTCTGCCTAGATCTTTCTAGAAAATGCAAAAACTTTTATGCTGTCAAAAATGCAACTGAAAATCCAAATCTTTCAAAATCAAATCTATCTGAAACAGATGCAATTTAGTGACCTAGATTTCTCGGTTTATGCTGGAAATGTAGAGAGGACTTTACAACCTCTCTTTA
Source organism: Pharus latifolius (assembly GCA_019359835.1). NCBI lineage: Eukaryota > Viridiplantae > Streptophyta > Magnoliopsida > Poales > Poaceae > Pharus > Pharus latifolius. The sequence goes on from CM033322.1 coordinate 10,105,228, forward strand.
TAGTACGATTAAATCTAAAAATAAATTTTTCTAAACCGATCAATCTCCAAACACCGAGATCGGTAAAAATAGAAACACAATTCTTACCTCAGGTCCTTCGCAACTTCACTTTTGTGATTTGCGTCTCATCTTACAACTTGTGCTTTATACGTTGGGGTCATCTTGATCTTCTTGTACATCATTCCAACGAGTCACTGTATCGAGTATCTCAAAAACATGATTAGTCCAAAAACAATTTGTTTTCATTAATCATCAAAATTAGGTGAGGCATAACAGCCTAGATGCAACAGTCTACTGTACAAAAGAGATTGTTTGGTCTATTTTTTCCACTGGTCAAAGCCGAAGATCTGGTAGTGGTCGAGTGTGTTTGTGGTAGAATAAAATTAGCTCGAGCAGTAGGAAAACTTGGTCAAAATGTTGGGGCTGTCAAATAACAGAGCTTGTATTATTTGATTGGTCATTTTGTTTAGTTGTGGTCAAATCAACAGCATCGTTTCTTGGATTTGTACGCTAGTCGTTTTTTGGTTTCTGGTCGAATGATCTTGCAATGGGTGTGGTTGAATGCGGTGACTTGGTTTACTATACAAAAGAGGTTGCCTGGTCTATTTTTTCCACTGGTCGAATCCTAGATCTGGTCATAGTCGAGTGTACTTGTGATAGAATAAAATTAGCCTGAGCAGTAAAAAAATTGGTCAAAATTTGGGGCCCGTCAAATAATAGAGTTTGTATTATTTGACTGGTCATTTTGTTTTGTTGTGGTCGAATCAACAGCATCATTTTTTGGATATGTACGATGGTTGTTTCTTGGTTTCTAGTCGAATGACCTTGGAATGCTATAGTCGAATGCAGTGACCTAGTCTACTGTACAAAAGAGATTGTCTGGTCTATTTTTTCCACTAGTCGAAGTCGAAGGTTTGGTCTTGGTCGAGTGTGTTTAACAGCTGGCGAGTACAGGACAACTGGACCATGGGGGCACGTTCGACAGTCCAGATGAAGTAAACACACCAAATCAATGTGTAGGAACAAAACGACGATGTGGTCTAACGTGGACCAAACGTTTGAACCGCACGGCAAAAGTGGTGGGATCCACGCGGACGACACGGATGAAACGAAGATGCCGATCGAATGGCAACGAACGTGGCATCGATATGGCACAGCGTGGGGGCGAGTTAAGGTTTGGATTGTATATAACTATATATGATGCCTCTAGATGATTATCTTTTGTGCGTCATATTCTAAAATGTCTTAAAAATGTCTGGAGGAGTAAGGTTCAAAGTCATTTTTAAAATGTCTAAAAAAACGTCTCTAAAGAATAAATTCTACTGAGATTTGTAAAGTGTCTCAAAGAACGTCTCTAGAGGAAAAATATTTAATATCAATTTCTAATGTCTCAAAAAAATGTCTCTAAAGCACATCATTTGATTTTTAAAGACGAATTCACAAAAATACTTTTACAAAAATGTCTCCAGAGGAGCTTTTTGTTGTAGTGGTTATACTTGTCTAATTGGACCCTTTGATTAGTATAACAGATGAAAAAGACATGAAATTTAATAGATGTTAATATGGACTGCCAGATCATCCATAAAATATTTACATGTACAAATAGAAAAGAGTAAAACCACTAGAGAAAACATGAGCTAAAACTTTCCATCTCTTACAAGTGTTGTGATGATTTTCTCTCTTTTTTATGTATGTACTCGTAAACATTTCATGAATAATAAAATATCCATGTGGTGCATGTTAAGTGTCATGTCATTTTTTATTTATTTATCATATTAATAGAATGGTTCGATTTGATAAATGTGATTAATATAGAGACTGAAATCAATAAAATTATAATACAAGAATTTTGATTGAAAAAAATCAAATAAAAGAGAGATGTCTAACACTATGTTGCCATGTTATAACTTACGATGGCTAACCGTTCCATATAAAAACTTTGTATAGAAAATTTCCAATGCCTCGTCTTCAAAACTGTGAAGAAAAAAAAAATGCATTCCAGGTGGAAGGACGCGGTGAACAAGAGTGTACGGATGGTCTTTTTTTTTTTGGGCCCGTGTTCGATGAGACGGCGATGAGATCTTTGTCGGTTCTATTGCTATCTCCAATATTCTTTTGTCTTTTGAAATTATATAAGAGAGATAGCATTTTATTTAGATAGAAAGTTAAGTAAAAATTAAATATTTTAATACATAGATAATAAAAAAGAGATGATATGCTCCGTCACTAAAAACAAACACCGATTTTTACTAAAAAATTTTTATTGAAAAAACTCAAAAAATCAATCAAAAATGAACTCAATACAAATGGGACTAACAAATAGACCAAAATAGTATTGGATCCACCTATTAGTAATAAGGTACACATGTATATTAGTGGGCACATGAAACGATAAATATACACCCAAACAACATACTTCCTCCGTTCCGTTTTGCTAGGTATATAATTTTTTTCGCAAAGACCAAGTAGTAGCCGGTGCTGTCATTAACTGATAGAAATTTACGCGCTGTGTATTTATGAGAACCCATTGTTCGCTCCGCGCCATGCATGCACACGCTCGCCGCGTGCACCCGTGCATGCGCTCGCCCCCGCGCGAGAAAATTTGGCCATGCATGCATGCGCTCGCCGCGCTCGCCCGCGCGAAAAAATTTCGCCATGCCTGCATGCGCTCGCCGCGCGAAAAATTTCGCAACGCCTGTGCGGAATAGAGCCGGCAAAAACCCAGTTCGAAATTTTGATTCATCCATGACGCCCGAAAATTCGAGTATAAATTGGGAGGAGATCCATGGCGCCCATGACACCAGTCTATCGTCATCACTTCCTTCTTCCATGAAGAATTTCGACCTAAATAAGCCGATCAATTGGGAGGAGATCGACGATCTAACGTGCAATGATCCTTGCGGTGAAGGTCTGTCTATGGCCATACATTTTTTTTAAGTGTGTTTGTTTCTTTTTGCAACAGTGCTCACTAGTTCTTTCATCTTCTTGCATGAACAGTGCTCACTAGTTCTTTCTTTTTTTAAGTGTGGTTGTTTTCTACTGGCCCTCCTCGTTGAGCTTGTAAGATCGAGGATGCCGACTAGAGGGGGGTGATTAGGAGGCTTTTTAAATTTTCTTTCCCGCTAAGTAATTTTAATCACGATAATTGTTTGAGCTAAATTATACAATGAGGCTTAAAGACAATTTAAACAATTTGTTGCATTCAACTAAATGAACTATTCAATATGACAAGCAAGAATGGTAAATTTAGCAATTGTGTCAAGATGAAAGTAAAGCAATTATAAAATATGTAATTGACACAATATTTTTTACCGAGGTCTCGGAGACTCGCCCGGTCTCCCCTACTCCTCGTTGAAGCGCTCGCTCAGAGTCTCGCTTCTATATCCACGAAGGATATCTCACTAGGGTTGCTCCTTCTCCACACCGGATAGGGGAGCACCACACCTTTCACAATCTTTTGCCGGCCTCTCCGACAAGTTTCAATTGGAGAGATCGCGACTCTCCTCCGGCACCGTCTAGGCGAAAGCGATCACCAAGAGTAACAAGCCGGACACGCTCACTTGAACAAATCAAGTGCTAGAAGCTCAAATATGCAAACGATATGCTCAACACTCTAGCACTAGCAAACAAATGGTGATTCAAATGCACTAAGCACTCTTAACTTCACACACTTTGCTCCCTCTCTCAAATCACTCAAGATTTGGGCTTAAATCTAGCCTCTAAATGCAAAATATCAAAATGCAAACTCTTGGCTAGCTTATTAGCTGAAAAATGAACTCCTTGAGCACCCAAAAATGAAGCCAAACACGAAATATTTATAGCCTCAAAGAAAAACTAGCCGTTTGCAACAAACTGAGCCAGATTTGTACAGGCCGGACAATGTCCGGCCACTTCAGATAGTGTCTGATCAGTTCAACGAAAAACAGCCGTTGCAACGTGTCAGTTACCGTTGGGCGAAATTTGTGAAGGCCGGACGGATACTATTTGTCCGGACAAATGGATATGTCTCTGTTAACTCTCGGCTCAAATAACTTATACAGGCCGGACAATGTCCGGCCATTTCGGACAAAGTCCGCCCATGACGGACAAATGCCCCGGACGGATGCATTTGTCTCTGTTTCATTTCTTGGCTCAAAAAATTTGTACAGGCCAGACAATGTCCGGCCATTTCGGCCAAAGTCCGGCCACTTCGGACAGATAGCCCCGGACGGATGCATTTGTCCGGCCACTGCACACTAACAGTAAAACAAGCATAACTTTTGATCCAGAGATCCGATTGAGGTGATTTTTGGCTTGTTAGAAAGATAACTCAGAGCTCTACAATTTTTTCAACAGAAGAAAGACCTAGAAAGGTCTAGAAACTTATAAAAAACTTAGAAACTTTCTTGCTGTCAAAATGGCCAATCCAAAAATCATCTCAAATGCAATTTAGGGTATTTGCACATACGGATTTGCCATTTTCTCGCGGATGTGCTTGCTGTCACTCAGCAATGACCATGACCACACAGGTCTGACATCCGATCGAAAACAAGTGGTCGATAGGGTTTGGTCAAGCGTACGCAAGCGAGTCGAAAACTGGTACGACCAGTCCGAACTCCTACGACCACGCCCAAACCCTAAACATAAAGCCGCCAAACAAGCAACACGACCACGACCACGTATCAACACTGATATGATCAGAATATGCAAATACGACCACGACCAGCTCTAGATAAATAAACCAATTTAAACAGCTGGTGATCACGACTAAGTGCAGTTTTCAAAACATTTAATCTAATGCACATGAACTACACTTAGACTCACTAGCAATGCAAGACACTAATGCAAGATGATATGAATGCATCTGAGCTTCCGCACTAGATAGATTCAAGCTATTAGTTTCCGACCCCTCTTAATAGTACGGTCAAACTAGTAAAAAGAAACCTATCAACCCGGTCTGTCTCCAAACACTGAGACCGGTAAAACCCTAAGAAAACAATCCTTAATCTTGGATTTTACCTTACGTGGAGTTTGACCTCGTGAAACTCGATCGCTCGACGCTTGTCATCGCAAAGCTCGATCTCGCTAAGCTTGACCACACGAAGCTCGACATTTCGACGCCTGTCTTCACAAAGCTCGTCCTCGCTAAGCTTGACCTTGCTCGAGATGTCTCATATCGTCTTCATCCTCTTCCCACCCTTGCTCGCGTTTATCCTGCAATCAATCTGAGACTACAACACGTACACTCAATACACAATATTAGTCTCAAATATAGGTCGTCATTAATCACCACCAGAGAAACTACTCCACACAGGAGTTAGATCGACAGTTTCTCTTTCCAGTGAAATGACGCAACCATATTAAACGAGTAGCAAATGAGTATGAGATAGAAAACAATCATATAGATCATAGATGATAAACACATATGCACATGATCTATACTACTCATGTCATGATATCAATCTAATCAGATGATCAAAGTGATGAGCTCTCTCTCAACATATGAATTGATATGAAATCCACAACTGGAGTCATCAACTTCAAGATTTATCATATAACATCTTGATCAATTAATTAGCACAAGCTTGATACATCCATCTAGTTCCCCCTCTACATATGCATCAATATCAAACCCGCAACCGAGGAAACATCCAATTCAGGGTTTACATCAACTCAACTTACTCGTGCTGAATCAGGGTTTATCTAATTTGTCATTTGATCATCAAATATGACATTTTTCAGATTAACTTTAATCATCATAGATTTATCCAAATCGTCATTAATCATCAAAATCTAGATACTAAGATCTACCTAGATCCAATAGAGCTGATGATGCGGCAACAAAGTATATATAGATCGACCACCTGCTGCCATCGTGTGCATGCATGCATGAGCGAGCAGCCCGCATGCATGGTGTTGCCTCTTCGTTCACCCCGCATGCATGCAGCATTAGTGCGCGATCTGGCAAGCGGCCCGCGTCGGTTACACTGCGGATGCATGCACCTTGATCGCTACTTAATGCGCGCGCTCAACAAAACGGAACTGCCAGTATGCATGCACCGGGTTGATCCCTAGTTAATGCATGCGCCCAATAAAACGGAATCGCGAGAAAAAACTATGCCCCTAATAAAACAAAACAGAGGGAGTATGCATTTTGTAGAATCCACATGTGCTTTATATGCCTACCAACGCACACATACAACACATATTGACAATGATTCTAATTTTTTGTCTTCATGTGTCAGTTATGAAAGTTGTACGAATACTAAGAGTTTTTTTTATAAATAACCCATAAAATATAAATAATTACAAAAATAATCCACAATTCCAAAATTTTATAGAAACAACCTGCCACATCAGCCTGTCGAGTCTTGAGAACTCGACAAGCTACATGTCGCGTGGGAGAGACTTATCGAGTGCCCAGGACTCGACAAGTCTCACCACGACTAACGACCACTAGGGAGTACGAGCTTGTCGAGCCCTGAATACTTGACAAGTCTCTCTAATAGCTTGTCGAGTTCTCAGGATTCGACAGACTGATGTGGCAGATTATTTCTGTAAAATTTTGGAACTGTTGGGGGAAATCTCCACGCGGTCAAGTCCAGGTACAGGGGGGCTGCCATTTTGCCCGGGGACAGTGGCCTCCGGTGCCTGCCCCGGGCGCCGCCTTTTAGGCGCCCGGGACCGTGCCTCCGGGGCATGTCCCGGGCGCCGCCATTGGGCCCCCGGGACCGTGCCCCCCGGGCATGTCCCGGGCGCCGCCATTGGGCCCCCGGGACAGTGCCCCCCGGGCATGTCCCGGGCGCCGCCATTGGGCCCCCGGGGCCGTGCCCCCCGGGCATGTCCCGGGCGCCGCCATTCGCCCGGGGACAGTGGCCTCCGGTGCCTGCCCCGGGCGCCGCCTTTTAGGCGCCCGGGACCGTGCCTCCGGGGCATGTCCCGGGCGCCGCCATTGGGCCCCCGGGACCGTGCCCCCCGGGCATGTCCCGGGCGCCGCCATTGGGCCCCCGGGGCCGTGCCCCCCGGGCATGTCCCGGGCGCCGCCATTCGCCCGGGGACAGTGGCCTCCGGTGCCTGCCCCGGGCGCCGCCTTTTAGGCGCCCGGGACCGTGCCTCCGGGGCATGTCCCGGGCGCCGCCATTGGGCCCCCGGGACCGTGCCCCCCGGGCATGTCCCGGGCGCCGCCATTTGGCCCCCGGGACCGTGCCCCCCGGGCATGTCCCGGGCGCCGCCATTTGGCCGGGGAGAGTGGCCTCCGGTGCCTGCCCCGGGCGCCGCCATTTGGCCCCCGGGACCGTGCCCCCCGGGCATGTCCCGGGCGCCGCCATTTGGCCGGGGAGAGTGGCCTCCGGTGCCTGCCCCGGGCGCCGCCTTTTGGGCTCCCGGGACCCTGCTCTCCGGAAGAGGTCCCGGACGTCACCGCCCTCCTAAAAGGTAAAATCCCTGTTTGTTTATCACGTGCAGGTCACGCGAGGGACGCCTCGGGAATCAGCGACCACCTGTCAAGCATCCAAGACGTTTGACCGGGAGAAGGACGGTCCTACCCTTCAATCCGACGGTGGCTCCCGGGGTAGTTTAGGTTTTTTGCTTCTTTTTGGGGCTATAAATAGCCCTTGTACCCCTCTGTTGTAGAAGATCACTTCATTATTGTTTGGAATAGCTAATCTCACAGACGTGCTCCGGAAGCCTCTCCCCCGGAGAGAGCTCCCCCAGCCGACTCCGGTCGGGAGCGCATCGACAGGACTAGGGCCCCCACTGGGACCCGAACCTGTATAAATCCTCGTGTCTTTTCTTGTGTTTGTCCGGCGGGGGAGGACCGGTCACCCGGTCAACCCGCGCTGTGTAATCTCCGCTAGGATCGTCTTCAAAACCTGCCGGGGTATTCTTAATACCACGACAGGAACTATGAGTTATTTTTATAATTATTTATTTTTTGTGGATTATTTATAAAAAAAACTCCGAATACTAATATATGTGAGATGTAAGAATATTAGAGAATACAAAACACATCATTTCGAGTCGTTTTCGTATCGCGCAAAACCGTTTCGTTGCTATACACTGAGTCAAGCCCACCTGCGGACCAGCGCTCACTGCTCTCAATGAGCGTCTTCACGTACGACACGCACAAATCGAACCGACACGTCAGGCATCACACTCCCGTTGGCGATAGTTACAAGAGTTTTGCTACTATGGTGCGGGGCCTATCCGGCCGCTACTTCCTGTTTGTGAGTGTTCTCTAGTTCTCCCCAACACTCCAAGCCTTTTCGCTCTATTCTCTTGGTCAATTATCGCTGCTGCTCTCGGCGCACTCGGGCCTGTTCCTCGCCATCTCCACCTCACCGAGCTCCCGAGACCCTCCCCAAATTTCCGCATGCGAGAAGCGGCAGCCATGGATTCGCCGTCGCTCCTGGAAGTGTATCGCCGCGACCGCCGCCGCCTCCTCGGGTTCCTCCTCTCCGCCGCCGGCGGAGGCGGCCGCGCCGTTGATCTCTCCCGCGTCGACCTCGACGCCATCAGCGCCGACTACGCTCTCGAGTGCTTCACCTCCGGTAACACATGCCCCCCTCTCTCACGGTGCGCGCGAGGTGTTGGCGTATGCGTGCGCGTGTTTGCATATGTGTGTGTGTGTGTGTTTTTTTTTTTGAAATTTGAATAGATTTGATGTCTGGTTGTGTGTTTGTCATTGAATCAGGCGCGCAGTTCGACGCCTCGGAGGCGACCAGGAGGTACTTTGAGGAGAGGAGGTACCCGATCATGGTATGGATTAAAGGATCACTCCCAATTTCCTCTCGATTTCAGTTTGTTTGATTTGGTTACTAGTTTGGCTGGATGGTTGTGAGGGAGCACGAAGCGAGTAGTTTTGTGAATATAAATGTTTTGGGGGGGCAGTGTGAGAGTAAAACTGCCATTTCGAGCTTTTAGGATTTTTATTTCAAGCGAATTTTTTTGGTTTCGAGTTTATAATAAGGTGCGATACCCGGAAAAAGTTTTGCTCGAGGGAGGGACTCAAGTTCGCACTCATGTACCGTCGAATCAGTGTAGAGCATATTGATTAAAGCATAGAGAAGAGAGGCCTCACATGAGGTCCTCCCCAGCAATTTTTTTTAATGGCCACTATAGGAGCGTATTGTTACGAGAGTTTGACTCTTACTTTCAATTTTGTCTCTACTAGGACTAAGTTGAATAGAAAACGCCTGAACACTCCACGAAAGTAGAAAAACCATTTAGCACCAGCCTGAACAGTGCAAATACTTCCATTGACAAGTCCTTTTTCCTCAAAAATGTATTCCTTTGTCATTAGTATATCTGGTTTGAGATGATTAGTTCTTGCTCTGAACTTGACTGTCTATTTTAGTAGATTTGAGCAATATGCAATGTTGTAAGCATTTTCAAGCGGACAGATTTTATCCTACCCATTGGTCATATTCTATCTTCAAATTTCCTTGATCTTGTAACTGCCAAATTCCCTCCGTGCTTCTGGAGGTTTCGAGCTGTCTACTGCTAGAATGAAGGCCATGAATTCAATCAAAGGTTCCTTTTCTTCTTCCTAGTTACATACATATACAAAATTTAGTATCAGGAGAACTATCATCTGGAGTTGGCCAATAATCTTCAATAGGCACTCCATTATTGCGTGCAACTTTGTGGAGCATTATGATTATTCTTTGTAGAAGGCTTGATCTTAGCTATCTGCATGGTACAACTGTTTACCCCTTTGTCTATGATTCACCAACTCAACACTGGAAGTTAGATAAAAGTTTAGTCCATGTGGTATAGCTTGGAGTTTTTTGTAACTGTTGTGAATTTGCCACTCAACAGATGAGCTCATCATCATCAGGGAACTCATATTTTTTCCTTTCAAGACCAGAATTGTCTGGTTCCCCCCCTAAGCAAGCAGCACCTGAAAAGGGGCCCCAGGCACCTGTAAAGAGGAACTCAAGGCCAGTAAGGCAACCTAATGATTTTTCTAAAGCAGGCCCTAGTATTTCTGGAACAGCCTATGGTACCAATGTTGTCAATTTGGCTGATAAATCTTCCCACCAAGTGAAGGAAATGGATATTCTTTCTCTAGGTTTACCTAAATTAAGCACAGGTACAAATCTGCACATGCTTCATCTGTGCTCTTCTTTTTTGTTTCTCTGCATGCAGTTCCCTGAATCTTTGGTAGAGGTAGAATAGCATGGAAGTTCTTTTTTTATTATTTTTCCTTTTTGAAACAGAACAAGCGGGAACAATACCTCAATGTTTTTTTCTATCTTGATCTAATCATATACTTATTTTTCTCTTTTGAAGAATTATCTGACGATGATGTAAGAGAAACAGCTTATGAGGTACTTCTTGCTTCTCTATTTGCCAGGTAATGCTCATGCACATCTGTGCATGCATGTGTTTGTGTACATGCAAACTTGGTGTCATATGCACATTATACATTCATGGTTCTAACTCAGCTTCCTTGATGCTATATAACCAACAGGGGGAAAATACACTTCTCTGAAGAGAAGAAAGAAAAGAAAACTAGGTTCTTGAAGGGTCTAAGGTCTAAGATGGAAGGATCAAATGTGCCACCTCAGCTGGACAGTTGCTATTCTGACCTCCTTGATTTGATTCGAGTACAGATGGAGGCAAGGTCTCTTTCACTGAATTTTGCTGCTTCAATTTTTTTTTTGTTATGGAAATGCTTTCAATCTTGTAATCTGCTGGTTTCAAAGTCATGCCAACAGTAAATAGATTCTTTAATGTTAGTGTGCATGCCTGATGTCCATGCATGTTGTCACCTTCCATTTCATTTTTGTTGTCGCTGACTGCTGAGGGCTGGAGGTGGTCTTTTGTGTAATGATCTAAGGAGGCAAAATGCTAGCTAGGAAAATCCTGTAGTTTCCTTTCCATCTACTAAAAATAGGGGTCGTTGCCATAGATAGATTGGGTCATTCGTAACCTGAGCAATAACCGATGCTACTACTGCAATAACGGAAATAACTGATGCTACAGCAGAAACTACAGCTATACGTGGCTGCCCCACACGCAGCTTTGTTTAACAAGCATCACCCTTCCTTTCCTTTCAAATGCTTAGTCATCAATCATTTAAAATTTCATTTTCTTCTCATTGCTCTTGATTATAAGACTAGGGAGTAGTTTTTTTGGCAGTACAGACTAGGAAGTTGTCAGAAGAGAGAGCTTATGTTGAAAATTTTTCTTCCAGATCTCAGAATCTATGGACACATTGACTAAAAGAGCGTTAAGACTTATTGGTTTGAAGGTGACGCATGAACAACTTGACATTCCTTGCATATCATTAGAGCTCTTAAGTTCTGTTGGCAAATTTGATTTCCCAACAGCAAGACTGCGGATGCAGTGGCAGAGAAGACAGGCAAGTAGCACCTATTGTATATGCCCACGGTATGAATGCTTGTTCTGACTTTTTCTTCTTATGCATCCAATCCAGGCAAATGTGCTTGGAGAATTACTTCTCTTTTCAGCATTCCATGAGTACAGTATGATCGAAACATTGCAGATAGTTATCTCTAAGCTCAAAACTACAGAGGCAAGTATTTTTATTCATGTCATATCATTCCCTAAAATGATGCATTTGTGCTAAAAATGTCTCAAAATCTACATCTTATACCATGGGTAATATTTTTCTTGATATTGAACTTTTCCCTTAATGTTGAATCCCTTCTATATTTTTATCGGCAATCATTTCAGGACTGGGTTGTCAGTGTTCCTGATGGACGTGTTGAGGTCCTGACTGTCATTGAGAGATACAGCGCAAAATTGTCTGCAGCACTGAAGAAGTTCAGTCTTCAAGGCGAGACCTACTATTGGACACATTGTTACCATTTTCATTTTAGGCTATATGAGAAGTTACTTTACAGTGTTTTTGATATTCTCGAAGATGGCCAACTTATTGAGGTATGGTTTTTCTTGAAATATCCACTTTTTGGTTTGCTGAGAAAAGTCACCTTATTGCATAGATGAATTGCCCTTGGAATTGATTTGGCATTAAGTCAATGGTTGTGTGCTGACAGTGTTCTTTTGTTACCAGGAGGCTGATGAAATACTCGAGACAATAAAGCTGACCTGGCCTATATTGGGTGTTAATCAGAAGTTGCATGATGTGTTCTATGCTTGGGTGCTTTTCCAGAAGGTGTGTTTACTACTATGTTTTGCCCCTTTTTGGAAGGAGTGTTTTATGAATATAATTAGTTTCCATTGTGTCCTTCAAATTTCTTTTAAGATGACTTTGCTGCAGAAGCTACCTAGATTAATTTGTATGGACAGTGAAGATGTCTAATACATGAGCATGCTACCTTGCTTGATGCCTGTTGACCTATATTTTTTTGAAAGACTTGAACCACTTGGAAGTTGGAATGCATGGACATTTTGAGACTTTCTTTTGAATTAATATTCATGTTTTGTTCAATTGACTGTATTGTATACCACAAATAAATTATTTCTTTCCTCTGCTTAGTTCATGTCATACTTGAAAATTTCCTTCTACTTTCAATTATCTTTCCAGCTTTCATTTCAATATGGTGTTTGTGGTCTCAAGAGTATTTTTATCAGTGTTAGTAGCCATACAGTGTACCACAGTGTTTCTTATGACTGTTTTCTTTCTGTCTAGTTTGTTCAAACCAGGGAGACCCCTCTACTAAAATACACAGCCCTTCAGATACAGAAGCTTCGCTTACATAACAATGTTGAAAAAATAGAGTTGTATATAAATAACCTTGTTTGTTCAACGGAAGCCTGTGGCAGAAAAGGGACTCTAAATGTGGTTGATAGTGCCCTTCTTAAAATAAATGTATGGTGCCACAGGCATCTGGAGAATTATCATGCACACTTTGGTCAGGTTTGGTCTTCTCCCTTGTTTGGAGCACATATATTTTAGCTTATGTTTTTCTCTCAGCCATCAACTTATTGTTGGATGCATCTTCCTGTTCTAGCATACTGATTGACATAACCTATTAGTGAATATTATATTTCAGTACCCTCTGCCAGTGATGCAAGTAAATATACTTACCTGATGGCTGACTTATCTTCACAAAAGTGACTTTTCAGTAGCTAATCAACTGTGTGTTTAAGCTTGTTTCATTCAGTTACTTATTGTTGTTGAAATACATGAATGCAAATGTGCTTCTGGCCTAGGCCATTTCTATTGCTCTTAGAGGTATCCTTTACTCAAGTTGGTATTGAATTTAACCCAAAAGATTCATTTTAATATCATTGAAAGAGTGGCTTGGCTGACAAATATTAATATCCTTGTCCACATATTCTATATCATGTATTTTCTTCTTTTCTTTCCCCAACCGTAAGAGCCTCTTGTTTACGCTCATTAAAACACTAATAATAATAGGCCTCAAAATAGCCACCTCAACATGGGATGCACCACAGCAAGTTATTACCTAAACACGCGCAACGAAAAAATACTGGTGATTTCTAATGTGTCCGAGGAGAGGTGTTTTCTGGTGAACAAGTTGACTTATTGAAAAGGTTAGGCCCAGGGTACCATGTAGGGCATCCTACATTCTTTGCCTTATGACATCAGTTTTTAAGAGGACTATTGTGTATGAAGTATTAAACTGACAAAAGAGTAAACTTTGACTAGAATCACTAGATATTTAACTGAGTAATATGTGAACAGAAGTTGTACCATGGTCTGCGAAACTTAATCTACCAAGGTGTGATATGTGAATAGAAGTCTCCCCTCTTTCAATTGATATTAGCAAAATTTTTCTGCTGGCTTGCCTTGCTGCGAAGGTTTGTCATATAAATTTTCTTTTGATTTGACTTTCTGGAGCAGGATAACTGTTCAATCTTTGAGAGCATGCTGGATTTGGTATTAATTTCAGCTACAAATTATACTGATGAAGATGAGGAGACCATGGTTAGTTTGTTGCTATTTATGTTATATATATTTCTTGACTGTGCATCAGTTGTTTATCTAAACATGAAAATTTTCTGTGATTAGCTCCTTCTGTTTAAATAATAGTAATCACATACATATAAATAGAACTGAAGCATCTAATGATGCAATAAAAACAGGTGAGATTAAAATCATGTAGAATGATAATGCCTGTCATAATAAAAACAGGTGATTAAAAACTCCATATTCGAGAGCTGAGAAATTCTTGCAAAAATCGGAAATAAAAAAAAACCACTGTAACAGCTCAAATCTCTTCCTTTTCAATATTTTTAGTCTGCCTCACAGTGTAAAAAAAAAAAGGTAAAAGCAATAAGTGTTTTTTGTCTATCTCCTAGGGTGGGGTTATAGAAAGTTTATCATTTTTCAGTGTCCATGTTTTCTATAGAGACTGAGGAATTCACATAGAAATCAGAAAATCAATTATAATAGCTCAATAGTTAGTTCTTTTGGTTCTGCATTGCTAATTGAAAATATTTGTATTGAATTGTATTGGCATTGTAAGACGAGATAAAAAGATCCATTAGCATATCTCCTAGACACATCAGATTTCGCTTAGGCCTGTAACGGTTTTCAGCAGCTACCACTTATTGGCAGGAACCGGTTCAGATGCATCAGCTTTCAAAATCAAATTTGAACTGAATTATCTTGAAACCTATACTATTTGATCTCAAGACAGTCATGATTCATGAACTGGTTGTTTTCCCTCCAGAAGTAGGCCAAAAATGTCTTTTTTGATTCACATTACATATAATAATCCACAATCTACTGCACATGGATGCCATTAATTAATAATTAATGTTCTTATGTTAGGATTGTTTGTGAAGGCCATCAAAATGTGATGAAGTGTGAATAGTTTTTACTTTTTAGTAATTTAGATCATCATCCTAAAGGCCTACATTGGTGTCTCATAGCAGAAGCCATCTATTTTTCTTTTGGTCAAAATGTTAATATATATAGCTAGTAATTTTGGGCAGCTTGATGCTGCTCTATACATTGTGTATGAGCTCCCAAATGTTTGCACTTATTTACCATTTTTGTCTGCGTGACGACAATAGTTGGCCTTATCTTGTTCCCCCTCTCTTATTGATGCATTTTGGTTTAATTAAAACACTCAAATTTACCTCATGAAGTTAGTTTCCGAGTTCTGTAATTTGATCTGTTTTTGGATTAATTTCAGCTCATCGGGCCCACAGTTGGCAGTACACCAGAATCCAAGTTGATCCATGTACTTGTGGTGAGATCCATTCAAGCTGCATATGAGCACGTGAGATAAGCCATTGGGTGGTCCACTTTCATAATGACTCTTTTGAAAACAAATTTATACTGAAAACTAGATAATTCAATTGTTTCATTAGGCCCAGATTTCATCATATGACCAATCAAAGACAGATTATAAGCATCCTTTGATTATGCTTGCAAATGAGCTAAAACTGGTGGTGGAGAAAGAGTGCACTGCATATAGCCCTATAATTCGCAAATTTTATCCTGAAGCTGGCAGGGTGGCTTTAATTCTCTTGCACCTACTATATGGTCAAGAACTGGTCAGTATAACTTCCCTTTTTCCATCTTTAATATATTTTATCGGACAATTCTTATGATGCCTACTATTCCTATTGGTGTCAAGGAACTGTTTTTGGAAAGGACAAGTCATTCAGAAAACTTGAAAGAGGTTTTGGCAGCATCGAACAACTTTGAACTCTGCCTTGCTCAGAAGCTTTACTCTATGTATGGGGAAGCTGCTGGGTCTTCGGTGTCCAATTATTTGAAACCGTACAAGGTGAGGCATGAAGATGTACTTGTACCTACTTTGTCTGTATAAATCATGATGAGTGATATCCGAAGATCATTTCACTTCCAGGCTTTTTTATTATTTCATCGAAGGGAAACTAATCTTGGGCTTTTTTTATACAAAATGAAATATCTTGTCTGGCCTGTTGTTCTGTTTGAATGTGGTATTACTTTAAGTATTATATAACTGGTGATACCAAAGTAATGCAGAGTTTTGAAAGTTAGTGGTTTGAAAGTCTGCAAAGTTTGAAATGATTTTTTTCATTTGCTCTTTTTGTTTGTCACATGTAATCACTGAAGTCTAAGCTGTCTTGATCTTGTGTCTTGTCTGGCATGCTATTTCTTCAGACACCAAAATCCTCTTTTGATCCAAATTTTCCCTACTAGTTTACTTGGAAAAATTCGAAGATAGGTTGGTTTTATTCTTGGATTTAATTCCAAGGACCTTGGAAGTTGGTGTTTATTGACATCCTTTTCAAGCTGGTTTAATAAGTTTTCTGTTCAGTTTGAGGGCAAATCTGTCAGTGTGAACAACAAGCAAGTTTTTGTGGTCACTATTTTGTTTTGACTTTTTGGTTTATAATGCACTGTATTGGAATTGCTTTATATCATTTCATATTTCTATGGACACATTTAGATTATAGAAAATGACATTTGTGAATTTCAAAACAGATAGGTTGTTTTTCTTCACCTTTTATTCTTCAATGGCTGCATGCTCAGCATGAGAATGTCTTGGAATGGACACAGCGTACTATTGAGATAGAGGTCTGTTACTCTACACAAAGTTTTACTGCAAGTTTTCTACTGAATATCTTTTGTGCTCTAAGTTCCTGGGAATGATTCTGTATGGTTCTGTCTTCATGCTTCTATAAAAGATAGGGAAAATTCTCTATAGGTGATCAAGTTCAATAATGTTTGAGATTTTATCAAGTCCAGGTCCCACATGTCAATTATAACGAACTTCAGAGTTAATTAATTGGAAGGCCTGTTGGACTTGAAGCAAAGTTGAAGACCTTTTTGGCCCTTCAAAAAATTATGTCCCAAAATTGGACTTTGGATCAAAGCTGGATGGTCAAAATAGTACTTTTTCCTTAACTAAAATTAAGTCTTAATAAAACTTTGATAGGAGTGCCCAATAATGATTTAATAATATGCCAGGATAAGTTGGCATTAGAATTGGGCCAGTCGTATTTTGGTGATAGTACACGTGAATTTCCTGTTAACATAACGTTGCATTTCTTTCACCATCAGTCTATCATAAGTTCATAACATTTTATGTGGCCTACTGACCACTGTAACTGCTTCCTACAATAAGCTGACTGGGGTGTCCTTAGTCAGCGACTTTAATCTTACCTCTTACCATCTAATTCTTAGTTTCCAAACCTTTTTTTTTGTCATATGTGGATTTTTTTTTTCTTTTCCTCTGTATTTATGATTCTCCTAAGAAACAAACCAATCAAACTGTTCATGAGGTCTGTTGTTTTATCTGTGTTCTATAGGATTGGGAACCTCTATCATCTCACCAAAAACGAGCAACATCTGTGGTTGAAGTCTTCCGGATTGTGGAGGAGGTCAGTTTCTCTTTGACTGATAAAGAAGTGTTTGCATGATAAGCTCCTTGGCCCCTCTCACCCTTGCTCACCCTTTGTTTAGCAGCTTTCGTAGTGCAGCTTATTTTGGGAAAATATTAGAAATGACATTGCTGATAGCATATTAAACTGGGAAAGAGCTAGCTACCATCCTATCACAGTTCCTCAGTAAAAAATAAAAAAAAGAGAACCGCATTTTCAGAGCTGATGTTTTGGAAGTTGAAATGGTGATTGGTGTGAACTTTGTTGTTAAACATTTTTATTGACGTATGATGCTAACCAGGACATGATAAACTAAACTCCAGCATAAGGCAGATAGTTTCCAGTGTCTGTTTTCTCCAATGATTTCTTTATTCGCTATTTTGTTTTTGATAAACACAAATCGCTCCTAGATCTTATCTAAATGTTTTGATGGTTACCTTTTTGCTCATTGCCACACTCCTAACTCATAAGTCTGTGAACTTCAAATTTTTTTATCCATCCTGGGGGTTGCTACAGATGCTCTGTTAGGTTGCCACTCATTCAAGCACTTCATACTGAGACCTATTAAATCATCATCTTGATCTTTATTTGGATTTTTTTTTCAAAGGGTGTTTGTATGTTTACTTGATTATTCTATTTGCAGACTATTGATCAGTTCTTTAACTCAAGTCTTCCTTTGGATGTTGTCCATTTAAGATGTTTACTCATTGGGATCACTAGTAGCCTTGAAGTCTATTTGCTTCACATGGAAAATGAACAAGGTATGATCTTTGTTATATCACTCATAGTTCAGTATAGTTTTTAAATGGGCACTACATTGCTTTGATGTTGTCACTCGGTAGTTTTAACAGTTTGGCACACACTGGGAGTCTCCTGCTTCTTTTTCATTGTCTGAAATATGGAGGCTTGATGCAAGTGTTTATTCTTAATAATTCCCAATTTCGAGCTTCCACAGCCACTTCCATAGGAGGGCAGAGTTGAGTTTTTCTTAGTTTTTTTTTTTTACCCCCAGTCGGCTGCCTCTTTTTCATTGTCTCTACCGGTATATGTTGATAATTTTCCCAGACGGTAGACATCTTATTCTTGGTTTCTGTTTACAATGTTTTAGCTATTGTAAGTACTTTATGAAGCTCATCTGGAATAGCTTATGTTCTGTTCTTTGTTCCATATTCATTGTTATATATTCCCCTAGTGCGAATTATGTGGTCACTCTTCTTTCATTTTTGTTTTTGACATAAAACTTATAAGCATCATGCAGCCTTTTGTCTTGGTATCACAACTCAAAACTAGTAGTTATGTGACCTTCAAGTGATTTATTGCACTCCTTTTGCCCTTCTAAACCAGATCTAATGTTGGATCTTTGATATAGCATCATCTCTTGATAGGGTACCAATGTTATCAACCAATAATGTAGACATTGAAGCTATTACCTCAAAAATGCTACTTTTGAATGTCTGGAATAATTTCTTGGGTATTGGTGAGCTTACAAGCAGTGCCAAAATCATTGTGGTTTCCTTGTTTGTACATGGAATCATTGTATAGCATATGCCTTTACTATACATTGCTTTGTCTCCCCAACAAGTGTGCTATTTTTATTCCATGAAATGAACTATATTAATTGTTCTTTCTTGATGCGTTATCTCTTTATTGCAGTTGCTAGAGCTACCCTGCTTCCTAATGCTCCAGTATTGACACGATATACAGAGTCAATCAATCCCTTTGCAAAAAGAAAACTTATTGAACCTACAGTTCCAGAGGAAAAGGTTACTAATAAATTGAACAAGTTGGCTGTGCCTAAATTATGCGTGAAACTGAACACCCTTCATGTGAGTTTTCTTTTTTGTATAACATTTTTTTCTTTTCTTTACTAGCTGATAATGGGTTAAAGGGTTTCACCGCTGAGCCTTTTATTTTGAAACTTAGAGCAACACATCTGAGATGTGTATATTTTGTATGCTTAATGTTTAATGTAGTTAAGTTTGTGAAACAATCTAGTGGTCCTACTCTATGTTCAAACTACCAATGTTCTCATGATTGTAAAATGAACAAAAGGTTGTTTTAATTAGCTTTGAATAACTGAAACAAGATAGATTGTGTAGTTTCCTGTGCATACTCTAATTGAGAGTTCAATAATTGAATAATTACTGGGGCATTTCTAATTCCCCATTCAGCCTAGATAAAGAGATCATGCAAGTCATTTTTGTTTGAATTTATATCTCACTGATTTCAATTACATAACTCCCATCAATTTTCTGGTATGTGCACCATGCTTGTCAGAGCATGTTCAGTTATCGCTCTCAATGTTCTTATGCACTTTGTGTTACAATAATAATGCAGTACATCAGGGATCAACTTGATACCATTGAAGAAGGCATCAAACAATCTTGGGTTTCTGTCCAGTCAGGTAATCCTCCTGTTTTTTCCTCTAGGTTGTCCTTCTATCTTGTTTTATTACATATAGATGTTGTTCAATGTATGGGTCAATAAACTAAAAAAAAATTATGATTCTCAACCCCCTTCTTGACCCAATTCCTTGAAAGTTGCTGGTACTAGTTTCTTGGCTTCTAGCTGGTCCTCAGAAGTTCCTGGCCAGGTGGGGTTTTTTACTTCAATGCCTGAATTGGTTTTAGTTGGAACTCAGCTGGAAACCGGTCTATTTTCGGCAAAAACCACCCCAAACATTGAGTTCGAGCTGTTTTCAGTCTTTTCCAATACAATTTCGAGATGCTGTCTTTATGAAATGGGCAGCTTCAAAATTGGCTGGAGTCCGCATTTGCATGAATTATCCATAAATCGCACTTACTTGGTGTAAACTAGCAGTTTCTTGGCTCTGGTCAGCATATCCCACCCATCACCAGGAAACCAGACACTGACGGTTACTGGCCGGTTCATGGCAGTTTTTACTTCTTCCCTGACTGGAATTTCATCTGGTTTTGCAATTATGTGGGTGAATAGGCACTTATAATAAAGTGTCACTAGGGATCTGCTTGGAGGGGCTTAAGCTTGAGGATAAAAGTGACACAAACTTAACCTTAATAGGGATCTTCTTCATAGGCAGGCTTAAGCCCAGAAACTCAAGCTGCTTTCCTTAATAGATGGGCTTTTGGGGCTCGCACAAAACCAGAAGCCCCCCCCAAACATGTCCTAGTTTTCTTTGAACTTGTTTTCTGCGTTTGCTATTGCAGTATAATAATCTTGCAGAACATTTGAACTCAAATCATAGAAAACATCAAGCACTCTTAGATCTCTGTTTAGTCAGGTAACCCCAAGATGACATTTCTGCATTATTTTATTACACCCGGCTGTTGTCTAAAGTGACCTCATGTATCGTCAAACTTGTTTTCTGTATTGACATTGCAGTAGCCTGCAGAGTGCAGACAAGAGCTATATGTTGTTTACTCCTGGACTATTAGCAAGCTTAATGATCTTGATGGTTGCATATAAATAATGTTATTCTTTCTCCCTCTTTCATTTCTTTTGTTGCAGCTCTGAGGTTGTCAGACTATTTGTCTTGCATGGCCAATGGAAGAGTTTTTTCACAAAATTTTTCATCACCTGATGAATCAATTGATGAATTGTTTACAATATTTGATGATGTACGAAGGACTGCAGTGAATACAACTGAAACAATCTTTGACTTCATTGGTAAGCAACTGAGCTTACTATCTATAGCTTATCTCTAATAAGTTGTGGTGTTTACAATTTTCGGTCTTTATGGCAATAAATATCACTTTGTACCTCATTTGCAACTTTCTGCTATTGTGTGAAGTTGTTCTTAAGCAATCACATGAACAGTTTGCAGCTGATCTTTTTCAGATTCTTAGATTTCTTCTAATCAGTGAGTTGTGAGAAACTGTGTTAGTGTGTTGTATTTTGTTTATGGTTGAACCATTCAGAATCCAGACAAGTTTACTGCTAAATGTACCATCAAGTAACTGGTAATCTCACAGTTAATGATCTGTTGTGTGCATTCTGATGTGGACGGGTCATTTGCTTTATAAGTAATAATTGGAAAAGATTCTCAAGAATATGAAAATCCATATGGTGTATTGTATACTCTTGTATTAAGCAGCCAATGTTGTGTTGAACTTTTTCTTTGTTGAGTTGGAAGATACCATTTGATGATGCTTTGATAAGGTTCAGAATCTTTGTAGATCAAATGCTGTACTATGGTTGACTTTTCGGAATTTTGTATGCTTGTTCTTGAACTGTATTGAAAATTTTTTGTGAAATGGTGGTGGAAGAAATCTTGTGTGGTTGCTTTTTGCATTGATGTATTTGGTAGATCATGATGAGTTGCTGAAATACTACTTTGCAGGAACAAGGGTCATATTTTGGGATATGCGTGATTCATTTCTTTTCTCATTGTACCGTGGTAGTGTTGAAGGTGCACGCATGGAGATATTTCTCTCTATAATTGATCAAGTAGGAAGCGAACTTGATGTAGTTGCTTTTTGTTCAGTCAATGAATGGGTTCTTATGTTGGACTAATTTTCATGATAACCTCAACATGTTCTGTAGGTTCTTGATCAGATATGTGATCTAATTGTTGATGTATTAAGGGACCAAGTTGCTTTAAGAGTTTTTCAAGCATGTGTGGTACGTATCTATCCTGATACAATGTAATTATTAGATCACTTACTTTATCTGAAGTTCAAGCTGTTCAATTGGAAAATTAGGAAGGGTTCATTTGGGTCCTATTGGATGGAGGTCCATCACGTGCATTTTTGGAGACAGATGTGGAATTGATGCAACAAGATCTGGCAATGCTTAAGGTGAGATTAGAAAAACATGTATTGTATTTCAATCATGAGCCAAGAAAGAAGTAAAAAGCTGCAAGACGCATCTGGCACATTTCAACAACACCGTTATTTAGTTCTGAAGCGCAGAATGCTTTCTAGATTGACATCTCAGTAGCACTTTAATTAACCACATGCCATCGCAAGAGACTTATCCTTTCTTTGTTATTTTTAAAAATTTTCTATTCTGGTGGGATATGCTCGAATGGAATTTGGCCTGAAATTTTATCTAGTCATGATCAAAGCTGAGTTTTATGGATATTCATCACATTTTTGTAACATGTCCTAGTTGAAATTAAATGTTTATAACTGAAATTTATCGTTTCTGATATTTTTATCAGGCATTCCAATGTGTTTGAGTTTCTAATTGCATTTGATAAGCCATATCAAAAATTTCTTTTCTTTGTTTCTCGTAATCAATAATTCAATATCTAGTGGATGTCCTTTCTGTTTTAAGTTTCTAGCTCCCATTGGTGGAAACTGCACTGCACCTATTCTCTGTGTACTTATTCTTGAAGACGACGTGCTCCGAGAACATTGACAACAACATGGGCTGACGGGAAGGCTTGCAGACAACTGAAGGAGGTAGTCCTCATGCAGGACCAGGTTCTAAACCATCTTTCGAGTCGGAGTTTGTCCCTTTCAGCTTTGCCTGGTGTGAACAGCATGGCATGGCAATATGCACAAGATGGTCCCACTGCCGGAGTTGGTGATGTCAGCATGTGCAATGTCATACAGATGTCGAGCACCTTGATCTTGGTTAAAGAACCCTCCACTAGCCACTTGGATGCCTTCAACTCCTTGGCAGAATGTGTGGAGCAACATCATTCAGAACTACATGAGAAAGAACATTTGTATTAGCTGCCAGAAGCACATTGAGAAAGCAGCTCAATGACTTACGCAGTTACACCACATAGGAGACTGGTGAGATGCACTTCGGCATAGCTGTGGGATGTGTGGATAACTGAGATGGAAGCATGCCAAAAGGAGGAAAAGAGTGATAAGTGAGCACCATGTTAACATTAAATGGAGTCACATCCGTGGTTTCAATAACTGGAATTGGAGTGGTTCTCGGTTCCCACTGGTTTGTTAGTAACTTGTTGGTTCCCGGATTTTTTCCAAAAAGTCATGAATTGGTCTAAATTGGTCTGAATCATAACTCAGTATATATAAGACTAACTTGGATTTAATCGTTATAACTCGGAGCTAAAGCCGGCTAAGATTTAGTATCCCACCCCGGTTACCGCCAGTAACTAGTCTAAACCTTGATCACATCATCTTTGCTGTTACTTTTGATGAAAACGAAATGCATAAAATGTAAACATGGAAACTGTTATCAAAATAACATGGAGTACAATTAAAAAATTGCTTCTTGTTTTGTGAAAAATTTTGCAAAATACGTTTGGTAAATAAACCATAATATACTCATGTATTATTGGTCAAGTTTCATGTGTATATCTCTAGCAAGAGTAAAAAGATCAGACCATCTGGAAATGCTGAATTGTCGATTGTATTTCCCTGTAATCTGATTTCTTGTTTGTCTTGACACTTGACCATTGAAATTTCTTTTCCTAGGATCTGTTTGTAGCAGAAGGCCAAGGTTTACCTCCGGATGTTATTGAGAAGGAGACTAAATTAGCTCAACAGATTTTAGACCTCTATGAGCTGAAGGTTTGTCTGTCAGATTGCATTTATTTCATTATCATACTCAGTGATATTCTTGTAACACCTTGGCGCAGTTTGGCCCAAGAGATTTAATAGTGTATGGATTAATCTTATATTGATATTCTGTCTAACTTGAGAAAATGTTGTACACAAGATTTATGGAACTAATTATACCAACCGAGTTGACCTTTTTAAGCAAAGTGCGAACGAAAGTTTAAGTGTTAATATGGTTGGACGTACTTAAGGTGTTACAATTCCTTCCAAGGAATATACAACACTATCAAAGAAAAAGTTTTGCTGTTGCTAATCGAACATTACTTCACTACTGGTTTTCAGGCTGATAGAATTATTGAGATGTTGATAAATGCAAGTGACCAAATGTCTAACCATCTTGAACTTACGACTACTCAAAGGAGACATGTACATGATGCTCATACCCTTCTTCGAGTGCTGTGCCATAAGAAGGATGAAAGTGCCTCCACATTTTTGAGAATTCAATACCATCTTCCTAGGTCTTCAGGTGAGTTTAAATTCTTCGCGTGATGTGTTTTTGTTGATATTTCATCAATAGCAAAACACATGTTCTTTATATATTTTTTTCCTTCCTTGTCTTTAGCTTCTTTTGGTTGGCGGCAAACCATAATAATAGCTTCTCTTCCATTTAAGTCTTAGTAATATTGAATGTTTGTGTTTCTAGTCACCAGCTGATCTTAGCCCCCTGTGTTCAGCATTTCTGAAGAATAAAGTTTTATTACAGTTCCCTCTGTGTTGTCTTATGAAATGACCATCAGTTGTTCATTTGTGCAGATTATGACGATGTTCCTGTGAAGGATGCAGTATCTAAAGTACCTATGTTTTCAGACATGCTGAAAAGAAGTGCTTCAATCAATTGGTCAGAAACAGGACAGCGAAGCTTTAGGATAATGAAGAAGAAACTGCAAGAAGCTACATGGCAGTAAGGTGTGTGTCTTGCTGAGAACATTTTGCTACAATTTGCATGTCCTTTCAATATGTATGGAACAGGGTAAGTACATAAAATGCCATACCCACCCAGATAACTGCAAATGAACACTATTCTTTCCTTTGTCTGCACTGCAGCTGCACCCTTTTTTTTTTGTTGGCCTTTTAATTGCCTTTACATTTTATAAGTAAAAGAGCTTTTGGGGGTAAACTATACTGTCAAGAAGCAGCTGCACATAGAGCTGTACTTTCCTGACCAAGCATGGGTTAAAAAGATTTTTTGATATGGACCGAAGTGATGCTAACTGTAAGTTAGAGCATTGAATGGCTGAATATCTGGTTAGCCCTGTTATGTTACTTTGAACTAGTATGTCTCAGTTCCACTTACATTAGCTGGTGCATTATTTTTTGATGATGTTGTAGACTTTCAAGCTTGCTTAGTGCTTTGGTAGTACTCTCACAGGAATGACAGTTGTTGCATGTGCTAAGCCCAGTGTTTGTGTTTCCTCAACCTTGGACAAAGTACTGTGTTTCTACATTCCTTTAAAATAAACTGAGCACCATCCCTAATACCAGTTGGTACTGCCGTACTGGTCATACCAGTCCTTACTGATAAGTGGGTAACCGGCGGTACCTGGCAGTTTTTGCTGGTTCAATGTGCTTTAATTATATTCACGTTCCCATCTTTTAGCATTTTACACTTTATATTACTATCCAGTGGAATGATGGAATGCTATGAATTTTACTTGAGCCCTTTATTTCTTTTATGATATAGCCTGCACCTGAGAAACACTAAACGTTGCATTCAGGATGGTTATTACAAGCCTTGTGTCGAGAAGACTGGAGTGTGCTGTTTATTCTAATATTTCTCAATGATCATAAACTCTGCAAAGTGGCCCCACCAAGAAGCAAACTAGTAGGGGTGCATAGCTGCATTTGACTACACTATAAGGCTACTTTTGTGACACCTTATGGCCTTACGAGTGTTCAACAGCTGTTACCTCACTTGATACCACTTGACATTAAGCAACAGGTAAGGACTAAACAAGAAGCCTTATTTGGCATTTTGGAGAGTTGGAAGAACTGGAATGTATACCTCACATCATTATCGTGATGAAGAGATTCTCACGTTTGCCCTTGGAAAACATGAGCAAGAAGCATTACGGGTAAGTTACTGGTACAAGATTTGTTGGTCCTGACAAAATGAACATGTGTTGTGCCGAAAATTAATCATGTTTCTGTTTTTGCAATGTTGCAGGGCCTTTCTGAAGATGTACGTATAGCAGTGTTATGGCAGCCAGCTATTGTCTTATTGATTGCTTTTAGTTCTGCCATGTGCTTTGCCCCAAGTATCAATTTCACAGTTGTTCTCAAATCAATACTTGCCAAGGTGTCTGGTGTGTCGCATGCAATATTTTCAGGAAACCTGTTAAGTCTTCTTTTACTTGGGATGCAGAAACTGAAGCCCGGACATGGTTCCTACGCCAGCAGAATTATTTGGTAGAAACATGAAAAATGGCCAATTACCTCATCAAAAGCGGATGAAACATGTGAAAAGCTCTTCTATATATGCAAGGATGTGTATGCAAGGTATAAATGTTAGCATTCATAACGAACAAAACTTGTTCAATGCATAAGGTTAGCTATGACAGACGTCTCAGCCTCTGCTCTTTTGATGTCATTTTGTAACGGTTGTATTGGAGTGCCTTTTTGCCCTTGGAGGACTTACCACGTTAAATTACGATTGTCGGCAGCAAAGAAACCAATATATGATAGGGCAGTTTTTGGCGACTCCATCGTCTTTGCTCCAGCTAGAGCTTGCGGGCCAAGTAGATTGGCTTAACTCTTAGCTCCAGAGGAGCTCATTAGTTGCACAACTTAATATAAA
This sequence comes from Pharus latifolius, assembly GCA_019359835.1. NCBI lineage: Eukaryota > Viridiplantae > Streptophyta > Magnoliopsida > Poales > Poaceae > Pharus > Pharus latifolius. The sequence goes on from CM033322.1 coordinate 10,131,802, forward strand.
TTAATAGTACTTCTTCCTCCAAAAGCCAGGACCGGATAATTTGTATGAGAGTTACACCGGGGCTTCTTATCCTTTGCATGATATTTTTATCTATTGAGGTGGAAAAGCGAACTACAACCTTAAAAGAGAGAATAGAACTTATGTTCTATTTCTATTTTCATTTCTACATGCTATTCAGAAGAAAAGGCTTATCATTTAGAACTAGTTGGCTTACCATTTAGAACTAGTTGCCACCTAGTAGGCTTGGTTAACTGGGCCTGTTAAGTGTTGGATGTTCACATGGCATATCAGCCAAGCCTTCCAGTTAAAGGCGAGAAAAAATGAAAATAGAAAATGTAATCTGTGGGGTCATCTCTCAATAGGAACGGACGAAAATAGAGGAATTTTAGATGATTTGAATCTTAAGAAAAAAATTTGTGTGGTGTTTGAAACAAAACAGTGATCAAATTCCTATGAAATTCTGTTAGGAAAAAAAATTATTTTAGGAGAAAACACATTAAAATTACAAAGACCTAACTCATTATATAGATTTTAATATAAACTAGAATTAGCCAGAATTCTAAATAATAAGATAAGAGATAATTTTTTTTAACTCAAATTCTAACAGATAATATAAGATAAGATATGATCCAAACAATCTCTTACTTCATTCAAACTCTTATAATTGAGATATGAGGCAACTCTAATATTCTCCTTTTTGACTAGAAGTCTCATCTAAAAAATCAAAATATGCTAATTCAATATAATAACTAAGGAGATATTATTTCCAAATTTTATAACACTTCATGTTTCTTATCTTCTGGAACAAGTAGCATGATAAACATATTCTGAAGATTATAAAACCCAAACGTGACAAAGAAACTCATCATATTTCTTTAACTTCTTGATTGGATAAAATAACCATCATATGTATTTACCATAATGCAAAACTTGAAGTTTTATACGACTTTGTCAACATTGCAAAATTTGAATTTTTGGTGACCTTGGTCAAAACAAAATAAAAGAGTTGTCAATCCAACATAATACAATTTAAGTGGTGAATCAAAGCACATCAAAGTATTGATTGTTTTCTCAACGTGGCAAAAAACAAACAACATAATATGGTGAAATAAATAGGCCCACTGGTCTTAACCACATACAAATTTTTTTTTAATGATTCAAAATGACATTATTAGAGAGAATTCTCTCGTTCAACAAACCTCCTCAAAACTAAAACTAAGAGAATGCACGACAAATATGAGTCATTTATACGATCAAATTCTTTTGTAGGAGGATAACTCGTGACAATTTAGTATTTCAACAGAATAAAAATTAACAAGACAAATGATCGTATCAATAGTTTTGACAAAATCGAATGCAAAGAATACACCGATAGAACCTCTTCAAAACAACATTGTGCCGATAGAATTGACGACGAAAGAAAATAATGGTGTGTGGATGTCATATTAATGGAAACAACTAGATCAAGGGACCAATAGATCCAATTTAGAGTAGAACAATAGAAGGTGTTTACCCGCAACAATCAAGACAAAAAGGTGGCAATAATAACAACATCAGATCCAATTAATTGGTTGCATAGCTGTCCGTACAGGCAAGAGAACTACAGACAGAAACATTAATAAATGGAAACTAAGTTGCAGCAGCAACAATATTAGTGGAGAGGACCTGCAAATCAAACAAAATAAAAGAGGGGTCATAGATTGATCTGAATTGGTGTTCTAGCAAGATGAAGAAGATTAATAAAAAGCAAATATGGATCATAATAGAGGAGGATTTTTGGTATGGCTCCCAAAAAAAAAAACAGATTTTTTTTTACACCGCTTATCCGACTCAATCTCTTATAGATAAGATAAGAAATGATTTTTACAATTCATTGTTTGATTTAAATTTTTATTGATGAGATGAGAGACGACCCTAATAAATTTGTTGAGAATGACTTTTTTTTTTTTTTTTTTTTTGGAGGAAACAAAAAATGAAGTCCAGCTTCATGAATTTTTTTTTGTTTCTTGTTGGAAACAAAATTCTTGTATTTTTTGAGATATATCAAAATATTTCTCTTGCAAAATTCCCATATTTAAGTTTTTATGAATTTTATAAGGCATGATAGATTCTTCTATTTTTTTCTATTCGTTTTTTTTCCTTACTTCCAAACGGCCCTAAGAGTTTACGGGATTGCAGCTACCATCCAAGTCTAACAGTGCAAAATGTTACCGCACAATCTCGTCAAGTGACTGAGTTCCACCAGGCCTTGCCGCCGCCGCCCGCACGAACAGCGCAAGCATGCCCACAACCGATAGCTCTGGTCTGTTCGCCTCCCCCTTCGTTGGCCGGAACTCGGAAGTCGGAGCTGATGGCTGGCTGGGGCAGTAGGAGGAGCAATCGCCACTACCACGAAACGTATAGAGAAGGGGTATACGGGGCGAGAAGCATCCAACAGGTTCTAGAAATATCTTGTTCGTACAACCAATTCTACTAAGCACAATAGCCGCTTTATCATTATTGCATCCAAAAGAAGGCCTAGCAGGCCGAAACCCCGAACTACTGCAAATTTGTGTGGCGGGCTCTCATCTGGGCTGGGCTCTGTCCCAAGACACCCGCGAGTTCCAACACCACCATCTCGAACAGAACAAACATGGCCCCCTCATACAAGCTCCCCATCGGCAGCCTCGCCGACGAGCTCTCCGGAGTCGCCGCCGCGTCCTCGTTGTCAGCCATAGTCTGCGCGGGGAGGTGGGCTACGACGTCGGCCTGCCGCCGCGGGAAGTGGCCGTCGGGCCGGGCAGTCAGAAGCAAGACGCGCCCACCGGCGGCGCGGGCCACGCCGCAGATGGCATCGACGGTGGAGAAGGCGCCCGGTCCGGCGGAGGCTACTAGTAGATCCCCAGAGACGGCGGGCGGCGCCGTGACGTCCCCGACGCAGTGCGCTGGGAGGCCGAGGTGCGCGAGGCGCATGCAGAAGGCGCGCAGCATAAGGCCCTCGCGCCCGACGCCGTGCACGAACACGCGTCCGCCGCGCGAGGCCGTTGCAGCGAGCTCGGCGACGAGGACGGAGCGCGCGGTGGGATGCCGGGACGGGGCGGAGAAGACGGCAGAGATCTGACCGCTGATGGCGGCCGCGTCCGCCGCCGCGGCGTCGCTGCCGCCCATGGGGTTTATCCTATCCGAAGTTCTTGTGGACTGTATTGTTCAAATGGGCCTTTGAGAATTGCAAGAGATGGTCCTGCCGTCCTGGCGTTCGGATAGTGTCACCGTTATATACTGGAGCGTCAGCACGGGTCCACCTGCTAGTGACACGACTGTACCTGGGATGTTTATTAAACCCTGATAAGCTTGTAAGTTCATAAAGATCAATCGCAAGGAAGCCATTGCGTCCACTTTCGTATGAGTACGGCATTGGAATTTAGACATGATCTAGGAAAGTGCTTCTTAGCTTACATGACATAATATGTTGGCACTTTGGTGTGCTCACTTCTTGGTGGAGTCCTTGGGATGTTCAACGTTATCCATGAACAAGCCGTTACAGTAGAATGTCAACAATCAGAGTTAACAAACTAAAAACATCTGTTATGCTTTACCTGTTTCATAATATAAATCTTCCTATTCTTGTGTACAGAGATTAAGAAGAGGTGAAATAAAAAAAAAGAGAAAATAATAGATCATATTATCCTTATTAATCACACCCGGAGTTGTTTAAAAGAGAATAGTGTTATATGATTTCAAAGGATATTGGTAAAAAACCTAAATTAATTAGATGTCTACAATCTTGATTTCTATGGAGGTTTTATATTATAAAATAAGAGAAAAAGAACATGATGTTGTAAAATAGAAGTACTGTTAACCGATTTTGTCTATTCTCAAAAGTTATTTGGTAGAAAATCTGGTCTATCAAATGAAAAGTTGGTGTGATGGACTGTATCGAGGGAGTCAAGAAATAAGTTGGATAAATTAGGAAAAGCTAAACTTGTTTGTTCTAGTTTTAGTTTAATTTTATAAGAGTAAAAAGTTAATAGGAAGGGGTTTAAATTAATTTGAGACTTTTCATTTAGAGGAGGTTTTAGTTTAAAGAATAAGTCTGAAATTTATATCTCGATCTTATCTAATTATGATTTATTTGAAAAATTGAAGCCAAAAACTAGGCCAAACCGAGGAACCGACCCTAAAAACAGTAAGATCTTGAAGAAATATGCTGGACCGATGGGTTGGATTTGTGTCATGAGGTAATAGCCGAGTAGTTATGAAGAGTAACGGGCTAAAATGCAGCAAGTTACATGGAGGGTTTGCCTTGGTTATCACTTATCACAAGGGTTCAATTTGGCAACACTCCAATGGCAGGCACAGTCGTGTCATATAGCACCACCGTGTGGGAAATAAATCTCGCCTGCTCAGACTATACGCACTCGCAATGGGCACTAACATCTTCTGACCAGTAAACCAGAGAACTCGTGGAAAGCATATACAGATGGATGAAGGGCCCAACAAAGCCTTTCATCGTACACGAGTCACACGCGCCCTAGGTCGCAGCACTTGACAATTCGCCCCATGAGCTGTCTCTCATGGTCACGGAGAGGCCCATGGGCAGAAAATTAGACCCTGGGCGCCCAGACCCGAACGGGTGGAACCAAAAATGGCAGATCCAATGTTTCAATTGAGTGCTGGATCTAGTACCACTCTTGTCTCCCATGGCCTCTACAGAATAAGACAATTACTCGGGACCAACTCGTGCACGCTGTTTATTCCACGCATTCTTCACTCTTCAGTTAACTCAGAAACCAAATCTTTAACAGTAACTCAAGTTTGTTTATTTTTTCTGAATAATGTTATAAACAAATCTATAAACATGAAAAAAAAAAACAATTGTGCCTTACCAACGTTGACCTTGCAATGAATCAGGAAGGTTTGGGCTCGACTTTCCACGCCCTCATGCCCAGAAAAAGGAAGCACGAAAGCTGATGAAACAATGCATTTAGCTGTTACGTTAGCTGAACCTGTGATAATTAGAAGGTGATGAGGTCAGGGAGTACGTAAACACCATCTAATTTCAAAAGGCATCGGGGACTATAATAACAGGTAGAGGTCCTGCCAAATGAGTTGTTAAAGTACAAATCCCTCCAATTATGCATGAAAACTAACACAATCATCAACCAAGGTCAGAATGTACAGACTTGCACAAAAGCACCATCACCACTGAGCGTTCATGTGTATTGTTAATTTTCTTATCTTTTCTGAGATCTAACTCGTTCCAAATTTGACAGTTTGATGCTTTTGAAGTGACCAGTTTTTATTTAAGCAGGCAAAAGATGACCAAAGTAGAACACCACAGAAGCAAGCAAACGGCAGCAATGAGGCAATAATGACCAAGTCCACAGCATCCAAAAACTGAAATGACGTGAACCTGACTGATTCCTTATTAGTCATGGATATTTGCTTTAAGCTAGCCTCTGTTGACTAACGCTTCTCTTAACATTGGTCAGTTCCAATAATAGGATAAACTTGTGTGCAACAACAGAAATGTTACTAAGTCAGATACCACCAGTTCGACAGAAGATTTCTCTCTAAGCACATTACTCGCTCTATAGCATGTGAAGGTAAGAGCATAAACATGGATGGCATGGTCCAAATGCAAACACGATTTGATTCTGATATGCTATTGTTTTCTGCCATAATTCTTGAACACAACTCAAGTTCTCTGTGAATCAAAACACGGTAATCCTACTAGTAGATTGACAAATCACAAGTACACTGTAAGAAATGACAGGTTAAACGTACTGCCCCGAATGAATATATCACCTTGTTTTGTTCCAGAGTGGGGAGAAAAGGTACTAGACCCCATCAAAATTTCGTTTAGCGTTTGCACAAAAAAATGAGCTGTCTTATTACATTACTCCAATTTGCAAAAGCACACCGCCCATGGAATGAAAGGAATGCGCGTATCCATTGTCTGCACGAGTAGTGGATCTTGTACCAACATGTCTCCCATTGCTGCTACAGCACAAGACAATTCCATATGACACATCCTTTAAGGATGCCATGGATGGGATCCTCAACTGACATTTTACTGCCTTGTACGAGCACGAGCAACTTCAGATCTAGATTACACTGCCATTGAGGCTAAAAAACTAGAGGACCAACAAAAGGCTCTTGCCTGTTACTTTTAACACTTTGTGAGTCCTATACAACAGTACCAATTTCACTGGTAAATCGTCACCAGAAAAAGTGCACTACGATGGTCATGGACGGTGTAAACAAACGGCAGCTAGCTAATTTCAGAAGAACCGAAAAATGTGAAAACAGATTGCAATCCTGCACAAATCAGTTGTTAGGAAAATATCCTTCCAATTATGCCTCAAACAGGCACAATAATTCCAGAATGGCCAGAATGTTCTGATTTGGGCACAGCTACTCGGCACAACTCAATAATGCAATCACAGTAAATTTTCTTCGGGTGTCTCCTTTTCAACAGACTTGCAAGAAACTAGAAAAGGGCCTAACTGCTCACTGTGATGACTTGAAGGAATAATGACCTAAGCAAATGTTCACATAAGGAAATCAGGAATGGCCTAGTCGTAGCAACTAGACTAATTTTTTATTAGCCAGCTTTTTAGCTAGCTTCTGTTTACTAATGACTTTATAATGATGGACCAATCCAATAATTGCTGGAACCAGTGTACAATGATAGAAATTCTTATTACAATACGGAATAGTTTGACAGAAGATGCCTCTCTAAGTAGTTGTCAGGGTCAGGGTTTTCGTGTTTGATCTAATTAACCCGCATAACTTGATCCTAATATGCATCCGTTTCATACCCTTGTTCTTGAGAACTCAAATTTTCTCAGAATTGAAATGCAATTATAAGCTTCAGAATTAGTGTACTTCTCATCATGTGGAATACTGAAGTGTCATTCAAGCAGAGGTTACAGAAACAGTGACCTAGATTTCTATTCATCCAATAAGGATCAGTTTATTAAATAATAATAATAATAATAATAATAATAATAATAATAATGAGAAGAAGAAGAAGAAGAAGAATAAGAAGAAGAACTACAACAACTACAACTACAAGTTGCCTTTGACTTCATTGGTCAATCATGAACGCTCAAAGTAACCTAATGTTTGACAATTAACCTCACCAAATCTGGGTCAAGTCCCCAAAGTTTGAGTTAATGGGCAATTGTCAATCTTATCTAGATCCAAGCGAAGCATCTGACTAAACAAATGTGTGCCAAATGTTTTAGTGAGTTGAATTTGAAGAAGTCTTAACGAATAGCAGGAAGGCCACATGCACCAGAGCTCAAACTCGTCCCCTAGACGGAACCATAAAATGTAACAGAAAATAAAGTGCTAGTTCTATCAAATTTAAATGTTATATCTAATTACATACCTAAATGACAAGACTACATTATATAGCATTATGGCAGAAAACAAAGAACGTGTACAAATTAATATTCTGAGGACAGATCACACGAAAGGATCTGAACTGCACATTGATCACAGAATCACATGTCTCACCTCAACAGATCAGGGCAAGTAGATTTCTAAGATCCACAACTGCGATGGGAAATCGCCCAAAAGATCAACAACCTCAGGACCCATCAGAGGAACAACAATAATCTTCTGAGCAGCTCCACAAGGTCCACAGCAGACAGCTTATAATGCCAACTACAGGCACAAGTTAAAGAGTTAACAGCATCTGAAATTGGACAAATCCAGATCAAGGAAGAAAAGAAGTAAATGACTGGATTCTGAGTTTGCACAAATAAATGAATTTTGTATATTTGAATCGAACATGTATCTGACATTTCGATCGGTCTCCCATACATTCACTGGGAGGAAAATTTACACTCAACTGAAACTAACATTTCTGTGACACATCAATGAGAATTGATAGGGAAAATGAACAAATCTGATCTACACTGGTGTACAAGCTACGGGGCCTGCCACGAACAACCACAACCGCTGATGTAGAGATCTCAAAAGGACCGCCAGGCTTATTATGTACAGCACTGGTCCATGTACAATTCAGCAGGAGCACCAACCATGTGATGTCTTGTACAAAGAAACCACGCGATGGACCAACAGAGCTGGGTGCACGGGTGCTTTTCTTGAGGCCATGTGAGGAGCCAATACTGCCGTTTCCTATCATCAAATGCTCTAACCAGTCATTGATGCACTGGTAAGCCATAATTCTGGAACGATCTAATCCTGCCATCCCATCCTGCAGTAACTATCACTTGACCCCAGGAGTTTGATGTGCTTTGGAAAAAGTTCCTTAGGAACTTGTACTGCGATTCATCCAAAGTTGCACCAATTGAGAAGGAGGGCAGCATTTCCTCTGGCCAAGTTGCTGAACTCTTGCAATTGGACTCAAGGAAGAACTCCTGGCTCAGATTGAAAATACCAGGAGTAGATTTTGAGACAACATTGTCAATGGAACAATCCTCTCCGCAGTGGCTTGTATCGTCGTTCTTCACAGCCTTACTCTTTCGCCAGAAAATATCATTTTGCGGTGGTAAAATTTCAGAGGCAAAAGACACTGGACTTCTAGGCTTTGTGCTATTCCAGGGTATTGCAATGGCTGCATTGTTGGAGTGGAAGCGCTCCGAGGACCATGTAGTTTTGTTTTGTTTCCATGCAGAGTCATCTCGGTTTTCATTGTTCCATATATAGATGTTGCAGTCTTCACTAGCAGATATAATGTGCTGCCCATCGGGAGTGAATGTTGCTGACAACTGGCAAGAACCACTTCGGTGCCCTGATAGGGTACAAATATGAGTTCATGGTCCATCAAGAGTAATAATTGAATACAGCAAGAAGAATAAAGATTAAGTATTTGAGTTGTACCACTGTAATTCTGAATCACATTGGCCCCATCAAGTATTCTGACCTTCGAGTCAGCGGATGTTACCATCAGCTTGCTTGGGTTGCTAGGGCAGAACTGCCACAGAAATGGGAAACATTCACAATGAGAAAGGACTGGTTGAGATATAGGTTATACTAATCCTTTTTTTTTTCCCTGAAGATGTTTACCTGAAAACTTGTGATTCTTTTAAGTGAGGATTTCTTCTTGCCATTGAGTGCAATCTGTGTTTCTAGCTGCAGCAGATTATCTGAACCAACACAAAATAATAGCGATGAGCATACATGGAAATATCATTTAGGTAAATGGGAGAATGTTGAAGACCAAAAACATCTAAGAAAAAGTAAACAAACGTTCACGAATTTACTATTTACCTGATGCATCATAAAAACGACAATTTCCAGTGATGGTTCCAACCACTGCCCCCTGCAAGCACAAGAGAAAAAGGAAACGAATCTCACAAACTATTAATGTAACAAGTTCAGCAAAAGGACTGCGCGCGGGGATGGGGGGTGGGTAATAATCATACCTTCCCATCAGGTCGGTAACAAACTGCTGTCACTATGTCTCTAACATCAGCCCAATCCACAACGCTGCATCTAGGAATATCCCAAACACGGATCTTGCCATCAATGGATCCACTGATGAAGCAATTCTTCTCATCAGCTGGATTAAATTGGACACAAGTCACTGCAGAGCAAGGAAAACAAATTATGAGCTTAAGTTGAGAAGCAAAACCAAAAACACAGGGCAGGAAATAGGAAAATAAGAGACAATAGGCCTACCAAAGTTGCTATGCGGAAATACTCCACTGCAATTCGCAGATCCAATTTCCCACAGACGTACAGTTTTGTCTATTGATGCAGACAGTAGATGCTGTAAGGAAGCAATTTTTAACCATCAGAAAAAAAAGGTAAGAAAGAAGGAATAATCCTAACGATTGAAAGAACATGCATTTCTTTTTAACTGACCTTATTGTTTGACCATGACAAATCCAATACATCACCAGAGTGCCCACGGAACTCATGCAATGGTTCCTCTGAGATCCGAAACACCATTGTCGGAAGCACAACACAAGCAGACTCCGCAGATTTCTTCATGCCCTTGACCTTGCATTTCTTCTCATTGTCAACATTTACAGGAGCCAACCCACACTTCTGTTCCGCTTTCAGGTAAACACAAGAAGGATCATTAGTAGGGATTTTGCAGTCCTGCTCAGACTGCATAACACACCATACCCTGACAACTCCATCTTCACCTCCACTAGCAAGAAACTGCCCATCAGGGCTAAACTTCATCGTCAAGATGGCACCCTCATGTGCCTTGATCACTTGGCCCCGATAAACGGCTGACAATTCCTTCAACTGCTTCCGGTATGAACGGACCTTGACCCTTTCATACCATCCACCCCCATTTTGCTCAGAGTCTGAGGAGCTGGTGCTCGCTTCGTCCCCTCCATGATCCACAACGCAGGATCCCATACCCAGCCTCTGCAACCATCCATTTCGCCTCCTCTCTATTGTCTTTGGCGTATGTGAAGACTTACTGTCACGGCTCATAAGCCTTTGAATAAATGACAATGAACTAGAACTCCTGCGCACCTTCTGATCACCATCCTTACTGGAGCCACTCACTGAATTGTCATCTGATGTACCGTCACCATAGCTCGTCGTCTCCTCAGTCGACCAACTCGACATCGAGCATGTATTCTCATTGTCATTCTCATTTTCATCCGACAACGACCTCCCAATCTCCGGCACAATCTCCTCATGCTTATCCAAATCACCCACATAATCCGCCCGGCGGTGGCTCGGGCCGCATTCCAGTCCCATGGTTCTGAGGAACCGCTCCCTGCGCTCCTGCACACTGCAAAGACCACCTGACCACGGCAATGCTGGGCCCGGGCTGGACGCCGTCGACGGCGACGGCGACAACTCTTCCCGCGTGTCGAAGAACGCTTCCTCCTCCACCTCCATCCCACAGCTTCCGACTAACAGGCCAACCTCCATGGATCGTTGAGGCAAGCACCGCACTACAAGAAAAAAGATAAACAATGGACAGACACGGCTCAGAGTCTTGTCCGGACACGCGCTTATATAACAGTAAAAGTAAAAGGGCGCCGAATTCCCTTGGCCGCAACTGGAACGAGAAGAAAATAGCGGATGGGGAGCAGGGGAGAAAAAATATTAAGCATAAAAAATAGCACCAAATCCGAACTATTCAATTGCGCGTATCTCTCAAATCCCGCACCTCGCATGGCCTAATCAGACCAAGCAATGCATCTGGCCTAATCCAGGCAACCGCGCGCCCATTATTAAAGCAGAGGGCCAAGCAAGAAACGAAGCCACAAAAAAATTGTCAAGAAACGCCCGAATTCACCAACACATATCTCGAAAGATTTGAGGCTAAGGGAAGCGAAAAAAAAATTGCAAATTTTGGCAGGGGAAGCTCACCTGGGCCAAGAAAAATTTGTGTGCACACTCGGGTATTGGGATCCAAGAAAGGTATCTGTCTGCCTCAGGGATCTCGTCGAGAGCCCAGCGCGTGTTCTTGGTTCGGGGTCACCGGGTGCAAGAACAGCCGCGGCAGCATGTCGCAAGTGGGTGTAATAAAGGATTCAACGAGCAAAGCAAAATTAAAGAAAAAATAAAGAAGAATTGACATGGGAGCGATTTATCAGGACATGGAGACGGAGAAGGGGATGGCTGGGTCCCCGTCCCCACCACCATCTCCAGATTTGGGACGAGAAATTAGAAATTATTATTTTGGTCATGGGAGAAAATTTTGCATTAAAAAAAATGTTTTTTGCAAGTGACATTTCATGTTTTCCATTCAGTTGTGCTGCTGTAAGATTTGTTTCTGCCGCTGGTCAAGTGGTCATGCATAGGTTTTTAAAATCCAATTCTGCCCACTAATTTGTGTTGTAATATATTTGTAAATTTAATAAAATTATAATATCATAAAAATATTTTTAAATAAATCTACTCATTTTTATATAATCAATCTAAATATTCACAAATATATTATTGATTAAAATTAAAATAATTTAACTGTACATGTTCTAGTACGCTAATTTTTTTTTATGGAGAGAGTATAATTCTATTTTTTTATTTTCCTGTTTTATTTTTTTCTCTACAAAAATATAACTGCAATGTCTGAATGAGCAATTAATATGCTAGGCCTGGGCCTATATATCCTTAGGTGTCCCAACATTTTTACTGCAATGGGAGCGTTGGTGCTGCAGCACACCAATTTGCTCGTGTAATCTTTACCTGATGCATGAGATGCAGATCTTTTTCTTGCTTTGCTCTGGTGGTAGCCTGGTAGAATTTATGTGTGGTAGATGCATGACCTGTCAGAAGAGTTTTACCACTAGAATGGCGAGTGGTGAGTCAGTACCTGTTTAACATTTGTCAAAAATAATAAATTCACAACCAATAGTGGTGAACCTTTCATGGATTTGGTAAAATTTTGTTGTTGGTTGTAAAGTTTCAAGTAACTGTTAATACTCGCCCTAAGACTGGTTCAAAAGTGGGAATGGTTAGACTAACATATTTCACGCTTCTCGCCTGATCACATCCTGTTAGGATAAAAGAAGTTTTTATTTCTTAAAAAAAACTCGGATTATGTATATCTCTATTGTCTATACATGTCTAACTCTTAAATATAGAAAGAGATATAAATAAATAAAACAAATCAATATTCTATTTAAAACTCAATCTAAATAACAATGAAAAAGATAAGACTCAATTCTAACAATCTTCTCGTTGACTCTAAATCTCTCATAACACAAAAACAAAAATCAAAATATACCAATTATAATTCTTCATTATTCTTGTCTCTTGGCACATACAACATACCAATCAAACTTTGAAAACTCCAATATGCCATTAAGCACTATCGATGTTGTCAAATTTAAAATACTTATGACCTTACTCAAAACGAAATAAAAGAGCTCTAGCTTCAAACACAACACAAACATGATGAATACAAGTCACTTATTCGACCAAACTTCTTCGTAGAAAAACAACTTGCAACAACTTAGTATTTTAATGAAATAAAAACCGATGCGATAAACGGTCGTACTTTCAAAATTCTTAACTCCCATATATCTAGTTATGATACTATTTGTTAGGGTTAATAAAAGAGTTTTTATTTCCATAAGAAAGCACACAAATTACACATATCTCTACTGTTTATATATATCTCAACCTTATATATAGGAAGAAATATAAACAAATAAAACTAACTAGAATTCTAACTAAAACTCCCTCCCTTGGTCTGAGTCAAGTAGTCAACTAGGGCCGCCTGTCTCTTTGTTTTGGTGCAATCTGTTGGCAAAATTGTGTAGTGTTATTTAGAGCTGGCCATACCATAATGAGAGAGAAAATGTCCAAAGAATGTGTACCAAGCGAATGTTATGCACTATTCTCTTTGAAACTTTACATTTTCACTTTTGATTTCACATGAACCAAATGACCTAGTTGTGGGAACTTTAGTAAATTGAATTTTCTTGTTAGCTAGGGGAATCATTTTAGGTGCAGGGTGAGGGATGTTTGCACTATGTCACATAAAGACCCAATTAGAAAAAAAATATACACAAATAAAGAAAGTAGAAACAAAAACAAACAATACAGAGAAAAAAGATAATATTTTATAGATAGACATATAAGAGATTAAGATATAGTCTTCAGACTTCACATGATATAGTACAAAGAACAATCCGCATAAGCCTTTGTTTTTAGTTGCTAAACCCAATTGATGAATGGATATTTAGATGCACCCATCTCTAGCTAACCCAACAACCCTCATGTTCCAAAATTGATTTGTGGTTGGGCAACAAAGGAAAATGGCAAATTAAGGGTGCAACAGCCTGTATATATGTGTCTCCTCTCAGCTTCTATACATTCTTAGACGCATTTTTTTGACAAAACAAATGCGTTTCGGAGCGTACAAAGTAAGTTATCACATGGTCTACCCCAATTGGGATATGAGAATTCTAAGTGGACAACTACACAACCCCACATTTTGGAGCAATTAGCCAAGGTCTCATCAATACTAAAGTGCCGGAGAAAAATGTCAAAGCATACGGAAACATGTCCTTCAAGGGGTATTGATGGTGGTGGTGATGTTCCTGCCGCTCTTAGCCTTTAAATGGTGAAATCAATGTGCACTAAAACAACAACTGTAAGTCTATTACAAGCACAAATGCAACCAAGGGAAGGTACTTCTCCCAACTTAAAAAAAATCCCTAAAACCTAATCATCCTCAGTGAAAATGAAGCTTATTTGTGGACTAGTTTTCCCAGATATTTGCACTAAATCAAACAATGAAAAATAGATCTTTGCATCTTGATAAATAAACAAGTCAGTTTTTTTTCTGGAATTTTTTTCGACAGTTTGTACTATATTTGCTAATGCACTTTGACATGAGAATTAATAATTACACCATCCCTGATTGAATGGAGGACAATGGTTCGCTGTCATCTAATGATTACTTATATATTTTTGTTCTTTATTGAAGTGTTAGAAAGTTTGATAGAAGTTTCTTTTTTGGTTCCCCTTGATGAAGCAACATAGCCTATGTTTGTATTATGCTTTTCTTAATGACATTGTCATTAGAAAACGTACTTAGACCTTAAACTCTATTATTGTCCGACTAGTTTTGCACTTCTCTTTCGTTTATTACAGGCTAAGAGATTTGGGACCTATGCATGAGTTTTGATTTAAACCATAATGTAATTTCCATTCAAACACAAATCAGTGTTGACCTCACTAATTAAGCAAAACAGCTTAATGTCTGGTTTTGCCGGTAATACATCCTCCTCAAATGCATGGCCCTTGAAAAGATGGGAATGTACCGTCCGTTAGCTACATAATTATTAGATCCTGTTACTAGAGTATGACCTTAGACCTAAACAATATCAAGCTTTGTGGACAACCTAATATTCCAGGCATGCATATATGTTGCTAATTTTTCTCGTTTGGGAATCTTATCCGCTTCACTTTCCTGAGTTGTGAATAATTCCTAAACGCTAGCTGTAGTGCTAATGCATATCATCATTTAGAATACTATTCATGGATGCATGTATTTTGGAGGATGCATTAACTAAGTATTACTTAATTGGTTCAGGCTTCAATCGAAGGGAGATAATAAGAAATTTATAAAGCAAAACGAATCATTATGAGCTGAACGTGCACTAGCTGACAATTTGGTACAAATATCATGGCCTCATTCTACAAAAATTAATTATTTTGCCGTTGTCCCCTTCAATAGACAAATCAAGGAAAAGAAATTCATTATTTCCAAACAAATCACTAGCTCATTTTACACATAGGTACAAGAAGTTTGGTTTATAGCCGAAGGGTAACCATCACTAATAAGAAGTAGCAAAAACTAAGATGCGAACAAGTTGTTCAAAAAGAAGCAACTAATCAAGGAACCATTCAACTTTCTGATGTAACAGCTGATCCGTTAAGCATTTTTATTTGCTCCGTTTCCAACTTTGTTGTAAAGATGGTATGGTTTGCCGCAGTCAAAAACAAAAATCAGAAAAAAAGAACATAGATTTTGACAGAGTTTGTCACCTCATTTGTATCTATGCATGATGTCTTCATCAAGATTTCATTATCGACGATTTTCGAATGTACTATCAAGAATTATTGTTGATCTTTTACAACAGTTTTTAGAATTACATAAGTTGGAATAGTTGAAAACTCTCCGCTCAAATCATATAATAAAATAAGCTTTTACACGTAGACACACACAACTGAACATCTAAACTATACAATATTATAACACTATAAAACTCCAATGCAAGTTATCTGATTACAATACAATATTATATTGGAGAGTATCATATAATAAATACTCTAAAATTAAACATATATTTTTATATTTATAGTCCCTATCTTGTTTGGATTCAAATAAAAAATAGAAGTTGATAATAAATAGAAACTGATTTTAATTGATTACCCATCAAATTTCGTCGTTGACATGATTTACTGTTGAAATCAAAATATAATTCCTTATGTATTATTGAAACTGGATCAATGCAGAATCTTAGCTCAACATCTGCAAGGCATTTATCAGGCCATCAAAGCAAAAACTACCGCCTCAGATAGACTTAGCTGCGCCGGTCAGATGCACGGACGGTTCCTGAATGAGTGAATTCCATAACTGCCATGTGTTGAGGTTAAACAACTATGTCCAGAAATGTGCAGCTAAACTCGGCTTAGATCCATGCTACCACACTGGTACGATAAGATGTGATCCAAAGTAGCCAAAAGCCAAAAGTTGGGTGAAAGGCAGGTCCCCCGCAATATACCACAGTTTCAAGAAAAGGATAAAAAAAACCTCTACCGGGAGACGGAGACACGTTGGAGAAAATCTCCAACATCATGTGCAAAGATGTTATTTTTTGATATAGTCTTATCCTGAGTAAGATTAAACTCTGTTAAGGCTCCACTCAGGTAAACTCTAACCTAATAAGTCTAGGAGGCGATGATTCTTTAGGATAGTCTTATCTTCGGATAAACATTAATTCAGATTAGACTCCATCTAGATAAGTTTCAATCCGATTAGCCTAAGAAACAAAGATCCTCTGGGATAGCCTCATTCTCGAACAAGCATTGACCTGGGTTAGACTCCATTGGATAAGTTTCAACCCCGTGAGTCTAGGAGGTGAAGATTGTTCAAGGTAGTCTCATTCTCGGGTAAACATTAACCTAATTTGGAGACTTCACTCAGGTAAACTTCAACTTGGTGAGTCCAAGAGGCAAAACCTCTTCGGATAGCCTCAACCCCGATAAGCATTAACCCGAGTTAGACTCCACCTAGATAAACTTCAACCTAGGTAGCCTAGGAGGTAATTCTCACTGAGATGTTTTAGGATCATCCTACCCAGGAATTCTTTTCACATCTTTGGTGGGGTCCACACCGATACATGTCAAAGATCCACAGTTGAAGTATTTCCAATTGACCATCGTGTGTTATGGTCATTAGCCACCCCTTAAACTATAAACATTCCTTATACACTTTCGTTTGTAACTTAATTAATTTTTCGCTTTAATACAACCAAACCACTAAATTGGTGTACCTCAAAACTCTCACTCTCAAGAAGGCCTCCCAACTGATTAGCGTTGGGGGCATATCGACAAGACTAAGATTCTGTCCGAAACCCTAACTTGTATAAATTACTCGTGTCAACTTTTTGTTGATTGTCCGATTCAGAGTGATTTGTTGCACAATCATCTTGAATTGCTGATTTTTTACGACTCATAAGATCTACCTGTTGTGAGCTCCACAATAAGACATATGACCCTGTTTAAAATTATGGACAAGCTCCAAAATTTTTTATTTCGGACAATTTTTTATGTTCTGATCTAATTATAAAGTTTTGTCATTAAATATAACTAATATTATATTCTATTTCAGACTTTAAAATTGAGAAACTGGAGTTTTATATCAAATTCTTACAATTCTAACTTATAATATGTTTTGAGTTAGAGTTATATAACTCTAATTTCTCTGTGATAGAAATCAGAGCAAAAAAAAAAAAAAAAACCAAACAAAGCCAAAAGGCTACAACAATCGAAACTTTTTACCTTTTACTAGAGCTTAAAGTTAAATTACAACCAACTCCAATCCTCGAAAATTCTGGGATTCCTCAAATTGCACCTAAGAGGAATTCCTAGAGAGATGCTATGAATCCGCATAGATCGTAAAATATTAATGATACGGATCTACCACTGTTCATAGGATTTGCATGATTTTGGTTGGAACTTTGTTATGTATTGCAATGATTGTTCCACATGTCAACTTGAATGCTACACATAACACAGTGATGGGCTCATGGCCGACAAGCCGGAAGAACCGGTACAAAGTGAAAAATTTTTGCATGCAAGCATCCATCACGACGACGGTACCACAAAAACAATTGACGCTCGGTTGTGCGACGCCCTAAAATCGTACAGGTCGATTGCAATTGTTGCGAACAAGGACAGCGGGTCTTAGGATACTTCTTTTGTAGAGTCGTGCTGTAAAAACAAAAACGACCATATTAATATTAGCGCTGAATTTCTCGTCCATATTTAGCTTTTCGCGCTGTATGTCGAATCAAGTTCCAATTTTTCAATAACTACAAAATATGGATGGAGCATGGACAAAATGTTGCTACACAGTTTCGATATGTGATGGATTGATTGCAAGAAAAAGAGCTGGTTCAATTTGTCGGCGAAATAATTTTGGGATTAATCAAAATTGGACAGTCAAAATTTAAGAGCGCACAAGTCTATAATATCTCATAAAATGATTTCAAGCATTAGTAACATTTTTTTTATCTGTAAAAACTTGTTGCTTCACAATTTGTGGCACATTTATCCTAAATTACCTATAATTTGTATGCATCTAACTTCTAGTCGGGCCAACAACGATAAATTTTTTTTCTCAAGCAAGTCACTAAATATTTCTTTGGCTGAGGAAATTTTTTTTTATCAATTTTCATTTTTGATATCAATCAATTAATCTTGATCCAATTGTCACAATTTGATCTAATAGATTTTATTGTTTCGTATTTTTTTAGATTTTTGGTTTTTTATATTAATTTAGTGTATTTTTTGGTATCCCATTTTCCTACTTTATATTGTCACATTTTTTTAGATTTGTTGTATTTTTTGTTTTATGTTATTGTATTTTTCTAAATTGTTGCATTTTCTTATTTTAAACTGTCATATTTTTTAGGTTGTCAAATTTTTTATTTTAGAGTGTCATTTTTTTTATTTGTTGTATTTTTTAGAAAATTATTTTATGTGTAAAAAGTGTAAGTACGGTAGTCATACCCATATTTTTTTAATTAGTGAGAAAATTTGGAAATACGTTTCTCATGTCTTTGTTAAGAGAGCTAATACATTAAAAACGTACAATCTACTCTAGTATGGACATACTATGACTGACTCTTTTCTTACAGAGAAAATCTACGCTAGGATTTGATCAGTAGACAACAACGACCGATTCGCTGACGGTCATTGCCGTGTAGCTGGCCTTTTTTCGAAGTCAGCGCAAACGTAATTAGACTGGCTAGCCCTTTTTTTCAAGGCTGGCTAGCTACTGTTGCTACTCGACTTGCTAGTCATGTCACTTGGCTTGGACTCGTGCTTTCTAGGAATTTTATTTCGTCTTTTTTTTTTGACCGGACCTCAATAGGTTCTGGGCCTTTTATTAATCTGCTAATATATACCTATGTTGATTTTCCATGAGCAAAGTATGTTAAAACAAATCAATTGGGTCGCTTCATCCCGTCAACCGTACAATGCCGTACAAACAAAGAATTTTTTACATAACTCAAATAAAAAAATTACGAGATTAATCCAGACAAAAAAATTATAATTTTGATTTATCACATAAGTTTATCAATCTCAAACTTATGACAGACTTTATGAGAACATAATAAAGATGTGCCGCAACTTCAAACCACGGCAATTAACTATCCAACCTAGCACTTACACAATTATATGGAGTTTTCTGATTCTTTCGAGACGAATGTCCAAATATAATTTCTATCAGTATTTTATAATAATAATAATAATAATAATAAAATAGAGAGAATAATATTAAAACCATCTATTTTGGAATCAGATGCAAATATTATTTTATGAAAAGAAATTCTTGTTCCAAAAACAACAAGGGTGTTTACCTAAGCTTACTATACATACTTTTTCCTTTAATTTCCATTACTATGTAGAATTAAATCTTTATTCAATTGAGTCATTTACTAAGAAGGTTTCAGGGTACTTTTGTCAGTCACAGGTAACTTGTTTGGTAATAACCGAACATGTATAAAAGCTCTACAAAACCTGTAAATTTAGGAGATCTCAATATCAACATGACTCAAGTTTGTCTAAAATCACACACTTAAAAAGATGGTTATATCTAATGTTATTGCAGTTTTTAACTCAAGTTAAACCACTCCGACAAACACTTTCGTCCCGTACAAAACTCACTGCAGGTCCCAACGTCACACGAACTGACCGGTGCTGTGCTTGTCGAAGTTAGAACAGAGGTTTTGCAACTGTGTTTGTCGGTGTGTCTCTATCGGAGAATGGTGAACGCCGGCAACTCACTGCAAGAAACGGGCTGCAGTCGCTCGCAGACGGAGCCATCCACCGCCATAAACGCCCCCCACTTACACCCGTCGGATGATACGAGTACTCTAGTTTATTCTGCAGGAGGTGAGAAAAGAAAGAAAAATAAACTATCGACGCGTCAAATAATTGTACCAGACAAAGTAGCAACAAAAGTTTGTACGGGACCACACACCAGGACTGTCAGGCGCCAACGCATGCCTCCTCGAGGGGCAGCGCATCGCGAGATTCGCAACGTGTCTTCCGGCCCTGCGCCGCCCATCTGCGCAGGATGCCCGAGCCTACGGTCTCGCCACCAACGGCGCAGATCGCGGCTCCTACGCCTCTCAGACGGACAGATAGCTTCCAAAGCTACCACCGCTCCGAGACCGCCACGTACTAACCGACAAGGTGGCACGGCCGCACAAGCCTTGGTGGGGAATGACCTTTGTGCCCCTCCAGGAACAGATTGCTTTTCTGTTCGAAAAGGGCTGTTTCGGTATTTTGGATCAAAGCTAACCTTTTTGCTGGTAAAAGTAAAAAATGTACCGAGTAAATGCACTTGTGTATACTATTATCAAAATCAGACCGATAATGTAGTCAGTCAAGTGATCAATTCATTGATCTGATTGGTGATTTATTAGTCGGATCTCTACTTCTTTAAATATAATAATTAAATACATTTATAGTAAATTTTTGTGTATATGTGCATGTAATACTGATATTGGTCATCCTAAACTAATATATTATATAATTTTTGCATAATGTTACAAGAAAACATTAATAAAGTATCTATTCCATGGTTAATCGAGGTGGAGTTGTAAGCCAAGTGGCCATTGCTTACTTTGGGCGTTAAGATGTGGCTGGTTTGAAGCCTATTTTACCGATTTCTCCCGATTTTTTATATTTTTGATCCAATTCCAAAACCGAATGGATCTGATCACCCGTTAAAACGCTGGTTTGGTTTGGTTTTTACAACTAGGGTGTATACCCTCTCTATTTGACTATATAGATATATATATTCATTTTATTAAAAATTATCGTTCTATAATATAAGTCAATGTTTAAAAATAATAGTATTTTATTATATTTTATTGTTTTACTCAATATAATATCTTATAGATACAACACTTTTGTTATTTTTAATAGAAATAAAGTGAATACTTTAATTAAGGATAATATAATATATTTTATATTTCTTTTTATTAAAATTTATAATTCTTTATTGTGTATATATCGGTTTCTTCCGGAGGTGGACAGCTGGCTACCACGTTGTAGGTTCCAGCTGGAGTAGTGTCCTATGTACTGTCTAGATTACTGAGCCAACGGGTTGAGCTCATCTGGCACAAAGCACGCAAAGGAATACTAGCAACATGCTGTTCCATTGCATGGGAGCAAAAGCACCTGAAAAGCTGAATAGTCATCTTTTAAATGTTTCTTCTGCTACACTACTACAGCTTAGTAGATGTACTCCTACTACATTTCTTGTCCAATGTCTACTATCAATATATTTATTGAGTTTAAATTAATGCTGCCATATACTTCGTTGAAACATTATTCTTTTAGGTGTAGTAGTTAAACAATATGATATCATAATGACATATACTAATTTTAAACGTTATGCAACTGAGCAATGTAATTAGTTCTGTACAAGGAGTTGGCACACAAATGGTGCTTAAGTTCCAGAACTTCGGGTCACGGTTTTCACCATATACGCAAATGCGTAGCTCTTTTATATGGATCTTATTGGGAGTATCTATTTTTGCTGACATTGTTTTACCATTGCCTCAGCAAGAAGCTGGAAATAAGAACATATGATATAGAGGAGACAATTCGCAGAGAGGCCAAACAGAGATTAGTTTTAAGTGACAGAAACAGGCCATGTCCCTCTGCAGAAGCACCCTATTTGCATCCATGCCGGTTTCCACGTGCAGGCACAGGGACCAATTAAATAGTCCCTTACAGATTAAGCCATCCTAAATGTCATAAGATCAAGAGCTAGCTTTGCTAAGCTAGTTGATGAACAGAAAATATAAATAAAGCTCGCGCATATGTCGGCTAAGTAGCAACTTGGCGTTAAAAAAAGAAAGAGATGCAGGCATGTGGTTTAGGCGTTTAGCATTGTCCACACTTCACACACAGCACACCCAAACTCTCGATCAGGACCCACCATGCAAAACCTGAAATCGCGCTTCGAAATGCTCAAACTGCAGGAAGATGGAGTCCTAGGTACTGCATCGCCGACTCCGACGTTGCATGCACCTCGTTATCGCAAATACGCTACTTCAAACACTTTTTTTTTTAAGTGTGTGCATGCACACTGTACCCAAGTAACCTGTCAATTAATTGGAGTTATATATTTTTTATAGATGGAGTTGACTTGTTACAATTTTTTTAGAAGGTTGACTTGCTGTACTAATTGATCGTGTGAAACAGATAATTTTTACAATCTATGTCATGTTCAAAGATAATATAGAATTGTAAGTCACATCTCTTACCTATGGTAGAACAACAATCAGTCACAATGGTTGACCTACAATGTGATTAGCATATTAATCGTTTGTTGAAGTATGAATTTAAGAAAACAAACATTGTACTCTATCAACTCAAAACTTTTAGAGTGAGAATGTTAATTTACAAAGTGCAATATAGACGAGGTAAAATTGGGGACATTTGAGTCCACATCTTAAGAGACATTACATGTTGCAACTGTGACTGATCTAATCTCTCTCAATCCGTGTCATGTTGGCTTAGTTAATGATCAGGAGACGAGAATTAAGCAAGATGATAGTCATTTGTGTAGCATATGGCACGTACTCCGTATAAGCTAAGCTAGAAACCGACAAATCGAATAGCTTCAACGTCTGGAGTTCTCGACATGACATCCCCGCAATTTCCTGCCAAACTGTTTGTCGGTGCGGAAGTCTTCGGCGATCCTTGATTCCTTTCTGAAGGAAAGAGAGCAGGACACGTACATGCATTGGTTCCACTTAAAGAAACCAACAAAGTTACAACACGAAACCACTCGGCACTCGGCAGCCGGCAGGCGGCATACATGGGCTTAAATAACTCATCCACGCGCGGCGCTTAACGACTATTAACAACAGCGATTAAAAAACACACACAAAACCAAAAGAGAAGGAGGGAAAAAGAGACCGAAAGAAACATGGGCATCTACGCTTACATAAAGTTAGCTAATTAGCTACCATGTAAATCGTTGACATACTTACGTGGAAGTACATACTTGGCGCGCATATGCCTATGATTTGCCCGAGGCCAACCACTCGACTAGATTATTGCAGTCTTCTGCATGCACGCATGCATGCAATGCATGACACTGATCTGGGAATGCATACGAAAGTAAGAAAACCATATCAAGGCCCGAGCCGATCGAGCGTGGAAATGTCGAAAGCAATGTGTGTGTGTCCTCCTGGGATCAGTTGGTTCCAGCTAGATAGCTATACACGTACGGCCCAGGGTGTAGTAGCTTTGGTTGGTCATTTGTGAAACTACAGCACCACGCATGCATGTTCAGTAGAGTGTCTGTGTCTATGCTTTTGGCACGTACCAACCCCACGGGTGGGGGGTGGGGGGCATTCGTTTGTCTGGTAGTGTTGATGATTAGGGGATCTATTTTTCGAGCAGTGTATTTATACACTTTGGAAAGAAAACTGTACATATCTTAAACCATGAATAGTTATACTATACTGATTGCAGACTATGCATGTATTATATGCCAAGCTAGTTAATGCTTGTACATAGTTGTATGTGGTGCATTCCTTTTTCGATTGTGCAAGGTATCTATTAATTCCCTGCATACTACAAGATAAGATAGAACACCAGCAGTTGGTTAGAGTGATACAATTACTGGGCCTGCAAGCTTTGAGGCCGTGGCCTGTGGGGGAAGGGACAGAAGCAGCTGTACGACAATGCAGATTAACGAATTGAAGGTCGCCCATCACTTTGATGGGGCCCCGAAAAGGAAGTGCGCCACATCAATCTTGAAGGCTGTCATCGAAGCCGCCCCTATGTGGAGTTTTCTAATTAGTTTGGTCCCATTCTAAATTGGACAGAAAACTAAGCCATTACGAACCTACAGCACAAAACTGTGTATTCAAATAGAGCATTATGTGGAGTTTTATTTGATCCACTACTTTTATCTCAAGAATTGGTTAGGTGATGGGACCATATCGCTGACCGCCTCAACTATTAAGGCTTCTAGACGTCTCGATGAAGATCAATATTCAATCTCAACACATACAGTTCATAGGTCTAAGTCATGTGTTGCATGTACACTTTTTTTGTTTCTCTCCGAAAGTTTCATTATCCAGCAAGTCACTGGATAAAAGGATTTTTTGTAAAGTAGTAATTAAAAAGTTTAAGGCAAAGGTAGGACGGTCTCAGCAGGCCATAAGACGCTACTGAAACCAAAGTACTGCTAATCTTACAACTACCAGAAGAAAGAGAAGAGCACTACATCTGAAACTTTTCTCCCAGCCAAGTTTGAATCCTCGATGCTTGCTCCTCAATCCTACTTGTCCAAGAGGAGAGTGCTTCTCTTACTAGGTTCTTCCATGCATGATGTGTATGGCTTACAGCTATGAAAACTGCTTCATTTCGGGCTCTCCAGATACTCCAGAGGCATGCAGCGAAAACTGTAACCCAAGTTTCCTTGTTCAGTATAGCAGCAGTGTTGGTGGTTGGCCTGCTGTTGGAATTTCACTGACATCGGTTAAACCTCTGACGAAGCCATGGCTTATATCAAGAAATGTCCAAACTTCAGAAAGAAATTTGCAGCGCAGGAAAAGATGCTCGCTTGTTTCATCCTTGTTCAGGCAAATAGAACATTCATAGCATGTCAGGATCATACCTTTCCTTCTTAGGTTGTCCCTTGTATTAAGTCTGTTCTTAAGGAGAATCCAAATAAAGACTAACTTTCAACACTGCTTTGTTCTTCCAAACGAACTCATAGTTCTGGTCCTTCGGCAAGTGCTCTAGCAGTTTTTTTGTACACGCAACCGACCTTATAACCCTTGAAGGTTGCCGATTTTAGTGATATCATGTCTTGTCCTTCCCAATTTGTACCGTCTGCAAGAGGATGCACATTTGGTCATACTGTACCTTGGCCACTGCAGAAGGAGGCCATTCGAATATCTCCCCCAGATCCACTACTGCATAAGATCATGAACTGAAATATCAGGATATAAGCAGCAGGAGAAAAGCTGACCAAAGTGTTCCTTTAATCTTTCATCCAATTCTAATCCAATACACTCTTCATTTGTAAGTCTTAAATCATGTGTGTTAACCAACTGTACGTTTCAATCCTCTAACAGAAGTGATGGGACCATATCCAATTCTAATCCAGGGAAGCCTACACGAGAAGGACGTGAGAGATAGAGATCGACAAGTATATAGTTGTATGTGGATTGATGCGTCGAATGGCGCATTCGTTTTTGGTGCATCAATTATCGCCAAGTGGGCTGGCTAGATCTTATTAGCATTGCTTTGTTGGTACATCGTTTTGCATGCCACCAGCCTTGCTGTGGACCACAGCATTGGTTGAGCCTTTTTGTCTAGGTCCTCGCATGCACGATCACTATAGTAACTTGCAACATGATATTGATCTTGACATCTTGTGCGATCAATTGTTTGACACATCACAAAAATTTTGCTTTTTTTTCCCTGAAGGAAGAAAGAAACTGCAACGGCAGAAGTCTCCGAGTGCATAGATGAGCTAATTAACTAGGCCATTCAGGGTCATGTCAAACATGTTTATCATTACATGTGAAACAGATTTTAAAATTGGTTGTTTTTGGTCCTGTGTATTAATGGGCTGAAAGTTTATTTCTTTGATTAGTTTTGGCAGGAATGCCGGCACATGTCTATGGTGTTGGGCCTGACAATCTAAATGAGATCGCTGATCCAAATCCAGCTTACCTCCATTCGTTCGGACATCACGTGGCATTGCACACCTCTTCAACCGCCGCCGCGGCCCTAGGGCACAACCGGCCATCCGACACCACCGAATTCGATAGCGTGCCTCGACGCTCCCGCGGCCTCCTCCGTCGACTGGTGCACTATGTCATGACGTCGTAGTCCCTGACTCGCTGCCACGTCTTTGAAGGGCGCTCGCCTCGATCGACCATTGCTGCCTGGGTCTAGACGGATAGCCTTGCTTTCACCGAAACCGTCGAGCTTATCGTACTGGCCTTCATTGCCGGCCCATCCGCCATGCCAGCAGCCCAAGGAATAGAGCGACGGCGATGGCACGATCACACCGCGCGCGGCACCCTCCAGAAACAGTTCGCCTGGTGTTCGCCGTCCAATTGTTCCACGCGTGCAGGCCGCAGCACCGGAGACCGGACTGTCACCTTCGGCCGAGGAGTAAATCCTCCCAGGCCCCAGCGCTTGCCCGTGCGTCCGCGCGGTTGAGCTCCTCGACGATTTAAGGCTTTTCAGGTGGGCCGAGTTTTAAGTATTTTGGGCCCGGCCTTGTTTGTATGGTTTGCCGTTTCCCCAAGGAAGTTGCTTTGTCCTTTGATACTTTTTATTGCATATACTTGAATTAAACAACCGCAAACTTGATAGGCAATTAGGATTAGGGATAGCTCAAATCTGGGAACCGCATTTTATGAAGTCTTTTGCAAACTATAACCCACGCAGCCCGTTCAATGAAAATTCAATGGTGATGAGAAAAAATAAGGGATATGTTCTTTTTAAATCCAATTTGGCCCCTATTTAGATGTTTGATCGTTTGATCCAACAATTAAGAATCTACCGTGTTGTTGCTTCTAATTGTAGCCGATCCCACTCCTCAGATCTGTTGGTAATACATGGAGGAATACTAGAATGGAATCTACACATGGGGGCTACAATTATACAACAAACTTGTACCCAATTTGACTACTTATTCAGGTTTTGGGTTCCACCACACATGCTATGCTTGTTAGCATTTCTAACCCTCTAGGACTGTTCAGATTTCAGACTATCAGTGCACCAAACTCGGCCAGGTCCACATCACAATTCAATCAACATAGCCAATTGAAACCGGTATAATCTTATCCTTTGATCTAAGCAGAATTGCTTTATAAGTAGCCAGGCTCACTTTCCTTTGGAATAGCATAGAATCGCAAGCACACACTACTTAGGCTACTCGTACAAATTAAGTACAGCCCTTCTTTCCACTACTTGATCACTGAAGTGTAAAAGTCTCCTGCAGATTTTCCATTTCTACCGTCAAATACAACAACAGTTCAAACAAATTAAGACACCAAAAGTGAATCGATCTGTAATTTCCACTGAACTCAGAGTCAATTAAGACACCAAAAGTGACCAAACCACCACATGTTTTTGCAAAAGTCAGTCTCCTTCCAATATTAAAAAAACTTTGATCTGGCACGCAAAATTCTCAAAAACGCAGGATTAGTGGAGAGTGGCAGCGCAGACCATCAAGGGACCCAGGGCGCATTACCACCTGGGGAGCATCAAATGTGTACCTCCGACCTACGAAAAAGACGTCCACGTTTGGCTTGACCAATTCGAGCTCACCGCCTTGCACATTACGGCCGAAGAAAGAAGACGAGCTGGTGTTGTGGTCACACCTCAACCCCTGCGGCTGCGTGGCGTTGCCTTCGCAGCGTCGTGCTACATTAACAACACCATGTACAGGGGCCAAGCTGGCCGGGTACTTGGTCTAAGCTTTTGGCGTACGTTTCCACATTCTTCGACTTTAAATACGGTTCGGTTAAGCATGGTCGACTCACTATTTGAGTAAGGAAGGATGGCGAAGCTCTTGGTTGGGCCAACTATATCAGCTGAGATTATAAAAATCTATTTAGTTGGCTATTTCTCTAAAAAAAATATGGTACATCACAAGAAAAAAAAAATGATGTCATATGTTTATGACATTCAAATTGGACATTTCACTTACATTTGACGAATAAGTCAATTTGTTACACTTATCTGGTTAATAACTTAATTAAATCTGATATATAAGTTTTTTTAATAATTTATGATCCCAAATCAAACAAAATTTTAGTAGTAAACACATAAATCATGGCAAACATTCAAGAACAACATTCTACCTGTCCAAAAGCCGATCCTATCTTTTTTTTGCCATCTTTTAAAGACAGAGCAGCTAAGCAAAGCCCAGAGCAAATATTAGGTCTTTTTCAGGACATTCTTCTTTAGATGACGTATCCGATCGATGTCAAGATGCTTGTCTCCCTTTGCATGTTTGACCAACCAGCAATATGATATCTATACATGATCCTGAATCTTTTCTGAGAAAATATGTCTTTCAATATAATTATAAAATTATTTATAGATATATTTGGTATTTATGATGAGCTATTTTTTTAATTTATGCAATTGTTTGAATTATACTACGTGATATTTTTACAGGTATATTTTGTATGCTTACGGAGGATCATTGAACATATACGATATTGGGCATACTCTCTCTGTCAGAAACACTATGGCGTAATCAGATGGTAAATTGGATGTCAGCATCCGCCAACACCACAAAAGGTAACATGAATTCTCATGGGCATGACGTGTGGTGTATGAACTATAGAGTTCTACAAGGAAACTATTTGCAAAGAGCTAACTTGGAGATCATGCATTCAAGGGTGTAAAAGGATACGAACAAGGATAAGTTTTGGTCATGTAGTACTTCAGGACCCATATGCAAGATGGGATAGAGTATCGGATTGCTGCATGGACGCAAGCGAGACAGAATCAAACTACCGAATTTGTTGGATGGTGCACAAGAGAGTATATGTTCAAACTGACACCAGGATTTGAACACAGCGATCAATTAACGATCGAGCTATAAATAACTGCCAAAGTAAAAGGTTTCAGCATCTCTCTCCACACAGCTACATAGGTTATATTTTTAGATGAGGAGAAATTAGAGTTAATCTTTCATGATTATATTTTTGAGAGAGAATATTTATTGTTTTTTTAGTAGGTGTTTATTCCGAAAGTTGATTGAGATCAGTATTAATAAGAATACGAGTATAGTCAAATTAATTTTTAAAGTTGTAAAGACTCATCTACCCTCTGGTCTGAGGCACCACAAAAACAAAGATAGTTGAACCTTGCAGTGTGATCTACTAGCCGAAATGTAGGATTAGGTGTATAATCCAAACACCATAAAAGATTGGTGTGTCATCTTTCTCTCTTTTATTCTTTCTTTGACTTGAATTTATTTTTTGCTACAATTTTAATTTCTATTCTAGTTTTGATTCACCCTTTCTCAATTGCTGTATTTTTTTAAATAACTCAAAGAAAGAAAATTGTTAAACGAACCCACACTTACTTTTTTTTTGTGTGTTTTTGACTTACCACATGTGCATGTCGAGTCTCAGACACTCGATAAGCTAATTGTTGTAGGGTGACTCGAGTCTCTAAGACTTGACAAATTGAGCAGTCTACAATGTTGATGAATTTAGTTTATACTTCAAAATTTTGATTCTTCCAACATCAATATCTTTTAATCTATAATTTCAAAAAAACAATCTATTTGAATTAGTGGAATAATAAGGACAAAACAATTAAGTTGACAAAAATGAATCATTAACTAAACTTATATATCGCAAAATATCATTTTTTGTTATATCTTGAGATACATAAATCTGATTGACGATCCGTTTGTGTCGATTTGATCGTTTTGACCTCACGATTTGACTGGTAGGAACAAATCATCAATCAGAATTATAGATAAAAAAATATCAATACTGAAAAATCAGAAAAAATCAGTTACCAATATTTTTTTATCTCCCGATTGACGATCTATTTGAACTAATGTAATCATGATGACAAAATGATTGGATTGACATAAACGGATTGTTAACTAAACTTATATATCACAAGATATCTTATATCTTCTTATATTTGGAGATGTCTTATATCTTGTTATATAAGATATCTTATATCTTTTGATATACAAGTTTAGTCGACGATCCGTTAATTCTGATTTGATAGTTTTGTCATCATAATTCTACTGATTTAAATAGATCATCAATCTAAATTATAGATAAAAAAATATCGATTCTGGAAGAGTAAAAAATTTCAGTATAATTTAATTGGAATGTTTGAGTCAATTTTTTCTTAATTTTTCGAGATTGATATTTTTTTATTTATAATTTCAATTGACGATCTGTTTGAACTAGTGGAACTGTGAGAACAAAATGATTAGATTGACAGAAGCAGATCGTCAACCGAAATTATATTTCATAAGATATTAAAAGATAATTAGAGTTATAGATCAAAGGATATGGATACCAAAAGAATCAAAATTTTGATGTAGAAACTAAATTTAGCAACACTGTAAGTGGCTCAGCAATGAGTTGTCGCTGCTCTGAGACTCGACAACCCGCTTTCGTCTAATTGTGCTGTAACAACTGGTTTGTCGAGTGTTCGAGACTCGATATGTATGCGTGGTAGGTCAAAAACATAAAAAATAATAAGTGTATATTATTTTCGTAATTATTTTTCCTGGATAGTTTTAAAAGTTCATGGGAAACCATGGTGACCATCTTTAGGTCTGATTGACTTGTGGCGCCACCATCACGCTTGACCAACCACTAATTTTTAGTTTAGAACAGAACAAACAACCATTTGTCTTCTATTCAGTTTTCTCATTCTCGCACACAATCTCTCGTACAACGGCACAAACAGTGAAAGACAATGAAAAGCGAAAGCCAGAAAGGAAAAACAAAAGTAGGGAAACAAGATAGGCAAATGAAGATTTTTAACACTAAAAAAATTTGAGGTGAAAGCGGCAGTTGGCCTGCCTGAAACTGAAAGGGGCGATAAATTCCCCGGAGGAGATGTTCGATCCTTGTGATGTGGGCATCCACTCAGAAAGCGTGCGGTCCACGTCTAATTGCTCAGGATATGACAACTCATTGGACCCACCTGATTTACCTTTAAGTTTTGTTCTAAAGGTTCAGATTCTTAAAAAAAAAAACTTGCCAAAATCCCCCGTTATATAATATTTTTAGAAAATATTTTTAATGTAAACTTTACCACAAACTTAACTGTTACGCACTTGTAAATATAATAATATTATAAATTGATTTGTAGAGGTATATGAAAATCACTATGATTTTTGGATTTAGATACATGTTTTTACTTATTTTAAGATCTAGTTTTTTAAAGCACATAACTTTTTTCTTAGTTTCTTCGACAGTAGCAGCTTGATGTCAGATGGAGGCGGTGACGACATCATCAGCCGCAGGTGGAGGTGATGAGAGGTGATATTCATATAGGAGAGAAACAGACGGCGGAAGAGAGAAGGAGACAATGCACCGCTAGTAAGGGAGAAAGAGAGGAGAAGACGGAAGAGGGAAGGGATTAGAAGTGGCATCAATGGAAGAAAAGAAGAGGAGGAAGAAGATAAAAAGAGATGAAGAATTGATAGAATCTAAATTTGAAACTTGTGGTTTTCATGATGCAAATTTTTTTAAAAACCACAGTTACCAGCCTCTTATATTTCCCCTAGAAAAATATGAAGCCCCGTTGATTCTTGACATACATCCATCTCCTAGTAAAAGAGACTCAAAAGGTTTTTAAAACATGTCAGCGATTTATAAGAGACATATGGATAACTCTTGAGTAGTCTAGTAGATAAACCTAACAAAGAATCATGTGACAATGCTCGATATATATAGCAAGGTGAGATAAACCTAACAAAGAGTCCTGTGTTTGTAACCATGATTAAGTGGTCTGAAGACCAGATATAGTAAAACCACCATTTCCTTTCGTGTAGTAATGGGCCATCCGTGGGTTATTGACGTGCAGTAAAGGTCGCCCTAATGTCCAATGACAAAATGTAGTAGTCAAGGACAAATTTTAGTAGTAGTTGCTTGCCAATGGCGCGTGTCTTGGAACTCTTGTCTCCTTTGTTTGAACCAGTCAGTCAGTTAATCTACCGGACTAGGATAGGCGACCAAAATTTAGTAGTTGCTCTGGGCCATAAGAAATAGCACTGCTGTATTTGCAAAAGGCCAAAAGCAACAAGATAAAGGCAGATAAGCAAGTGATGGATGTGATATTTACTTGGCAAATGCAAATGCATTATGCATAGCACATGGTCCCATAAACAATTATCAAATAGTGTAATTTTTCACTTAAGATCATAATATGAAGATTTTTCAATACATGCAAATGGGCATGCACATTGTGGGGCAAACAGATACACCAGTGTCAGCTTTTAATTTTATTCAGTGAGATCTAAAAAGCATAAACAAGTCAATTTTATATTTATAAACAAATTTCACGTACCTCCTGAGTCCCCACAGATGTTCAGATACGTAACGTATGTTCAAATGCTTTTGTCCATCATCATACAAACACAACCTGGAGGGAGAGGACATTCGATTGGACAGGCTACTTTGCACTTTGTCCCACTCTTTCCAAACAATGTTCCTCTTGATTAAAAACCTGGTTCAAATCCGTCCATCGTTGCCAATTATTGGAAAATGTCCAGCAGAGGCTCTGGTCGGGTCAAGCCATTTCTGCAATGGTTATCGGAGTCATGGAGTATGATTCAAATGGGTCACACTGGTCCATTGGTTATTGTAACCAATATAAAATTGTATTCTAAAGTTGTAGAGATGATTGTAGAAATCTTAATCGGTTAGTAAGGAAATGAAATGAAATGATCGTATGAGAGAATTTGTCTATAAATAATTCAGGTTTGTTATCTAATACACATATATTTTATAATTTTACATCTACTATTTAGGTTAAATCTCTCCACTATTAAATTTGACTTCTCTTAAGATACACTCATCCTCGTAGATCTTTATAAAAAGAGTAAGATAAAAATGAATTAGAAGATAACGACAGAGTACAGAGGAGACGAGAAGTAGTGGAGCAAAGAGGTAAAGGTGGAGGCCAGTAGTATTGGTAGTTAACAAGGTAGCAAGCAAGAGGGATAGGTGGCGGTGAGGGACAGGTGACAGTGACTAATAAAGAAAGAGTTGTGAGAGAAAAGAAGAATGGAGTTCGAGGGTTCCAATTAAATCCAGAGGGGACTATAAATTTACAGGTAGTCTTCCTACTTGTTCCATTTTACTGGTTCCTGTGAGATGACTGCTTGAACTAGCGCTGCGTAGTGGTCAACAGTAAAATGGATATACACCAACCGATCAGGAACCATGTGGGGTGCAGTGGATGTAGCAGAGCGTATCGCCATCAGGGCGCCAAGTAGCCCACTAACAGCGGCGCTGCAGTGGGTAGGAGGGGGAGTACGCAGGAAAGCCATCCAAAGAAGAAGCTTTTGCCGAGATAAGGACAGGTGCATTAAATCCGTAAAGCCCTCTCCGCAAAGTGGAAGTCAGGGCCCTTTGTCGAGTCTACTTCTTCCCTCAAAGCCCCAAATTTTTTATCCAAAATTTCGGCACCGCGCTCTTGTTCTATGCAGTTCTGGCTTTACACTGTAATCTTGCCATGATGTTCCTTGGGAAATAAACTACCTATCTTACAAAAAATAGTGTGTACTTTTGGCACAAAACACAAAAATCTATGAGGCCAATAAGTCTAAGAGTACAATATGAATATCTCGTACAAGGGCTAGTCAAAATACAAGAGAAAAAAATAAATAAAAATATAATAATAAAAACATCTATAAAATTTGCATATATATAATTTATATATTACAATAAGATTGAAAAAAGTATAGTATAAACTGAGGAAGTATCAATTTTTTTTTAAAAAAGAGGGTGCAACATTATTCAAGCAAAGGAGTAATTATTAATGTGTCATCATTTGGGAACATGCATGGCCATACAGAGCAATTTTTAACAGATTAAGTAATGATTACTTAACCTAACTGCGAAAATAATGACAAAAGATTATGGCATGGACGAGGGAACGGGTCAATTTCTTAACTGCCTGGATGAGGCTGAACCTTTATTCTTATTCTTTTCATACTTATTACCAAGAACACCTTTAGGACTAAGCTTACATAAGTAGGCATCAAGGTCTCCAGGGGATATGATGATTCGCAAAAGTTCTTTTCTATCATCTACTGCCTTTAAGCGAAAATAGAAAATAGCCTTAAAAAAGAGAGAGAAAGTAGAAAAATAAACTAATGGCACCTGTACTTCTCATGGACCGCTACTTCAACCGTGCTCGGTCCACCTCATGCACTCCTTGAAAAATCACATATTAATTCCTAACTACGTAGTAATTTGTTTGATTTTGTTAAATAATATGCATGCTTTTTCTACGACAAAAGTTTCCCACATTCTTCCTCTACTTTCTTTTTGGTTGGACTTGCTACAGAAGAAAGTGGAGGGTGATGGAAATGGCAATGGAATGGGATTTGTGAGAATGCACGAGATGCCTCTCTTTCTATCCCTATTAGTTATTAGGGTCCAATTTGACTCATATATGTCCTTGCCGAGAATGTTGTAGAAAGAAAATCTTGGTGGTGATTTGAAGGGAAAATGAATGGACTTAGTGATGTGTAATTAGGCCTAGGATTTAACACGTTTTAGCTTACTGCACTGTAAGATGAAACTAGTGTACATGCACTAAGTCAGTTGGCTCTTCATGCTCACTTCACACAAAAAAAAAAAAAAAAAAAAATCAACCCATAGTCATCGTATCTAGACCACTAAATATTATATACATACATTCTTTATCATGTACTCTGAAGATGAGACTCAATTTGCATGAGATCACTTGTGCCTACTCACGATGAACCTAGGTATTCCATACCTTAGGATTTCACCAATTGTTGAACTTAGACCAAGCATCGGGCTAAATCATGCCTATTTTGTGTTAGGTCGTTCTTTGTTTATAAATGTGAAATATGTGATTAAATTTGAGTCATACAAGACTAGATATATTTTTTATTTTTTCAAATAAGCCTTGAGATATCAAATTGGGACAAACTTACACGAGACATATCAATCTCAAAACAACTATATTTCAACAGAACGAATTTCTGTAAAATAAACAGTTATAGGTAAGAAAAATCTAGGTGGCATTGCAAGACATTATCTCCCTTCATATACTAATAAGTGCACCAATCATTATGTTTAATGGACATGTAAATTATCAGTCTGGTGCTTAATCACGACATTCTTTACAATTCGCAGATGCCGTCCGCATCACATGGAAAATCCATGATACGCCTAGAAGTATGTGTTTTATAATAATCACAATTGAATGACTAATCAAGAGTTGAATCCACAGAAAACAAACATAAACAGTTTTCATATTGCAAATTACCCAACCAAATTGAAAAAGT
The DNA here is from genome assembly GCA_019359835.1 of Pharus latifolius. Taxonomy (NCBI): domain Eukaryota; kingdom Viridiplantae; phylum Streptophyta; class Magnoliopsida; order Poales; family Poaceae; genus Pharus; species Pharus latifolius. The sequence continues at coordinate 10,167,047 of CM033322.1, forward strand.
ATTTTTTTAGAGCTAATCCTAAAATTAATAAAACTACTAAAATTGAATTAAATAAATCAATGAAGAAATACATAGGATTTCGGGATTTTCATTACAGTCAGGCATGATTTTTAGTAGAGGTAGTAAACCAATAAATTGATTATCAGTATTCTCAATAAGACAAATTAAGTCGGTGTCTTAGAAACCATTCAACAATTACAGTGAATCGTTCTTGTTGCTTTAACTCAACTAGACACAAAAGTCATTTCTAAACCCTAGATTAATCACTAAGATACATTAGTCGCATGTTGTCTTAGTGTTCAATATCTATCGTCTTATTGAGTACGTACGATACTGAAGATGAAGCAAATAATTGTTAGAGCGCAACGGTCGTGTGCTGTCCTAGCTAAGGTATGAACACCAACTATTTCATAGAGTACAAATGATGCCAGAAATATCAATCTAGAATTTAGAGTAAAAAAATTCAAGAAATTAAATCGACAATCTTTCAAACAAACCCAAGCCAAATTATGCCCACCGAATTAAGTAATCTCTAACGCTAAAGGAAAAACTACTCACTAAAAATCATTAAAAACAACAAATGACCAAGAAATAATGAAAACGTACCAAACTTAATTAAAAACGGAGAAATGGTCATCCAAGTTGGCTTACAACTTGACGAGAGAAATCTCTAAAAACTAGAATAAAAACTAACCCTAAATTAGAGAGAGGGCGTAATTTTTCCTAGATGATAAACTAGGCCAAAAGCATATCTTTTTATAGTATAAAAGTTCTAAATTAATATAATTATAAAACAACATCTCCAACTCTTCTTAGAAAACAACTCAAATTACATTCAAATCTGAGATAGAACAGGGACTTGACTAGACGCAAATGCAAGGATCCAGATTGGGCATTAGAGTAGTTGGGGCACACATGCAAGGACCCAAACTGACCCCTAGTGCCTTTTGGGTACATGAGCGGGGACCCAAGCTTTGGTGCCTTTTGGGGCACATGAGCTGGGAGCCGACTTGGGCTCTAGGATCTTACTTGTGGTTTGTGGAGTTAGTTTCAACTTTTTTCTTCTCATATTTGGCTCAACTCTTTCAAATTGCTATGTTTTGCCTTGAAACAAATAAGAAACACTATCCGCCTATAATTTTATCTAATTAACGAATACAATATGTTAATTTACGAGTTTGGGACAATTAATAATTCAAAATGGACTCTAATTTAGGGTTTAGTACATATAGAATTAACGCTTATCAAATTCCCCCAAGTTAGCATGTTGCTTGTCCTCACGCAGAGAATGAGAAACTAAGCTCTCAAAAATGTCAGACAAGTATGAACTAAGATCTACGAAGTTCATCTATGGACTAATATTAGCATCAGAAACATATAAGAAGTATATAGCAATTGATCCCAGAAATTTAAATCAGAATGCAAATATACGAAGTATGAATTCTTGGTCTTAGAAAGAAGATAATAAGATTCTCTAAACCTCAATACAATGTTGGAACAAAAAGTTTGAAATAAATCACTTCCTGGTTTTTCAATCTCAATGTACCACTAGTTATACCAAATCATTCAATTTGTCCTCAAAAATAAAAATAAAAATAAAATAATTTTTTTTGTTTTTCAACTTTTTCGTGATCTTAGCCTGAATGTTGGACTAGATATTCCTTTGTGGCTAGCGGAGACACAATTGAAGATGCTTGCTTAAGCACATTTACAGATGGGCAGTTTTTTCAGTTTCTTGAGTTTCTATAAACAACCTTGTAGCTCAGTGCATGTTACCTTGCCAGTTGGTCGACGATACATCATCGCCTCCCCCAATTAGTCGCAAGCACTTCGCATAAGAGATTGGTCAAAGCCGTAATTTAAGCAACTATTTTTTGTTTTTGTTTTTTTGGAGCCAAGTATAGCTTGCCTTGCTAGGTGATCGATGATTCATCACCGTCTCCCCCAACGGGTTCATATGTATTTTTACTCACTTTTTTGTTCTTAAAAAGATAAGACAACTAGTTTCAAACATATAACAAGAAACAATGGATAGTCAAATTCATGTGAGGATTTGTTAAAAACTCTAAGTGCAGATAAAAAGTAATAATTAATTCTAAAGAATAATTATCTTTTAGTGGCCAAAAATTAGATAACAATGTACATAGGCATTTAAACTTTAAATAAATAGGGTTGATTAACCATACTAAATAATATACTAGTGAAAACCAAATACATCCACAAACTTGCTCCCTCAAATTAGCTACTCTTGTTAAAATGCAAATATTTTTTTTAAAAAAAAGATAAGTAAGTGCTAATATCCCCTCCCAACCAAGACAAAGAAACATTGTTCTCAATGTTGAAAAGGAAACACAAACATATTACTTGGTGGTGGAGAGACGACATAGAGGAGTGGAGCGTGTGAAGCAAAGAAAAGAAAATTAAAAGAAATGAAAAGAAAAAGAAAGTATCGAGTTGCCTCCTGACAAGCGTTGGTTTAACTTCCTGCTCGACGTAGAGCTTTGTATGAGCCCAATATCAGGCAAGTGAGAAATTTCATAAATTATAGCTAGGTTTGAGAGGCATTGAAACTCAATGCAGGATGCCTGGTTATCAAATAGAGACGTCTCATGCATACAAATTTTTGGACTGATTTCGATGAGATCATAAATAGAATAATTTAAAGCCTTTAGATACAAAATTAATGTGGCTAATAAGTTAGTGGGTTGTTTGTGATGGGACGTGGGGTGGTCTGATCTTTCGATGAGAACGACAATTATCGATTTGTGAAGACGACTCTCACGATCTGGCTACCAACCGTACACAACTGATACGCTCTGGCAATCGCTGAACTAACTTCGGATTATTATCGACTTGATCACGAAGATCTATTCCTGCAAGCAAGCGAAGAACAAGCAAGAACAAGATAAACAAGCAATCTGAAATTGCAAATATAGATTGAATCATGATAAAGAGTTGGGGTTCCGAATACAGATATTGATGTTGATCTAGTCGACCAAGAAGAATATCTCAATAGCTTCACGAAGGAAAGACTATGACTAAACAAAACCCACGGAACCCTAATGGTTCGGCCAGATTATAAAGAGGAGGTAAAAGAGGTCAGTGGCTAGATAAGGAAACCTAAAATTGACATGGACTCTTTCCCTACTCAGACTCTAACTCGATATATGGGCCTTGACCCAACCAAAAGGTGATGCAGCACGATAACATAACAAAAATAAACCTAGATAATTATGGTACCATCGACAGTCAGGCGGCAGCACCGTTATCCCAATCAGTGGATCGAATAGCAACTCCATCGATCCGTTCGGTCCTCCAAAGCAACACCGAGGTTCCTGATAAGAATAAGATCACACGCATCAGACAGCATTGAGTTCAAACTATATGAATGTATTCCAATAAACGAATTTACCTGACAATTAAGTTGACGTGTGCATGCTCTAGTGATCGGTCCTATTGATCGGTGAGGCGCAATAGAAGTTGTAGGACCGATAGCAGTGATGTCCTCATCATCCTCCCCTTCTTGCATTTGAGTCGTCCTCGACTCAAGCTCATCTTCCTCTCCCAAATATGGCTTCAAATCTGCAATGTTAAAGGTGGGACTAACCCCGAAATCTGCAGGTAAGCCAAGCTTGTATGCATTATTGTTAATTCTCTCTAACACTCTAAAAGGACCATCAGCTCTAGACAGCAACTTTGATTTTCTTAAGTCTGGAAACCTTTCTTTTTGCAAGTGTAACCAAACAAGATCGCCCTGTTCAAAAATTATTTCTTTTCTACCCTGACTAGCAGCAATCTTGTACTTTTCATTCATACGTTCTATATTCTCCTTAGTTATTTCATGCAGTTTAAGAATCAATTCAGCACATCGTTTAGTATCAATATTTACCCTTTCCTTTCCGAAGATGGTAAAGGTAATAAATCAATAAGAGCACGAGGAAAAAACCCATAAACTACCTAAAAGGGACACATCTTTGTGGTTGAATGCAGCGATCGGTTGTAAGCAAACTCCATGTGAGGCAAGCATTCTTCCCACATCTTCAAGTTCTTCTTCAAAACAGCCCGCAATATGGTGGATAATGTGCGGTTGACAACTTCGGTTTGACCATCGGTTTGGGAATGACATGTAGTAGAAAACAGCAACTTGTTCCCCAATTTCACCCATAGAGATCTCCAAAAATGACTTAAGAACTTTGTGTCACGATCTGAAACAATCGTATTCGGCACTCCATGTAGTCGAACGATTTCCCTGAAAAACAAATCAGCAACAATTGTAGCATCATCGCCCTTTTGACAAGGTATAAAATGTGCCATTTTAGAAAATCTATCCACGACAACAAAGATACTATCCCTCCCCTTCTTTGTTCTAGGTAGTCATAAAATAAAGTCCATAGAAATATCCTCCCAAGGTGTGTTAGGAACATGAAGAAGCATATATAAACCATGTAGATTAAGTCGTGACTTAGTTTTTTGACATGTAGTGTAGCGTGCAACGTAGCGCTCGACGTCACACCTCATCTTCGGCCAATAGAAGTGAACGGCCAAGATGTCTTCCGTCTTCTTGACACCAAAGTGTCCCATTAGACCTCCTCCATGCGCCTCCTGTAACAACAAAAGACGAACGGAGCTAGCAGGAATGCATAGCTTGTTAGCTCGATAAACAAAGTCATCATTTATCACAAATTTATTTCAGCTTCTTCCTTCTTTAAAATTCAGTAATACATCTCTAAAATCAGCATCATGCGCATATTGCTGTTTGATGGTTTCTAATCCGAAAATCTTGAAGTCAAGTTGAGGTAACATAGTGTAACGTCTAGACAAGCATCAGCAATAACATTCTCCTTCCCTTTCTTGTGTTTGATAACATAAGGAAAAGATTCAATGAATTCTACCCATTTTGCATGTCTACGATTCAATTTGCTTTGACTTCTAATATGCTTCAAAGATTCATGGTCAGAATGGATAACAAACTCTTTCGGCCAAAGATAATGTTGTCATGTCTCCAAAGTCCGAACTAAAGCACATAATTCTTTATCATAAGTTGAATAATTCAGACTAGAACCACTTAACTTTTCACTAAAATAAGCAACAGGTTTACCTTCTTGGATTAACACACCTCCAAGTCCAATTCCACAGGCATCACATTCAAGTTCAAAAGTCTTACCAAAATCAGGAACTTGGAGCAATGGTGCGTTCGTAAGCTTCTCTTTCAAGATGTTGAATGATTGTTCTTGTGCATGACCCCAAACAAACGGGACTCCTTTCTTTGTGAGCTCATGCAACAGTGCAGCAATGGTGCTAAAATCCTTGACAAAACGCCTATAAAATCCAGCAAGTCCAAGAAAGCTTCGCACTTGGGTGACCGTTGTTGGAATCGGCCAACTTTGAATAGCTTCGATCTTGGCTTCATCAACTTCAATGCCCTGTGGAGTAACAACATAACCAAGAAACGAAACTCGATCGGTGCAAAAGGTGCACTTCTCAAGGTTACCGAACAAATGTGCACCACGTAAAACCTTAAAAACAGCACGAAATGTTCAAGATGTTCATCCAAAGATTTGCTATAGATCAAAATGTCATCAAATTATACCACCACAAATTTGTTGATGAAAGGACGCAAAACCTCATTCATTATTCTCATGAAAGTGCTTGGTGCATTAGTTAAACCGAAAGGCATCACTAACCACTCATATAATCCAAATTTAGTTTTAAACGCCGTTTTCCATTCATCTCCTAATTTCATGCGAATTTGGTGATATCCACTACGCAAATCAATTTTAGAGAACACAACAGAGCCACTCAATTCATCAAGCATATCATCTAACCTAGAAATAGGACGACGATATCGAATTGTTATGTTATTGATAGCTCTGCAATCAACACACATACGCCATGATTCATCTTTCTTTGGAACCAAAAGAACAAGGACAACACATGGACTAAGACTCTCACGTACGTACCCTTTGTCAAGTAAGTCTTGCACTTGACGCTGAATCTCCTCAGTCTCTTGTGGACTGGTTCTATATGGCGCACGGTTGGGCAACGAGGCTCCTGGAATTAGATCGATTTGAAGCTCAATCCCTCTAATTGGAAGCAGCACCGGTGGTACTTCCTTCGGAAATACATCTGCAAATTCCTGCAAAATGTTAGCAACAGCAGGAGGCAAAGAAGAAGGCATGTCCTCAAGTGAAAACAAAGCTTCTTTGCAAACTAAAGCATAGCAATCAAATGCATTAGTTTCTATCTCAGTAATTTCAGATTTGGTAGCAAGCAAAACAGAACCTTTCAGCTTAATTTCAGCATGGTTAGAACTAGGTTCATTCTTTTTCGGTTGAACAAGTTGTTTACCTACGATCTGATTTTCACTTTTTCTACTCTCCTTTTCTCTATTAGCTCTCTCCAATTCATCTTTTAAAATTGCTTCAGGAGACATGAGTAGCAAAGTGATCTGTTTTCCTTTAAACATGAGAGTATATTGATTAGTTCTACCATGATGCAAAACATCTCTATCATATTGTCATGGTCTACCTAACAGTAAGGAACATGCTTGCATAGGTACGACATCGCAATCAGCATAATCATGATAGGAACCAATATAAAAGTGTACTCTCACAATGCGAGTTACTTCATCTTACCACAGTTGTTGAACTATTGAATGTAGTAAGGTCGAGGGTGCTGATTCGTGGTCAAGCCAAGCTTCTCGACCATGTCTATGCTCGCTAAGTTATTGCAACTTCCTCCATCGATGATCGTACGGCATGATCGGTCCTTGACAACAAACTTTGTTTGGAACAAGTTGTGACGTTGATTCTGTTCAGCACGCTCCATTTGTGCACTAAGCACACGCTTCACAATGATGCTCAAATATTGATCATTAATTTCAGCTCCATATTGTTCATGTTCAACTTGTTGCCCTTCACCTGCATGATCAGTTGCAAGCATAGCATATTCTTCTTCGATATCACTAGCTGAAGTGTACTCACCATCATCCTTTATGAGTAGGGCTCGCTGGCTAGGGCAGTCACGCATGATATGACCGAATCCCTTACAACGGTGGCATTGTGTTTCTCGTGCTCTTCTGGTAGAAGCAATCGATGATGAACTTTGTGCGGGGGCTTGGACTGTACTCTTACTCGTCTCGGTCACTCGTGAAGGTATTGTGGAAGCACTAGGACGTCGGTTGCTGCTGGAGAAACTAGGTGCAGGTGCTCGGCTCAATGTGTTGTATGGAGCTTTCGGTTGGGCACCTCCGAAACTCCCTCTCGGACTCAACTTCCATCCTTGTATTTCTCTCTCTGCCTTACAAGAAAGATGAAACAAACGAGTGATAGAGTTGTATTCTTTATAATCAAGAATGTCTTGAATGTCTCGGTTCAAACCTCCCAAAAATCTAGCCATTTTAGCTTCATCGGTTTCTTCTAAACCACAACATAACATACCAGTTTGCAGCTCTTAATAATAATCCTCTACAGAATTACTACCTTGGTTTAGACGTTGCAATTTATTCAGCAAATCACAAGCATAATATGAAGGCACAAATCTATGTCTCATGACTCTCTTCAAAGCATTCCAAGTTCTAGGTATGTTCTCGTTATTAAGACAATATTCACTCCACCAAACAGATGCAAATTCGGTAAACTCGCTAGTAGCAGCCCTAACTTTCTTATCTTCAGAAACTTCAAAGCAAGCAAATTTTTGTTCTATAGCTAATTCCCAAGTGACATAGGCATCAGAGTCATGCTTTCCAGTGAATGAAGGTACAGTCAATTTAAGCTTACCGAATGAGTCATCATGACCACACACCTCTTGTGGTGGAATTCTTCTCATACCGTGGCGGTTGAAACGAAGACGCCGATGGTGACGATCATTGTTGATATTGAATCCTCCATCGGACTCTGTATCAGTAGCATATTGATTTCCTTCGGCATTGAAATCATCTTCTACCTCATTAGCCCATATTTGGCGTCGAGGTACATCATTGGCAGCAGCAACAATAGGGGCAGCAACTGGGGCAATCGGTGCTCCTTTCTTCTCCAATTGCTCCACTCCAGTGGTGAGTGCAGCAAGCGTTTCGTTATTACAGTCTAGAATCCTTTCGATACGCTCAGTGTGTGTATTCAGCAAGCGGTTGAAGTGTTGTAGGATGTCCTTCGTACGAGGTGTGAGTGGGCCTTCGTCCTCCTTGTTTTGATGAATTGAACCTAGCATGGTTAGTAGCAAACAAGGAAACAAAATTGCAATGATATATCCCTATCAACTACTAGGTGTAGGTGGCTCAAACTCTCTCACATTCAAGCTTCTTATCAAGCTCTTACCGATTCTTACCAAGCAGCAGGTAGTGATCGGCCGCTAGTAACGGTCTCAAACGCTCCAAAGATTGGATAAAGCAATTGCAAGTGATCGGTACCTGTACGTCGGTAGAAAGTGTAGCTTGGACAGGCTCAAGTATGTAGCAAATGTTAGCAGTGATCAATTCAGAGAACGCAAGGTTGAAAAGTTGCTCAAAGTGCTAGTCACTAGTATGCTGGCCTAGGCTAAACCAAACTAGAGACGCGACTGAGGGCAAAAAGGTCAAAAGCTCAAATTTTTCTCTCTTTTTTTTTGACGTCGACAGCAGCAAGTTACCAAAGTTCGTGAATGGCTGTGGGGAAGCGTGGCGATGATATGGTACAGTGGTCGAAAAAGTGGAAAATTACAGGGGTAAATCGGTAATTAAAAGTTTCTCTCTCTCAACACTTTGGTCATAATTGCAAAATTTGATTCTTCTCGGATTTTTTTTATTCTTTTTCTTTCCGAGTCAACAACTTTTTTTTTCTAAAACCGACAAGAAATCGTTGGCTAGTTTTCTGAAGCAGATACGAGATTGAGTTCCTTCTTCTTACCAATCCGAAACCAACTAGGAATCGGATTCCCTTTCTTTTCCGACACACCCAGATGCAAGGTAGATGGATGCAGCGGCAGGTGGGCAGGTGTTGCAGCGGCGTAAGCGAAGGCGTAATCTCAACTCGAAACTCTAAAGGTTATGCGCTAAGATCAGCAACTCAACACGACGATGCAGCAAAAATTCAACCAAGCAAAAACCAAAAAGATATTGCAGGTGCAAATTGGTTTGGACAAGGATGATCTAACCCTAATTTTTTTGTGGACTTTTCGGTATAAGACAGCACTAAAAAAAAAGGTAGGATATTCTCACCGATCAACCTCGCGCTGATACCAAATGATGGGACGTGGGGTGGTCCGATCTTTCGATAAGAACGACAATTATCGATTTGTGAAGATGACTCTCACAATCCGGCTACCAACCGTACATGCCTGATACGCCCTGACAATTGCTGAACCAACTTCGGATTGTTATCGACCGAACTAGAAGCACGATCGACCTGATCACGAAGATCTATTCCTGCAAGCGATCGAAGAACAAGCAAGAACAAGATAAACAACCAATTTGAAATTGCAAATATAGATTGAATCACGATAAAGAGTTGGGGTTCCGAATATAGATATTGATGTTGATCTAGCCGGCCAAGAAGAATATCTCAATAGCTTCACGAAGGAAAGACTACGACTAAACAAAACCCACGGACCCTAATGGTTCAGCCAGATTATAAAGAGGAGGTAAAAGAGATCAGTGGCCAGATAAGAAAACCTGAAACTGACATGGACTCTTTCCCTACTCGGACTCTAACTTGATATATGGACCTTGACCCAACCAAAAGGTGACGCAGCACCATAACATAACTAAAATAAACCTAGATAATTATGGTATGATCTACGGTCAGGCGGCAGCACCGTTATCCCAATCAGTTAGTGGAACAGCAACTCCATCGATCCGTTTGGTCCTCCAAAGCAACACCGAGGTTCCTGATAAGAATAAGATCACACGCATCAGGAAGCATCGAGTTCAAAGTATATGAATGTATTCCAATAATCGAATTTACCTGACAATTAAGTTGACATGCGCGTGCTCTAGTGATCGGTCCTATTGATCGGTGAGGAGCAATAGAAGTTGTAGGACCGATAGCAGTGATGTCCTCATCAGTTTGTTAGTTGGATTGACATTGATGAGCTCATGATCGTTTTTCGCTTCACCAAAGAACACAAAATCATCATGGTGGCAAGGTTTGTGAGAATTTGTACCTTTTTCTCGCATGATGTGTTGTTTTACCATTAAGGCTCTCTCGGGTGATGATGATGTATTCGTAGTAGCATGATAATCTTTTTTATTACTTGTCTCTGTGTTGTTGTCAAAAACATCATCTTCGACTGCTTCATCCTGCAACACAGTGTTAAACCGAGATGTTGTACCAAATTTCTTCGTTTGATTTTGGATCAGGCCCACATGCCATATCCTCAAAACATTGGATGGTGCACAAGTATCAAATCCCTTGTAACCTCTAACATGGGCACACCTTAGTACAAGATCTTTTGAACTAAGTATCCATCCAATCCTAAGGGTCAGAAGTATGCATCTATACATGCTCCAACCAAACTCTTGATTTCACTTTCGTATACTTGCAGGTTGTGTAACTTCTCATTCAGATCTTTGATTTACTTTCTGTTCACGATGTTATATTTCTAGTGAGAATATGTTTCAAACTCGACCAATATTAAATATGTCTCAAAGTCATTTGTAAACTCCTGAAACACATTTACAAAAACATCAACACAATTCACATAATTGTATAAATTGGAAAAACATCTCATCGTCATTAGCAAATGTGTCTATAAATAATTTATCAACTATACCAAATAACATATTTTCTCACACGAAGAAAACTCTAAAAAGGCCATAAGCCAATATTGTGTATTTGCACATAAAGAAACAAAAAAAAGTATCCATAATGTAATATAAAGAACATGTGTGAATACTTCCAAGAGTATAAAAGTGGCTTTATACACACACACACAAACACTATTCTATACCCACCCATAAAATGGATAATTCTTATTATTGTAATATGCATTAGACGGCGTCAATATCTACCTTTAGGCATTCAAATAGTAGTTTGCTACAATTGACCATCAAATCCCATAAATATAGGAACCGCACGTCCTCTTATTCCTCCTACTTGATTTCTCTTTGATCCGGGAGGATCTCCAAGTCCTGATCGCATACGGATTCGCGACCAAGTCCTGATCGCATACGGCTTTGCGACCTTAACCGTGTTCGGAAAGGTTTCGCGACCATGGATTGGTTCGCGACCAGAAAAAGGAATTCGTTCCCTGTTCGGAATTGTAATCCTATATATATAACTAAGCTTATCTGTTTAGGATTAGTTAAGTTAGTTATATGAGTCTAATACGTTTAGGATTACTAAGTCTGATACGTACTCATACGATTGGACTATAAATACCTTGTAATAGGTCTAGTTTAGATCATCGAAGAGTCATAGAACTTATTTGAGTTTTAGACACTTATAGTTCCTTCGACGTAGACAAGTGTGTCTAACGTTCGACGTGTAAAGCCCTCTTTGAAATAAAGAGTTGTGCAATTACTTTGGGTTTCAGTATTTTCGAGTAAGATCCCGTTATTCCGCATATTAGAATCTGGGTGAGCCTAGTGCGAAAACCAAGACTAGGTCTCAAACGGATCAAGTTGGTATCAGAGCGACTTTCCTATCCTGTGGATGGTGAAGACTCGCCAGGGTTACAAAACTTCCGGCGAAATTCCAGGCGATCAATTGATGGTTCGTACAGCCGCGTCTCCGACAATGTCTGACGATACCTCCGTTCAAGCTAACCTAGCCGAAAAAGTGGCTAAGCTCTCCACCGACATGGAAACCGTGCTTGCTTGGATTAAGCAGCAGGCCATGATTGTACCTCCTGAAGTAGGGAAGGTTATGGGTGAGAAGACTGGTGAAGACTTGCGCAGGGCAGACGAAGATGAAGACGAAGGCGACCACAAGACCGACGACCTCGCCAACACCTCCTTAGCTGTCGGATCTTTTAAAGTCGACGCTAAGATTGATATACCCATATATGATGGGGTGATCGATGCTGAGAAGCTGGATTCTTGGATCGACCAACTTGAGACCTACTTTGACCTTAAAGGGTTCAGTAGCGCTCAAAAGGTCAAATTTGCACCTTTGAAGATGAAGGACCACGCCAAGACATGGTGGAAGGCCCTTGTCGCCAGTGGTGAAGCTGACGACCTTGCGTGGGGTCAATTCAAACGACTTTTGCGACAAGAATTCTATCCGATGGGTTACCTTGAGGAGAGATGGGAGCGTTGGCACAGATTGTACCAACGGCGTGACCAGACCGTCCAAAACTATACGACAGAGTTTCGGCGACAAGTAATGGTCATTGGCATCTCACTATCCGACCCTCAGGTATTTCGGAAGTACACATCTGGACTTCAGAAATCAATCAGTACTGAGCTAAGTCTGTTCAGTGTCCAAGACATTGCGACCGTGAGCACAACTGCTATGGCGATCGAAAAGAAGAATAAATCCCGCAGCGACAAAAGCACGAAGGAAAATGCGACCTCGACAAAGAAAAAGCCGAGTCCGAAGAAGAACGCTTCAAAGTCGGGCACGGGTGCCTTTTGCGAAAATTGTCAAGTCGCGGGGCATACCAAGGACAAATGTTACAAGCTTCATCCTGAACTTCGACCAAAGAAAAACGGATCAGGGAAAAGAACAGCCACGGCTACTGCGACTTCACCCGACGAAGAAGTTGTCCGAGTGAATTCGGTTAATGAGGCGGATACGACCTTGTCTCTGATGGCAATGCCGAAGGAGAAGGGTTCCGATCCACCGAACGACCATCACCCAACGGAGGACTTGTTCACCATCAACATCCAGGTGAAGCACAAAGTGGTCACAGCGATATTCGATCCAGGAAGTCAGAAGAATCTGGTCTCCGCTGGACTGGTTCGGCGACTTGGTTTGAAGACAACCACACACCCGCGACCATATCCGCTGGGTTGGTTTACATCCGACGTGAACCAACAGATTACGAGTCAGTGTGTGTTGAAGTTTGTGATCTCTGCACGATATATCGATGAGGTGCAACCCTCTGTTTATCAGCGTTCATGCAGATCGAGCCATCATGTCATGATGACTATGTCACTATGTACAGTGAAGACCCTGATTTTGAAACAGCACTGACTGAGGTCGAAACAGGGAACCCTACAGAGTTCGTTCGTCGAGAAGGACTCTTGTACAAGGGCAATTTACTTTGCATACCTTGTGGAGCACCTCAAACTCAATGGATGCGAGAAGCGCACACATCGAAGGTAGCTGGTCACTTTGGGGTTACAAAGACGTTGCAAAATCTTCACCGACATGTGTTCTGGCCGCGTATGCAGCAAGATGTGGCTAGGTTTGTTCGAGGCTGCGGTCTCTGCAGCATCTCGAAACTGGCAAACCGAAAATTAGGTTTGTACACTCCTTTGCCAGTTCCATCACGACCATGGGAGAGCATATCCATGGATTTCTTGGGAGGATTGCCTAAGACCCGACGTGGCAACGACTATCTATTCGTGGTCGCTGATCGGTTCTCCAAAATGATTGTTCTTATACCTTGTCGGAAGATTATCACGGGAGAAGAGGCAACTCGGGTATTCTTTCAACACGTTTGGACACACTTCGGACTACCGACTTCTATTGTGTCTGATCGCGATACCCGGTTCCTTAGTCACTTTTGGCGATCGCTCTGGACGATGATGGACACCAAGCTAAAGAGGAGTACTGCTTTTCATCCGCAAACTGATGGTCAAACCGAGGTGGTTAATCGCACAATCGTTCATCTCTTGAGAGGATATAACTCGAAGCACCCGAAGACCTGGGATGAAAGCATACCGTACCTACAGTTTGCTTTTAATCGAGCAGTGCATGGTTCGACTGGAAAGTCCCCGTTTGAGGTCTGTTTAGGATTTCTACCACAGAGTCCATTCGATATGGAGTTTGTGATCCCTACCTCAGCACAGAACAGCAAGGAAGCATCTGATCAGGATCGAGCACAAAAGTTCCTGGAAGGTATTCAACGACTCCATCGTGAGGTTGAGCAGAACTTGCTGAAAGCTCAACTCAAGTACAAGGCGCGACATGATCGGCACCGAGTTGATGCGCAATTTCAAGAAGGTGATATGGTATGGTTACATTTGAGTAAGGAGAGACTTAAAGGTGAAGGTAAGAAGCTCAAACCCATTCGTTATGGTCCTTTTCGGATTTTGCGGAAAGTGGGTAATAATGCTTGTCAGCTTGAGTTACCTCCATACATGGATATTTACTCGGTTGTCAATGTTGAGCACCTCAAACTCTTCGAGTCTTCAATGTTGGATGATGAGCCAGATACCATAGTACCATCCGTTGAAGACTTGGTCTATCAACGAGGCGAACCTTTACGTGACGATGTGATTCTGGAGAGGAAGGTGACTACAACCCGCAGTGGCACAAAGGAGACTTTTCGAATCGGTCGGAAAGATCAACGAGCACGTGCGGCAAAGTGGTACACAAAAGAAGATGGACAAGCCCAATTTCCACATCTCCAGTTTGATCGAGAGGTCGCAACGGGGGTTGGCTCCTTCTCAACAAGGGAGTCATGATCCGGGAGGATCTGCAAGTCCTGATCGCATACGGATTCGCGACCAAGTCTTGATCGCATACAGATTCGCGACCAAGTCCTGATCGCATACGGCTTTGCGACCTTAACCGTGTTCGGAAAGGTTTCGCGACCATGGATTGGTTCGCGACCAGGAAAAGGAATTCGTTCCCTGTTCGGAATTGTAATCCTATATATATAACTAAGCTTATCTGTTTAGGATTAGTTAAGTTAGTTATATGAGTCTAATACGTTTAGGATTACTAAGTCTGATACGTACTCATACGATTGGACTATAAATACCTTGTAATAGGTCTAGTTTAGACCATCGAAGAGTCATAGAACTTATTTGAGTTTTAGACACTTATAGTTCCTTCGACGTAGACAAGTGTGTCTAACGTTCGACGTGTAAAGCCCTCTTTGAAATAAAGAGTTGTGCAATTACTTTGGGTTTCGGTATTTTCGAGTAAGATCCCGTTATTCCGCATATTAGAATCTGGGTGAGCCTAGTGCGAAAACCAAGACTAGGTCTCAAATGGATCACTCTTCCCAAGTCACTAGTTAGTGGAAGCAAAAACCACTAGAATAGCCCATCTTCTCATTGAAAATTGGAATTGCAAGCGCTCTCTCTACCATCAAAATAATGTCACTAGTAATTGCTGCAGTACACAACTTTAATACAGTCAACTGCTGTCTTTGTTGAGGTAAATTACTATATTTAGTTTGTTGATTTCTCATTTGTCTTCCTCATATAAATAATTTTGCATATTAAGATATATTACTATATCAACATAGTGACATCGTCTCCCCCACCAAGATTAGCAAGGACCATGCAGAGATTTGTTTACTACATCAACTATGTCTGAAGTATTATTGCATCTCCCTTATTGATCTTGACATGGTGAGGATGTCAACATATCGACGCATATGTAGTAGCTACGTAATCGACTGGCAAAGAGTACTCCATCGACGCTTGCATCTTCTAATTAATGTTATAGGCTGTAATCGTATATTCAAAGTTTAGTAATGAGTGTTAAAATAGTAATGACATATTAAAAAATAGTAATTGTATTGCATTATAGCATTAATGGGTGTTAGGGTAGTAACGACACGTACAAAGAGTAGTAATTAATTGTCCTGCACCATGACACTAATGAATGCTAGGATAGTAACTGTACATACAAAAAATAGTAATTATATTGCATTATGACAGTAATGAGTGTTAGGACAACAATGACACATACAAAAAACAGTAATTGTCTTGTATCATGGTAATAATGGGTGTTAGGACAGTAACTGCAATGTACAAACAATAGTAATTATATTGCATCATGGCAGTAATGGGTGTTGGACAATAATTGCATGTACAAAGAACAATAATTATCTTGCATCATGGAAATAATAGGTGTTATGGAATCATGAGATAGGAACAACCTGAGAAACTATTGACCCTGTAAGTATCATCATAGTCTTATAATACAAATAAAATTATATATTTGAACCATATCTATCTGACACTGTTCATACAAACTATATACAAGACAAATGTGTTGATTACAAAGCAGAATATTTATACTATATGATCTTCCATCCTTTTAATGCATAGAAGGAGTTTCCACCTTTCATCCAACCAAACAAAGTTGGTGAATCTTAAATAATTGTATATGTCGTGGTATTACGGATACCTCGGCAGGTTCGGACGTGCGCAGCACAAGTGCAGTGGCGCGAGCAGACCGAGTTACTGGTCTCCTCCCACCGGGCAACACAGAAAGTGACACAGAGGTTTATACAGGTTCGGGTCCCAGTGGGGGCCCTAGTCCTGTTGGCTCTCTCCGGACGCGAGTCCGCTGGGGAGGTGAGCTCTCGGGGAGAGGTCTCCGAGCGAGCCGGGAATTGCGTTTATATGAAAATGAATTTTCCTCCCCGAAAAAGGGGACAAGAGGGGTATATATAGCCCCCAAGAAATACAAAAGACAAAAATGCCCTCGCTGCGACCGTTGGATGGAAGGGCGAAGACGTCCTTTGGCCTGATGGACGGCCTGGATGCTCGACACGTGGCGCCACAAGCTTCCTAGGGGCCCCACGGTCAGCAACAGCTCTTCATGGACCCGGAGGCTCTCCGGATCTCACCGGGCGCCACCGGGGTCTCGGAGACCCTCCGTACTCACCGGGTGCCACCGGGGTCCCGGAGACCCTCCGTATCTCACCGGGGACCCCCCGTATCTCACCGGGTGCCACCGGGGTCCCGGAGACCCTCCGTATCTCACCGGGTGCCAGCGGGGTCCCGGAGACCCTCCGGAGCTCACCGGGTGTCACCAGGGTCCCGGAGACCCTCCGTATCTCACCGGGTGCCACCGGGCTCCCGGAGACCCTCCGGAGCTCGCCGGGTGCCACCGGGGTCCCGGAGACCCTCCGGAGCTCACCGGGTTTCACCGTGGGCTCCTTGGGACTTCCTTGGGACTTCGTGGGGCCGCTGGGGATTCCCCCAACAGCAGCCCCCCAGGCCCTCGGGGGCGCTTGGAGCCTTCGACGGGTATGTGAATCTCCAATCTGACTCTTCGTATCCCACGAAGTCCCCTACGCGCCCCGCGTCGCTTCGGCTTCCGAACTGTCTCTCCGTGGGACGCGTCTATCCGCGAACCGACGCATCGTTTCGATGCGCCCGCGTCCGCGTCGCCTCGTTTCGCCCGCGACGGTTGAGCTCCGCGGCTCTGATGGTTTCGTGGACACGCGTCGGGCATCCGGGCCCCCCTCCGTCGCCTATAAATAGGTGAGAGGGGCCCTCCATTTGAGCACGCCCACAAGCCCTCGAAGTTCCACAAATTCCAGTTGTCTCCCGGTGATTTCCGGTGACCTCATCTAGAAGCGCCCGGTAATTTCCGGTAGTTTCCGGAGACTTCGTCCGGAAACACCCGGTAGTTTCCGGTAGTTTCCGAAGACCGTCCGGGAACGCCCGATAGTTTCCGGTAGTTTCCGGAGACTTCGTCCGGAAACGCCCGGTAGTTTCCGGTGACTTTTTTCCGGAGGCGTCCGGTGGTTCCCGGTAATTTCCGGTAGTTTTCGTCCGTGATGGCGCCGAAGAGTCGCGCCAAGGTCTCCGAGTTGCCCGTGGAGGAGGTGACCTCCGATTTCCTCGGGGCCACCGAGTTCTCCTCGGGGGCCCTTGAGGCCTTCTTGGAGCGCGGCTACTTCCAGGCGGGAGATATTAGGATCCCCGGCCCGGCAGAGCAGGTGCCGATCCCCCGGGACGGGGAGGTGGTGGCTTTCGAGGCATTCGTGGAGGCCGGCCTTCGGCTTCCCGTGCACCCGCTGCTTCGTGACTTCCTGCAGATGTACGGCCTCGCGCTCAACCACCTCACCCCGAACACCCTTGTTCGGATGGGGGTGTTCATATGGTTGTGCGAGACGACCGCCGTGACGCCCACCATGCGGCTCCTTCGGTACTTCTACGAGCCGGCGGCGAGGGGCCCGGTGGTGAGGCGGGGCGGCCCCAGGTCGGCCTTCGGCTCCATCATGATCCAGCTGACTCCAGGCCGCGCCGACGAGTACCTGGTGCTAGCCTCCCGGGATCACTGGGGGGACTGGCTCCGGCACTGGTTCTACCTCCGGGTAGGAGACCCGGGGGTGACCTACTCTCGGGAGCCATCGACGTACTCGCGGTCTAGTTCCCCGGTGGCCCCCGAGTGGACTGTGGCGGAGATGAACCTCCTTACCGCGATGGGGGAGGTTCGATTCCGGCGGTCCGTACGGGATCTTGCGGAGGAGATGGCTCTCCTCCGAGTGGCGCCGTTCCACACCCGCCGAGGGAGGGGGATGTCGCCGGCGCACAAACCACCCCGGATGACGGTGGCAAACCGTAAGTATTCGGACTCTTTCTTCCCGCTAGGGGGTTCTTCCTAACACTTGCTTCATTTTTTGCTCTTGCAATTAGGTCCTATGGTCGGGCCAAAGAGGTCGCAGCGACCCTCGTCGGCCGGTACTACGAAGACGAGCACGAGAGGGTGCTGCGCGTCATCGGGGAGGGTCCTCCCCGAAACGTTGTCGCGGAGGCGTTCGGGTTGAGGCTCCCAGCCCGGGCTCCTATGCCTACCCCTGCTTCACGCAAGCGGGGGAAGGAGGTCGTCGGCGGGCCCTCGAAGCGGTCTCGTCCGTCTGGCAGCCCCTCGGGGTCCCGACCCCGGAGGAGCCCGGCGAGGCCCCGATCTTCTCCACCACCTTCTCCCGCAAAGGAGACTGCGGCGGCGGTTGCCGGGCCATCTGGTGCCGCTCCCGACACCCCAGGTCGGCCGGATCCGATGGGCGGCGTCCCGGCCGGAGAGGGTCAGGGCTCGCACTCGGAGATGTACGCCCCGAGTCCTTCACTGCCTCCGGCCCCCGCGGGGCCCCGGCCGCAGCCCTCGTCCAGCAAGGTCTCCGTCCGGTTCCGGATGCCGGGGGGCCTGCCGATGGCCTCGATTCTGGCCCCGGAGACAGGTTCGTCGGCGGTTCGGCCCGCGACAGCGGCGCTCCTCGTACCCGGGAGGGGTAAGGGCCTGTTCGTCTGCCCCGGGGTTCCAACGCCGCCGGATCAGGCTTCCGGCTCCTCCGACGGTGGGACTTCGGAGGGTGCTCTGCCCGGTGGGGAGGCCTCCCGAGGGAGCGACCCGGGGGGCGACGAGGGCGACGTCGATGCGGTCATCGCCTCCGGGCTTTGGGTAAGTTGCTTGAGTCTTACGCTCCTTCGTTAATTGTGTTCTGATGACGGTTTCTGTGCAGACGGTCGCCTTAGCCTGGGGCTTCAGGGCCCGGCTCGCCACGCGCCTCCGGGCCGCCGAGGACGTAGCGGCCTTCGAGCGCGCCGGGAAGGAGAAAGCGCTCAGGAACGCGGCCTCGGAGCGCTCTAGGAAGGAGCGGGCACTCGGGGAGTTGGCCGCGGTGCGGGCTCGGCTCGCTGCCGCCGAGGATACGGCTTCTCGGCTACGGAGGGAGCTGCAGGTGGAGCGAGAGGCCGCAGCCTCGGGCGTCCAGGCCATGGTCGCGGGGGGCAGGGCGATCCGCACTACCCTCGAGGAGCTCGGGATCGAGCTCGGTCGGGGGGCAGGCCCTGACCCGGCTCCAACGTCGGTCGGCGAGGCCGCGCACTTTCATGGTGCGCAGGTCGCCCTGATCCCGGTTGCTGCGGAGGCACGGGCGCGCGGGCTCGCCGTCCCAGTGATCGCCTTGGCGGCGGCCCTCGTCGAGCACCGCGGGGAGGGCGCCCGAGTTATCGGGGATTTGGTCCCCCGGAGCTTCCCCGCCTTCTTCGACCCTCGGTGGCCCGAGCTGGAGCGGTCCGCCGAGGTTCTCTTCGACCGGATCACCGGCGCCATGGAGACAGGCGGTCGGCGCCCGGGTCAGGGCGCGTCAGCCAGCACGGACGTCCCCCCGGGGGGAGGGGGGACAAGGACGGGCAAGTATGAGCTCCCCCCCCCGGTTAGATTAGGCTTCTCTTTTTTAGGTCTTTTGCTCCGGACGGCTTCCTTAGAGAGAGCCCCGGGAACTTGTAAATACCTTTTGACTGAAATAAAGTAGTTCTTTCGTTAAATGTGTTCAATTTGTCGGCAGGTATCTTTAGACGTCGCTTTTCCAGGGCTTTCTTGCCCTGAAGACCATCTTTTGGAGAGTGTTCGAGGGTCGCCCGGGGGGTCTAGCCCAGGTGGTGCCCGGGCGGCCTCGATCTTACTAAGTCTGACAGCCGGGGGAGCATCCTTCGGGCTAGACTCCGAGTTTGTACATGACGACTTTGCGAAGGAAAGTGCCTCCGGGGAGCCAGCCCTTCTGTGTTGGCTCCCGGAGTGGCACTTAGGAAACTTCGACGATTGTCGCGCTGAGTTGTCTCCTCCGAGGTCGGGGGCTTTGAAAATCCCCCCGCTCAAGGTACTCCCCCCGGCCGGCTACGAATGTTGGCCAGAGGATCTCCCTCGGCGGGCTCTTCGGCGTATGAGGAGTTTGTACAAGGATCTCTCCCGGGAGATCTCAGAGGGTCTCCGGACTTATTAGGTGTAGCTGCTTCTCGAGACTCGTTCTTCGATGCATCTTCCTATGGGAGCCTATCTCCCCGGACCTTACTCGCGCGCCCGGGTTTCTCCCGGGGGGCGCTTTCGTCCTACTGGGGGGGTTGTCCCCCAGTGTGGCGTTGTATCAATTTAAGACGCAGGTTTGTTTATTTGTCGTGCCTTTGCTTCAGAAACTTCGGAGCCTTTCGTGTAAAGCCGTTATTTTTCTGTTCGGGTCCGGGGTTTTGCTCCTCCCCCCCCCACAGCAGGGTGCAGCTCGGCTCCGCACACTGTGGGTAGGGAGTGAAGGGGCCCGGACTACACCGGGTGCTTAGTTTGCGCAGCCCCCGATGGATGGTGCGCGACCGAGGAGCTGGTCGGTCTATGTTTTAGGAGAGCAAGCTCCGTCTGCCTCAGGGGGCAACGGATATTCCCTTAGGAGGGTTCCGTAACCCGGTAGCGGGTGTAGAGTGTTCGAGGGGGGACTAATCTCTCGAAGTGACTCGTTACCACAGTTTGTGAAAACTGGGTTGCCGCTTACCCCCTCAGTCCATGAGGGGTTACCGTAAGCCGCCCAATGGGAGCTGGGCTCCCGTCGTAGGGACTTTTAGGCTGCGGTAGCCTACTTTCTCACGGAGAGAGCATCCTCACGGAGAGGGGATTTTTATAGAGGAGACGTCACCTTTTAGGCAGAAAAAAACTCCTGTAAAAGAATTCCAGCGGTGAAGTAGAAAAGAGCCATTCAATTTAATGAAGACGTAAAAATTCCAGACTTGAGCACAAAATCCACTTGTATTAACATGCGGTGAGGTACAACGCCTCCCCCGCGAAAACGCGGCCGGGGAGGGAACTAAGTACATAAACCTCCCCCCGCGGCAGCGCGGCGGAGGGGGTGACGAGCCCGGAGGCTAAACATAAAACTTGCGGAGCAAGGTTATGTTCCAGGTGTGCGCCAGCTCTTGGTCTTCAAGTGTGGAGAGCTTGTAGGCTCCCGAGCCCAGGACTGCGGAGATCCTGTACGGGCCCTCCCACTTGGGGGATAGTTTGCCCTGGGCTTGGGGGTCTGTCATGCGCTTGAGGACCAAATCCCCAAGGCGGAAGGCCCTTTCGCGCACACGCTGGTTGTACGCGCGTGCCATCTCGCGTCGTAGATGGTGTGGTGGAGAAGCGCTCGATCGCGTTCTTCTTCGACGAGGTCGACCTCCGACCGTTGGTTATCCTCGTTGGTTTGATGCACTGCGGTCGTAGCTCCGTCAAGGAGCTCGACCCGCAGTGACCGAAAACCAATCTCCGAGGGGAGAACTGCTTCGGCCCCGTAGACGAGCGAAAAAGGCGTGCGCCCTGTCGCTCGGCTAGGGGTCGTGCGCATGGAGCAAAGGATACTTGGAAGCTCTTCTGCCCACGCGCCTCGCCTGGAGGTAGTTTGTTCAAGCCGTCGGCGCAGGCCTTGCAGGATCATGCCGTTGACTCTTTCAACGGCTCCGTTGCTTTGGGGATGAGCCACGGAGGCAAAATGGAGGGTAGTGCCTAAGCCTTCACAGAATTCCCGGAAATATGCCGAGTCGAACTGGGTCCCGTTGTCGACGGTGATTTCTTGGGGGACCCTGAAGCGACATATAACATTTTTCCAAAAAAAACGTTGCACTGCCCGGGAAGTGATGCTGGCCAAGGGCTCAGCCTCCACCCACTTGGAAAAGTAATCCACGGCGACCACCGCGTACTTGTAACCCCCGGGTGCTGGGGGGAAGGGACCAAGAAGATCCATCCCCCAGCGCGCGAAGGGCCAAGTAACAGGGATGGTTTGCAGTGTTGCGGAGGGGAGCCTGGTGCCCCTCGCCATCTTCTGGCAGGCCTCGCACGCGGAGATTAGATCCCGTGCGTCGTGGACCAACGTGGGCCAGTAAAACCCCTGGCGAAGGGCCTTTGCCGCGACCACCCGTGGAGCCAAGTGGGATCCGCAGCTCCCCGAGTGTATGTCCTCGAGGAGTTGGAGTCCGTCGGCCCGCGGGAGGCAGCGAAGAAGGGCGGAAGCCCCCTGCTTGTAGAGTTTTCCGTCCAGCAGAACATATGCCCTAGCTTTGGCCCGGAGACGCTTGGTGTCAGCGTCACCGGAAGGTTCCCCCTCGTCCCTTATGCAGGAGATGAGGGGATCCATCCACGATGCGGTCCGAGTTATCTCGGACACCTCCGGGATGCAAACCCCCGGGTTCGCGTCCGGGAGGGTTATAGAGGGCTTGGCGATGATTTCCAGAAAAGAGCCCTTAGGAAGAGGTTCTCGGGCGCTGGCTGCCCGGGCCAATGCGTCGGCCCGGGTGTTATCCCGTCGGGGGATGTATCGGGCCCCCAAACCTTCAAAGTGTCTTTCCATCTTCCGCACTTCCCCCAAGTATAGACTCAGGTTCGTGTCGTGGCACAAGTAGGACTTGTCCATTTGGTTGACCACCAGCTGGGAGTCTCCTTTCACCAGGAGGCGGCGGATCCCCAGGGAGTGCGCGAGGCGCAATCCCAGGAGCAAGGCCTCGTACTTGGCGACATTGTTGGTAGCTGGGAACTCGAGCCTGACGGCGTACTCCAGCATCTTCCCTTCGGGACTCCGAAGAACCACCCCCGCACCGGCCCCGGCAAGGCAGAAGGAGCCATCAAACATGAGTGTCCAATGGTCCAGGCCCCGGGGGGGGCGAGGGGAGCCTCTCCGTCCGTCTTAGCGGTCGGGGTCCATTCCGCCACGAAGTCAGCGAGGACTTGCGATTTGATGGCGGAGCGGCCCGTGAAGGTAAGGGAAAAAGGAGCGAGCTCGGCTCCCCACTTGCCACTTCGGCCGGTGGCCTCCTTGTTTCTCACCACTTCCCCCAGCGGGAGAGAGGACGGGACCGTGATTGGGTGCCCGAGGAAGTAGTGGCGGAGCTTCCGCGACGCCATGAGGAGGGCATAGCACAGCTTCTCCACTTCGGTGTACCGCGTCTTGGCCCCCTGAAGGGCTTCGCTAACATAGTATACAGGGCGCTGCTGCCCGTCTTGCTCCCTTACGAGCACCGCGCTCACTGCGACTGGGGTCGCAGCAAGGTAGAGCAGTAAAGGTTCCCCTGGGGACGGGCTCACGAGCATCGGAGGGCTCGCGAGGTACTTCTTCAACGCGTCGAATGCCGTCTGGGCCTCAGGGGTCCATCTGAACCCCCCGAGATCCCGGAGGACTTTGAAGAACTGGAGTCCGCGTTCTCCTGACCGCGAGACGAAACGACCCAACACGGCTAGGCGGCCTCCAAGCCTCTGCACGTCTTTGACAGAACGTGGGGGAGGCATGTCCAGCAGGGCCCGAATTTTTTTAGGATTTGCTTCAATGCGCCGCTGGGACACCAAGAAGCCAAGTAGCCTCCCGCCACGTACGCCAAAGGCACATTTTCCCGGGTTGAGTTTCAACCTGTACTTGCGGAGGCTACGGAAGGTCTCCGCCAAGTCATCGATGTGTGCGGCTGTGCGGAGACTTTTGACGACCGCATCGTCAACGTAGACCTCGACATTGCGGCCGATTTGATCCTTCAGGACCAGCGTCATGAGACGCTGGAAGGTTGCCCTGGCGTTTTTCAACCCGAAGGGCATGTGGAGATAGCAGAAGGTGCCGAGGGGAGTTATAAAACTCGTCTTTTCCTCGTCCTCTGCAGCCATCCGAACCTGATGGTATCCCGAATACGCATCGAGGAAGCTCATCAGTTCACACCCCGCGGTCGAATCAACCAGTTGGTCTATCCGCGGGAGTGGATAGTTATCTTTTGGGCAAGCGCGGTTGAGATCGGTGAAATCCACGCACATCCTCCACTTGCCACTTGACTTCTTTACGAGGACGGGGTTTGCCAACCATTCGGGGCGGAGGACTTCCCGCACGAACCCCGCCTCTAGAAGCTTGGAGACTTCTACCTTGATGGCGTCTTGGCGCTCGAGGGATAACTTCCTCAACTTCTGCTTGACCGGGGAGCGGCTGGGGATCACAGCGAGCTTATGCTCAATGATGTCCCGGGCGACGCCTTGCATGTCCAAGGGTTCCCATGCGAAAACGTCTGAGTTTTCACGAAGGAAAACCGCGAGCTGCTCGGCGTGCTCCTCGGTGAGGTCTGCACCGATCCTGACGGTTTTCTCTTCGTCTCCTGCGGACAGTTGGACCTTCCGAAGGTCTCCCTCGGGGCGCGGCCTCGGGAGTGGCCTCCCAGAGGGGACGACCGGGGTGGCATGAGGTTCGGGGGGGGACGCTCCCCCCGGGGTCTTGATCACGTTGATGTTTCCGACGGCGGCGGTGGCGTGCTCGTAGAGAGCGCGGGCCACGTTCTGGTCGCCTCGAACGGTGATCGCACCATGAGGCCCAGGGATTTTCACGCAGAGATAATTCTGGTGAATCGCCGCCCCCAGGTGGTTGATCGTGGTTCTCCCCATAATAGCGTTGCATGAAGAGGGGAGGTCCACCACGTCGAACCGAACCATCTCCGTCCGGTAGTTTTCCAGGGTGCCGAAGGTCATCGGTAAATCGACTTTCCCCACCGGGTGGATGGTCTTTCCGGGAACGAAACCTTGCAACGGCCCAAGCGCGGGCTGCAACAGCTTCTCGTCGACTTGCATCTCCCTGAACGCCTTTAGGTATAAGACATCGGCGGAGCTTCCGCCGTCGACGAGGATGCGTGCCAGTTGGCAGTTGTAGACTGTAGCCGAGACGATGAGTGCGTCGTCGTGCGGGAAATGAATCCCCCGCGCATCTTCCGCTGTGAAGGTGAGGGGGACGTCCGACCATTTCGGTGGCGGGGACGTAGGCAGCACCCCCACCACCTTCACCTCTCGTGCGTACTCCTTGCGCTGGCGCTTGGAGTCCCGTCTCAAGGCGGATCCCCCGGTGATGACGTTTATACGTCTTTGGGAGGTTTGAAAGGGGAGCTCCTGAGCCGAGCTCCCTTCTTGCGTTTGCCTCCGCTGCTCGCCCGCAGGAGCGGGGAGCGCTGGCAGAGGCGCCGAGGGAGGCAAGGAGGCAGGGCCCCCTCCCCCCTGGCCACGCTGGTCGAGAAAAGCCGCGAAGTGCTGTAAGAGCTTATTGCATTCTCGAGTAGCGTGGGTACTCGTTTTGTGGAATGCGCACCACACATTGGCTTTGCCCTCCTTGCACTCCTTGGGGCGGCTCTCGCGCCCCCGGGAGGATTGTCCTCCCTCGTAGCCCTTGGACCTAGGAGGAGCACGACCGCCTTTGGCGCTGTCGCGCGAGCCGCCTCCGCCCTCGAGGACGAAAGCGTCCCGAGGCCGTGGCTCGTGACGATCACTTCTTCGGGGACGTTTGCTAGAGGGGTCCCTGGCCTCCTGGTCGGCGGGGGCAGGAACTCCCTGGTTCTTCTTCCAAAGATCGTCCTCCTCCGCACGGGCGTACTTCTCAAGTACGGTGAAGAGTTCGTCGGCGGAGGTGGGGCAGCTCCGGGAGAGCCTCCGGTGGAGCTCTCCGGGGAGTATTCCACTCTTGCATGCTTCGATGACCGTGGAGTCCGGGACATGCGCCACTTTGCTCTTCACCTGAGCGAAGCGCTTAAAGAAGTCACGGATAGTCTCCCCCGTCTTCTGCCGGACGGTGTAGAGCTGGGACGAGTCTAAGGGCCGCACATAGTTGCCTTGGAAGTTCGCGCAAAATTCGCGCTTCAGCTGCGCGAAGGACTTAATGGATCCCGCTTTCAGGTTGTAGAACCATGAGCGTGCGATGCCCGTGAGGTAGAGGGGGAAGACATTGCATTGCACTGTCTCATCCCCCCCGGCCGCCGAGATGGCCGTCGAGTACACCTGCACAAACTCATAAGGGTCGGCCTCACCGTTGTAATGCTCGATGTGCGGCAGGCGGTAAGGCCGCGGCCAGTGTATACGGAGGAGGCGACGGCATAGCGGTTGGTTGGTCCCCTCAACTTCCTTGGGGGATCCACGATCGCCGTCTTCTCTTGCCGGGGACGCGCGCTCATTGTCGGAGTCTGGGAGGGGCGGCAGCGGTCCGCCGGTGTGATGGTGCCGTCTCTTTTCCTCCGGGTTAGTTGAGCTGACCTCTTGGGCGTCGAGGTATTCCGCTGGAATGGTGGCAGCTTCGTCGAATGGTCTCTTCCCCCGGGCGATTTGGGAGCGCGTCTCCGCGCGCCTGCGGGTTCGGGGGAGTCCTGACCGATGGCGGGAGGTGGTTTCTCCGGACTTGGTGGTACGCATTCGCTCGACCTCCTCCCTTGTGAAGCGGGTCTGATCCGCTGGGGGCGCCTGCGGGGGCGGCCCCGGAGGGGGAGGGAGCTGATGCGCATTTGCCACCGTCCCAGTGGACGCCGCCGGCGCGTGGACCGGGCCATGTGCCGGGTCCGCAATCGGTACGGCGGCGGGAGCAGTCGTAGTTCGGGTTCCCGGGGCGTCCGCAGAGGCGGGTGTTGCGCCGGCCCCGGGCGTCGGCCCGCGGATGCTGCCGGGCTCGGGCGCCGGGATTGTCCCTGGCGCGGCGGTAGCCGCCCGCGGAGGCTCTGGACCCGGGGCCGGGCGTCCCCCAGAGGCAAGGGAGGGCTCGGAGACAAGTTGACTCCCCGGCGCAGGGAGTGTCCCCGGGATCGGATACGGCCCGGGCGCGGCTCTGGGAACAGGGAACATCCCCGGCCCGGGAAAGGCGGGGTGGCCCATGAAGAATTGGGGCGGTGCCCCCATAAACGGATATGGAGGTGGGTAGACGGGAGCCGGGGGCCGCGCCAGGACGCGCAGTAGCTCTTCCAGGGTGTGTTGGGTACGAAGCTGGCCCTGGATCAAAGCCCCCAGCATAGAATCTCCGGAGACCGGAACGGAGAGTTGGGGCGCACTAGGCCCTGGAAGCTCAGTTGCGGTCGCAATTTCTCGGCCGGAGGCCGCGGGTGGAGGAAGCGGGTCATCACCCCGCACGCCTCCGGATGGCAGGGCTGCAGAGGTCTCATCTCGCTGAGGTGGGGTCGGGTTGCTAGGACCAGCGCCCTCGGGAGATGAGAGGGCTTGAGCTCTGGTTGTTGCGGGAGCCATGGCGATTCGTCGTTCGGTCCCCACGGACGACGCCAACTATCGTGGTATTACGGATACCCCGGCAGGTTCGGACGTGCACAGCACAAGTGCAACGGCGCGAGCAGACCGAGTTACTGGTCTCCTCCCGCCGGGCAACACAGAAAGTGACACAGAGGTTTATACAGGTTCGGGTCCCAGTGGGGGCCCTAGTCCTGTTGGCTCTCTCCGGACGCGAGTCCGCTGGGGAGGTGAGCTCTCGGGGAGAGGTCACCGAGCGAGCCGGGAATTGCGTTTATATGAAAATGAATTTTCCTCCCCGAAAAAGGGGACAAGAGGGGTATATATAGCCCCCAAGAAATACAAAAGACAAAAATGCCCTCGCTGCGACCGTTGGATGGAAGGGCGAAGACGTCCTTTGGCCTGATGGACGGCCTGGATGCTCGACACGTGGCGCCACAAGCTTCCTAGGGGCCCCACGGTCAGCAACAGCTCTTCATGGACCCGGAGGCTCTCCGGATCACACCGGGCGCCACCGTGGTTCCGGAGACCCTCCGTATCTCACCGGGTGCCACCGGGCTCCCGGAGACCCTCCGGAGCTCACCGGGTGCCACCGGGGTCCCGGAGACCCTCCGGATCTCACCGGGTTTCACCGTGGGCTCCTTGGGACTTCCTTGGGACTTCGTGGGGCCGCTGGGGATTCCCCCAACAGTATATGACTTTTATTTTGTTGTATGTTGAGAACAATGTTACGTGAATTATATATTAATGTGTTATGTGGTTTTTTATGGTTTGTTTGTTGGAAAGTAAAAATTTTTGTTTATGTTTTTGGGGATTAGATATAGATGTTTTGTAAACATGATTTTGTTGGTAATTTGTTTAACCAACTAGATGAAATACATGTGATATTATTAATAGCCATTCATATGAATAGAAATATCATAAACAAAGAACAATAACTGTATTGTAGCACAACAATAATTGTATTACATCATGACAGTAATGAGTATTACGACAGTAATAGCACATACAAATAATAGTAATTATATTTATCATGGCATTAACGGGTGTTAAGAAAGTAATGACACATACAACAAATAGTAAATGTTTTTCATCATAAAAATAATGTGTGTTATTATTTAAATTATCTAACAACTATTAAGAAATATTAGCAATATAATGTTTGTACAGTGGTAATATTTTATTTTATCGTTAATTAGTAAATGATGTGAACATTTCTCAAAATACGAGCAACATATAACAAACTTAACATTAATAAAATAATGCAAAATTCAACTATTTATATTTTGTATAAAACAAAAGTACAGTAAACATAGTCAGTAAAAGACATTGTTTTATATTAGATTGTTCCTGCATCCTGATTCTTTGTGTATATTCTTGAATTGTGCCTATATTTTTCTCCTTTGTTTTTTGTTGGTTGATTTAGCCTCTATCAAAACGGTTATCCTCTACTACCTTTTCCTTCTTTTGTTGGAAGATAGCGGTGATTTTTTACAATGAACATCATCATCATCATCTTCTTCATCTCCCATATCAATATATGTATCATCATTTGTCTTGTATTGTATTTATTGTAATTAGGATTCTAAGTTTTTGAGTACTTCTATCTTCATGTCAAATACTTAAGTGTTTTTTGATGTCTTTCTGTGAGGGAACCACCCGCTGCAGTGGCCCCAGGTGTGCACTTACCCCGACTGCCCAGGATGCAATCGTGCACAAAGTAATAAACAAACAGCCAGCTCAATTTGGTTCATATACAAAAACAATATATAGCCATTAGATCTTAATACACATCGATATACAAAGGCCAGCAAGGCCAACTATTAGATTTTATGAAAGTAGTTTTATCTGGTCTCCGAGACCATCCCACAAGCAAAAACTCGAGTGTAGCACATAACCCTTCTAAACTCCGAGTGATCTTGCTTCGCTCATCTCTAGATTCTTTTCAATTGTATTTTCTTTATTAAGCAATGGTGAGTACAAAGTACTCAGCAAGTCTCTATATAAGAATTAGTCCAATGCATGACAGGCTATGTCTAATTTAATAGTTTATGTGGTATAGAATAGTAAATTTCACGAATACATTGCCAAAGCGAATTGAAATACAATTGATTAGCAAAATGATGGTAGAAAACATTTATGTTTAATGTTTCAATACTATTGTGCTATCGAGTTACTGCCCATGGCATACCCTTGTTCGGGGGTACGGAGTACTCGAATAGTATTTAACACTCTACAGAGGGGTACCGCTTTACCCACATGAGTCGATCAATCTTCCAGTTAGGCCAATTATACGTACATTATTGCATGCGACTAGATTGAAGAGACAAGCCTCTCAAAAACATTGTATTAATTATATCCCTGCCCGACAATTCGACCACACTGGTCGTTCTTGTCGTTGTGAGGTACCCTCAGTGAGAGGTACCTTCACACCCAGCATTCACGAGTTACCCAAAGTCAGAGTAACCGCACGAACTCTCCCCTCACGTCTCCCCCTCACCCATTCAGACCATAAGTTTAGACGACTAAACTTATCAAGTTCCATCCAAACATCTCAGTTTGGAGCCTGAATGAGAATGACCACCATGCAGGGATAAAATCGATACGCAGTAGTTTACTGGCTGAGTTCAATTACTTGATCATGTGGTTGGCATGTTAATATGCCCATGGTCGTTTAGCACACTTGGTTATATCCTTATTTATTACGGTGAGGTACTCAACCACGATCCCACTTAGGCAAAAGTTGTGCACCAATCATACCATCCTCACCACCAATATTCATTGGTTGTCAAATATGCATCATTAGTCAAAATACTTTTAGGGCCCAGTAAGGATATTCCACCCAAGGTGGCCTCGGATCCTTACTGCCTCAACCAATCAACAAGAATATTCCACCCAAGGTGGCTCGGATCCTTGCTCTCTCAACAGATCTTGTTTACTTAATAAAAATCCTACCATCAATTACTTGTGATTAATCATTTACATGCTACTTATACTTTATCAAAAACAACATATATAAGCCTTTGCAATATATGGGTTCAATATGATCAAGAAATAGGGACTTGCCTTACTTTTGACGGGATCTAGCTGAAAGAACTACCAGGGCACTGATGTCCTTGAGCTCACTTCACTTAGTATCTATCTCGATGTCAATCAATAAGCAAGAAAAAATAATAGTTAGTATATTTGTTTATATATATATATATATATATATATATATATATATATATATATATATATATATATTTTGGTTTGATAGGGTTCAAGTGGTCGAATGCTGAGATAAGATTAAAGAATGGTCGAAAGGTGATCGATAAGTTTAGTTTAGCTTGCATTGACTAAGAAAGCAACGAAAACATTATCTGGTGTTTGGATGGACGATCCGATTATATATATGTGAGGTTGAAGACAAGGCGGACAAGCTGACGAGAACGGATTTTCGATCTGAGGTTCATAAGGCCACGAACGACATAGGCATGTCGACGACAGCGACATTGAACGCAGGCTGACAAGGCTTAGGCTGGCTTTTCGTCGAGGCTTGAATACTAAAACATAACTAGGGCTTTGGTTGGATGGTCGAGATACTAGGGCGAAGTCAAATTCTAGATCAGACGCGAACGCGGTGACGTTCGGACGTCGACAGACGACATTCGTCTAGGACGACAAAACTAAAATAGGTCAAGATGATGTTTTCTCGCGATACGACAGTTGAAAAAAATGTAGAACATGAGATTATGAACTTGGTAGACAAAGTAGATTTCAATTTACATGCACGAAAGTAGATGAATTGGGCTAATGCCACTGACTGACACTGGTTTGGCATGAACTGACAGTGGATGGCATTGGCTGAGAATTAGGGCATGGGTGTTTAATTGTTTTGGGCTTCGATTGCTTTGCTAGATTATTTCTAGGAGTTAGGCGAGGATGACAGGAACTTAACGGAGGTGATTTTGGCCACTGGGGCGCACGGACGACGGTGAACGGCGACAAGGAAGAACAGTGGCGATATGGCAAAGTTAGCTACTGGACAGATTTTGGCATCAGCTTTTGGAGGCGTTATTGTGTAGCATCAGGAGTTGAGGTAGTGAAGTATTATATTTAGTGGATTGAGGCAGGCATGTTGGACATGGTGGCGTCATCGAGAATGGCTGGCGACGACGACGCGGCACGGCGGCGGCAATCCTAAGTCACGGCAAAAGGTAATTTTGCTATCGAGGCTTTGGCGTGAGGCTCTGGGTTGTCTAATAGTTGTAAGTCACTAATCCTCATAAGTCTTGGCTAACGACTTGTTCGGCGGCGAAGCAACGGTGAGCAGTGGCGGGTTGTGCCGAAGCAGCAGAATGAAAACAAAGGCTTCGACAGTGCTGGGGCAATTGGGTGGCTTAATCCCGAAATTGATGGCATAGATATGTTCCAGGGATCCCTACGATGGTGAGCTACAGGGAATTGAACTGAGATGGCGCTGGTGAGGAGCTCGATGACGCGGCCGGAGACGAAGAAGATTATATTTGGGTTTTTCCTGTAGGGGAGGTTAGGGCTCGATTCATTGGCATGGAGGCAAGAGGGATACAAGGGCAAGCTACTGGTAAGTCCAATTTGGCCGGAGAAGCGGCGGTGTGTTGATCAAAGGATGCCGACTAGAGGGGGGGTGAATAGGCGATTTTTCTAATTTTAATTTTGATTGAGTAGTTAACAACCTAAATTGCAATATCAATACACAAAGGATATAGATGATGGCACAAAGTAAGTTTTGCAATTACTAAGGTGACAAGAACAATAATTCGATTTCTAGAAGTATAAAGCAAGTAATAGAAGTAACCGAAAGAGATTGAATTTTTCCCAAGGTCTCAGAAATTTGCCGATTTCCACTAATCCTCGTTGAAGCACTCTTTGCTAGAGCTTTTGCTTCGATTCCACTAGGGGTAGCCCTTCTCCTCTCCGGATAGGCGAGCTCCGAGCCTTTACACCCAACCACCCGGTCTCTCCGACACACACCGTAGATGGAGAGATCGCCGGACCTCCCGGGTCGTCTAGGTGACGGCAATCACCAAGAGTAATAAGCCTAGCACTTTGCTTGATCAACTTCAAAGCTTGAAGAACAAGTGTGCAAATGCAAATGGCTCAATTTCGAACTCTTTCAACTAGCTCTCAATACTTGGCTAAAGGATTGGCTTCAAATGCAAGAAGATGAGTATGAGAGGCTTTGCAAGCTGTTGCACTAAGTTTTGGAGATGAAATTCGTGTGTGTACAGCTTCTCAAAACAGTAGGGTATATATAGTTTCAAAAAAACGGTCGTTTTCAAAAAAACTGGGCGAAAGTTGTACTGGCTGGACATTGTCTGGCCATTTCGGACAATGTCCGGTCAGTACAAAGAAAGTGACCGTTACTCACGTGTTTTTCGAGTGTCAGTAGTCGTTTGAAACAATTTGTGAAGGCCGGACAAAAGGGATTTGTTCGGACAAAAAGTCCGGACAAATGATCCGGGAGGATCTCAGGTTGAGTTCGCAACGGATTTGCGACCACGAAAAGGTTTGCGACTTTGGAAAGGTTTGCGACCTTGGGAAGGATTCAAACTCTTCGAGCCTTCAATGCTGGATGATGAGCCAGATACCATAGTACCATCTGTTGAAGAGTTGGTCTATCAATGAGATAAACCTCTACGTGAAGATGTGATTCTGGAAAAGAAGGTGACTACCACCCGCAGTGGCACCAAGGAGACTTTTCGAATCGGTCGGAAAGATCAACGAGCACGTGCGGCAAAGTGGTACACCAAAGAAGATGGACAAGCCCAATTTCCACATCTCCAGTTTGAT
The DNA here is from genome assembly GCA_019359835.1 of Pharus latifolius. NCBI lineage: Eukaryota > Viridiplantae > Streptophyta > Magnoliopsida > Poales > Poaceae > Pharus > Pharus latifolius. The sequence goes on from CM033322.1 coordinate 10,200,442, forward strand.
TGAGAGGTCGCAACAGGGGTTGGCTCCTTCTCAACAAGGGAGTCATGATCCGGGAGGATCTCCAAGTCCTGATCGCATGCGGCTTCGCGACCAAGTCCTGAACGCATGTGGCTTCGCGACCAAGTCCTGATCGCATAAGGATTCGCGACCTGGACTAGTCCGCGACCATGGATTGGTCCGCGACCAGGAAAAGGAATTCGTTCCCTGTTCGGAATTGTAATCCAATCCGAATGTGTATAACTAAGCTTATCTGTTTAGGTTTAGTTATATGAGTCTAATACGTTTAGCTCTCTAAGTCTGATACGTACTCATACGATTGGACTATAAATACCTTGTAATAGGTCTAGTTTAGATCATCGAATTCAATCGAAGAGTCATAGAACTTATTTGAGTTTTAGACACTTATAGTTCCTTCGACGTAGACAAGTGTGTCTAACGTTCGACGTGTAAAGCCCTCTTTGAAATAAAGAGTTGTGCAATTACTTTGGGTTTTGGTATTTTCGAGTAAGATCCCGTTATTCCGCATATTAGAATCTGGGCGAGCCTAGTGAGAAAACCAAGACTAGGTCTCAAACGGATCAAGTTGGTATTAGAGCAACTTTCCTATCCTGTGGATGGTGAAGACTCGCCAGGGTTACAAAACCTCCGGCGAAACTCCAGGCGATCAATTGACGGTTCCTACAGCCGCGTCTCCGACAATGTCTGGCGATACCTCCGTTCAAGCTAACCTAGCCGAACAAGTGGCTAAGCTCTCCACCGACATGGAAACCGTGCTTGCTTGGATTAAGCAGTAGGCCATAATTGTACCTCCTGAAGTAGGGAAGGGTATGGGTGCGAAGACTGGTGAAGACTTGCACAGGGCAGACGAAGATGAAGATGAAGGCAACCACAAGACCGACGACCTTGCCAACACCTCCTTAGCTGTCGGATCTTTTAAGGTCGACGCTAAGATTGATATACCCATATATGATGGGGTGATCGATGCCGAGAAGCTGGATTCTTGGATAGATCAACTTGAGACCTACTTTGACCTGAAAGGGTTCAGTAGCGCTCAAAAGGTCAAATTTGCACCTTTGAAGATGAAGGACCACGCCAAGACATGGTGGAAGGCCCTTGTCGCCAGTGGTGAAGCTGACGACCTTGCGTGGGGTCAATTCAAACGACTTCTGCGACAAGAATTCTATCCGATAGGTTACCTTGAGGAGAGATGGGAGCATTGGCACAGATTGTACCAACGGCGCGACCAGACCGTCCAAGACTATACGACAAAGTTTCGGCGACAAGCAATGGTCATTGGCATCTCACTATCCGACCCTCAAGTATTTCGGAAGTACACATCTAGACTTCAGAAATCAATCAGTACTGAGCTAAGTCTGTTCGGCGTCCAAGACATCTCGACCGCGAGTACGACTGCTTTGGCGATTGAGAAGAAAAATAAGACCCGCAACGACAAGAACTTGAGGGCGATTTCAACCACGACGAGCTCCGGAGAGGGTACCCACGATACGGGTAACACTTGTGAGCATTGTCATGTTACTGGGCACACAAAAGAGAAGTGTTATAAACTTCATCCTGAACTGCGACCAGAAAGAAAAAGGAGGGATGAACCAAGCACACGAACAGCTATGGTTACTTCTATTCCGCTCGCAGAGGAAATTATCCAGTTGGATTCGGTTGAAAAGGCGGACACGACCTTGTCTCTAATGGCAATGCCGACGGAGAAAGGTTCGGGTTCATCAACTGACCACAACCCGACAGAGGAATTGTTCACTATTAATATACAGGTGAAGCACGAGGTGGTCGCAGCCATCTTCGACCCCGGAAGCCAAAAGAATTTGGTCTCCTCCGGGCTGGTTCGACGACTTGGTTTGCAGACGACTCAACATCCTCGACCGTATCCTCTGGGATGGTTCACTTCTGACGTGAATCAGCAGATCAAGAGTCAATGTACTCTAAAGTTTGCAATATCTGCTCGTTACATCGACGAGGTTCAATGCGATGTCATCCCCATCGATATTTGCCAAGTGATTTTTGGAAGTCCGTTCTTGTACGATCGTGACGCCCATTACCACCGAAAAGTTCAAGACTACGACCTCACAAAGGATGGGACGAAATTTATCATCAGTAAAAACGACCACGTCGACACCAAGGACTTGTTGACAGCAAATCAGGCAAAACGGATTGTCAATGCATGCTCAAAGTGTGTGCTGAGCGTGATGCGTCCAGTTAGCCAAGGGGATTGTGATACATCGAGTATGGAAAATGATGGTTGTTTGGCGAGCTTGCCTGCGGAAAACAACGTGCTGTTCGCAGAGGTATATCGTCGATCACCACAACGACTAGTTGAAAATGACATACAACTTGTCTCTACGACGCCACTATTCAAACTTCGCAATCCTAGCTTTGGGATCGGTGATGGTATTAACCTCGACAAGGGGAAGGCTATCCGCGAGTGGCCAAGGCCACAATCCATGACGGAGGTGCCAAACTCTATAAGTGCCTATCCATACATTCGATCCGACGATTGTAGCATTGCTCATCGTGTGTTGGTTCAAAAACTCCCAGTCATTCTTTACAACTTCACAGTTGGTCACCAACGGGAGTTGGCTCCTTCTCAACAGAGGAGTCATGATCTGGGAGGATCTCAGGTCGAGTTCGCAACGGATTTGCGACCACGAAAAGGTTTGCGACTTTGGAAAGGTTTGCGACCTTGGGAAGGATTCAAACTCTTCGAGCCTTCAATGCTGGATGATGAGCCAGATACCATAGTACCATCTATTGAAGAGTTGGTCTATCAACGAGATAAACCTCTACGTGAAGATGTGATTCTGGAAAAGAAGGTGACTACCACCCGCAGTGGCACCAAGGAGACTTTTCGAATCGGTCGGAAAGATCAACGAGCACGTGCGGCAAAGTGGTACACCAAAGAAGATGGACAAGCCCAATTTCCACATCTCCAGTTTGATTGAGAGGTCGCAACAGGGGTTGGCTCCTTCTCAACAAGGGAGTCATGATCCGGGAGGATCTCCAAGTCCTGATCGCATGCGGCTTCGCGACCAAGTCCTGAACGCATGTGGCTTCGCGACCAAGTCCTGATCGCATAAGGATTCGCGACCTGGACTAGTCCGCGACCATGGATTGGTCCGCGACCAGGAAAAGGAATTCGTTCCCTGTTCGGAATTGTAATCCGATCCGAATGTGTATAACTAAGCTTATCTGTTTAGGATTAGTTATATGAGTCTAATACGTTTAGGTCTCTAAGTCTGATACGTACTCATACGATTGGACTATAAATACCTTGTAATAGGTCTAGTTTAGATCATCGAATTCAATCGAAGAGTCATAGAACTTATTTGAGTTTTAGACACTTATAGTTCCTTCGACGTAGACAAGTGTGTCTAACGTTCGACGTGTAAAGCCCTCTTTGAAATAAAGAGTTGTGCAATTATTTTGGGTTTCGGTATTTCCGAGTAAGATCCCGTTATTCCGCATATTAGAATCTGGGCGAGCCTAGTGCGAAAACCAAGACTAGGTCTCAAACGGATCAACAAATGTATATGTCTCTGTTAACACTCATGTTTACATCTTCACAGAAATTATATAGGCCAGACATTGTCCGGCCACTTCGAACAATGTCCGGTGCGTCCCAGACAAAAGCCCCCAGACGGATTCATTTGTCTCTGTTGTTTGCAATTAAACTTGCCACAAGAAATGTACTGGCCAGACATTGTCCAGCCATTTTGGACAATGTCCGGCCTAAATCGGACAGTTGCTCCGGACAAGTTTATTTGTCTCTGGTTTTTGTTTTGCAATTTTCAGAGGAAGTTTGTATTGGCTGGACATTATCTGGCCATTTCAGACATTGTCCGGCCAGTTCAAAACGAAAACAGGATTTCAGATTTTTTACCCAATTTCAATTAGGAACTAGATGCATATGCAAATATGTTTCCAAAGACTTCAAGATTGATCAAATGACTTGTGCTATAATCCCTCTTAATAGTACGACCATCTAAACTAGAAATTTTCAAACATAAAAACGCTAGGTTTAGATACTTGTACTTTTGTCAGAGTTTTTCATCATTCTTGCTTCATGGGGTCTCGATAATCTTGATTTGCACTTTTGTGATGCTTACACCTCTTTTTAACCTGAGTCTCAAATACATAGGTTAGTCGCATATATTATGGATGTCATTAATCACCGAAACCCTAATCAGGGCTCAAGATTCAACAATCTCCCCCTTTTTGGTGATTGATGACAATTGTTATACATAAAACATAGGGATATCAAAAATAAATAAAAGTATATAGTTCTCCCCCTGAATCGTACGTTCGTACGTGTACATGCAATAAACAAGATATATGAGACCTTATCAACATAGCGACATCCAAACACATAAACATATCCAAACAAGATATATGAGACCATATCAACATAGCGACATCCAAACACATAAACATATCCATCCATAACATATCCATACACATATCCATAACATATCAACATATCCATACATATAACAACATGTCCAAACATAACATATCCAAACTAACATATCCATACACAACTCTCCCCCTTTGTCATCAAACAACCATAAAGGGAGAAAAAACATACATAAGTAGCATACACCCCATAGTGATATATACATAGACAAGTCAAACAATCGAAGAGATTTAGGACTGCGGAGGATGATCGGAGGAAGAATCACCGCGACGACGACACTGATACTACCCTGCATCAAAACGCCCCCGCAGCTCGGATATGTCTTGACTCATAGAATCTATACGGGGCTCGATAACATTGAGGCGATGATCAATGGAGCTCAGTCTAGAGTCAACCTCATCAAAACGGGTCTCGAAACGCATGGACATCTAATCGAGACACTCCATGATCATCATGTATGGAGCCGAAACATCAGGGCTAGGAGATATGGAATAAGACTGGAGAGGAGAAGGAGCTCTCGCTACTGGAGACATGTGCTCATCTTCATCAGCTGGTGATCCTACTTGGTTTTCATAGCGGATAAGAATCCCCAAGCTCTTCATTCGGTAGTACTCCATCGAAGAGGGACGAGATGCTCGATGCAGACCAAAATATGTCAAAGTGTGAGCTATGAAGGGTGCGAAGGGCAAAAACCTCTTCGAGTCCATCTGAACTTCCTGCATCTCGTGGAACAAGAACTCAACGATGTCAAATGGGGTCTCGTCAACTTGAGCCTTCAGCAGATGCAACATGGTGGAAGTGACGGCCCCGCGATCTCCGGTTTTGGGCAAAATAATCATACGGTTGAGCTTTTCAAGGATTGCAACCAGAGGGATCAGCTGAGAGACTTTCCGATGTTAGGATCTGGATTGTCAAAGAGATGAACGACATCTTCGACTCGAAATTCATCGAAGGCAAAAATACTGTTATCAACATTCTCAATCTGTAGAGCTTCTTCGAACTGTGCCTTCATGAGTGTTTTCTTTAAGTTGTTGTTCATGAAGACTATGTGAGATCGATCCGAGGCAACATGAAGAGATGCAAAGAAGGATCGTATGATGTCCACATTCCATTTCCAGTCTTTCTGCATCTCGGTGAACGAATACATATTGATAGCCAAGAATTTGCCCCTCAGTGGATAATTTACTTTGCTCTCAATCAAATTCCAGTCGATTGCTTGATGCTCGAAGACTTTGGCAGAGGAAAAACGGGTGTAATATTGGGACATTTGAAATGCATTCTAGAAGTTCCGTTCAGTGCAAGTCCTCGGATGCTCATAAGGATTCTTTCGACGAAGCCACCGAATCGCACTAGCAATGAATGTCTGAGTGCCCCTGGGTTGCTGATCACCGCTGCTGCTGCTACTGTCATCTGAGTCCGAGTTCGCAATGGGGGAGCCTATGGGGGATGCTGGAGCGGCATCATCCTCATCCACAGCTAACGAATCCCAATCAATGGGTTGCGCCTGTTGGGAAGATCCAGGGCCATGGCGACGGCTAGTTTGTTTTACTCGTCCCGACATGCTGACTCTGGTAGAGAGAGAGATAGATAGAGAATTTGATAAGGAGATGATTCGATATGATATTGAGAGAATGCCATGAGATGCATGAAATATTCCTCATGTGTATATGAAAGCTCATTTGACTCGATTTGAACTATACCACATTCATGCATTCACTAACAGAGGCTTATTTAGATTATAATTTATTGCAATTTAGTTGTAATTTGCAAATCTATTTGTTTCAAAGTTTGATTCAAGTTGAATATCTAATGCAAGTCAAAATAATCAACCTCTATATACTCATTTTATGCATGACATAACGCTAGAATGAATTTGCAAGAATGTGATGAGAATGTGTGTTTACACAGTTAATACAACAAGTTTATTACATTTGCAGAAGAGCTCTACTAGATTGTGTCAAAAAATTCAACCCTAGAAAGCATCTTGATACTCATGTCATGCATGTCTACAAAATGATCTAATTTTGCAAAAGCCAATTGAGATTAGACCAATCCTAGAAGCCAATTTCATGAAATTCTTATCAATTTAGACATGCAAAATCAGAAGCATAATTCCAAAACCCTAGAATGAAATGAGATGCAATGCCCGAATCAGAAGAGAGGAGAATAAAACTAACCAAAGCAAGGAATGAGAAGAGGCACAGGAGCCCAAATCTGAAGCCGGATGAGAGGAGGTCAGACGGATCCTTGTGTCCGGTGAGGAGGTGAGAAATGGGGTGAGAGAGAGGAACAGGAGAAGAGAGGAATGAATCTGGGAGATTTGGGGAAGAAAGGGATTTCAGGAATTTAATAACTGAACAAATGTGCACACATCGGACAATGTCCGCTCGGGCCGGACAGGGTCTGAAATGGGCGGACAAAGTCCGATCAATTCAGAGAAAATCCTGAATGTTCTAAAATCTTGAGATTTTCGCAATTTTGTTTCAAAAAGGAGTTTAATTTCAGAATGAACTCAAATACCATGTTGGGAATAGAGATAGATAGCATTGAGTTGGATATGAGACAAGAAGATCTTGATATGAGCCTCCAAAAGATATTTTCGGGTAAAACAAACGGATTTTCACCAAATCTTCAAATCTCAATGAAACTTGGATTTTTCTGAAATGTTTGGACTTGTATGAATTTAAAATACTATTTCAAGCCAAAACATGGAAGGGATTTTGACTCAAACAGCGAAATTCACAAAATGCATGTTTTGGGTATTTTCGTGTCAAAGGTCGTTTTCGGGAGACTTGAAAAATGTGATAACATGAAAACCATAGGTCTTTTGAGAAAAAGTTCAACATGAACTATCTTCGAATGATTGAACTCTAAGTGTTTCATGTAGAAAGTTTTTGTCAAAACTCAACCAATATTAGTTTATGGAAATAAGTTATTTTAGGCCAAAACAAGATCTCGAAATCTTCAATTTTGTAGAAATTCTACATTTTAGCTCGAAATCCTTTCTTTTCACTTTCAAAACCTTTGAGAACATATTTGAAAGGTATTTTTAAAGGTTTTGTGTTAATTTTACACATTTTGAAAATTTTGAGCACTGTTTCACCCTTTTGATTTGAAAATGACCCTTTTAATAAAAGACATGCATAATTTTTCATTTTTGTACACAATTTTTTAGAGGTATACAAGTATTCAATGAGCTTGAAGTTGCTCCCCCTTAATGTGTCATCCAAGTTTTGTTGAGAAGAGATAAAGAGGTGAATTTTTGGTCTTTTTCTTCAAAATAGGAAGTGATTGGCATAGATGCCTACATTGCGTGAATATATATATATATATATATATATAAGTATTAATATACGTGCTAAATAAGATCATACTAAGGACCATTCCAAAACAAGCAAGAGATCAAATAACATTTGAAATGTCAATAACATTCAATTCATTTCTTAACTTGCTAAATCTTGACTCATCCAAGGGTTTAGTGAATAAGTCCGCTAATTGATTGTCGGTTAAAACATGACTAATCACTATATCCCTTTTTGATACATGATCCCTTAGAAAGTGATGCCTAATGTCAATGTGCTTAGTTCGAAAGTGTTGAACGGGATTGTTAGTAATTTTAACGGCACCCTCATTATCACATAAAAGTGGAACACAATTGACTTTTATGTCATAATCTAGCAAAGTTTGCTTCATCCATAATAGTTGTGCACAACAACTATCGGCCGAAACATATTCCACCTTGGCGGTTGAGAGTGCAACCGAATTTTGTTTCTTAGAAGTCCATGAGACTAATGATCTTCCTAGAAGTTGACATCCACCGGAAGTAATTTTTCTATCGATTTTACAACCGGCATAATCAGAATCCGAATATCCAAGAAGATCAAAGCTAGCATTCTTAGGGTACCAAAGGCCTATGTTTGGTGTATGTTTTAAGTATCTAAATATTCTTTTCACTGCAGTCAAGTGACATTCTCTAGGAGCAGTTTGAAATCTAGCACACATGCATACACTAAACATAATGTCCGGTCTAGAAGCAGTAAGGTACAATAAGCTACCAATCATAGAACGATATAATTTAAGTTCCACCGATTTACCTCCCTCGCCAAGTCCAAATGACCATTTGTAGCTATGGGAGTCTTGATTGGCTTTGCATCATCCATGCCAAATCTTTTGAGCAAATCCTTCACGCATTTGCTTTGACTCACGAATATTCCTTCTTTGATTTGCTTAATTTGAAATCTGAGGAAAAAGCTTAATTCACCTATCATAGACATCTCAAATTCCTTTGACATGGTTTCACCAAAAACTTGACAAAGGGATTCATTAGTAGAACCAAAAATTATATCATCGACATAGATTTGGCAAACAAAGAAGTCATCATTTATGATTTTGGTAAAGAGAGTTGTATCAATTTTTCCAACCTTAAAACCTTGTGAAATTAGAAAATTTCGCAATCATTCATACCAAGCCCTAAGAGCTTGCTTAAGACCATAAAGGGCTTTTAAGAGTTTATAGACATGATTAGGATATTTTGGATCTTCAAAGCCCGGTGGTTGCTTTACAAATACAAGTTCCAAAATTTCACCATTTAAGAAAGCACTTTTAACATCCATTTGAAATAGTTTGATTTCAAAACTTGATGCAAATGCAAGTACGATACGAATGGCTTCTAGTCTAGCCACGGGAGCAAAAGTTTCATCAAAATATAATCCTTCAATTTGAGAATAACCTTGTGCTACCAATCTAACTTTATTCCTTACAACTATGTCATTTTCATCTTGCTTATTTCAAAAAACTCATTTTGTTCCAATTATATTGTGATCAAAAGGTTTTTTGACAAGTTTCCAAATATTGTTTCTAGTAAAGTTGTTCAATTCCTCATGCATGACATTTACCCAATCCGGGTCCGCTAGGGCTTCATCAATGCATTTGGGCTCAAGACTAGAAATGAATGATGCATGCTCACAAAAAGATGCGACTCTAGAGCGAGTTTGAACACCTTTACCAACATCACCTATTATTTGGTTGACAGGGTGATCCTTAATGATGGTTTGATAAAATCTTGGATTTTGCAATGCTTGATCTTCATTTTCCTTCATCTCCGGATTAAGATCAACTTGAGTAGCAGTCTCCGAAACCATAGAAGCTACGTCATTTTCTTGACCGGGTGACTTTGAATCTTCATCTTTAGGCTTGATGTCCCCAATCGTCATGTTCTTCATAGCTTCTCGTAGTTCCGCATTTCCTACATTCTCAAGATCTCCATACTCTTCTTGAGAGCCATTAGTTTCATCAAACTCAACATTGCAAGTTTCCTCAATGCATTCGGTTATAGTGTTAAAAACACGATAAGCTTTGCTAGTTGATGCATATCCAACAAGAAAACCCTCATCAACACGTCTTTGAAATTTTCCAAGATGCATGCGTTTTTTAAGAATGTAACATTTGCAACCAAAAACTCGAAAATATGAAATATTTGGTTTTCTTCCAACAATTAGCTTGTAGGGAGTTTTGTTTAACAGTGGATGAGTGTAAAGCCGGTTTATAGCATAACAAGCAGTATTGACTGCCTCGGCCCAAAACCTAGTTGGGGTTTTATATTCATCCAACAAAGTTCGATCTATTTTGATTAATGTTCGATTTTTCCTTTCCACAACACCGTTTTGTTGAGGAGTATATGGCACGGAAAATTCGTGTTTAATTCCAGATTCATCACAAAGCTCAATAAATTCCGAATTTTGAAACTTTCCACCATGATCACTTCGAAGTTTCTTAATGAAGAATTCAAATTCATTTTCAACACGTTTTGCAAATCTTTTAAATACACTTGGAGCATCGGACTTATGAGTTAAGAAGAAAATCCAAGTAAATGAGGAGAAATCATCAACAATGACAAAGCAATAATTGCTACCACCAATACTTTGAGTTTCAGATGGACCAAACAAGTCCATATGCAAAAGCTCAAGTGGTCTAAATGTTGATAAAACGTTTTTAGCGGGATGAGTACTAGCAACTTGTTTTCCCTCTTGACAAGCACTACAAAGTTTATTCTTTCCAAACTTTACATTTTTCATACCCAAGACCAAATCTCTTTTTAAAAGCTTGTTCAATTGATGCATCCCAACATGAGCCAAACGACGATGCCAAAGCCATCTCAAAGAGTTTTTGGCAACCAAGCAAATTGAAATGCAAGAATCTTTTGAACCAAAATCCACCAAATACAAATCTCCATATCGAAAACATTTGAATATTAGAGATTTGTTTTCTAAGCTTTCAATGGTAACTCCATTTGGTTCAAAAATGCATCGAAGACCCAAATCACAAATTTTTGCAACTGAAAGCAAATTGAAGTTCAAGGATTCAACAAGTAATACATTTGAGATGGAAAGGTTGTTTGTGATCGCAATTTTACCTAACCCAATTACCTTTCCTTTGCTATTATCACCAAACGTGATTTTGTCTATGTCATTGCAACCATTCTCAAATGAGGAGAAACGATTTCCATCACCGGTCATGTGTTGAGTGCACCCGCTATCAAGCACCCAATGCCTCCTACCGGTTTTGTAATTCACCTAAAAGAAAGGTTAGACGCTTTTAGGTACCCAAACTTGTTTGGGTCCTTGGAAGTTAGCAACAAGGGTTTTTGGAACCCAAATCCTCTTTTTATGTTTATTTAGGTAAGATATACCAATAAATTTAGCAATCACTTTTCCATACTTATTTTCTTAAGCATATAATGGGAGTGAGACTCATTTTCTTTAGCTCTAGAAGTTGAGGGACAATTATTTGATAAATGATCTACATCATGGCATTTGTGACAAAACATATTAGTAGCCTTAACAAAAGTCACTTTAGTACACAACTTCTTTCTTTTGTTTGTTTCATATCCTAAGCCTTCTTTCCTAAATGAACATCGTTGCTCACTAAGAAGTTTGTCTAAGATTTCTTTTCCGTTAAAACATTTTGCTAATCCTAGATTTAACTTTTCCACTTGTGCTTTGAGTTCTAAATTTTCTAAAATTAAATTTGAGTCATTACCAACAATTTCATCACAAGCATTTTCATGATTAATTTCTAAATCATTACAAGTGGCTGATTTTGAATGAGAGACAATATGAGGTGATTCATCTAGAATATCACAAGTAATTTCTATATCACTAGTTTGTTTAGAATCAATAATTTCCTTAACTAGAAGTGCCTCATGCGAGTCATTTAGTTCAGCATATAAATCACTAAGTGTTGAATATTCCTTTTTAAGCATTTTATTTTCCTTAGTTAACCTACCTAGTGCCTCATTTAATTCCATAACCATATCAACAAGTTCCTCATAAGAAGGATCGAGATCCGATACCTTTGCATCATCACTTGCCATAAGACAAAATAATGACTCATTTTTGAGAGAAGAGGCCTCTCCAATAGCAATTCCCACCATCTTCTTGGGAGTTGATGGGACTTCATCATCCGAGTCGGATTCCTCCGATTCGGAGTACCATTCACCAATATAAGCTTGGCCCTTGCTTCTATTGTTGTAGAACTTCTTAAAAAGCTTCTTTTGACCTTTGGAGCCTTCACCGCCATCTTTCCTCTCATGTGATCTTTGATGATCACTCTTCTTGTTTGGACATCTTGAGGCAAAATGTCCCTTCTCATTACACTCATAGCATGTAATGTTCTTGAATCCGGTTTTCTTGTGCGGTCCTCGCCTTTTGTCAAAATCAAACCCTTTCTTGTTGATTTTATTTAGGAGCTTTCGGGTCTTTCTCACAAGGAGAGCTAGATCACCATCGAAGCCCTCATCCGAGCTATCCTCCTTGGCCTCCTCGACATTTGCTTTAAAAGCCAAATTTTTCTTCTTTGATCCGGAGGCTTCCGCAATTCCTTTCTTCTCCTCTTTTTGCATTTCATGGGTAATAAGAGTACCCAAGAGCTCGATTGAAGTTGTAGATGTGAGATCATCATTGATAAGCACTGTCACAATTGTGTCAAAGCTCGTTGGTAAAATCATAAGCATTTTACGTACGATGTCAATATCTTCAAACTTTGTACCTAAACCTTTAAGATCATTGATTAAAAGACTAAGTTGAGTGTACATGTCACTCACATTTTCAGATTCAAGCATGAAGAAAGAGTTGTATTCTCTAGTTAATTAATTTAATTAGTTTAGCTTCTTTGACCTTAGAGGTACCTTCATGAATTATTTCTAAGGTTTTCCACATTTCATAAGATGTGTCAAGATTACTAATGCGGTTGAACTCACTTAAATCTAGTCCATTAAATATAGCATTTTTTGCTTGAGCATTTGCTTGGAGATTTTTTGCTTCTAGAGGTGTAAGATTCTCTAAATCAATGGGAGCTCTAAATCCATCTCTAGTGACCTTCCAGACATCAAGACTAATGGATTCAAGGTAAACTGCCAACCTAATTTTCCAATAGCAATAATTATCACCCTTGAAGAAAGGGACCTTTCCATTATAGTTTTCTTTGATCGACGACATCCTCTATCTAGACGGTTAAGCCTAAAAGGATAGACCTAGCGCTCTGATACCACGTGTTGATCGAAGGATGCCAACTAGAGGGGGTGAATAGGCGGTTTTTCTAATTTTAATTTTGATTGAGTAGTTAACAACCTAAATTGCAATATCAATACACAAATGATATAAATGATGGCACAAAGTAAGTTTTACAATTACTAAGGTGACAAGAACAATAATTCGATTTCTAGAAGTATAAAGCATGTAATAGAAGTAACCGAAAAAGATCGAATTTTTCCCGAGGTCTCAGAAATTTGCCGATTTCCACTAATCCTCGTTGAAGCACTCTTCGCTAAAGCTTTTGCTTCGATTCCACTAGGGGTAGCTCTTCTCCTCTCCGGATAGGCGAGCTCCGAGCCTTTACACCCAACCGCCGGGCCTCTCCGACACACACCGACGATGGAGAGATCGCCGGACCTCCCGGGTCGTCTAGGTGACGGCAATCACCAAGAGTAATAAGCCTAGCACTTTACTTGATCAACCTCAAAGCTTGAAGAACAAGTGTGCAAATGCAAATGGCTCAATTTCGAACTCTTTCAACTAGCTCTCAATACTTGGCTAAAGGATTGGCTTCAAATGCAAGAAGATGAGTATGAGAGGCTTTGCAAGCTGTTGCACTAAGTTTTGGAGATGAAATTCGTGTGTGTACAGCTTCTCAAAACAGTAGGGTATATATAGTTTCAGAAAAATGGTCGTTTTCAAGAAAACTGGGCGAAAGTTTTACTGGCCGGACATTGTCCGGCCATTTCGGACAATGTCCGATCAGTACAAAGAAAGTGACCGTTACTCACGTGTTTTTCAAGTGTCAGTAGCCGTTTGAAACAATTTTTGAAGGCCGGACGAAAGGGATTTGTCCGGACAAAAAGCCCGGACAAATGTATATGTCTCTATTAACACTCATGTTTAACAGCTCATATACAGGACGGACGAATGTGATTTGTCCGGACAAAAAGTCCGAACAAATGTATATGTCTTTGCTAACACTCATGTTTACATCTTCACAGAAATTATATAGGCCGGACATTGTCCTTCCACTTCGGACAGTGTCCGGTGCGTCCCGGACAAAAGCCCCCGGACGGATTCATTTGTCTCTGTTGTTTGCAATTAAACTTGCCACAAGAAATGTACTGGCCGGACATTGTCCGACCATTTCGGACAATGTCCGGCCTAAATCGGACAGTTGCTCCGGACAAGTTTATTTGTCTCTGGTTTTCGTTTTGCAATTTTCAGAGGAAGTTTGTATTGGCCAGACATTGTCCGGCCATTTCAGACATTGTCCGGCCAGTTCAAAACGAAAACAGGATTTCAGATTTTTTACCCAATTTCAATTAGGAACTAGATGCATATGCAAATATGTTTTCAAAGACTTCAAGATTGATCAAATGACTTGTGCTATAACCCCTCTTAATAGTACGACCATCTAAACTAGAAATTTTCAAACATAAAAACGCTAGGTTTAGATACTTGTACTTTTGTCGGAGTTTTTCGTCATTCTTGCTTCATGGGGCCTCGATAATCTTGATTTGGACTTTTGTGATGCTTACACCTCTTTTTAACCTAAGTCTCAAATACATAGGTTAGTCGCATATATTACGGATGTCATTAATCACCGAAACCCTAATCAGGGCTCAAGATTCAACACGGTGTGGGCTAGCGACGAAAGCACGGCGGCGTAGAACAAGACAACATCAGCTTCGTCAAACGATCAAATTTCTCGAAAATTCTTCTGAAGGGGATTGTTTCTAGGCTCGGGGTGGTTATTTTGTTCTACTGGCTCGACTAGATTTGAGGACCAGAGAAGGGTCCGATGAGGGTAACAGGAGCGACGGCAGGCGACGTCAAAACTTGGAAATTCCGGCGTTTCAGTTCTCGGAACTTAGATGGATGCTCGAGGTGTCAAAGGGAGGTGAGAGGAATAGAGATTTCACCTTGGGGAATCGTTTGGAGGTGCGGCGGCTCGTGGTGGCTTTGTCTTCTTCACGCGACCGAGGAAGAAGAAGAGGACACTGTTGCTACCACTATTGCTATATGTGCATATATATTAGATTATCAGTAGGATTGAAGAGAGGAAGATAGAGTCAAAGATGAACAGCTGCTACGAAGAAGGGTGTAGAAGTGAACAGTGAAGATGATGTTGTCCAGGGAAGAAGACAGGTGGGAGTTTTGCTGTTACTGTTGACTGGAGGTGGGTATATGTGTGCGTATGTTTGCTACTTGCTGGTTGGCTTCATGGTTAAGCAAGGATTTGGTATATACAGGTATGTATTTATGCATAGATAGTTGTATGAGTATTTGTGGGTATATACTAATCTGTGGTGAAGGGAGAAGCAATACAAAACTGAAATCATACAAATGTGAAGTATTTGGGTACACTGAACTGTGTATGTATGGTTGTGTATGAGGACAAGAGAATTAGGAAAAAGGAGGAAAGAATGGTTTGGAAGGCTGAATTGCGATTTAGTAAACATGTTTGGACTGAAATATGAATAATCATAATTTGGAGGTTGATTGGGATTTAGATCAATTTATAGGTTTTGGTTGAATAGCTAAATAGAAGGTGATCTGGTTGGAAATGAGAAGGAAACGAAAACAGGATAAGGGTAAAAGTGAATAGTACTTTTACTGAAAACGGCTAAAAATGACAAATAGCTGAGTTTCGGAGCTGAATCTAAACTTGACACAAAAGGAAAACTTGTGTTGAATAGTGGAATGAACATAACAGCCTAATTAGATTTGGATTTGGAGGTGGATTGGAGAGCTTAGCCATTTCTGGTCTTCGAGAGCTGAAAAGGACTGATTTGCGATAAAATCTGGACTGAACTGTGAAAAGTGATCAAATGAACTTATTTGGCTGAGAAGTTTTAGGATTGGTATGCAAGCACATTAAGATTTAAGATTTCAGAGAAATCTAGGAGGAAGTTGTTCTGGAATTAGTTGAACTGAAATCTGAAAATGTTAAGTAGGGTAGTTAGGGTAATTAGGAATTGTAGTTTTCGAAAATAGAACTGGGCTTAGGTTTTGAAATTAAAACAAAAGAAAATCATCTAGGATTAGGTTTTTATAAAAAAAAATTTGGCTCTATTTTTGGGATATTACACTTTCTTACTGTTGTATCTTCATTAACATCTTGCATGGTCTTTGTAGTTCTTGATGGAATGACAATGTCTTTATGCCGATGTAGTAGTTTACCTTTTATGCATTAATTAAATATGTGAGTAAGAAGGATGAAAAAATATCGAACTGATTATATTAATATAGTTTCTCCAATGACAATAATTTATAGTACTAGAGATAGTAATTTACTTGATATATTACTATATGATCATCATCCTATTATTGTCTTTTTACTAACTACTTATTGTTATATTAATGTGTGATTAATGTCCATATACATTTCTATTACTGTATTTTACAATATGATTGTCGTCCACATACATTTTTATTGCCGTTATTTTACAACCTGATTATTATCATCATTATTGTTTGATTATTACTTGGTTACTATCATATTACTGCCATTTTACTAACCAATTACTATCTGCTTACCATTATAAAACTATCATTTTACTAATTAATTACTGCTACATTATTGTCTAATTGCTACCTACTTACCATTATATTACTATTATTTTACTAATGAATTACTGCTTCATTATTGTTTGATTACTGCCAACATACCTTTCAATTACTATTGTATTACACTATGATTATTGTGAACATATTTTCGTATTACTGATATAGTACTGACAAAATACTATTATTTATTATTAATTTGCATGAAAGTCGATAGTATAAGCATTTATTGTCAATTTTACTGTATGTTATTAATCTTGTTACTCTCATTGTACTAATTGATAATTGTCCTATATTTTCACTACCCATTTACTAACCATCTTTATCACATATTACTGTCTGGTACCGTAATATTACTGTCATTCCACTAACCAATTACTATTATATTACTAACTAATTACTGTTATATTAATGTTTGATTATTGTCCACATACATTTCTATTATTGTTATTGTAGTATAATTATTGTCAACATACATTCATACTACTACTATCTGACACAAAATATTGTCATTTTATTGCTCATTTACTAACCATCTTCTACTATATTAATGTATGATTACCATCATATTGTTATATTAATAATCAATTACTACTACATCACTGTTTGATTACTACCTGCTTACTATCATATTTCAGCTATTTTACTAACCAATTACTGTTACATTACTAATTGAATACTGCCTGCTTACCATCATATTTCTTCCATTTTACTAACTAATTACTGCTACATTATCGTCTGATTATTGCTAACATACTTTTCAATTCATATCATGTGCATAATAGTGCTATATTACGGACAAAATACTGTCATTTTACCACAAATTCACATGAAGACTGATGTAAAGAAATTTAATAAACAATATGCAAACTATGTGTTAAAGACATACAAGTCTATGTTCATGCGATGTGTTGTGATCTTCAAATGATCCTTCAATCGGCTATGGATTAAGGATGAGTGAAAAAGTGGATCATACTAATTATTAAAAGGATCAAAAAATTTCCCAGACATAACTGTGGTAGGAAACAAACAAAATCCTGCATGATTTTTGTTATTCTCAATGCGGCGAAAATGTCTCCATGTGAAAATAATAATTTATCTTATCATACATTCAATAATTTTGTGAGGAAGAATGTTAAATAATTATGAAACTAGTTGCATGACAATAATCTATCATGTATATAGCAGTAATGTTATCGAATTACTGCATACTCTTTTGAAATTGTTGCCAATGCATATCTTGATTTTTGCCAGGTGATTTGGAGCAAATTCACGACATTTTGATCTCTAGTGATTGGAAGGATAAATGTTTTTTTTAACAAATGATATTAATTCATATCAAACAAGGATGTATATCCATTCAATTCCTATTTTTGTGGGATTGTTGTGTCAATTGTAACAACCCACTATGTGAGACAATTTCATGGCAATCACTATGATAAAAAATTGAATCTATTAATTACTGTTGTTAAAAAAATACAGATCTTGATGCACCATACAGTGTTTTTCAGGATGGATACAAAATATCTAGTATAAATGGGTGTAAAATAATGTGTGTATATACACGCGCGCGCGCTATTTCTTTTCCCGCCTTTTCACTTTTCCAAGAACTGGCATTGTAGAACAAGGCCCAACAAGGCCTTTTTGAACCGAGTCGCGCGTGTAGAGAGAGAGAGAGAGAGAGAGAGAGAGAAGAAACCAAAAGAAATGGAAGCCGCTGCAAACACTGCTGCAAACTTGCAAAAGGCCCAACAGTCCATGATGTGTGGGGTACCGCAATGAAATTTGCTCACCGGTGAATAGTGACAACATAATACTCGTGGTATTCATCAATCATTATGGTGTGTCTCACTCTAGGGCTCTAACCATCAGCGGTAATAGAGCTGTCAAAATTTAATATAATAAAATTATACAACATAAATATGACAATTTATACGGTTTGTACGTCGTAAATGGGTAAATTATTCAGTGTTAATTCAAAAAAATTATAATCTATAAAATAACTAGAACTAGTAAAATTTATTATAACATACTTCAAAACATTTTAAATTGAACAATTTATAACTTGTACAGAAAATAGATAAAAAAAATTTAGTATGACAGAACTACATGACATGATTTATGTATATTTAGATTTTTTTATAAATAATTTTAGATCATAAATGAGTTAATTGATATGTTTAATAAATAAGTCAAATTTAGGTTTACTGATTTGACGCTTTTTTTACACCGTATAAAACAAGACGAATCCAATACGAATGTAGCAGTTTACAACTCTGGCCGGCGGCAGTTGCTGCTCAGCTTAATAGCTATGGGTGAGCCGTACGTCCAAGTTTCTACCAAGCGCACTTGCGAGCCGGGGGCCGCCGGGTCTGGTGGGGCACCACCGGCGTGCCTTCACTTGTCGGACTGCCTTCTCCAAGTCCCTGAGTGCGATTTGCCCGCGGCGCCGGCGACGTGGCAGCGCGCGTGTGGCGTCCTGGGCGCAGGGTGGGTCAGGGGCTCCACTACTCCACTACCAGCCCCTGTGCCGTGGTGTGACGCTTCACTTGCCATTGACGCCTGTAAACAAACTGTGTGCTGGCGTGCGTATCATGATCAGTGAAGAGGATGGATGTTTGGGACGTGAGTTTTCTTCAAGTATATATAATTCCAGGGACTTGTCGAGCTGACTGTCTACTAGTGCCATCATGACCGACAAGTGGAGTGAACTAGAAGCTATGTATCTTGTTCAATCAGCTAGGTAGTCCATAGCATGTCTTTTGCCGCCTGCTAACTGGGAGTTATAAATTATACACAATGAAATGGAAATTACACAAAAGAAATACATCATGGAAACCAAATAATCCACGAGAGAAACAAGATTGCTTCACTTGATCTAATTAGATCTTGAACCTTTTTTAATTATAGACATTTAGTACTTAGTCCTCAATGCTCCTCTTAGTTTTATATAGTGATGGCAATCAGATGCTACAGGGACCGAGGGATGGCAAAAAACCCCACTGCCTAATGGCTACTTTCTCCCCCGCTAGTAAACAAATACTTGGCTCAAGAGTGGGGGTAAAGGAAAACAACTAAACAAGATAAATGAGACATGCTTTGGTGATGCAAAGAAAATGATGCGATAATTTTATTGATAGAGAAAAGTTATTAAACTATAATGACCTTGTAACTACATGTGGCATTGATACATATTAAATATTTGACGTATATCCAACAATTAAATGAGCACACGTTTAGGGTTGAAATTGGTTACCCAGTTTAATTATATGTGAAAAATTAATGTTGGAAAGTGTAATGTCGGAAAGTGTAATGTCTTTGGTGTTTTCAACAATATCTGAGTATGTGTTGTCTACATAAATATTCAACGAGTCATATATATATATATATATATATATGAATGGATATAAGACATATAATGGTTAGAACTAGGCATCTTGATGATTATATTTAGTCTATAATAATAAGACATCAATTCATCTAGAATGAACATACTTGGTACCTTGTATTTGTGAATGGGAAGTAATTGTTACATTGACATAGATGTTGCCACTGGCCCAGATATAGCTTTTATTTCAGGTTTGGTTCTAAAAGACATGATGTACTTCATTTTTCAGTTAATGAAAATGCCCTTCTTTTTTTTCGAAGAATTACAACACACTGAAAACAAACAAAAGAGCTGCCACTACATAGCGACAGGCAACCAGGGAAGGCTGGGTTGCCCGCACGTGCCACGCGGTCCTACGCACGTGCGAGGCCCCACAACCGCCATTCTCAGGGCTTCCTCCCATGGTGGCTAATGGCTTCAAACCCCCTTTCTATGGAACCCCGCCGGTTGACTGCTCTCAGCCTCCAGTTGTCGTGAACAACCTCTCTCTCACACTCACAACCTACTAGGCTGCACAACAAAAATTTATAGTTCGACAAGAAATTAGAGGCCAAATATAGTTCACCATTTTTTTTCCTCCTCTCTCAGCGTGGGCATATAGAAATATTAAAAAAAGAATCCCACTACCTAGCTAGCTATCTCATCAAGCATATGAGGAAAGAGGCGAGGGGTGCAGAGAAATTGGCACAATTCCACTCACTGGCCAACCACAGGACATTCTTTCTCTCTCCCCCCTTTGCTCAAGAAATCTACTAGCTCCACCTCCTCTTCTTCCTCTCTTTCTCTCTCTACTATTCATATAATCCAAAGCAAGAATTGTTGGAGTAGCAATTGAGGTTCTTGCATGGATGCAGCCCACTGGCACCAGGTAAATTAATCCGCACAACTCAACTCAGCAACACATGCATCTAGCTAGGTCATGCATGCATGATCTGTCACAATTTGGCTCCTGTTCTTGATCTTGTTGCTGATCTTCTTCCTTTACATACCTTGTTCTTGGTGCATGATTTCTTTTGATGAGATTATGATCTCTTCTCTTTATTCTTTTTGGGTATTGGCAAAGCCAACCTTTTATTCTTTGTGTAGATCTATGCATCTGTATCATCATCGTCTCCCTCTCTCCTCTCCATGGGCTTTAAGGTGAGGCCTTTGTGGCTTTAATCCTCTCCTGTCACTGCCCTTTTAATCCTTGAAAGCAGCACAACACAGCACCTTTCTTTTCCTTCCTTTCTTTCTTATCCCCCTTTCCTCTCTATCATCCTTTTTATCCTCTCCTCTCACCTTCTTTTCTCATAGCTTTTCTTCTCTTTTCTTCTCTCTCCTCGCCCCCGTCTTGCATCAAAAGAGTAGCCATGTCTTGGTGATGTGTAGTAGTAGTACTACTTCCACACACAACCCTACAAGAGCACAAACAAAGTTGTATTTTGTGCTGTGGTGTGTTTCTCTTTCATCTTTTCTTTCCCTTATCACCTTTTCTTTTCCCCTTTTCCCCTCCCTCCCCTCCCTCTAATCTCCCTTTGTATCCTTTTTTTTGCTTGGTTCTTAGTTGCACCATAAAGATTCTAACACCCCACCCCACCCCAACCCCCTTCTCTGCTGTTCACTTGTTCTTGGTAGTTGGTATTGCTGTTGTTTACTTCTAACTTGGTGAGTTCTAATCAAGTACTACACCATGTGTGTATCTCCAGGGGCTAGGGCTGGTGAAGCCCATGGAGGAGATGCTGATGGCGGCAAACCCGAACGCAAACCCAAACCCAAGCCCCAACCAGAACCAGCTGCCTGCGGCCTTCTCGGCACCGGGTGGCGCCATGAGGGGAGGAGCGCCGGCTGCGGCGGGCGCGGGCGGCGCGGGTAGCACGGAGCGGCGGACGCGGCCGCAGAAGGAGAAGGCGCTCAACTGCCCGCGGTGCAACTCCACGAACACCAAGTTCTGCTACTATAACAACTACAGCCTCCAGCAGCCGCGATACTTCTGCAAGACGTGCCGCCGCTACTGGACGGAGGGCGGCTCCCTCCGCAACGTCCCCGTCGGCGGCGGCTCCCGCAAGAATAAGCGCTCCTCCTCCGCCTCCGCAGCGTCCTCTGCTGGCGCCGCTTCCACCTCGGCGTCCATGGTGTCAAGCGCGGCGCCAGCGGGGGCGGCGTCCAAGAACCCGAAGCTTGCGCTCGAGGGCGCGCAGGACCTGAACCTGGCGTTCCCGCACCACGGCGGGTTGCAGGCGTCCACGGAGTTCACAGCGTTCCCCAGCCTGGAGAGCAGCAGCGTGTGCCATCCGGGGGGCGCAATGGCGACAAACGGCGGAGGCCGAGGCGGTGGTCCGTCGGTGGGCGCGCTCTCCGCGATGGAGCTGCTGAGGAGCACCGGCTGCTACATGCCGTTGCAGGTGCCGATGCAAATTCCCGGCGAGTACGCAACGGCGGGGTTCGCACTCGGGGAGTTCCGGGCGCCCCCGCATCCGCCGCAGGGCGCGCTCGGGTTCTCGCTAGACGCGCACAGTTCCGGGAGCGGGGCCGCCACAGCTGGGTACGGCGGCAGCACGGCGTTGCAAGGGGTGCAAGAGGGCGCTGGCAGATTGCTGTTCCCCTTCGAGGACTTGAAGCCGACGTTGAGCTCAGGGGGTGGAGGTGCAAGTGCCGCCGCCGGCGGCGGCGGCGGCGGCGGAAGCGGGGGTGATCAGTTCGAGCATGGCAAGGAGCAAGGCAGTGGCGCCGGTGCGCATGACACGCCGGGGTTCTGGAACGGCATGATCGGCGGCAGTGGCACTTCTTGGTAATGTGGCGGTGCACGGTGGCGCCATGCATGGCTCATGCACGCCTCGATCCGTGCAAGCAGCTGGAGATAGGCAGTAGAGACAAAGGTTTAATAAGGGTGGAATTGGTGGTGGTCACTGTTATATGGTGTTTGATCTCCTTGGGGCGTTGGTTTTTGCTTCTTGGTGTTCTTGTTGTTCTCGTCGTTCGTTCATGTGTGTTTGGTGGTCGACTTGGGGCTAACACAGCAGAGTACACAATTTATGGTTGATGATACATAGCTTCTCTTGATCCATCTCATTTCTGATCTTTCCTTCGGGGACGTTCTTAATTGCTCTGTGCCATGCTGTTTCGGTGTAGAACCTGCATGAAGCTTCTTTTTAGGCCAGCTTCGAGTTAACACAGTACGTACGTAGTAGTACGTTCTTTTGGTGTGGTTGTGTTGGTTTTGGAGGGCGAACGTAGGAGACATGTTGCAATGGAGGGTAGTGGGAAAGAATGGCTGATGCCCATGTGTGTCACACTGTGCTACAGTGTGTTTGGGAACAACAATGCAACGTTCGAAGCTGTAGGTGTAGAGTAGATCTTCCGGGGGATTTACAAGGTTGTACTGATTAAAAAAAGTAGTAGTACTGCCCTTTTTTTATGATATGGCTAATTTATAACGTGGTAAAAACGGGTTTTGAGAGCTTGTATTGTGTGTTTTATTGCCATTTACAATTAATCTAAGACATATATATATATATATTGCTGCTTTTCTCTTATCTCCTTTTATTATGTGTTTGTCTTTCTGTCTGTCATCTCTCTCTCCGCTCTTTTTTCATGTAGCAGGCTAGCTCTGAGATGTCATGTCTCTCATCCTCCCAAAACCAAGAATCTTCCAGCCATGAAAGCACTAGTGAGAGAGGAGGGCAGAGGAGAGGAGGTATGGAGCAAGGGAATAAGTATGTATGACAAACACCCCACTCCCTAAAGAAACTTTATCTCTATCTCTCTCTTTCTCTCACTCTAAGTTCACATGATATTATTATATCATATGTTAGGCCATATATAAGTGCTTTGTGCAGGCCATTTGTACCACCCTTATTATTTTCTAAACCAAAAGGTACACTGTAGCCCCTCTCATCATCATCATGCTTCCTGCATCTCTGATCTCCCCTCACTCTGTCTTTCATGTCAAGTGGGTAAGAACTGTGCAACTTTTTACTCAATTTTTTTGTTTGTTGTTAGCCATTCACTTGCCCAGTTCACCTGCCCACGCCAAAAAGTGGTCACCTAATGATTCTTCCACCAATTCTTTTCCATTTCCTTGTACATGGCATGAAATGTACTGCAAAGGCCCATAACCCTTCTCCATGGTAACACCATTCTTTAACAGAGGGTTTGGGAGGGGCCCACAAAAACATTCTCCTAGGGATGAGGGCACGAGGAATGTTGCTCCACCACCTTGTTGTGCATTGGTGACCAATATACAAACTACTCACTGCCCCATTCTAATGTGCTACGAGGAGGATAAGCCATGCTGCTCTTGGGGTCTGTGCAAGCATATCCTAAAGAATTGGTACTAATGTTAATTAGCTCCTTGACATCAACCTAATGATTTGTGGTGGAGGAATGCATGCTCCCATGATTCACATCATTGTTTGAACCTTTATGATAAAGTAACAAACTTTAAGGAAAATTCTGTTATATTCAAAATTAATAGAACTGACCTGTAAGCTACAGACAATTAAATACAAGATTCATAAAGTCTTTCTGAGATTAGTTTATTGATGTTAAGTTTGTCACTATAGCTAACATCTCTCTATCCACCTTGTTTTTTTCTCTATCTTTGTGTGATGGCCTCCAATTTGTCTGCATGTTGTCCTTGCCATCATTCTCATACAAGTATAATTGTTAGTGCCACTGGAAGAGGACTGTAGGTCGCTATTAATTGCATGAGGCTTAGTTGCCGCATTCTATGATAGCCACTTCTATAAGTAGAGGTGCAATAGCTTCCTTTCTACGTGTATATCTCTTTCACATTTGCTTCATATGCATGGATATGGTTGGGGATGTCCAAAGCTTGGCCTTTCAAGTAATTGGTTTATAGCAAGTTAGCAACCACTACCTAAACTTGCAGCTCTTTCACTTGTGCATTTATGCGAGGTGAAGTAGCCCTGGAGTGCATATGCATATGCATGCTTTTATTGGTTTTTATCTCAGTTCTCCTTTTGGATGTATGCTTCTTTCATGCATCCACTTAGGTCTACGTCTACTTGTCAGTTCTTTCTCTGAGTGGTGAAAGAATGGCAAGTTCTTGAAATGGTTAGGTTGCAGAGAGTTCTTGAGGTGTAAAGTTGCATCAATTGCTTGCTAAACTACGGCTCATATTATTGTTCTTCCCTTTTTGTTTGTACGTGAATGGTCGTAAGATATAGTAAAGGTTTTTTTTCCCTGATTGATGAATGGGTGCTAGTTAAAAGAAGAATGTGTAGTATACTTAGTTTACCGCAAGTGCCAACAATTATTTGCACACATATTGTGTATATTAAAAATACGTAAGTAGATCTAGCTATGTAATGCACAGTTTTTAGAAAAATGAAGTTATATTACTAATGTTCAAAATGCACAAGATTACACGCATGTATATCAGCATATGCAAACACAATGAGAAATAACAAATTAATTCTAAGCACTTAGATGAAAAAAAGAACAGAAAAAGAAAAACCTCGAGTATCATAGTCAGACAGGTCCAGTTTTTACATTTATGTACGATAAAGGTGGAAAATATTACACACTTGTTCACTCTTCGGTGACCTACAGTTACGTCTAAATTCTGTTTACATTATCTTTGATGATGTACATACGTAACTAGGGTAGCACTAGGTTGCATCTTGAATATATTCAGTTAGTTTATGCTTATTTCTACGGCTAGTGTGTGCTATCTTAGTCTCAGTATGATGCTGTAATTTTCACCTATTTTCTTTCTCAGTAATAGCATTTATTGTAGTAATCGGTCATAGTAATTATAGTACACTAATAATATGATAAGTGAAAAATATGTGTCTACACTAATAATATGATAAGTGAAAAATATGTGTCAGACTATAGTAACTAGTGGTGTATCTAGTAAGAACTCATCTTAAAATTGGAAAATACGAACTCGCAATCTGAGTTGCTCGATCAACTTGATTTTTTAATCACGTTTGTTAAATTTGTTTTATGAAACATTAACATTGTTAGTTTGTTTTGAGACGTTAGTCATGATAGATTCTCAAGAAAAATTCACAATATCAGCGTCTCATGATTAAAGGGATGACAATTCTCTTGTACAATAATCAGATGGTTCAGATGTGAATTATCATTCACCTAATTTAAGAAAGGTTCTCATTTTATACACTCCTATAGTGACTATATACTAGATTGTATTATTTATGTGTTACTACATCTATTGTGGTCAGTTGCTATACAAATAATGCACATTTGTTACTAAGAGATAGGCATATCGTTGTTACTTTATACGAAAACATAGCCTATTGATTTCATGTATAATACATGCAAGTATGCAACAAGTTGATGGCTGTTCTAAGTTTTGTGCAGTCAATTTTGCGCACAAATCAACCCTAGAAACATCTCCATTTGCACAATAAGTCAACAAACAATAGAAGTGGGAGTGGAGTAGAATGCACGAATTAAAGACGTTAGTCAAACATACGCACTTAACCCACTGACTGTTACAATTCATGCATACATCAAGTTTTGAAATCCAAGAATCCTACAGATATCAGTCGATCATATGATCAACAGTGCATGAAAAGGCACCTTTTGGTTACATCGATCGGACGAGGCATTGCAAACCACGTTCCTGTACGTTGACTCTTCTGCAGGTGCACTGTTTCATCGATCCATCGAGACTTGATGTCTAAGTTAGCCATTTGAGGCGCGTGGGTGACCACTCCTTTGGAGAAATGTATCAGCCCCCATGCTGCAGCTCCCATGGAG
The DNA here is from genome assembly GCA_019359835.1 of Pharus latifolius. Taxonomy (NCBI): domain Eukaryota; kingdom Viridiplantae; phylum Streptophyta; class Magnoliopsida; order Poales; family Poaceae; genus Pharus; species Pharus latifolius. Next base: position 10,227,110 of record CM033322.1, read on the forward strand.
AGCTATCTATCTTACCGTATGTTGACGACTTGACGTACATTTCTACGGGGATCGTATATGTAGCAGACTTGTACTATACGAACAAACAGTTACCAAAAAAAAAAGGGGGCACTACTATCACTGATTGTACGAGTACATAAAAGCCTAGCTAAGGAGGGGGGTCTTTAGTGCCTAGGAGAAAACAAGGTACGGATGGCAGAAGAGAATCTAACTTCCTTGGAGAAAATGAGTTGCAGAGCTGCCTCTCTTTTACGCGTCTCTTGCAAGCAGCAGCTGAGACCTTTCACGCGATGGGAAAGGCACTAGCGCCGGTAGTTCCTCTCGGGGAAGGCCGGCATGTGGCGCCATCCGCATGTGTTTGGCCACATAGCAACAACGCCAGCGACCATTCAATTATAGAATCCCAATGTGCGGTTAAGTAAACCTCACATTGCATGTCACTGCAAAATGCAAGAAGATAATTAGTCCTTGTTTTTCTTTGCTTAATTTATGGCCGACATGGGTATGCATATCTTGAGGTTCAGTGTCAGTGGTATGGCAGGCGTAGTTCAAAAATATTGTGTTGACCAAAGTTCAAGAAATCGATAGGCTATCCTAGGTTTTGTTTGTCCAAATTTCAACTTTAAGTTTGTTGGTTAGGACTGTCATTATTGAGCTAAACAGGTATGATTCTAATTCTTAGTTTTTTTGAATCTAGATTGGAGTCGAAATCTATTTGTATAGAAAAGTTGTATTGAATGTTTAGGTGATTCAAGTAATTTAGAAGCCCTGTCAAATAATTAGAGTTGAGCATTTGTCAATCCAAGTCGCTTTAAAGGTAGATTCTTTTCCACTTCAAAGATGGTTTCTTTGGCTAGTCTTGTCTAGCTTGCCTCAACCTAAAACACCTAGTTGGGCCGATAAGTTATTATTGAGTCAATTTGGGCATGTGTAACACCTCTACACTATCGTTGCACCCCCACGTGAGATATGTTATGCACACACATTAACTCACTCACGTTTTTATCCTCACTTCATGCAAAAATTTAATCCAAAATTAGTGACTTCATTTTAAGTAGTCTTATATATACATTATCCATCACTTTGAACTAGTAAGATGGAACTAAACTTACATACAACTTAGGTTAGAAATCTTACATACCCCCTCCTTAGACGATCTCCAAAGCGGGCACCCAAGCGAGCTCTCACAATAAAAAAATAATTTTTTTATTTGAAGAGAGGGAAGGCACCTGCTGAGGCTGCGGGTGTCCTAATTTTTTTCCTCAATTTCCATGCGACCAAATTTTATATAATTTTTGTTTATTGATTTATGCATTAATTTAATTCAAATTATATCTTGATTATATTTAGAAAGTTATATATCTTTGAATTATCTTCATATAGAGACCAAATATCACCTATATTTGATTTTGGAATTAAAAATTATTTATGTTTTATTAAAATTACCTAAATTCTAATAAATATCTAATTTACTCGTGGGCTCGTGCGAGGAGTCTCCTCAGAGGTCTTTGCATTAGAGTGGTGAATACTTCGGGTGGCGCTTCGCACATGTGGCAGAGAATATTCTTTAGGAGCCTATCAAAAAATCTCTTACATTGGAGACAGTCTTAAAAGACCTGACGTAATCATCAATCTATAGTACAAGACAACTTAGTGGGAGTAAATTTGCACACAACTTGGACTAGAGATTTCACACACTCCCCCTTAAAAAAATTGACATCCTTGTCAGTTCACAGTACACCCTCAGGGGAGAAATACTTAGGATCTCCCCTTTTAACACATGTTCATGCGTTCAGTACCGATAGTACGTCAACCCATCGGCCCTCAACCTTCATCGTACTTCGCACACTTGGCCTGCACATCCCGTGTACCATAAAGGCCGGCTTTAATACCATTTACAACACCCCAGATTCCAACACGCTATCACTGCGCCCCTGTGCGGGACATACGACACATACTAACTCAATTGCGTATTCATTCTCGTTTCGTGCAAAATAGTTAACCCATAATTACTGGTTTGGTGTTAAGTGACCTTATATATACATCAACCACCATCTTAAATTAGTAAAATGAGACTAAAATTGAACACATACTTAAATTAAAGATCTTACAATATATGTGCAAATTCGACCCAACTGGTAGCCACAGAGTGCACCTACCTTTTTTTTTCCAAGCCTATAGTGCAAAGCTTAATTGAGTTACGTTGGGTGGGACCAACTTTGCTCAAGGATATAATTAAGCAGCTTGTCTTAAAATTCGCAGGAAACTAAAAAAAATCTGCCGTTGAATAAAACTTTACGAAATAAATATAATCACAAATTTCAAAAACAGAATCCAGAGCTATAATCGAATAGCTTTTGGGCTTCAATCTTTTTTTTTACCCTAGATTGCTCATTTAAAATAAGAGCTATGTGGTTCTAGTTTCTTCCTGATCAAAATCATCAAAGTTGAGACAAACATGATCTTATTAGCAACAAAAGATCACAAAACCATTACCTTTTATTCTTGTACTTTTTTTTTCTCCATCCCACCTCAAAAGTCCAAACCACAAAACCCCAGCACTCCAAGCTCCAAGTCCAGCCCCTTGCTTTCAGGGCAGTATTTGTGTTGGCTCTCTCATTATCTTTGTATTTTGAGAGAATTTGATTCAACTTATACTTCAACCAGATTATAATTTAGCCTAGTAATTTGTGCAAGTCTAATTTAATCCACCTAACCCCATTGAGTGTCGTGGTGGGAGAAGACTGAAAAGTCAATTCTTTTGACAATCTAATGCTAAATCTTATTTCCTCATTGGTTTGCAAAAGAAATAATAAAAAGGACTAATTTGCTCAATACCATTTTAAAAATTGAGTATTTGTTAAATATCGTTAGTGTCAAACTGAAATATGACTCTAATTTCATTTATTAGTTTCACAGTTAATAATATTTAATAAAATATCTAATTTTGCAATACTATATAACTAATTTTCTCTAATAAAATGCATTATATTGCAGTGAATCCTATAGAACATGTGTGCTGACTGCTGTTGTTGGACGCATTACACATGCATATGCAGCACGAATGACCATTCAATCGTGACCTCATAATTAAGGCGCATGGAGTAAACTGTGATGCAAGTTATTGGAAAGGGTGGGAGAAAAGAGAGACCCCCGACGTCCTACTTGTAGCATGCTGGTGGACAGTGATAAACAAGTTACAGACGCATGTTGCAATAATGTAAGGCATTCAGTGCCATCCCTCAGCTAGGATGCATAGCAGCATAGGGTAGGTTGTAGTCTGTTGCACTGAGTGAGGGATAGATGTAAAAGAATGTTTCCAAACTACTAGTCTACTGTATCAACACGCAGCAAATCATCCGCTGCAGTTGATAGATGACCTAATATTTACATGTCAGTGATTAGTCACTAAAATCAGTGAAGATCCAACGTAGTGTTTGGTTCATCACCATAAATAATTTTATTGAGTTATGATATCTTATAAAGAAATATGATATATTACATTTTCTTAGACGATTAATTTGATCATCATATCTTATGAAAATTTTTTGTGATATTTATATTTATGATAGAGCAATTTTATGTAAAATTTTGTGATATACTATAACTCAAATTATAAATTAGATAATGACCAATAGCAGCGAACAAGAGAAGAACTCAAAAAGAAATCCAAAGCCGTTTAATTCCTTTAAAATTGAATCCAAATATCAATAAAAAGATGAATGGAAGGTCTTGTCGAGAGCTGTGACACGTCTAAAATTTGTGGCCACTTATGACCGTGACCCTTCGTGCTAATCCGAAGTGCAATTCAGAAATGAAATGACAATTGCTTCCCGCAACTGATTTGGTGGAAGCTTTACCATTTTACTACATCTGGACTTCGGATACCTATTTTGTAAGTACATCTATGAGCCTGATGAACTGTTTTCTAGCGTGCATCCTTGGTTATCTTGGATTTCTAATTCAATTCGGTGTCTAATTGGAAGGACAATTTTTATTTATTCCTAAAAAATTTTTATATGATAGATTTGAGATAATAATTTAATTAATACAAAACTATGATGGAATCCTCCTCCGCTAGGCAATTTTTTTTTTACCCAAACATGTTGTCAATGTTTCTTTCCCCTGGAAGATTTAAAACTTGTTACTACTACATTTGTTCGTCAGTTTAGTCACTGAAAAAACCAACTAAAGCCTGTTTGCTCCTATTCTATATGCATTTAGTGTTTCCTTTTGGGTGGAATATGGGCCCATGATCTATATCAAATAATATATTGCACACATTATATAGAGAGAAATATAAGTAGATATATAAAAAAATAATATGTAAGTGGTGCTTATAAAAATCAAAAGAGATGGTGATAAGAAAACGAAAGAAGACTAGTAGAGTGTTTTTTTCTTTTTGTTTTTTTTTTTTACCTATTCGGGGCTAACACATGATCATCTTACTCACGTAAGAGACGCATGGTAAAAGCTGTGTCATGCATTGCAAGTTTAGTATGAACTTACCCGCGAAAAGTTGGGAGGGGAAATGTCGCAAACATAGGTGGCGACAAACTTCCCCTGGTGAAAAAGCAGTCGCAGTACTGGGCCAACAAATTTCAAGCCGCATCTCCTGCGTATCTATCTACGCATTATGCTCATGTCACCGCAATCTATGGAGGACCCTATCGCAAAAAGCAATTCCATTCACCTTGGTCGGCAATTACCGAGGATATATGTGCTACTGTGGTGACACTCCTTTGACCTAGAGGCTATATTGAAATGGTGGGGACTCAACGCCCGACTCCGACTCATTGCACGACTCAATTTATAGCAGTTGATAAATCTACGTTAGTCCAATACCAATTGGTTTTAGCAAGTCTTGCTATCTAGTGACGTGGATCCGAATATTCAGTGAATTTTAATGGAGCACATCCTCAGGTGGTCTATTCCATTAGATGGTCTACCCCATTAGAAAATCAATGGTTGAGATTAAACACAGATTACACAATTGTCCAATTAAAAAATGAATGATCAAGATCAAGTTTGTGAAATTCTGGATTCAATAATTTTCAGGAAAAATCCAATATATGGCTTGGGTCTTAACCGTTCATTTTCACACTAGGCAAATTACATTAGTGAGTGATCATTGGAATATAGGACAGCAATTAACAAGTCACTATAGTCCACCTTGTAAGCATGCGATTTTTGTCACAATTTTCCCAGTCGGTACAAAATTGAATATTCTAGGTACGTATATCCCATCACACAGTCGATAGCATTATATAAACAGGGGCTAATGCTAGGTGTCTTTTTACTTTTTATAATATAAGATATATAAATATTTTCATTTGACCGGCCTCTCACGAAAATTTTCTAATTCTGCGCCGGTGTACAAAGAGTTTCGAGTAAAAAATAGAAGAGCACTTGTATCTTTATAACGGACACGGCTGGCTACTCTACACGCGCCGGAAAATTTGTGAGGTCTCACTTTTGGCCCAAACTCTACCAAAATTCTCTGGCTAATAAAAGTACAGCCGAGATCTTTATGAGCCGACCATATCTTTATTGAGGAGAACAAAAATTGCAGAAGGGTTGCTTGGTAAACGGTTCAGCGGATGCATCAGAATGGAATAAAGTTGCAGTCCAAATCAGCGGACTAGTCTATACCTATGCTGTATTGTATTGGTGATATGGGTAATGGATTATGTCACTGTTCTCGCCTCGCCGCTTTTCTTCATGTGGAAGGAAGCAGGTGCTGTTAAATGGTTTTGATAGTTACAACGTTACGGGGAATATTTCCATTGAAACGAGGGATTTGTTTCATTACTTCGCCAAACCAACTTTTCCAACCACGAGCCAAACACTGCTTATGGGAAGGTTTGTGATTGAGAGTTGCCATACGTCTCGAATTGTGCCATGAAATTGTACGTGTTATCGGTCATGTCTTCCTGCTCTTAGTTAAAATAAAAACAAAATTATTAGATAGTTTTGGTTCTATATGGCAAAAGACAATTATTTATAGTTTTCAAGAGTAAGTGCAATTACTTTAAGGTTAGCAACCGACCAAGATATAATCCTTTCATTTCAAACCTACCCCTGTATAAGGATGCTTAACCTGTTACTTGCCAGAGCTTTCGTCAAAGCATAAGCACGTGACGGTACATTCGAATCGGACATATAGCATCTAGCCGTCATGAGATATCTCGCTATCATCACACTTCAGCAACCAATCCAACTGTTTTACCTCCACCAACTCTAAAGAGCAAAATTGACAGATCAACCAGGCCAAAGGACAGCATCACCAAACAAATCAAATCTTTCTTCAGACAATTTTGAACATCAAGTTACATGTCCTCTGTTTGTTTGCGCCGTTATCACACGTAATTTTTCATCTAAACATTCCATTCCTCGACCCTGAATGCACATAGCTACATCTACAGGAATTGTTCGTCATGACTTTGCCACACTATTTACCATTGCCTGTGGGTGGACGGATAGACACAGGCAACTCCGCATTCCTATCTCACATTATAGCGATGAATAATTCGTCACAAGTCAGAGAAACTGTACGTGCAACAGCTGAGATATACCAACAAGAGAGCATAGAGCAATATTAAGAGTCTACAGAACTTGTGTCCATTAGATGCAGAACAGCATCATTTCTAGCGTCTTTAGCATTTCTCTGTACAATGATCACAAGTCATCTGCTAAGCTTTAAACACTACTCACTGACACTCTAACAAGCCAATTCAGAACTAGGTGTAACACATCCGGCCTGGCCATTCAAATCAAACATGATAAAGATAGATGTCTATCGTGGGACGCTGCCACTTAGTTTCCAGCATTTATTCCAAAAATCCGAACCTTGTGCATGTTTGGTAGTTTGGCGACAACCAGCACAATGACTGCAAGGGTGTTGAGGAAGAGCATAGGATGTTGGTAGTCTGTGGTATGCGAAGCTATCAAGTACCTGCAAGGGTAATAGAGAAAACACCAGCGTCATTAATTTTGATGATTATCCAAGGTAAGACAATAAATGAAGTAATAGAAAAAAGAGGAAAGACATTGCTAGCTTATTATGCAGCTGGAAACACACAAAGGAGTTAGTGCAAGTCCAGGTAGTAAATCAAATACCACAAACAGAGAAACCCAATAGGCCAATACATAAATTTCCCATCTTCGATTAACTTGGGAGTGAAAATGATCTTTGGAGGAAACTAGTCCCAGTATCCCCAAAAAATCCTACCAGTAGAAGGATGTTAAACCAACAGAACATAAATAGTTAAATGGTAAATTATCAGCCTAACAAAAGGATCATATGGGGATTAATTTTTTTCTTTTACATATCCTAGATGGAGGCCGATTATGCATTACTGTTCATGACAGTGATAATAATGAGTTGGGCCACATGAAAGGCAAAACAGCTTGTTTCAAAACAGCTACAACCTGCATGCCTATTCAACACAACCCAGCCCTATATAGCTATTTGGACGGCCCTATATTACTGTGACCAAAAGCTAATCAATGTCTGCAGAAATGATTTACTGCCACACTGCTCCAAAGGCACTCTCAAAATGGTATGCTATATTGCTCATACTATCTCGGATAGATTTTAACATCTACACACTAGAGCTAGAAAATAGTTCCATTTTATATGGCAAGACTCATTGAGGTTTTATCTTCAAGTTTAAGTACAATCAATTCTGTATATTTCAAGCTCAAGTACTATCAATTCCGCATTTTTCAAGTATGCATACAGAATAACTTGGGTATTTCCATTTGTTTCAAGATTTCAAAAATAAGATAATAGATGTGCAAAAAGACAATCCATCGACTATCTTCTTCCTTGTCTGAAGATGTGCCTCTCCTTCAAGTTTGCATAGTGCCTAACAAATCCATTCCTACTCTAATATCTACACATGGCCAACAAATTGTTCATGTGTATGGTGAACCAATCACACCCTAAATGATCAACAAGTATCTCCCCCACACTTCCATTTCCTAATGACGACAAGGACATACGACATATGCAAAGAAGAAACTAAGAGGGTGAAGCATAGGAATATCATGTCTCATTGCAATGGGTCAGTGATTCCACTAAGGTACTTCACTATGTTCTCCTAAGGTACAGGTAGAGATTTCACTCTGACCTTAAACACTGTTCAGTAAGTGAGGTTTTCCACATCTAGAAGTTTCCAACCAATTATCTAATATAATAGCACAATACTCTTTCAACAGGTGCATAACAAAGACACATCAGCAATTTCCAAGAGAGACCAATATGCTACTCAGGGAGTAATACAATGTGCTGTGTATATCCATCACATGTCATAGTTCCTTGTAATAGATATTGTCACAACGAGTTCAAAGAATAAAACTGGAAAAATGAATAGCAGAATAGCACTCACAGGACCACAGGAACCACAGTCAGAAATTTCCTGTTGCGAGTAAGCTGTTTGCCGTTGTCCATTTGCTCCCACCAAGTCAATGTATTGTACATCCCCTGGTCATCAGCAAATGGAGTTCCCTTCTTCCAATGGAAAAAGTGGTAGGTAATCTGAAACAAAAGGTTCAATGAGGAAAGCAGTGGCGATGAACAAAGGACATTTTGGCGAATGTCTGTAATGCTACACCAAATTCTTCCATGATAATTACAAATATCTTTCTGATCCTAGAATTACAGTTGGGGACAACAAAGTTAAAAGAACTACAACACAAACTGTCTTTGCAAACTAACAAATTTGCATAGCATCAATGTCAATTGTTCTAAGATGACCTAACAAATTTGCATGGCATCAATGTCGATGTTTTCAATAGAAACTCATCAATGCAGACCAATTGAAGATAAACTAACTAATTTGCATGGCATCAAATTCATAGCATTCATGTCAACCATTTTAACATAATTTGGAATAGCAAAGCACTGATTAAGTGCAAGTTGTTTCTTTAGCTCTTATGTAAGAACAGGCTTCACACCATAAGCACCATTTAGAGGAAGGGCAGTCTCAGCGATGACACATGCCAGAGGTTCAACTTATACTCCAAGACTGCTACCTCTTCTGACAATGCACCCACTCCATAATAATTTGGGAGATATTACATATCTACACATTCACATCGGCTGTTCTGGAGGCAATATCACACTTGGAGATGTAACAAGCAGTAGTTGCCCGGTGACCCAAGATAACCTGGGGACCAATTTTCATAGTTCAAAATACTATGCTGGCACCTCTTGATAGCACATAACAAGGAGATCTTCCATGATGCTGGCCCCATCATGAAAGATACAAAACTGTCCAAACAGCAAACATCTCACGAAATATAGGTGCCAAGAACAATAAAAATAGGCCAATGGTTGCAGGGATGATTTAACAATATGTACCCGACACCACTACCACAGTACTAGATTATTTTCAAGCGCCCTCCGTGGGTCATCTTTTGACCATATTCCTCCTGCAATGCACTCCGCTATTCCCTTACCTCACCTGCAGAGGCATACCTTTGTTTTAATCCTTTATGAATAACAATGTAGGGGGATAGTAGGGGCCTTTTCTATGGAGTTCTCAAGCAACAAAAAATTTTAAGAAGAATCTTCCAAGCAAGAACTTCAGCAGTGTATTGCCCACCTCCAAAACAAGGGCAAATACAAGGAAGGTTACTTTACATATATACAAATGAACAGAAACAAACGACGATATACAACAAGACCAAGTGAAGAAACTGTCCTAATGAGATGAATTCACTAAAATTTTTGGACAAACCTTACATGCCAAAATAAGCATGTAAGAGACACGCATTAAATCTGATATATCAAAATATCATGTCTGCATCCCCAAAAATTAATAAACTACATTGTTAATGAATACGGCATTGAGCTGAAAGGCTTTTCCTCCCAAATCCTGAAGTTCAGCCATGCTGATGGTAATGCAGGTCAGGACAGAATTTCCAAATGCCATTGATACACAGTTCATAGAACATAGTGGGCAAGATATGCAGAAGACGAGTGTTGAATCATTACCTGGGGGGAAATATGGGTCGAGTACGATAAGAAAGAGAAGGAAGGTTGGTACCAAGTGCTAACTTTTAGTTGATGGAAACGTTTGTTAAACGTATGGATCCATCATCAATCAAATAAGCGAACGAATTAACTAAAATTGCTGGTCTTTCAGATCCACGGGGACGCCCCAAAACCAAACCAAACAAACTACACTGCGATCTTAACAGCAAAAAAAATTTAAAAAAAAAATCGATGGGAGGGCATTGGATGGAGAGAGGGTACCCCGAAATGGAAGAGGTGGACGATGGTCCAGGCCATGCCGGGGAAGCAGCCGAAGACGGAGAGCACGAGGAGCCACGCGAAGAATAGGATGAGGATGTAGATCGTCCACACGCCCGGGTACATGAACCACTCCGTGTTCTTGTTCAGATCCGCCGGCGGCACCGCCTGCACGTACAGCTTAGCCATCGATTCCAACCAATGCCCCCCGCTTCGTCGTCGTCGGTGGTGGTGTGCAAAAAGGTAGCTGCGAGCTGCGTGCTGGGTAAGGTTCGGGGGGGACGGGATATATAGGACAGAGGGGGGTTTGGTCAGAAGGGGAGGAGGAAGCGAGGACAGGAAGGTTCAAATATGGGGGCCAAATAGTAGAAGGGAAGGAGAGTGACCGACGGGATGAGGGGGGGAGGGGAGGTGGGAAGGTGGAGGAGACGGTGAGGGGATCGGGTCAAAGTTGGACGGAGGGTTGGAGGCTAACATCTGTTGCTAATGGGCCGGTCTGAGCCCTCCCTGCGCTGTGCCATTGCTTCCTTTTATGTTTTTTTTTCCTTAGCATTTGGTATTTTTTGCTTCAATTTTGCAAACATGACATTTAGAAACACGATCAAATGGTCAATTATCATTCTTTGTCATTGTTTTAATTTTTAAGTAAATACTAAATATTATTGGATTGAATTCCAATAATATCAACAAATAACTAATTCGGCGACTTGTTAATTATATTTGAACTCTGACATTCAGCTAAATTAATTGGATGACAAACTAGTTGAGTGTTATTTGTTTCATCTTGCTTGCCGAAAAATGTGTTCCTCAGTTTGCTCTCTCTCTCTCTCTCTGTACGTGTGGGGAGGATATTGCTGGACTAGATAATTGTGCTTACGACTGTAGGTTCTTTCAGGACATCTTGTCTCGGTCATTGAACTTCTTACTATATTTCATTCCACTTAGAGAACCATTTACTGTCAATGTTCTCTGGATAAAAAATTGTGAAAGATATAAAATATCTTTATTATCGGAGGAAAGACATCACATTATAAATAAATCAATATGGGTCTAAATCTAAATTAAAATTAATCAAGACTCTAACTTGAATTCAACCCAAATTCTTATATATAAGATAAGCGATAAATTCTTTTGGACTCAAATTTTTACGGATTAGATAAAGATAATCTAATAATATTTTTCTTGATTCAAAATATATGATGATGGAATGAAAGACATTTTTAAAAAACTAGTGTTGATATAGACATATTATGATATTATCAGAAATTCAGTACTCTTTTGACTTCGCAATATGGCGTGTCGTTGTCATTCCAGTGATGTACTAAATTTTTGTTTTGTGGTCCGGCAACCTGCATATGCGGAGAGCATGGCATATCCACCTCAACAATAAGAGGGCTAGACCGTTTATGTTCTGGAAACATGACTTGCATAGTTCATCAAACTAAAAGAACAGGGCTACACCGTTTAGTTTCGTGATAAAAAATGCTCATCTTGTGTTGGCATCGTCCTAATGTCATGTTCTTGGGGTGCATGCAATTAGTTGGCGACTCCAAAAAAAATTGGGGGTGGGAGTTGCTGAACGCTGACGGTGCGCACTGAAAGAACCATGTCTCCGTATGAACCACGTGCCAAACCAAAAGGCAGAGATAAATCGATGGTGTTTAATAATTGGTACGGTAGCACTATCATCATGTCATCTTAATACTTCCTTTTTTCTATTCCCGCACGAGTTAGCGAATTTTTTTTTACGAATAATCCAATAAAAAAAATTTTAAAACTAATCCAAAACTTTACAAAATTTTAAAACTAACCTTTAGTTGTGAGATGAGTCACGCGACTGAATTTCAGTCGCTAGCTGGACTAATGACTAAAGACGTGGTATGACCCAATACATCGTTAGTCCAGCTCACATACCATATCTGTTTTCAGTCGCTAGCCAAACTAACGACTAAAATCTGTATAAAATCAGCTAAATATTTGGTAAGGTTGAGCGGGATTCAAATCTCGACCAACGGGTGAGGTCCATGCCTCCAAACCAGTTAAGTTAGGACACATTTCTAAAATTATTGTCATTGCACAGATTAATACTTCACTTAATTACTTAAATACAAACAACACATATTCGGACGTGGCACACGAGCTAGGTCAGCGGTGCATTGGGCTGTACCACGTTTTCAGTCGCTAGCCCAGCTAGCAACTGGAGTTCAATTGTGCAGTCTATCTCGCAACTGAAAATTAGTTTTGAAATTTTTTTAAGTTTTGGATTAGTTTTGAAATTTTTTTATTGGGTTATTCGTAAAAAAAATTCCGAGTTAGCATCACATGTTTCCCAATCTTTTTCCAAATAGTTTTATGATTTCTTCGAATGCTAATAAAGCATTGACAATGTTGTGGGTTAAAATTTCTCACTAATAATGTCTTATGTGTCATAAGCAATTGATAATTTAAAATGATTGTATAACGAGTTACTTTGAGTCAAGCAAGTAGAAAAAGTAACAAAAGATTTATATAAATTAGAATCCCAGGAGATTTTAGCTTTTTTAGTACGTCCTAACGTGAGTCAATCGAGAGGCTTCCTTGGATAAAGATTTCAAGATATACATAATAAAGTGTTTATTTTTATTATCAAATTAGAGTAAAAAAAATCGTTACAAATGAGTGAGTATATAGGTATTTGTAGTTTAGGAATGCAGCAATTGATGATAACAACCTTCTCAAGATGATCATTTGTATATATGGACTTCCACAATCTTCAATACATGTTATTGTGAGTTCTCCCCAAGGTAAAGAATCTTTTTTGGGAAAAATGGTCTATACGGCTTTTAATAAAGGATGTCTATTGGAATCCCCAGAGAGTCGATCCATTGCGGTTCTTAAAGGCCAGGGTACCTAGAGCACCGGGAAGCTCTCTTTATCGAAGGCTAGGTGCATCCGAAACTTCCTCGTGAGATACTTCTACCAGGTGATTAGAAGCTTCGACATTAATAAGTATTTTCTAGTGGGATTCCAGGAGGCATTTCTCTGGCGACGTAGCACTGTGACTTTCAAGATCTTGAGGAGGCCAAGGTCTAGATCTTTCCCGACCACAACTATTCTTAGTCGTGTTGCATTCATTCCCAGAATATTTGTCCCTGGAATAGTAGTCCCCCCAAGGGTGGAGAATTTTCTCAGTACCATACTTAGGTGTGTCGTCTCTATTTTCCGGGATGTTTGTTCGATAATATGATCCTAGAGACTAGTAGGCTCTTCCGATAAATCCCATCCGAGTTGAACAATTTACCAGATAAATTCTCTTGTTTGACTCATTCCCAAGAGATGTTCCCAGTATTTGTGCAGTCGTACATTTTCTCCAACAGATGTAAAGGTAAAGCAAGTCGTATAAGATGATCTACAATGCGGGCGCCCGAGCCGGCACCCACAATAGAAAAGTAATTTTTTTATTTGAAGAGAAAGAAGACGCCTGCTAAGGCTGCAGGCGTTCGAATTTTTTTCCCTCTATTACCATACGACCAAATTGTATACAATTTTTTTTATTAATTTATGTATTAATATAGTTCAAATTAAATCTTGATTATATTTTAAAAAATTTAAATCTTTGAATTATCATCATATATAGACAAAATATCACATATATTCGATTTTAGAATTAAAAATTATTTATATTTTACTAAAATCATCTAAATTTTAATAAATATCTAATTTACTCGTGGGCACGTGTGAGGAGTCTCCTCAGGAACCTGGTAAATGATTCAAGTGGTATTTTATACACATGACAAAAACTATTATCCCAAAAAACTTTCCGAAAAATCTGTTGCATTAGAGGCCACTTAATAAACAAAACCATTACCAAGCAGTAAGTCATGACGTCTAGAAATACTCGACTCTATGCTCTAAGCCCTCCGAAGTTGACAATAGCAGCCAAGGCTGTAACCTGTTCGTACGGTCAAGAAAAGCCGACAATAAAATAGTATTCCTTAGCCCATATAGGTGGTACTTGTGGTACTTGGAACAGAGAAATGGGATATTTATTGGGTCAAACTCCGATTCTTGACTTAGCGAGGTAAAATGGGTAGACTGGCTCCTACACTATTAATGTACGATAACCATCATTCAAATAGTCAAGTATATAACGATTAATCCATCAGGCATGGAGTAAAGTAAACTATCGGGCACAAACGGCACCGATGGCCGGGCGCAACACGCTAACCGCGTCCCGGGCAAAAGTACGTAAACGTCGTCTAGTCACGACTGGTACCTGCCAGAGAGGCAGTGGACACTCCGAGTGGGACCCGCGCCTCCCCTCTAAACTCTAGCCCATTTGTTAACTGGAGGCCCATGTCAGCTCATCTACGCAGATAGCCTGACATGTCTGTATGGATTCGATCAAAAAGCATGCCGATGGCCTGCTACGTTACATGGAAATTCACATGCCAAAAACTGGACTTTTTTAATCGGATCCATTAACATGGTTTGTTGGGCCCAAATATATCGGCTTCTCGTTTTCTATTAGCCAATCTTTTTCTAGGCATTCTCTTGGCCCTCTGAATATTTGGAATATAACTTTTCTTTAAGTCTGTCCGAATTTCTTTCGGACTAGATCCGGTGTGTAATTAGGGGTGAAAACGGATCGGATATGTGCGGATAATGGTTATCCCATTTTCTAATCCCTATTTTTTGTCGAATACAGAAATGGATCAATACAGATACGGATTTAGAAATGGAATAGATACGAATTGAATGCGAATATGGTTCTAGAAATAATCAAGATATTATGAGCATTAGGAACACATATAATAGGGAATTCCAAATATAGGGAACTTATATTAATTTAAAATTTTCTTTTTTTAACTTTACAATCATTATTGACATGTCCAAACACCTATAATAAAAAAATGAAACATGTAGATATATTGATAATAAGAATATATATATGTGGCCTTAAAACCAAAATGAATATTCATTTTTCTCATTTTGATGCAGAATCGGATACCACTCTTCCTCCATCCTAACCCCTATACGAAAAAAATATAAATCAAATCCGAATACATATATAAATATCATCCATATCTTAAAATTACAATATATACTAAAAATTTCACAAACTTGAAATCGAATCCAGCGGATAATATCCCCCTATATTCACCCATATGTGTAATCATCATTTCCTCAAGAAAAAGAAGTGTATTGGAAAATTCGCTTTTTTTTTCAAATTATCAGAATGTAAAAATGAGGAATAATTCATCTGCCTAACTCTTCATTGGCAACAAATAATGTTCATTGATAAATAACCTCCATACTAAGAGAAACAATAAAGCCCATATTATCATGCAACTGTATTGTATAATTTCTTTTTGTAAAGAATTTTGAGTTAAACTTATGGAGTTATGTTCTCTAGAAAAATCTCTAAACCCATTTAATCTTACCCTATACGTTATACAATTATGCATGATCTCTTGTACAAAAACAAGCAATATACCACGGTCGTTGCGCCATCGAAAACCATGGTTGGCGTTGGCTAGTTTTGACTTACAAGAGATGGCTTTGCTCTCCTTATGTTGACTGTTAAATTGGTTTTCATGCGAAGATGCTATCAGAATCCGCTGAAGCCGTACTCGGACGCTCATGCATGGTCCTAAAGTGTTTGTAACACACTATTTGCCATGCTATTATGGCAGAATTAGTTGATTATTGAGTTTCTCACTGTACCCTGTGTCCAGACTTGATGTTGATTATTGAGTTTCTCACTGTACCCTGTGTCCAGACTTGATGAGATCTGAAACGTATTCTAACGTGATGCGGCAATGTCAAGGCACGAAGTTTATTCATAGAGTTTTGATATATTTGATGATATCTCTCACATAAGATACCCCAGGTACCATGTGCTAAAAGATACAACTGTAATTTTACCCTATCCTTCTTTATCTTCTACCAAAATCAATATGCACCCAATATTTTCTTTTTGATTTATAGGGTGTTCAATATCGGCTCAACCACTGCCGCTCCCGAGCACACCCGTGGCATCTACAGCTACTATGCTGTTTATCGGGCACGACAAGTTGGTGGTGCAATGGCTGTTGGAGATCTTCCCGTTAGATGCACCATCGATGCTATTCTAGAAGTGCTCACTCCGATGCAACACCAGCGAGGGAGATGACACAACAAATTATAAGAAGATCCAAACAAACTTTTTTCTTACATCAACTTAAACCGAGGTGCATTTATTATTCACTAACAATGACATCGTGAATATTTATACATCCGGTTGAACTACAACATTATGAGCATTGACATTGTATTTGGAAATATCATAAGAGTTAAGGAGGTGCTCTTATTTTGAAACTTGTTTTTGTTAAGAATTCATATTATGTCAAAAGACAATTTTCTCTCTTTTGATCTACAGTTAGATTTAATTTGTAGCTTCTAAAACATGAAAATGGTACCTCTCAGGAGTACCGTAAAATTTATTCAAACTTGCGTACATGTGACTACTTGTGCTATAGACCCTTGACAACTCATCAATCGTGCTATTATTAATAGAGAAAAAAACCATCCTGCTGACATGGTCTATCCGGACAATGCAACCACCAATGGCAATACCTCTAGAAATTAAAACCTCTTCTTTCTTCCATGTCCCATGCCAACAAGTACAGTTACTTGTCAAGCAGTTACAGGCAATGTTGGAAACTTCTAGTTGTCCCAGAACACTATAGCTTAGCTAGCAAATGGCCAAATACGGTACGACCGAAAACCGCGGAAGGCCTACCAGAGGAACGAAGCTTAATTAGGTGTTTGAAGCTGTCGCAAACTTAAATTATTGAGAAAATTGATTGGTTTCTAGTAATTTTTTGGATCAATTTAAAACCTGAAAGATCCTCGTCAATGGTAGGTCTCAATTCAAACAAAAACTTAGCTCACCATGTTTCGATTAGCTAGAAGCAGACAAGTGTGATTTTAACGTCTAGCAATCTAACGATTGTAAGCAATAGTACTATTAGTAAGATCTCGATGGATAAAAAATTCGCAGATGTAAACTACGTATCATCCTTCCTGAACTGACAAGTGACAACTTCTATCACTGTACTCGTTGCTTGCTCTAGCAAATTCGATTGTTGTCTATTGTACGATCGATGACTTTTCAGTAATGCTATTCTCCAAATTCAACTAGTTGAAGATGGGTCAGATGTCAGAAGAGGAGCACTTGTGTTTATGTACAAGATGGGTCGTAGGTACACGGTATGTGCTAGCACTTTGCAATACCAATAGCAACATTGTCCCCGTGATTTACGGGTAACGGATTTCGACGGGTACGCCATGGATCACAAGCAAGTCACTCTCTGGCAACACTATTTTCTTTTAACTCGGTACTGCGAAGTACAATCCGTAATGATTTTGACTTAGGGAAACTAAGTAGCTAATTTCTTGAAGGTATGTACAGGTAATTGTCTTTCCAACATAAAATCTGAAACCATGTCCTTGCCCATCTGTTGGATCTCTCACTACTACTACTACTACTACTACTACTACTACTACTACTACTACTACTCCTCCTCCTCCTCCTCCTCCGCCATCCCCCCTCCCCACTCCACGTAAAAAATGTACCCATCGTCCCACTTTAATGACACACCAGATATCACATCCTCTCTATATAGCAGTTTACGTTGTCTATCGACCAATTCAATCTCAATAACCTGCTACTGTTGTCTTATTATAGATGGTGGAGTGATAAATACAATTTTTTTAAAAGAAAGTACTCGCCGCTAAGAACAAAAACTCACAAGTCTCATACAAAATTCATATTCCTTTTATAAAAGTTATACCTTTTATTGTATAGCTCACAAGTATCTTACAAAACCAAATCAATAGTTTTCCTAAGAAAAAATATCAACAGGTTGCTACCAAATTTTGAATACCGCATGCAGGAAAATAACAATTACTGTCTACAGCAAATGATTTCCAGGGGACGGCGAGCATTTTGAAGATGCGTGCGCCTCCACGCCGGCATTCGGGAGGGCGAAGGCCAGATTCTGTCCCCATCAAGCTTGTGGCTGCTTCGGCCACCTTTTGTCCGTGCTGCTTTCCAATGTGTACAACAACTTACTTGGTTCGCTCTATTTTTAAAAAAAAGAAAAAAAAATTACGTGATAGCCGACTTGGCTGTTCAAACCGGTCCACCCACCCCCTCACATGGCAGCGTCACTTACACGACGATAAGTGCTCTCACGTTCAGGTGGTGGAAAGGTTTGCTTATCTTTACAATTAGGTCGGGCCATTACCTAATTCTCCCATTTGAGAACAATCGAAGTGATGAGTTTGGTCTTGACGTACACAATAACATACTACTTACGACTTCCCAATATGAGCTCTTTGATGACTTTCCAAACAAAACTCGCGTGTAGTACAAAAGGAACCAATAATTTTCTTCCGGATCTCAGGTACAAAGCGGGCATATGCAATGCACATTTGCATCTAGCCATCTAGGGTGTAAAACGGACTTAGATTATCAGAATTATCTGATTATTAAATTATTTAATATGTGAATATGATAAACAAATTTTCATTCAAATAACAATTTTTTCTTTATCTAAATCCATATTTAAATCTGTATCTGAACCCAACACAAAAAGTTCCATATCCAAATTCAATAAGATCCGATAAAATGATATACTTGGATATTTGAATTCATATTTGGATTTTTTTGTATAAAATTATTTCTAAATCTGTAATATATCAACTTTGTAACCTAATTCTGACATGCACAATAGACATATAATGCAAATTCATTAAAAGTGTGTAATCTATTAATTTACAATGAATTATTTTTAAATTTTGTAATAAGAAAATAACAAAATCAAGAAATATAAGTAGAATTCGATTAAATCCAAAATTATATCCGAATTAAGAATAATAAGATCTGAATCCATATCTGATTTTTATTCGATCCAAATCTAAATTTGAGCATATCCGAATTCAAATTTAACTTAAAAATCTGGATGTGGATATGATTTGACCAATATACAATTCGAATTGAAATAGTCTGACCATATGTTTCTTTTTTTTAAAATTCGAAGAGAACATTTTGGCACGATCGTTAGGGTCGTACCGAATTAGTCCCTAACAGTGTACCATCGTGACGACTTGCCCAATATTCCTAAGGTCATCTCCAATGTAAGCTCTTCTTCAAGAGATTCTCCAGGAAAATATTTTCTATCATGTCAGCGAAGAGTCTTTTGAAAAATCTCTTTGTCTTCAATGCATAGACTCTTAAAAAGACTTTTTGTGAGACCCACGCGTGAAGAGTCTCTCCAAACGTCTCCCTCTCCAATGCAAGACTCTTCAGTAGGTCTCACTGCCTCAAAACGTAAAATCAGTAGGATTTAAGAAAAATAACCTTTTTCAATGACATGTGGGCCTGACGAGCAGCTGGCCCACCAGTCAGTGACGATAATTGGGTGGATTGAATTAAATGCGTCAGATGAGTTAAAATAAATGCACGGTAATGGTGGGACCCACCATTGTTGCTTCATCTCAACTGACTTTTCATTCGTTGTCACTGACTTATGGGACCCATTTCTTTATGGTCCACTTGTCATTGACGTATGTTTTGGTGTGTGAGTACGAGTTAAATTTGAAAAGTTGGCACGTTGCAGTAGTGGTGTGCCCACTGTACGTGCCTCGAGACCATGCGTGACAACTAATTTTAATCAATAACATGCGGGTCCCGCGATAAAATAAGCCCCTTGTCAGTCAATGTTTTTAGTTGTGAAGTGTCGATTTGGTCAGAACTTTGTGGGCCCCACAAAACGCGTACACGCGTGTCTTTGACCAGCTCCAACGCAGCAGTCATTTCGATCGCCGCGCGCTCGGTGGGGCCCGCCATTTTGACCTCGCTCCACGACCACTTGCTCGAGGGGCTCTCCTCGTGCTCGCACATCACTTGCACTTCTCGGCCAGCAACTTCGACCGCCGCTCGAACCCACTGGGTTGGAGAGGGCCTAAGCTGCAATTCGCTGTCATTTGCCTGAAGCCGTGAGCTAGGTCACCATCAGCTCCACGACGCTTAATGACGTGCACAGATTGCGGAAAAAACGATCGAATGGCTCGAATGCAAAGTATGGAATAGATAGGACATGATGAGCTCAATTAGCAACTACACTCCGCATGTTGCAACACCATGAATGCATTGAGAAAATTATCAATGTGCAAGGACACGGTTTGGAGACTCGGAGTTGGTGAAGGAACAAGGCGACGAAATTGGCAAGACATTGTAAGAAAATTATATGGAAAACTTGGAAGTCGGCCCAGTATTGAGCCGACACCATAGACGTCAATTTTGTTTTGGGAAGCAAAATGTTGTGGCAGTGACTGCTGGGTGATCAGACCAACTTCGTGGTGAATCGTTTGGAAGAAAAAAAAAATTGCATCGATAAGCATTTGAAAGTACAGCATGTACGATCATAGTCCAAACACCTCAATATAGTAATTAAGCACCAAATCTCCCAGCACATAATTGTTACATTTACCTTTAACTTCCTTTGATTACATAGGCTAAATCTCGATTAGACCCTAACATGGGTGATTCCACAGAAAGCTAATACCTAAAGTATGGTGGGTTCTTTCCTTTTCTAGCTTGTGCGCTTACCAAACTTCACATGATCTGCGTGTCTCATGCTTCGATAAGACCAAACGTTTTGGCCTTGTTGGTAAACTAAAGTTTATTTGGTGTTAATGCTATAGTGCGTCAGTGAGATCATCGAAAATATATAATCATGGATGACTTGTTAATTTTTTTTAAAAAAAGTATCCTTACAAATAATACTAATTCTAATTGTCTGAATGTATACGTGAGTACATCATTTGTTAGCTAATAATAGAGCCAAAAATTTTTAATAAGTGGTAAAGCCTGAAATTTATAAAAGCAACAACAGTTGATGCATCTCATTGCCAAAAAAAAAAGTTCTTTAATCAATTGATGTGGTATCAAATTAAAATATTTATTTGGAAAATCTTTATGTTTTGTTTCTTTACTAAAGGAACATCCAAAAGTCTATGATGTCAGTTGGCTCATGTGTAATAGGTCGGATCCACCGTTGAAGTTGATATAAGAAGCTTCAATACTATTAAACATATTTTTTAAAAAGTTAAGATGTTCCCTTATGTAAAACTAGAGTTGAAAGTAACACAAATACTGAAAATAAAGATGTATGAAACGAAACGACGGCAAATAAAGATCTTAAATTATGTGAAGCAGCATGCATGCATGCAATGCGAGAGTGAGAACTATGATGTACGAGGGGCACTTCAATTTAATGATCAGGACCTGATATCTTTTTGCTTGTCTGTTGATTAAATTAAATTTAAATTCAATTCAATCTTTTTCAATAAAAATTAAACTCTTATTTAACTCATAATACTTTTTATAAAATCTAATCCAATTCAATCCACTTATTATTTTAACCTAATCCAACTCAATTATTTTTCTCAATTTGAGTTCAATCTATTAAGAATCTATTTTCCAACCCATTTCAACACAAATATAGTATATCCATCTTAAAAAAATATTAAATATATAAGAGATGAAAAGAGATATAATATGAATCCAAATTGTATTATGAGTCCCAATCCAATACAAATCCAATATCAATCCATTATTAACCCAAAATTTTCCACCCCCACTCATATCCAATCAATCTTTTTTGAAACTAACCAAATCTTATTTTTTAAAACATTTCAACCCATCCAAAATCAATTCATTTTAAATCCAATCCATTTAATCATTTAAATCCAACTCACTACAACCCCCATATGCACCTTCTTCTATTTCAAATCCAATCTTACCAATTACCTAATCAAATCGATAACTCCTCTTTAAAGATCTCGTGCGATCATGGCCTCTTCAAGAATCAAGAATGACCGGACTACCCGAGTACGTGCCGATTTAGTAGAGAGAAATTTGCACTGAATCATGTGTTTTTACAATACGTGTAGTTTTCTTTTTAGAAAAGCATATAAGCAATGTCTTTTTTCTGTTCTTTTTTTTTTGCATTTTTGTCATCTAACCATCGGACTTTTCATTTTTTTTGTGTTGCGCCTTAACATTTAATAATAGTAACTTATATGAACGTCAGCTTTTGTATGCAAATGCATATAACATACTCAATCCAGTCCAAAAGAGAGTATCACTTTTGCATACAGTATCGGTAAAATTTTTCTAATATTCACTACTAATATTATATATATATATATATATAATTTAGATTGGTTATAGAAAATTATACAAATATATTTGTCATAAAATATACTTTCATAATATTATAATTTTACAAATTTTTACTAATATACTATAATAAAAAAATAATAATTAAAATTGTATCGGGGAGATACGTACAGTAAAAAGACAGTTTTTTTTAGCGCTGAGACTGCCTACATAGCTGAAGCGCAAATTTATCATTTATTTCTCAAGTTAGGGAAGACCACTACTAGAAATGCCCTTTTTTTTTGTGATAAACTGATTATAACAAGCGAGTGCCCTCTGTTGCATGTTGATATTATTCAATATATCAGGCAACACATATCTATTTCATGCTTTACCCGAAAAGGTAGTCCGACCTAATATAGGATTAACTTGCATAGACACGAAATAGAAACAACAAACCATTAATTAATATGCATGCCCCATTAGCACATTAACATGTGCGCCTTGGCCCACACGCCAGGCAGGGGACATCCTTTTGTTGTCTAATCCAATGTGTCAATTTGTGATTGGTGACATTGTGCCAACAATCCTATGTCACTCATGAACAGGTTTTAGATCTGCACGCACTCCATAAGACTAACGTAGTGTGGTGAGTCTGTGCCATTAAATTTTTGTCTATTAACTGTATATCATTATTTTTTGAAAATATCATACTCTGTGTCACTGTCGATAGATGACGTTAATCAAACATTAAGTTAACAGTTTTAGACCGTAAAATGATTTGTTTTCCCTTTTCAATAAGTTTGAGCGCAATACTGTAGTTTTTGTATACACCATTATATTACATGATAGTAATTGCAAGTAGTTAGATAATAGAATTCAAGGAAAAAGCACTGTTGTATGTATATGTAAATACGTGTGTATATATACACATCCCATATTTGTGTGTATATATATATATACACAATGGTGCTTTCCCCTCCAACAGTGCTTTTCTCCAATTCTATCACTCTACCACTTGCAATAACTGTCATATAATACAATGGTATATACAAAAACTACATTATTGTTCTCAAACTTACTAAGAGAGCCAAACAAGTCATTTTACTTAACATTTGACAAACGTACATCGGTCAACAATGACATAGAATATTAAATTTTAAAAATATGATACATGCAATCGATGGATAAAAATTTAATTATATATTATATCAGACATCAAAATTTAATGACATAAAATCAAATTGTCCAACCTAATAAGATCAGTAGACCAGCTTCTTGGTCGCTAGATCGGGTAGCTCTCAAGTATAATGTACCAGGTGCATGCTTCATAACTAGTATTACATAATTAACTTCGTAAAAGTACAAGCAGCGATCAAAATTAAACCCCCTTACAGTTATAGGCTTTTCCCTTTTTTTGCGCTCATACATTTGCTTTACTGCATACATGCAAATGATGCAATGCTTGTTAACATAAGCTGACCAAAGTCCATGAAACAAAGTAGATATATTGACCAAAGAAAACATATCAGAACCCTTCTTCCCAATCAGAAATGAGAAACAAACTGGTGATACACAAGGAAAAAATGGTACTGTACTGTATATGCGTCATCCTTTTGCTCACCCCTATCCCATGCATGCATCTTGTTAGAAGACGACATGCACAAAAATAAGAAATAGATCAAACAAGGAACACGAGACAATCAATTTAACGTGGAAAACCCTTGCGGGAAAAAACCACGGGTGCCGACTGACAAAAACTTCACTATTTTCGGGAGAGTTACAAACGCAGGGGATTACAATGAGATCACAAATTCCCGTGAGGTTTACAAGAGTATATATAGAAGGTGGAGAACAAGGATCCAACTCGGAAACAAAACCGTAACAATCCGTACGGATCCAACTTGGAAACAGATCGGCTTGGACCGGAGCGGAGCGGAGCCCAGACTTGGTCTTTCTCAGAATTTGGATCATATACAACAAACTCCACCTTGAGACAAATTCCATCTTGCAATCTCTGAATTTGAATCATATACCAACACACTCCTCCTTGAGACAAATTCCATCATGAAGCAATAGCAAAGTAAACAGTGATCGACGGCACCAACAGCCACTAGGACTCAAACGATAACACCAACTAAGCTTGAGCAAAACTCAAACTTAGTAGCAGGAACTGGTTTGGTCATCATATCAGCAGGATCATCATGTGTACTGATCTTGCATACCTTGATATGACGTCGAGCAATAACATCGCGAACATAATGATATCTGACATCAATGTGCTTAGTTCGCTCATGAAACATCTGATCCTTGGTAATGCATATAGCACTTTGACTGTCACAAAATATAGTAAGGCAAGACGTGACTCCACAAAGCTCAGCATACAAATCTTTCAGCCAAACAACTTCTTTACATGCTTCAGAAATAGCCATGTACTCAGCTTCAGTAGTGGATAAAGCAACAGTAGCCTGCAGACTTGCTTTCCAACTAACAGCACAACCACCAATGGTGAAAACATAACCTGTGAGAGACCTTCTCTTGTCCAAGTCACCAACATAATCAGAGTCAACATAACCAACAAGTCCATCTCCAGACCTCCCAAACTGCAAGCAAGCATTAGAAGTACCATGCATGTACCTGAAAATCCATTGAACGGCCTTCCAATGTTCCTTGCCAGGATTAGCCATGTATCTACTAACAACACTTATTGCATGAGATAAATCAGGGCGATAGCAAACCATGGCATACATAAGCGAACTAATCGCACTGGAATAGGGAACTCTAGACATATACTCAATATCGTCAGCAGACTCAAGACATAGAGAAAAAGACAATCTGAAATGAACAGCTAGAGGAGTACTCACTGATTTTGCTTCATGCATATTAAAGCAATGAAGAACTTTTTCAATGTAACGTTGCTGGCTAAGATACAACAAACCAGACCTTCTGTCCCTGGTAATT
This sequence comes from Pharus latifolius, assembly GCA_019359835.1. Taxonomy (NCBI): domain Eukaryota; kingdom Viridiplantae; phylum Streptophyta; class Magnoliopsida; order Poales; family Poaceae; genus Pharus; species Pharus latifolius. Next base: position 10,252,525 of record CM033322.1, read on the forward strand.
TCCATACCAAGGATTTTCTTTGTTGCATCTAAATCCTTCATGTCAAATGCATTACTTAACTGCGCTTTTAAATTGGCTATCTCTGACTTGTCTTTTGCAGCAATCAACATGTCATCAACATAAAGAAGCAGAAATATAGTTGACCCATTAACAGATTTCAGATAAACACAGCTATCAAAATCAGACCTCTTAAAACTGTGTGAGAGCATAAATGAGTCAAACCTTTTGTACCATTGCCTTGGAGACTGCTTCAGACCATAAAAAGACTTCTTAAACCTGCATACAAGGTTCTCTTTCCCAGGAACAAGAAAACCCTCAGGTTGGTCCATATAGATGTCTTCCTCCAATTCTCCATGTAAGAATGCAGTCTTAACATCTAATTGCTCAAGTTCATAATTATTCACAGCAACAATACTGAGGAGAATACGAATGGAACTATGCTTCACAACAGGGGAAAACACATCATTATAATCAATACCTGGGATCTGACTGAAGCCTTTAGCAACGAGCCTTGCCTTAAACCTTGCCGGTTCAGTAGGAGACACTCCTTCCTTTCTTTTGAAGATCCATTTACAACGAACAACGTTCTTATCTGTAGGCAATTTGACTAAATCCCAAGTACCATTTTTTTCGAGTGACTCCATCTCATCTTGCATAGCAGTCATCTAACTGTTGCGATCAATAGAAGTAACAGCCTCGACATAATTCGAAGGTTTTGCATGACCTTCAATTTCTTCTGCAACACTTGAAGCATATGAAACAATATTGCATTCTTCAATTAACCTTTTAGGTGGATGAATGGACCTCGAGGCCTATCAACTGCAATAGAATGTTGTGGAGGCGGCACAACTGGAGAAGAATGCTCAACAATAGATGAATCTTCAGCTAAAGGTGCATCATGGACAGCATCAATATCATTATCTGGTGTATGTTCTATATCAAGAAAATGCTCGACTTGTACACTTGATTTCTGTTGTCGCTCTATAGAAGTGTTAGTAGCCAGATTGTCATGTAACATAGCAGATTCATTAAAGATAACATTCCTACTTAACAGCACCCTTTTAGTTTGAGGATTCTACAATTTATAACCTTTAACACCAGATTTATAGCCAAGAAAGATGCACTTAGTAGCTCTAGATTCCAATTTACCATTATCAACATGGGCATAAGCAGTGCAACCAAAAACTCTCAATTGTGAATAATCAGCTGGAGAACCAGACCATAATACCTCAATTGGAGTTTTCTTATCAATAGCAATGGAGGGTGTCTGATTAATAAGATAGCAAGCAGTGGAAGCGGCTTCAGCCCAAAAACTCCTAGGCAAACCAGCATTAGATAGCATGCAACGGGTTTTAGAGATGATAGTTCTGTTCATACGCTCAGCCACACCATTTTGTTGAGGAATATGAGGAACGGTATAGTGTCTAACAATGCCTTCAGACTTACAATATGCATTAAACTCATCAGAACAAAATTCCATCCCATTATCAATGCGAAGCTTTTTTACCTTCTTTTCAGTTTGCCTTTCAACCATAACTTTCTACTCTTTAAATGCTGAAAATGTTTCTGATTTATGCTTCAAGAAATAAGGCCAAACCTTTCTAGAATAATCATCAATAATTGTCAACATATAACGAGCACCACCTAGTGAAGGCACACGAGATGGTCCCCATAAATCAGAATGCACATAATCAAAAATACCTTTCGTAGTATGAACAGAAGTGTTGAATTTCACTCTCTTATGCTTCCCAAATACACAATGCTCACAAAAATTCAACTTGCCAATGTTATGTCCATCAAGAAGTCCTCTCTTACTTAATTCTGCCAAACCAAGTTCACTCGTATGCCCAAGACGCATATGCCAAAGATTAGTAATATCCGAATCAGATAATAACTGTGAAGTTATAGCAGCATCACCTGTAATTGTTGTGCCTCGAAGACGATATAAATTGGCAGATTTCAAATCGCCTTTCATTACAATAAGAAAACCTTTTGACACTTCAAAACTCCATCTCCACTGATGTACTTATACCCTTTGTTGTCAGGGGTACTCAAAGAAATTAGGTTTCTTGTCATCCCTGGAACGTGCCTCACATCTATTAAAGTTCTAACCATACCATCATGCATTTTTATCTGAATGGATCCAATTCCAACAATCGGACGTGGTGAGTCATCACCCATCCTAACAGAACCAGCACCTTGAACAGAGTCATAAGTGATGAACCAATCTCTATTAGTGCATATATGAAATGATGCGGCAGTGTCAATAATCCATTCATCACCACTACTTGCACATCCAGCAAAAGCAACAAGAACCTCACTATTAGAAATACTATCAACAGCAGCAAAGGAAACTTTACCTTCTTCATCTGATTTACCTTTCGGCTTGTATGTGCCTTTTCTCTTTTTCTTGTTCTTCAACTTGTAACATTTAGATATGTCATGATTGTCTTTCTTGCAATATCTGTAGAATTTTTCTTTGTCTCTGGACTTAGAACGGCCCCTGTAACCGTTTGAACTTTTGCCTTTGTAACCATTATTAGATTTCTTCTCTTTTGTTCTGCCACGAACAAGTAAACCTTCGCCATGCGAAGTAGAACCTTCAGTGGACACCATCTGTTTCATCTTTTCTTTGGCATGCAAAGCTTCATAAACTTCATTCAGGATAAAAGTATCACGACTGTATAATATGGTATCTCTGAAGTTTGCAAAAGAACTAGGCAGCAAACACAAAAGAATAAGACCTAAATCCTCATCATCATATTTTACCTCCATAGACTGTAGGTCAGCAACAATCTCCTTAAAGACCGAAAGATGGTTAAGCACAGAACTACCTTCTTGCAACTTGTGTGTGTATAACTTCATCTTCATATGCATCTTGCTGGTAAGATCTTTGGACATGCAAATTGATTCCAACTTTAACCATAGGGCAGCAGCAGTTTTATCCTGCAAAATATTGTTGGATAGATGAAGATGAATTTGAGACAAGACCTTACGATGTTTCCTCTTCTCGTCGTCTGACCAGTCCTTTGAATCTTTCTTCCCGAAATTGTCAAGCGCATCATCCAGATCGGTATGCGCCAGCACCGCCCGCATCTTGACTTGCCACAGAGAGAATCGCGTGTCCAGATCCAGCAGCGGAAGATCATACTTCATTGACGCCGTGTCGACAGAAACCCTAGATTGAACGAGTGAAGAACGTGGCTCTGATACCACTTGATTCTATAATCGCGCTCCTTTCAAAGAGTATGCGTCGGACATTGCTTGCAGTGGTCCTTACTAGTATCTTAATTTTGTGCGCAAGGTCGGTCTTCTCCATCCTGCAGGCACAAACCTGGCCCTACACCAGGGACCAGTTTCCAAACCAAAATAATTCTTCAGCCTTTAATCGTCCACTATATAAGCACCGATCCTTGCTACATTCTTAGACAAGATTTGAGCTTTCTTCACTTCTCCCCTCTATCCAGCGACACAAAAGCAGGGCAACACACAAAGATCAACACATCAGTACAAGGCTTAGGAATAAGGGACAAAAACTTGTGTTGCGTTGTGTCACATACACCCCTACAATAGGGTCCAATCTTTCACCAGCACGCACCTCAGACCGGTCATCGTGGAAGGCACAGCGATGGCGGCGGTGAAGGACGCGCAGAACGGTGCCCTGGAATGGCGGGTGACGGTGCCGGAGGGCGCATCGGTGACGGTGGAGCACGAGGCCGGCCTGGCCGAGAGGGCGTGGGCATGGGTGGTTTCTTGCATGGCCGTGTTCACAAACAAGCTGTTTGGCTTTGCGAGGCGGGTTTGGAAGATCGGCGCAGACGATCCTAGGAGGGCAGTGCATGGCCTTAAAGTCGCCCTCGCCCTCACCCTGGTCTCGCTCTTCTACTACACCAGGCCTTTGTACGACGGCGTTGGCAAGACTGCCATGTGGGCCATTATGACAGTCGTGGTGGTCTTCGAGTACACTGTTGGTAAGTAATGGTCGTGTCGTGCGTAACACATGCAAGCATTTGGTCTTGGTTTCCTAATAGTACGTCCGTCTATGCACGCGCAGGCGGCTGTGTGTACAAGGGGTTCAACAGGGCCGCCGCGACGGCGAGCGCGGGGTCGCTCGCACTCGGCGTGCACTGGATCGCTAGCAAGTCTGGCGACAAGTTCGAGCCGTTCATCCTCGGCGGTTCCGTTTTTATACTCGGTACGTATTGAAGCTTTGTACACAGAAACATTCATATGCTTGTCACTGGCATTAACACGCCGAGACTTACGTGCTTTGCATGCAGCCGCCGCGGCCACCTTCTCGCGGTTCATACCGATGGTGAAGGCGCGATTCGACTACGGCATCACCATCTTCATCTTGACGTTCAGCCTGGTGGCGGTGTCGGGCTACCGCGTCGACGCGCTGGTGGCGCTGGCGCAGCAGCGGGTATGCACCATCGCCATCGGCATCTTCATCTGCCTCGCGATCTGCGTGCTCATCTGCCCGGTGTGGGCCGGGCAGGAGCTGCACCTCCTCACCGCGCGCAACATGGAGAAGCTTGCTGGTGCCGTCGAGGCCTGCGTCGAGGACTACTTCGCGGACACGAAACGGCGGCCGTCCGCCAAGTCGGAGGGGTACAAGTGCGTGCTCAACTCCAAGGCGTCCGAGGACTCGCAGGCCAACCTGGCAAAATGGGAGCCTGCGCACGGCAGGTTCGGGTTCCGCCACCCGTACGGCCAGTACAAGAACGTCGGCGCCGCCATGCGCCACTGTGCGTACTGCGTGGAGGCCCTGAGCAGCTGCATCGTCTCCGAGATCCAGGCGCCCGAGCATGTCAAGCAGCAACTCGGCGAAGTGTGCATGAGGGTGGCGAAGCAGTGTGCCAGGGTCCTCAGGGAGGCCTCGAGCTCCATCATCACGATGACGACGTCGCGAAGCTTGGACTTTATCGTGGCGGAGATGAACACCGCCGTGCAAGAGCTTCAGAGCGAACTCCGAACGCTTCCGTCTAAGCTGGTTGGAGAGTCGGCGAACGAGGCCTCGCCACCGGCCATGGTGCCGCTGATGGACGTCTTGCCGGTCTTCACGGTCGCCTCGCTGCTGATAGAGGTGTCAGCCAGGATGGACGGCGTCGTCGACGCCGTCGACATGATGGCAAACCTCGCGGGCTTCAAACAAGTAGATGACGAAAAACAAGAGGTTGAGGTTAAAGTGCAAGTTGCCACCGATCCGGACTCGGACGCACCGCAAGAAAATCAGACAATGAAGGCTCTTGAACAGGCATAATCCGGGGTGCGATCTCCCCGTGGTTCGCAAGTAAAATTGGGCTACGCGAGTTCAACCGGACACATTAATCCGGGTCTTGACCGAGTTGATAGGTTTTAACCCGTTCGTTCATCATCTGGTTATACCGTTTCAGGGCTCGTTATTTCCAACGTTCATTAAGCGGGAAATAAATGTTGGATTCTTGGACTGTGTCCTTGATTAAGTACCAAGGAACAATGGCAAAGCTGACATGCACAGCATAAGGCTATCTCCAACCCACCGGCGCTTCGCTTGGCGCTTCAACGGAATATTCTCCAGTATATTCCATGCCACGTATGCGAAGCACCATCTGAAGCACCACCCTTCTCCAACCCACCGGCGCTTCGCTTGGCGCTTCGCGAGGCACCTTCTCAAGCACCACCCTTCTCCAACCCACCGGCGCTTCGCTTGGCGCTTCGCGTGGGGCCCGCACATACATTATTTATTACACATTAACAAATTGATAAAATAAAATTCAGATAATTCGAAGACAACAAATTAAAATAAAATTGTTGTAAATAACAAAAAAGATTTAAAAATATTTTTATTGAAATGGCACACGGGAAAGAATATGACATATACTAAATTAAAATTCAGCAACAGTCGGCTCTTAACAACCACACAAACAACTACTCATCCGTACCGCCGGCCCCGAAACGCTGCCAGATGTGCTCGATAAGATCCCGTTTCAGTTGCCGATGTGTTGGGCGAGCACGGATCGCATTATTTCGATCTAGCATATGTTCAAAAATTGGCGGAGCATTGCTGTGGATAGTAGGCGGTGTTACGGTTGATGTGCCTTGAGTATCGTACAATTGAGTGATCGGGTCATGAGAGTTGCGCTCATCCTCGATTATCATGTTATGGAGGATGACACACGCTTTCATGATATTGGCAAGAGTTGACCGTTGCCAAAATCGAGCGGGGCCGCGGACAATAGCAAATCGAGCTTGCAACACCCCAAACGCTCGCTCCACATCTTTTCTTGCCCCTTCTTGATGTTGTGCAAATAACTTGAGTTTGTCCGTTTGGGGCAAGGGTGCGGTCTTCACGAAGACAGCCCACTCGGGGTAAATACCGTCGGCCAGGTAGTACCCCATATTGTACTCTGTCCCATTAACAGAGTACTGAACCGTAGGAGCTTCACCGCGCAACACATCAGTGAAAAGGGGGGATTGATTAAGCACGTTGATGTCGTTGTTGGATCCGGCGACACCAAAGAAGGCATGCCATATCCACAAGTCTCTGGATGCGACCGCTTCAAGCATTATTGTAGGGACTCCTTGATCACCACGGGTGAATTGGCCCCTCCATGCAACTGGGCAATTGCGCCATTCCCAGTGCATGCAATCGATGCTTCCCAGCATCCCTGGGAAACCTCGGTCCTCTCCTTCCTGGAGCAGACGCTGGAGGTCTTCGATAGTAGGTTTACGGAGATATTCCGACGCGAACCGATCAACGATTCCTTCGACGAAATTCTCCAGGCACCGAATGGCCGTCGACTCTCCGATGCGTACGTACTCGTCGACAGCATCGGCGGGTGAGCCGTACGACAACATGCGCAAAGCTGCAGTGCACTTCTGCAATGGAGATAGCCCCTTTCGGTTGAGGGCATCTCTCCTCTCGGTGAAGTACGGGGACCACTCCCCGAGAGCTCCGACGACTCGCAGAAAGAGGGGTCTCCCCATGCGGAATCTTCTGCGAAACAATTAGCCGGGGTAGACCGGAACATCGGCGAAGTAGTCCGCGACTAGACGGTTATGACCGTCTTCGCGATCTCTTTCGATGTACCTTCTGCTACTTCGTCGGCGGCGGTGCGAGGTACCAGCACCAATGCTGGCTTCAACATCATGAAGAGCGTGACGCATAAGGGGTTCGACCGTTAGACAGGTCTGTGCTAACCCAGCCACGAACTCTTCCATTGGTTAATGCCTTCGTCGTCACCACTACTTGTGGTTGAGCTGGACGACATTTTTTTGGGGTTGGTTGTGAAGTTGATATCACCAAGAGCGGAGGCCTCGGTTGTGAAGTTGAGATAACTGAGTTGTGAAGATGAGGGCATGGAGGGGTCCAAATATATAGGGATCTAAAATCCAAAGGCATCGATCACATGCGTCGGGTCCAACGGCTAAAATCCAAAGGCATCGAACAGATGTGTCAGCTCCAACGGCTAAAATCCAAAGACATCGAGTAGATGTATCAGCTCAAACGGCTAAAATCTAAACGTACCGATCACATGCGTCAGCTCCAACGGCTAAAATCCAAAGGCATCGAACAGATGTGTCAGCTCCAACGGCTAAAATCCAAAGACATCGAGTAGATGTATCAGCTCAAACGGCTAAAATCTAAAAGTACCGATCACATGCGTCAGCTCCAACGGCTAAAATCCAAGGGCATCGAACAGATGTGTCAGCTCTAACGGCTAAAATCCAAAGACATCGATCACATGCCACAGTACAAACAAGTGAATCGAAAACCACTTAAATTAATAGTGCGAGTACAAATGTTTAAATGAAAAGTACAATGTTCGGTCTACTATTTATTTTTCAGATCGTTAAGCTGCTCGTTGATGTATTCTATTGCAGCCTCATGCGTCGCCTTACGGTTCTCCGATAAATGGGATGTATCCATTCCAAGTAGCTTCGTCAACGACTTCATCAATGAAGCCTTCTCTTTGCTTCTGGCCATCCTTTGCAATTTTTCGGCTACAGCAAGAGCTTTGTCGGCCATACTACTAAGCTCGGCGTTGGCTTTGTCGATGCGCCCTAGGGTCTCCTCGCGCGCCGATGATGTTCCGCCCAGTTTGCTCTTACCCTTCCGCTTTGCCGCGTCTCGCCCTATAGGTCGTGGAAGCTCGACGGGCTCATCGTCGTTGTTCGACGACGACGTGTGGGCACCTTCTTCATTCAGGCGAGCTCTTTTCGAAGAATCCAAGTAGCTTCGGCACCATTTCGGTTGGCCACATACGGCGCTCCACCAGTGCTCCATGATGAAGGCCTGACCCACCTCCTGCCTGTACATGTCGCGTGCTTGCGAAATCAATTGGTCGTCTGAACGACCACTAGCATAGGCATCGCGCAACCTGCAGTAGATACCATTGAACTGAACAATTTTTTTATTGCTCTTTTGCCAATGGTCTTTGCAGTGCCTGAGATCTCGTCTGCGATCAGGCGGACTGCTCTCGTTGTACTCGGCAACCACCTTTGACCAATACTCGTCGCATTTTTGATTGTTCCCATCGACCGGGTCGAGGGAGTTATTCAACCATGCACTAATCTGGAGCACGAAAAATCCAAATTTAATAACAAAGTCTGCGATAGCGGAATTTAGTAGTTAGATGATCGAGCACTCACAAGTCGCATGTCGTCCTGTTGGGACCAGAGCATTCGTTTACGCTGTGCCCCAGCCCTTCGTTCGCCTTTGCCAGCATTGTCGTCGGCCTCGATCACTTCGGGGGCCGAGCTATGCGGAGTCCCGGTATCTGATACAGACGTGGACTGCGAATTTTTGCTCGGTGGTTGAGGGGGCGAGATTCCTGCAGACATGGTCGGAGCTCCAACGTAATGAGGATTTTGGCCGTAAGGGCCGTAGGGGGATTGCGCGTACGGATGTCCATATGGATGTGGTTGGCCGTACGGAGGGGGTGCACCATACGGTGGATAGCACATCGGGTATGGTGGGGGAGGAGGCTGAAAACTGGGCGGATTTTGACTGTTTGGCGCTTGGGAGTTATCCTCATCTAAATTTGGTTCGCCGAACCAATTAACATAACCGCCGGGGGGATTATTGGCCATTGGAAATTTTTTCGGAAAAAACTGGATGAACAGGAGAGTGCAAAGTGTGTGAGTTTTGGTTTGTTTGAGGGTAAATGAGCTGAAAATTGGGCATATTTATAGGTAGGGGGTCACACAAATTTTCAGGAATTTTTTGCAATTTTTTGAGAATTTTTTGGATTTTTTAATGAATTTTTAACCTCAGAAATGATTAAAATATCTCAAACGGCTATTTTTAAACGGCACAAATTAAACGGCTATTTTTTAAGTCGCTGACAGGTGGGACCGACGGGATTAAAGGTGCTAACGGCTATTTTCCCCCCAAACAGACACTGACATGCGGGCCCATCACAAACGCGGGCCCATTTGCCAGCGACCCATCTCACGCACGCACGCGCTGCGCGTTCACACCAGCCCACGCGCTTTGTGGGGTCCACAGCGCCTCGTCCCGCACCTGCACACCGCGCACACACTCACTGTCACGTGGCCCCCCAGATGCATTTCGGCCCACCTGTCAGTTTGCTTTCACGGGAGGGTACGAAGCCTCCGTTTCTCGCGCTGTGGGCCCCACAAAGCGCGTGGCGATGCGTCCACGCGCGCTCCAACGCCGCAGCCTCGCTCCACGTATGCGTCGACGGGCCCACTTGTCAGAGCTTCACGCTGCATCCTCGCGTGGCGTCTTCTCTCTCCCGTCGCGAATATTTTAATAATTTTTTCCGGTGGGGCCCACCTGTCAGCGCGTCGAGGAACCAACGTTGGAGATAGCCCAAGGGGTAATAAAAGCTTGGGGCTTTCATGTTGTACGAATGTCAACAAGTTAAGAAACTGATCTTTGATACCACAGAGGAAACTTGATGGTTTATACACTATACAAAAGAAGCAAGCGAGCAGGTCGTGCACTTGACCAAATTTTGTTGGTATGCTATTGCATGAGCTTTTGAACGTTTTGTTGTCTTACAGCAATGCGAAGCACTAGAAAAACATATTGATATAAAATGGGTAAATATGAGGAATACGACTTGTATGTTTCCTGTATATCTATTTGTATTTTTTTTTTGTTATATGTTAACTAAAATACTTGATGTACATTAATAATACGTGTGGTAGGAAAAAAAACATAAAATGAGAAAAGATAGTCGACAAACACTCAAGTGTTTTTCTCTCTATTCTTGTCTGTCCCATCAGTGTGCTGCAACCCATTGAACTCAGAACCAAAAGGCACTTTTAGCTGATACTCCAAGTGGAGGACAAAATTTCTGCACTAAGAAATTGAAATGGGAAATGGGTAGATGTATATTATATACAAGAAGCAGAAAAAGACAACGCCAACCAAGGGAGCCGCAGTTTTAGAATTTTTTTTAACGAATAACTCAAGAAATTTTTTTTTTCAAAAATAACTTAAAACTTTAAAAAATTTTAAAAATGATCTTCAGTCACGAGTCCACGGACGCGACTAACTTTCAGTCGCTATCCGAATTCGTGACTGAATGCGTGGTATAGCCCACGGGCAGCGCATGTACATGTGGCTTTCAGTTGTGAGCTCAGAGTAGGCTAACTGGTACAAGAATAACCTAACTGGTATATTTATTTACGAAATGAAATGAAGCCTAGCTGGTTGTGGCCTGAGACTCGTGCGCGCGAGACTCGGTTCGAATCCTGCCTCCAACAATATCTAATATATTTATTTGTGATCATTCTTTCTTAAAGTACTAGTATATGCAATATTATCAAATAACATGAGTCTAATGTAGCCTAACTGGTAACGACTTGAGCCCCTCGCGCGCATGCCCCTGGTTCGAATCCCACATCCAACAATATTGAATATATTTGTGGAGTTTTAGTCGTGAATCAGGCTCGCGATTGAAATCTGCTAATGGGTTGGGCCATGCCACGTTTTTAATCGCGATCTGAACTCGCGATTGAAAGCCACGTGCACATGCACTGCCCTGTGGGCTGGGCCACGCATTCAGTCGCAAACCCGAATAGCGACTGAAGGTTAGTCGCGTCCACGAGCTCGCGACTGAAGGTTATTTTTGAAATTTTTTAAAATTTTGAGTTATTTTTAAAATTATTTTTTTTCTTAGGTTATTAGTAAAATAAATTCGCAGTTTTAAAACGTTATGCCATATCTCGAAGGCATAAACATTGTGCTAAAGGTGTAGACCCAGGTAGTGATTAATGAATGGGTAATATACTTTCATGACGCATTAGTCATATACCACAATGGACAAAAGGAGCTCTTTCTACATCAACTTTGTTCGGCCTTAGCATTTTCATGTGGAAAAGTTCGAACATCTTGTTGAAGTGTAATTTCTGTTATCATGTTCATATGAGATACTTTTCCCTGATCACGAAAACGTGTCATTTTAGAAGAATTTATGCAAACTAGGGCAAGAGTTTTTCTAACTCAAACAATGATGCCATTAACATTGGTAATGGAGGGAGAGCTGAAGTGATTTGGAAGTCGGAGAGAGATGATAATTGTGTCGACATGCTAGACTATAGTATTCGTTGGTGGTACTTAATAAGGGTTTTGAAAGTTTTCCCTAGATTGTAAAGCAAGAGATTTTTGTATACCAAAATTTAGTATTTCTCAGAGGTGTTAGCCACTTGGCCCATACACAAAGCACAAGACGCGGGCCTCTGCATGCTTTACTGGGCCGTCAACACTAACTGAAATTGAGCACGTGAAGTATGTCTCAGGCTCTCAGGCCACATACAGAGCCTACTCTGCTTTATGGGTCACCTATTGACTATTGTGCATCTCAGCAAGGCCCATCAGAATCAACATTGGATTATCTATGCCTCTGTGGGCTGAAGACAGTATGGTGTCTCATGTATCCAACATTCCAGTTCGATACATGTGCTACTTCATAGTTGTTTGCCTCATCAGGTGGGCCACTGGTTAACCCAACCCTATAATGTGTCGAACTCCTCTACGCTATTTGGCCTGTTCTGATTTCCAGCTTCCGAATAAGAGTCGGAGCCATTTGGCTAATCAGGTGGTCTCAATTCTAAGTTTATAATAAGTCTATAAAGTTGCAAGTAAATTAGATATCTTTGTTATTGATCACAATCAATGCTGTATTCTAATTGTAGGACAAAAAAATCATTCAAAACATTCAATTGAAGAAGGTAGAGTTTTTTGCCAAATGGTTATAAGATTCTAATTTCTAATCTATTTGATTTGGAGTTATGTGACACACATTTCTCTACAATACAATATATATATGAAACGCAACTAGATGATACCTTATATGTATGTGTAGAATGGAGCAAATTAGCTTTTCTATAATATAGGCATAGGAAATGTGAATGATGCTCATAAATTTATATTTTGGTCTATTATTTTATATACATTGATCATAAAGCATTTTTCCTGCAAAATCTCCAATTTATACCTGAATTTTTTTTAAAAAAACACATATGACATGACTAAAACAAAATGGGAAAATTATGTTAGATTAAGTCTAATGTAGATGGCTGAGGCAGTGTTTAAGTTTCACGTATATACCAGCTTAACTCATCATTAGTGTATGACGCATCATGCATGATTAAATAGCAATCGCTTGGTTGTTTGTAAGTGGGCCCTACAAACCGTGTATATCAAGCGACTGGGTTAGAGTGCGTTGCAATTTCTGGCAACACGGTTTATGGAATTCACTATATTACGTTTCATGCCACTCTAATCCCTAGCGCATGCTTAAATTGATAGGTGGGGGTGATTATTCACAAAGCCTAGTGGTAGTGGCAGGATTTGGGTTTTTGTGGGTGAGCGAAGTGACACAGATGAGTTCCATAAAACCATACGTGTGAATGTGAGTATCTTTGTCTCGTGTGTCGCATGCAACCCAATAAAAGACGTTGATAAATAGATCTAGCGTTGTTTCGATCCACTTATGCCTATTTTTATTCTTTTTTAATTCTAACAATTGAAAATTCTTAATGTATACTATTTTACACTCATTATATGATAGTGGGTCCAAATTTGGTTTAGTCCACATATTAGCGTATAATATGTGTTTGGAGGTTGTTTTGATTGTTTTTTTATTTTTTTGTTGAATGAAAAAATTTAATAGAAAATAAGTGTTGAATTGTATAATATAACATACTACTTTTTTTTCCCTGGAAAACTTGACTCGTGAATTGCGAACTCTTCAAACAGGTTGCAAGCTTTCTCTTCTCTCATTGGACTCACCGTTTGAGAGCGGGGTCCCCTCCATTTCAAATACCTTTTCGCAATTCCAACAATTCGCCGGCTCTCCCACTCCCTCGCCGGATTTCGCACATCTCCGGCCATCCGCGCCTCGCCACCGCACAACACCAACACAGCCACACGACCACCTCCTTCTCTCTCTCTCTACACCCCGAACTCCAGCTCGCCTGCTAGTGGAGAAACCCTAGCTCCCCCCCAAATCCCCAAATGGAGGCTGTGGCCTCCAGCCTCTCGTCGCTGCTCGCCACCCTCCGCGTGGATGGCCCATGGACGCCACCTTCCACTTGGGAGGCCATCCCCTCGGAGACTGGCGCCGCCCATACTTCTGCCGGTGGAGATAGCCCTTGTCGGGAACCGATCTACGATATTGCCTCGGTCCCTGTGAGCGGATTCCACCTCTGAATCCTTTGATTTTGTGTTAGTAGTGGTGGGGTTATTAGTTCGGGGAACAATTGGGGTGAAATGCTCTAACGTATTGTGCGTGTTGAGCTAGATTTTTGAGTTTTGCTGCTCTGTAAGCAGAAAATTTGGTTCCGCTGTTGCGTAAATGCGAATTACTTTGGTTGGATTAGTCCTGGTCGGAAACAATAGGTGATTAGTACAAGTTCAGTAGGAAAGTGGTCGCTGTTTCAAATGAGTGTGAGTGTAGTAGTGAAATGGGCAAAATTTTGAATTGTTTATGTTGGGATCCTTTCTTGTGGTATATGATTTGTGACATTTTTGAAAGATAGTTTTGTTGTTGTACTATCTTATGAGAAGAAAATTGGTGGAATTTTTTCGGAGATATAAATATTAGTGGCTATAAATTTATCTTTTGTATTGTTTTTGGACAACTCTAGCTGACTTTATAATTTCTATCGTCTGAAGTAAAAATGATTTGCTTTGGCTTGCATTACCAGCGCCCTTTTATTACCTATCATACTGCTGATAAGCACATATAATTTTTCTGCTGCAGGATGGTGCCCTGGTTCGTTTGGCTTTACATGCATTGCATGGTGTCAAATCATCTTTAGATGAAATTGAGGAGCTTTCCACGTTGTTTTCCTCCAGTCCGGCAGATAGAACTTCTCATCGTGTTGCAAATGTGTGGTCACGTTCATCCAGCATTACATCTGTAGGGCAGATTCTCAAATCTATAGGCCGTACGGGGCTTGTGGTTTTCTTCCTTTGCAAGTTTGTGAGCTTCTATCTTTTCCATACTCAAGAAATGAATTCTGGAGGTAGAGAAAAAGAGCATGAAGATGAACATTGTCGTGATAAAGATGCTAAGCTGGATCCTCCTTACAGCTTAGTCAACCAAGCATTTGCTGTGGCAGTTGAAAAAGTTCTAGAAGGCTATTTCTGTTCCTTGAATACTTTACCGGCGTCAATTAAGCTGAGGCGTTCAGTGGGGCAAGCTGATGCACCTTCCATGATCCCAGATGGAGCTAGTTACAGTCCTTCTGAAGTCACTCTTCTGGAAGTTTATCTACACACTGAGGAATTAAAAAGGCATATTAAGTCCCTTGCAAATATCTGTTTTCCTAAGTTTGCAGGTCCTGCATTGTCCCAGGAAGATTTGACTACAGATACCAACTTGGAGTTTGAGAACTTCCCAAGGGGTGCCGATTTACTTTCCTATTTGTATGTCCATCTTCGTGTAAGCAATCACCTTTTGTTTTTATATGTCACTGCTTTGTTATCATCTGTGCTTTCAAATTATATTTATATCTAAAGGAATCTCCTTAGTCCTACTGTGATTTGACAATCTAAAAAGAAAATTAATGCGCTCATTTCGGGTTTAGATTTTGCTAGTGTTTTGAGATCATACTTATGAACATTTCAGATTCTGTAGGACTACTTTTTAATGTAAGCCTCTTGTTCTGGCCTGTACACACTAGTTAGAGATTTATACATAGCAAGTAGGTTATATAAGCATTCCTTTTGGAATGCGAATATATCATTTGCGGCACCTGAATAACTTGGAGTGTTCTAGTGTATGCTTGTTTCAATGAATTTAGGATTGTATTTGTAGCAGGAATGGTCAAGTTTGGCATCTTGGTCAAATGAAATCTCTCTTCATTTCACTGTACACCATTATTTCTTGACCTTTTATGTCTGTTTGGATGGTTTTGCTCTGAAATTTCCTGATGCTTTTGGTCTTGAATATGATTCTGCGGAAGTTCTTGCTATGAAAAAATAGCTGACAAAAAATACTGGTACTTCTTTTCATTTGTATTGGGTAGTTGATAGGATGTTCTTTATCTGACAGCAGGAATGTTGCTGTGCATCTGCTCTGAGAAGTGTTCATTTATATCTGCTCTGAAGTTCGTGTTTTGCATTATTACATACAATTAACCATGTAATATGTTGAATGATTTTACTTATTTCATTTCATTTCATTTCAATTGTAGAATGCTGATCCGGTTCACTACAGACTTCTTAAATATCTTTTCATCCGCTCTTGTGAACCTTATTATAATTTTATCAAGTCATGGATTTACCGAGCTTGCGTCGATGACCCCTACGAGGAATTTCTCATAACACACACCAAGAATAAGAAAACTCAAGATGGTACTTCTGGTTCATTGGATGATTCGACCCTTTTGTCCTTCAAGGTAAAACTTTACTTTTGGAACCTTTTAATTTAAACTTCTGGCTGGAGATCTTCCTCTATTATCACAATCTGTTCTTCATATCAGAAGTTCAAGTATATGACCCATCATTTAATCTTTCTCTTTTATGGTAATTCTGAACTCTGTTTATCACATACTGCTGTCAACAGGGAAGAAATCATGTGTCTGCTCCATGTTTTCTAAAAGATATATGCCATTCTCTTCTACGTACTGGGCAGCAGCTTCAAGTGCTGATGAAGCTTCTAAAATTCTGCAATATTTCTGTTGCTGGAGGAGATGCTCATGTCTCTCGTAATACCATGAGTCTGGAGGAAATTCTACCCTGGTTTGATATGTCCATTGAGTCTTCATTGAACTCATTAACTTTCTCAAAATATAGGGTAGAACCAGTAATACATCAAAGGGATGTTATGTACAAGTCGATGATAAAGAAGCTTCATTACTTTTTCTCAAAAGTTGAGGTCTGGTTGCACTGCCTGAATCACACTTCTCTTCCTACTATAGTGCCTTCTAGCTCTCGAGTAATGAGGATAACAATACTGGGTTTTGGATCTCTTATTGAGCTGTACAAAACAACGCCACTCTTAAATCATTTCAGGCGGATGTTTTCCAATACATCCTTATTTGTGTTGATTTTTTTCTTTTTCTTTTTTGTAAAAACTAATGGATAAAGAATCTGTGTTTGCTCATTCTAACATTTTCCTTTTTGGTCAGTGAGTGCGTTGGAGCTCAAGTAATCTATAAAGGTTTAGTTTAGTTTGGGGATAAACTTTGTGCCCCATTGCTAGTACCATTGTTGGGGATATCCATTGGTCATATAGAAACTTTTACATGGATCAAATCACTTCTAACCTAGAAAAAAAAAATTGGGCTTCCATCCTTATTTTGGTATATATGATTGTGGATCTCATAGCAATTCATGCATTTATTACTTATCTGGGTTTTGCTCTAACAAAAGCAACAACCATTTGTTTTCTCGACAGTCTTGGCAACAGTATGTTGGCTCTCTCCTTTTTTCTATTATATATTGCTTTAGTATCATAGCTTGAATTGTCCTTGGATTAGCAAGCTAATTATCTTTTCCTCATCTTTTCTTCTGCTGTTCTGTGGTGTGACATGAAGTACTCTTTCAGGTAATTCCTTTTGATACTGCACCAAGCTCCCTATGTAGTAATATGGGCCCTATAGATAGTGCACTGTTAGATTGGGAGGTTTTGTCATCTGCTGATCCCAATCCTCTACTAGCTGGCAAAATGTATGTCCTGGATTAACCTTTGTTGTGATGAACCAATTGGATAACACTCTTCGTATGCTTATACCGCATCTTGTAATGTTCTGAGTTGTGATTTGTTGTATTAGGACTGCAGATGGAAAAGATAATGATGCTTCTTCTATATCACATGAATCTTCAGATAAAGGGGATCTATTAGAATCTTCAGATTGCTCTTCTTTGTGCGGTTCGATAGAAGAAGTCAAAGTTGCTGATATTAGTGTTTGTGATGATTTGTCTGGTTCAATGTTCTCATCATACTATGCAAACATGGGTGGAGCAAAGTGCTGTTCTATAACTGAGAAGATATTTTCATCCCAAACTACTTGCTCTGTTTGTAATGGGATAAATTCTGCAAGCCCTATTGCTGGGCAGCAGAATGGTGCAAACTTGAGTTGCAATTGCTCTCCTCTGCACTCAAGGAATAATGGACATAATGTGTTGCCTGATGTTCTAGAATTAGACTATCAGTACAGTAAGTTTTGGCCATTTGGTGGATTTTTGAAGCACCCTCTGAGTAGGTCCTCTGAGAAAATCAGCTTGATGGAGGAGTTTTCATATGCGTACAATAGAAGTGCAGTAGAGCAAGTTCCACATGATAACTCAATTTACCCATTATGCTCTGAATCAGAGCCTCCTAGACAGTTGAACAGTAGAAATAACCAGGAGTCTGGCAGGACAAATCAGTCATGGAGTACTAGTGGGCGCTACAATGTCAGCATCAATCCTACTCTGAGGAATGCATCTTGTCATCTTATGGAGAGTGACTTATTGAGAAAAAGGAAGAACCAAGGATTTACCACCTTTGATTTTGACTCTGTTACAAATCCTTGTGAGGTCTATTCTGGAAGGAGAATTTCTTGTCTTGATAATGAGTCCAAAGTTGGACCTCCCATGCTTGCACAGTCCACTGCTCACGCTTTTCAACAGCCCGATAGCTCTAATAGGCTTCTTCAAGCTAAGACTGGAAATAACTCACACCTTGATTACTCGAGAGAATTGGCAGTCAGAGATAATCTTCAGGAAAATGCTTTTGGTGGAGCCTTCTGGGCAAAGTCTTTAGAATATGCTGCTAAATCAATAGAAAGCACCACTGGAGATAGCAGTCCATCATCTGATTTGCCCCTAGATATTGTTATTGACAAGTGCATCATACAAGAAGTTGCGCTTCAGTATCCTCATAGTTTTCCTGTAATTGTATTTGTTGATACATTCCCATCAGTAGTCTTTAATATACTTCTTGCACATTATTACTATTACTATCAGTGACAAAAGGTAGAACTGTATCCTTTGTGTTTATCATTTTGATACTCTTATTATTTCTATTACTTCAGCACTGGTCTTTTAGGAAATCCTGAACAATTCTTTTGTGACTATTGTTGTCCAGGCAAATGTAGTGGTGCTGCATAGTGATATGCAAACTATGTAGTGGCATTTGTAAAATGACGCAACACATCACAAATTTCTTGAATGCATTCTTGCATTTATGATTTAGTGTCTTCTAATTGCTCTTGGTTATCCTGTATGGTTGATTACTATGTGTTACGTAACAGGTATATCTACTATTTGCTTTACCATTAGTACTTTCCAGAATTTATAACTTTACACCTGAAGTTTGTGATAAATGATAATGCAGTTTTAGTTATTTTGCTGAAAAGTATGGATCTATGATTGAATTACTAAATTTGCAGTTAAGAACTATAACAGTTTTACTCATTGTTCCTTAACTGTACAAGATATAAATATGTTAGCAGCTTCACTATAAAGTTACTTGAGGAGGGTTTTGATCTTTGCGGACATCTACTAGCATTGCGGCGATACCATTTTATGGAACTTGCGGACTGGGCAGATTCCTTTATTCTTTCCATTTTTCATAAGGTACCGCCCTGTTAACAACATATTATTTTAGTCCATTGATCATGTTTCTCTGTACAAAATCCCTTACAACTTTGAACCTGTTCCTGTAGAAATGGTCCTTTGTTAAGTCTGAGCAGAAAAGAGCAGAGATTCAAGGGCTTCTTGAATTGGCTTTGCAGAGGTCTTCATGTGATTCTGATCCTTATAAAGAAAGGTTATTTATATACATGAAAGAACAAGTAGTGATTCCTCTTCCAGCATCTGCATGTGGTAGTGTTTTTATCATCTTGGATTGCCCCTCGCTTCAGTTTCTGGGGCTTGAGCTGATGGTTTGTCTCAAATTGCTGACTGCTTAAATTTTCACTGGCAGGTGTCGACGTGCTGGATGGCATCTTGTTGGGTTACAGAGTTGATTGGCCGGTCAATATCATCATTACAGAAGATGCACTCAAGATATATGCTGAAATATTTTGTTTTCTTGTTCAAGTCAGATTTGCAGTTCTTTCACTAACCGAAGTATGGCGATTTCTAAAGGTAAATTTTCTTTGTCTATGGTTTACATAAAGCATTTGATTCATTCACATGTACCTACCATGAGAACTGTTATTCTTTCTTCTAAACTAAAGCATTTTGGCTGTCATAAAAGGTGCACAATGTTCTTACAGAAAGTGCTCTGAAATGGTCATGAATTAAATTCTCTCTTAGAAAGTAGTTATCATAATGAGTTTTTGTTTTAGTTCTGTTAATAGCTCTAGCAGTGTACTGACTAGCATGAGATCCTTGAGCTTCAGTGGTGTCATTTGCTATATGCTAAGGTATGAGTATAGCTACTCATGCTAATTTATAACAGGAGCTGATGCAGTTGATCGGTCGTTCAAGCTGCAGTAGACCTGATGTATTGAAGGACTTGAATTCTGTGATAAAAGTGAGGTACTCTAAACAGCATTCACATCCAATATCTTTCTCAAACCTTGTGGCATCTGACCTTCTGTTCCTCTAACAATTTCTTTGTACTGTTAAAGTGTCAAGTACAAGGCATCTTTTATCTGAAGTTCCCAATTTGGTTGCTAAATTGTCAAATCTTATGCTTCTAGAGTTTTTCTTGAAAATGTAGTATGCTTATAGCTAGGCATGTTCATGTTATAGTAAAGGAAATCATTGAAATCATATTCAACTAGCCTTTAAATGGCACCTGCTATTGGATTCACCAAACTCAATATAAGTATTTTTATGGATGATATAGTTAGGCTGCATTTGGTATTGTGGTGAGACTTAGAAAGGGGGGTTTAAAGTGCTTCTAGGGGGGTTTAAAGTGCTTCAATATCTGTTTGGTTCCAACTTTTATTAGAACACAATTGTGGAAAATAGCTGTTTCGTTCAGCTTTTTCACCACATTTTTTATCTCCCTACAGTGCTTATTTCTACAACACAGGATTCCCAGAAATAGCTTTAGCAATATACGTTCCAATTTGATGAATTATAAGTATTGACTATTGAGTATACTGTTGGATTGCTTGAACATTTTGAATATTCAATTAGATTAGTTCACTTCTGGATATTCATATTTCCAACTGCATGAGCCAAGTGTCCAGTTATTTGGCACCATCTCCAATTCCATATATGTAAATTTGTCTGTAATATAAGTTATTAATAACACATAGTTAAAAAAGGTTTATTGCATATATCTTATTAAATTCAAGTAATTACCTCATTTGGAGTTTCTGCTACTATGTATATCAATACCTTTTCCTTTTCATCGATAATCGTGTTTTTGTACGATATATCTGCAGATCTAGCTTCCATTTCATTAACATGTTTCTGGATATTAACCCTTCGTTTTGTTTATTAGACATGAAGTTTATCACTTTATATCAACACTACAGCAGTATCTCCATTGCCATTTGTCGGATATATCATGGCGTCGTTTCCAACATTCCCTTGAACATGAGGTACAATATTTCAATTGACATAATATTCAAGCTAGTTTCATCTTGTTAAGAGAAGATATGATTTGTTGAACTTGTGATGAATTTCAGTTTCTTAGGATTTTCAAGCTTCCGGATTATAATTTTGCTTAAAATGAAAAAAAGGGAGTTATGACTAATGTTCTATTATTGCTTAGGTGAAAGACATGCTGGATCTGGAATATGTGCACCTGTCTTATGTGACTGATGCGCTTCACATGTGAGTATGACTTTTTATTTTATTTTATTTTGATTTACTGCACTCAAAGGTTATGACTGTAGATTATCTCGAGTGCACATTGAGGGGAAAGCAGAGCAGTTCACCGAATAGCTAGCGGTTATTTATACTGTCATGCCTCTATTTTATTGCCATGAGCATTATACAGATAATTTCTTCATTAAATTTTTGGACCCACAGGTCCCACACATTCATATTTTGCAGCTTTATTTTCTCATCTATTTATCAAGGAAAGAAACAATTGAATAGCTACTGCTTTCAGGTCGGATAGGTATCAAGGAAAATTTTTATACCGTTAAAATTGTGCATTCACATATCAACAGAAGCTTTTTCTATCTTTTTGGGATCTTTTGTGTGATTTGTGTATCGCCTATTTACACAATAGATATATTTAGTGATTGGAAATAATTATTCTAATTGTACCAAGGGATTTTCATTTTCTTTACAAGTACAATACAGTATGCACATTTTACCTGATTATGTCCTGCTTCTCAGATGTTTATTATCCATCGACACAAAACCAGTTGCCGTCATCATCAAAAACATGCTACAATATGCCCTGGAGTTACGATCATGTTTTAAGAGTCTCGATGCTATTGCTGAATCAACAATAGATCAACTTAATTTGCATTCTCTTATAAACTTTTATCAGGTATATTCTCTCACTTTCAAATGCAGAAAGTTTGATTTAAGAGACATTCTCCCTTAATTCATGTTTTTGACCCCAGTATCAACATAAAGAAATTTGTTGACTATTTTACTTATCTCGTTTGATTCATTTAATTGTTGGCTGGTGTAATACTCTTGGTTCATATCTTTAATGGATGTATTTCTGGTTAAATCGCCTCGCCTATAGTTCTATATAATTTATGTGAAGGTGTACCTATCAAATTATGTTCAATTGGTCTTTCATTAACCAGGTAGTCATTAGTCTGTAGTTGCAGTGTACCTGCTAACTATCATCCTTAACATGTTATCGAAATCTGGTGAGTTCAATCCTAATTGACAAGCTCATCCTAACAAGCTCGTAATTAACAAGCCCCCTGTCAAAGTTTCTAACAGATTGGAATTTAACAAGCTCATTCTTGCTGTATTAGCTGGTTTATTCTGTTAGTAGGTGTTGGAATCTGCAAAAATCTTTGCAGTCCTCTGTTATGCACTGGTACCAGTTGCATACCATGGACGCTGTACATTTCTTCCAAATCTCAGCAAGTTTCATGCTTTAGCAGGTTATACATCCATCATTTTTATGACTGTCTGTCTTAATACAGGTTGGTGAAATTAGAACAAAGTTTGAGAGCAACATCAAAGATTTGTATATCTTGCATTCGAAGTCCTCAAAATATGGAGAGCTTGGTCTTTCCCGTTTCTGGGGGTATTTAAACTACAATGAGTATCACTCTTCGACAACCAGCAAGGACATGGGATGCTTCTGTTTTTGATATGCCTTCAAACCAAAGATCAAGTTTGTTCTGCATCTTCTGGGACCTGCTCAACTTTTGCAGCCCTTGGTGACATGCTGACAGTAGTCAGTATGCTTGACTGTTTCTTCTTTTTGACAAAGAGGTCGATTGCTTTACTCGCATCTGCGGTGCAAGAGGAAGCACCGTTGAGTCCTGTTGGTAGATCTCCTAAGAGCAAATTTTTGTCCTTCTGGAAAACTAATTGGAGCCATGTTTTAGTTTTTGAGCATTTGATTGAGTTTGGATGCTTGAAGATGGCTTGGGTGTTTGGATTGGCTTCTACATGCAATGGCGGTCATTATTTTACGCACTGAATTCGGACACTAGACATGCAATAGTGGAGTGTCGATTGGAATATTACAAGATGGAAAATGCTTTTCATTAAAAAGAAGCAGCAGCTATCAGACTTGGAATTTCTTGTTTGTAAAAATAATCTAATATCTGACAGTTGCAGAAATTGGGCATGGAGAGTGGATTTGCACTCTTATCCGGTCCTCCGATAAGAAAGTTGTATAAGCTTGTAGTTTTGTTTGGTTCTTGTTGAGTGGCAACCGGAGCTGTCAAACATTATGGATCAATTCGTTTGAACATCTCATCAGGGCCTTTTCTTTCATTCTTTTTTTATCTGCGCAACAGGAGCCGAGTAGAAACCATGCGTTTTAGGGTGTATGTGGTTGGGAACTTAAATTTACATTTGCATGAGGTCAAGCAGGACAAGCCAAATTATTAGTGTTTGATTGTGCAACCTGTACGATGAGCTCATGCAGGATGATGGGATGCAAATTTTTGAAAAATACTCCCCTCATGCGATAGTAGTTCATATGGCCAATTTGTGTGAAGAACTTGTCTCGGATCAGCCGACCGCGGATTATTATAGGCAATCGGTGATGCCTTACGTCCACCGTCCGTCTTTAGATGCTTGCTGCTCTCTTGATGCTTGCTTTTTCTGTCTTCTGATGTTTCTTTACTGCACCTTTCTTGATTGGTGATAGGTTCCTTGCCAGGGGTAGGTTCCAAGAAAGATATGAAGTTGCTTGCTGCATGCTGAGGCTGGATTCGATCCCTGATCGAACAGTTTCCCATATACGTGCCTATGGATGATTGTGCACTTCAATTAGGACATGGCCGCCTGGCTGGGCAGCCGTAGCAACCACCGAACCACGCATTCAGAGAGGCCTCAAAAGGTGGCTTCCGTATAGAGCCACTTAATTATGGAGCGTGCCGTGGTGAACGCGGCGGAGGGCGCCGTGCAGGTCCTCCTGGGCAAGCTTGGTAATGTCCTCTCCCAGGAGTACCTGCTGCTGCGCGGCGTCCGTGACGAGGTCCAGTTTCTCAAGGACGAGCTGGAGGGCATGACGGCCCTTCTGAGGGACCTCGCCATGTCCCCGACGCCAAGCGGCGGCCACAGCAATCAGGTCATGACCTGGATGAAGCAGGTCAGGGAGATCTCCTATGACGCCGAGGATTGCATCGACACCTTCTTGCACGGCGTCACCCGGCGCTCCCCCGCTATTTCGTGCCTCGGCTTCCTCAACAAGGCCATCCACCTGTTGCGAACGCTGAAAGTTCGCCATGACGTGGCCGAGGAGATTCAGAGTCTCAAAGCCCGTGCTCGGGAGGCCAGCGAGAGGCGGTCGAGGTATGATCTCAGGAGTGCAGCACCGTCAGTTTATGGTACTAATGCCCAAATGGACAGCACCGTCGGCTACTTGGGCTCGGAGTACTATCGTCCTCCTCCTGACCTCTACACTCACGATTCACGCCTCGTCGGTATTGAGGGCCCAAAGCAGGTGCTCATCAACAAGCTAATGGATGATGCGCCGGGAGTCAAGGTGCTATCCGTTGTTGGGTTCGGTGGGTTGGGGAAAACCACTCTCGCCATGGCGGCTTATCGAAGCACAGAAGTCGTGGGGAGGTTCAGCCGTCGGGCATTCGTGCCAGTGTCCCAGAAGTTCGACCGCAGTGTGGTTCTGCGAAGCATACTACAGCAAGTGGAACCAAAGGAACGCGAAGGCCAAGTACCAGCGGGGGCGGAACAACATCCTCCCGAAAAGATTGAGACATACGACGAGAGTAAAGTCATCACTGGCATCAGGGGGCTGTTGAGCGAGAAGAGGTTTGTCTGGCATTTACTTCCTACTCGATTGTTCTTTTCTATTTGTGATTTTAGTTCTTTACATAGTATTTGAGAACTGATATAAAATTATAATTCTATTTATAACTTGTTATTAATGTAATTTATGTTTTGGTTGTATCTGAGTAATTTATGAATCTATTGAATTTTTTTGGTTTTGAAATTAGAATTTAAATTCAGTATTTCAGTTCAATTCATGGATCCAAACGGATAAAAAATAAAAAAGAGATAATGACACATTTGGTGGCCCCTCTTTGTTTGTGCAAAGACTCATTATGATTCTTTCGTTTTTCATTTTTAAAACAGTTAAATTGAATTTTCTATTTTACGAGCTAATTCAAAGAAATACTTGTGCTAAATTTTTTTTTAATTTAAATATATGATGTAACATTATTGATATGATAGGCTAAATCTTTTTCTATGGCATCAACCACATTTCACCCCTCTAACTGCATGTAGCATGTGCCCCAACCCCTTCCCCCCCATTCATGTGAACTCTCAGAATGTTCTTCGGATGAAATCCTAGACAATCACAGAAACCCGAAGTGCATCTTGGAGCTTCAATTAGTGGTGACATGACAGCTACACATAAACCCTAGATATAGTGTGTGGATTTCTTTGACTCGGTTCACAAAGTAAAAATATCAATTTGATATTTTTGAAAATAGAACATCAAATTGAATCTTCGGACGAAACAGAGCAATCATAAGGATCATTATCCCAACAAAAGATGATACTATATTCATTTTTTTTACTTGTCTTTTTAGAAAGAGGAATTTGTATATAGAAGAATATTATTCTATATTTTCAAAGTAAAATACAACCCTATTTTCTTAAAGTTCTCTCATAACTATTCATAATTACATGTATATATTGAAAGTTAGATGACAAGTTTCAAATTCAATTTTAATTTTAAAATTTGCAATCAATTTATAATACAAGGTTTGAATTGAGGATTTGAATTTAGATTCAAAATTTAAATATAAATTTCAAAATAGATTCAATTCACACTGATAACAAATTTGAATTCAAGATTCACTTCAAATTTTAAGTTTAACTCAGAATTCCAAATCCTAATTTGAATAACAAATTCAAAATATAACTTTGAAATTTAAAATTTAAATATACTTTGAATTTCTCATTTGAAATTTGAAATCTGAATTCAAAATTCATATTTAGATATGGATACAAATTTCAAATATAATAGTGAGATATTAAAAAAAATTCTGTATATTAGAATTTGAAATTTTAAGATTAATGGTAAGAATTCGTTCAATTCAATTATTCCATTGTAGCTATAATCGAGTTCCACGAAATTAGATACAAAACTACAATTCTAATTCCTAACACATAAACTTGTACAGAAAAAAGGCACTTTTATTCCCTAAACAAACGCAATGCTCTGTTCAAGCAGTAATTACACATGTATTTAATTGTCATCTTTTATTTCTGGTTGACCATAAATTTTTGTTATAATATATTAGTAAAAATTATTTAAAATATTATGTTATAAAAATATTTTTTTGATTATTTGTATTTTAGGTAGCTGATAGATATTTATAAATATATTAATAGTCAAAATCGTTTCAAGAAAAAGTGAAATTGACAATCATTTGAGTGCCGAGATAGTAAGGGTTTTTTTAAAAAAGTGAGACTCAACCAGCCCAAAGAGTAAGACTCAACCAGATCTGAGACATCAGCCCAAAGAGTGAGACTCAACCAGCCCATGTGTATAGAATATCTAATAGTCCTAATTGAATAGTTCGAGTTTAATTACTACGTACACCATGTCTAATAATACTAATTTCGGGCTGCCTCTTTTTTTCTGAAATAAGGGGAAAAAACAAGTTAGTATCTGTATAATAATTTACACAAGTTTACCTGCTGAAATAGCAATTCGATTGAATGGACGAGCGCGAGATAAGTGAAAGGGATCCCATTCTTAAATTCTCAGAGACCTTAATCAGGCAGCTATTCGCACATCCTTTTTTTTTTTTTAAAACCATTGATAATATCATTTTCATTCTTGAGAGATCATTTCAATCACTACAGTTGTTCCTCGAACATTTACTCTTACTCCTGATATGTTTGTTCGTGACTAAAATTGTTATATTTTAAGTTAGATATGTCACATCTAATTAAATTACTGTTATTTTACTATTATAGTTAGATATATCAAGTTTTATTAAGTAATTTTTGATATTGTTGCTACATTTTTTTTTTGTTAAAAGTGTGGTCATCAAATTCATTATCACATTATTAAGTACTTTTATCACACTAGAGTAGTGGTTACAAACCAAACAACTTTAACTTAACATAAAATGTGATAGTGTTATAAATACAGCACATATCTAAATCAATGTGTGAAACTTGTGGTATCCAACCAAATAATCTCATATATCTCAAACTTTAGGTGTATTTGATCAAAGTTAAATTTCTCCAAATAAACTAGTTTATTAAGCGTTCAACTAAATCTCTTTCCATCGAATTCAGTTTATTTAAAGATTTCTAATTCAAAAACTACTTATACTTATATAATAAATTTTAAAATAAATTATATATTTAATACTTCTTCGACTTATAAATTCATAAACTACAGTTAAAATGCAGTCCAACCCCTTCGAGAACTCCCCATTTCTTCTTTGAGCTCGCTCCTTCTAGGGGCTTTCTTTTTTGCTTTGAACTTGCTCTTTTTTTTGCTTTTGGAAAGTGTATAGTGGAGCTAATCATACTAACTCTAGTGAATGTATATGTGGTGGTTCACGTGAAAAAGTGTTGGTCCTTGGAACGAGAGAGGAGAGTGAGGAGGACGGGTAGAGTGCCAAAGGATACAAAGAGAAATGGACAAGAGAACATGTGGATAAATTAGAGTATTTAATAATTACTAAATTATCTAGACCTGGAATTACCCCGTACTTAAATTTTCTAAACTACGTCATGACAATATTCTCAGCTTGAAAACGTTTAATTTGTAGTGGGGATGTCCATTATAATCGTAAAGGCGAACATGTATTTTAGTTAACAAACATATTGAGATCTAGAAAAAAAATTAGAAACTATAATATTTTTTCAAAAGCTGATGTATGTCAAAGAACCATTTGCATAAAAATTTGTTTGTGCGCCCTTTTTGGCTTCTTCCAAAACTTAAATTAGAAAATGCATCATTAAAAGAATTTATTTAACCGTCCATGTATATATATAGGTACTTGATTGTTCTTGACGATGTGTGGGACATACAAGTATGGCAAAAACTTAAAGCAATTTTTCCAGACCACAATGAAAGCAGCAAGATAATAATTACTACTCGTAATCGAAGTTTGGCCGACAGCTGTAGCTCCCAGCCTTCCACGGACCATGTTCAACCTGTGGATCCGCTAACAGATCCAGAAGCCGAGAAGCTCTTCTTGAAAACAGTTTTTGGCTCTGAGGAATGCCCCTTCAAAACAGTTTTTGGCTCTGAGGCATGCCCTGAGGAACATAAGGAATTAAAGGAAGTAGCAAAAGATATCTTGAAAAGGTGCGGTGGTCTACCATTAGCCATTGTAAGCATAGGTAGCCTCTTGGCTAGCAAGCACAATAAGACACCAGGAGAATGGACAAGGGTGCGTGACCGGCTGGGCTCTGAATTGCAAATGAACCCGACCATGCGTGGCATGCAGCAAGTGCTCAATTTAAGTTATGATGATTTGCCCTACAATTTGAAGGCCTGTTGCTTGTACCTGGCTGCTTACCCTGAGGATTATGAGATTCATCGGAATCCTCTAATTAGAAGATGGGTGGCCGAGGGTTTTGTGACTGCTATGCATGGGCTGAGTGCAGAACAGGTGGCCCAAAACTACTTTGATGAGCTTGTATCTCGAAACATCGTCATGCCTGTGAATATAGATCCATCTGGAAGAGCCAAGAGTTGCCGAGTGCATGACATAATGCTAGAGATCATCACCTTCAAGGCCATTCAAGAGAATTTTTTGACGCAGATTACCGATGCGGGATACAAATCAGCATCGCACCACGACAAGGTACGACGCTTAACCATCCACGGTGGTGCAGATGCTCGTGAATTTGTAGGGGTGAAATTTTCTCATCTCCGTTCCCTTACATTGTTGTATTGGTTTTCTACCAAACAAGTTGCCTTCTCTCAGATGATGCTGTTGAGGGTGTTGGCCATTGAAGATTATCGTGGACTTGGTGTGACTCGCCATGATCTAAATGCAATTTGTAAACTCGGCCGGCTGAGGTTTTTAAGTTTTAGGAAAACTACTATAATGCAACTGCCAAGACAAATAGCCAATCTACGAGATCTGGAGACATTGGATTTACGGAATACACAGATGGCGTATAGATTTGAGTACAAGAGAAAGTATAAGAATCTATTCCACGTATTGAGTTCATATCCCACGGATTTACCTGAGTCCATTACAAAGCTTAAGAATCTAAAGCACCTATTGGTCGCGGAGCAAAAAAATATCTGGGGTACTATGTATTGGTCTGGCACTCCAACGATGCATCCTGGAATCAACAATATGAGAGCTTTGCAGTCATTGGGTTGTGTGCGGTTTGATTCCTACAACTTTGTTTTGTTGCGTCGGATTGGCAAGCTGGACCAACTTGAGAAGCTATGCGTGTCTTTGGACTGTGAACAAGGCAAAAAGTTTGACATGGAGGTGAATTTGAAGCATTGTCTTGACGACCTGAGCAAATCCCTACGCTCTCTTTCAATACAAGCGAGGATAAGGGATGGCGATGCTGCCAACTTCTCCCTGCCCTTGAAATCACCTCCCGTGCTCCTCGAAACCTTGCGCCTGAACTTCTCACACTCGAAACAAGTGGAGATTGGCAATAACCTTAGATGGATAACCTTGCTGACTAATCTAACCAAGGTGGAGTTCGTCGGCGTGGCATTTAACAGGGAGTTGACTGAGACCCTTGGCAAACTACCCAACTTGCTATATCTTTGCATGGCAGTCTCATTGTACAGGGATAATGATAAACAGCTATCTCTTGAACAAGGCAAATACCCAAACTGAAGCTATTGATTGTAAACGATCCAAAAGACATGGACAATATCTACTTCCACAACGGAGCAGCACCTAATCTACAAAAGATCGAGCTGATAAATATTAGAGAAACCAATATCTTAGGCATCAGTTACCTTCTTCAACTGAAGTTAATTCGTTTGTTCAGCTTGTATCCAACTAAAACTATCGGCGAGCAATTAAGAGCCGACACCGCCGCCATGCATCCGAATAAACCAATCATCATGGAAGAACGTATGGAGAAGTTTTGAACATATTGGATTCAGCTCACATACATATTGGAATCAATTAATCAACCAACCATTCGAGCCTAGCAAGTAAGTTTATTGTGTGTAGTATACAAGCATACAACATTTCAAGATCTTTTGAACAAAATTGCACTACTGCTTTCTTACATATAACTTGCAATTTCCTGACTTGCATTTAGTGCACAAATTCAAAATTTTATTTTAGGCAATACCTACGCATCAGTGATTTTTTTTTTATATACCATTAGAAACCCCATGCAATTTCATTTTCTGGCGTACATATTTCTACTAAAAAGTCAAGAAATTACTACTTCTCATCAATGGTACAGATTAATATGTTCTTTAAGATTTGGTGAAAAAAATAACTCTTATCATTGTGCTAATATAAATTGAATAGCACATATCGCAATTACTCTTTCTCAGAAATCGGTGGCACAGATTAAATATGTTCTTTAAGATTTGGTGAAAAATTAGGATAATCCAAATTGAGTAGTACATTTCAACACTTCAACAAACCAAATTTTATGTACCATAAAACACTTAGTCTCTGTTTGATAAGAGGAAAAAAATTCTTAGGGGAAGGAGATTTCACAAAGATTTTGTATATATTAAACTAGTATCCTAAATTTGATCTATAAAAATCCTTTAGGAATAGGTCAAAAATTGTACTTCGAAATATGCCCTTATAGTTAGTTATGTGTTAGTGCAGCTCAGCCACTCAACTCTGATTTACTTCAAATATGATGTTATTTTCTTGATAGTGGAGCATATAGGTATTACCCATCATTTCTTTATTTCTATCCCAATAAGGTCAGGATTTCTCATTTGAGTCACACCACTCACGCCCAGCTCATCCAGTCTCCAGCTTCCACACAATCAAGTACTCAACACTACACCTTACACGTAAACAAAGGAGCATCCGAAGTGGATTGGTCACTACCATACGTCTTTTAAACAAGTACCCATCGGTAGAAAAAGTTGACAATATTATAGCTTTTTTTTAAAGTCTGATAAGTTCCAAATGAAGATTTGCTCTAAGAAGAAAAACATGTCATTATATTATAGTTTCATCTTTGAACTCTCTTTCACGTACATACCGTTCTAGTCAGGTCCCAAGAAGAGCAAATGTCTGCACATTGGAAGGTGACAATTGGATATAAGTTGCTGGATATTTTTCTTTAGAAAAAGTTGCAGAATGCTGAAGATTGTTTCAGGGCTTAAAAATAAGATGTTTCAGAAGTATGGACTACACTTTCTTATAATGCATTTCCGCTGAAGGGACTTCGGTTGCTCTAAATGGGTATTAAGATGCGACTGTTTGCCTATTTCAGATACTAGCTTGTGGCTTTTATGTCCTATGTGAACTGTAATATGTTTGCTTTTATTTCAGACACTAGCTTGTTGCTTTTATGTCCTGAATGAACCGTATATGTGGCTTTTATTTCAGATACAAAGTTGCTGCTTGCCGCTTTTTAAACTGTTATGTAGGTCTTCTTGTGCACATCATATTCTACTGTGTCTAAAATAAATATGTGATCCTTAGTGGCTTAGTGCTTATCTTACGAAACAGGACTATACATATATCGCTAGTTCAATTTACTCTAATTTGTTCCATGACATATGCTAATTTCATTGAACACTCTTTATAGACGAAATCTTGGTCTGGTATCCAAAAGCTTTCCTCCTTTGGAGAGATTCCCCAACGGTAGAACAGAAAGGAACTCAAGGAGTAGAGTAGGAAAATAAAGATAAATTAGTCAGATAAATTAAAAAACAAAGAATGAATTAGAGTTTTTGTTGTCTGGTTCTACCAAGATGTGTTGTGTGCACGAGTTGTCACACACCAACAATTATTAGCAAACTGCTTGTCACCAAAGATGCCATCATATTCACTAATTAATGCTGATGGCTCAATTCTTGAATTTTTGTTACACTAAAACATAAATGTGACAACTAAAAAGAGGTTCACAATTCTAACCTCCGCAGTACCAAGGAAAATTGAACCCAAGATGCATGCAGAGATTGGTAACATATATTCACTAATTTATCGCTCAATTCTTAAAGAGTATTGAACAACAAGTGACTAATTGGCGCAAAGACACCACTTGCAAGAGTACATATGATGATCCATTGCAAGAAGTACCTTGGTATGACTTATGGGGATTCTTCATTGTTAGGCATGCCCAAAATCCCTCCAACAATCTCACATTAGGGGCGCCTTTCTCCATCTGATGTTGCTGGTTTCAATTCAGCTGCAGATCCAGGTTGCATTGGACCCTTCTATTGTTTGCTGGCCTGATCCAGAAAATGGGTTTTGCTTCTGTTAGGTAATTCTATGTCCATGGGGCGCACTTGTTCTGGGACTGGAAAGCAACATCTGCTTGTGTATTATGCGCTTCTGCAAACAATTAAAATTTGATTGTTTTGGGGGCTCACCCGTTCTATCATTGGGTCAACTGCATCAAAAACATAGTAATTTTGATGTCTGAAGATTGATTCTTGAAATGAACTTGCTCGAAACACAATAGAACCTAAATGCGCATCTTTTAGATGATAGAGTGCAAATCCCTTAGTTTGGGTGTTCTGTAAACAATATGAATATCTGTATTATTCATACAAGGAGGCTAGGGATGCATCACACAAAAGTTTCGACATACACAAGATGAACATAACAACATATCGACAGAAAGGTGTACAAAGACTACACCTTCGCTGCGTCGGCGGTCTCCTCCGCGGTGGGCCGACGAATGAGATCCAACAGCTCATCCCCAGTCCCCGATCTCTTCTTCTCCCTATACGAGTTTCTGGAGGGAGAGGAGAGGGCGCCGGGCTGCGTATCGCGGCGGGAGGGCACGGTCATCTAGGCTGCGGCATGGCTCGCGAACGGTCACGACCCGCGAGGTCGGCAACGCTCGTCGGCGACATCGGACGGGGGATGGCTGCGTGCGTGGAAAGCTTGATGGTTTTGGGTCCAGTTCGATCTGAGTTTGTGTGTGGTTGGTTTACAGGTACGTCATTTTATTTCGTTTACGTATTTTGGTGATGCATCGCTAAAATACACTTTGTAAGCCAGTTTACGGAGTGAAGGATCAACTAAACAAGTTGAAAGCTACGATCTCCAAACATAAAGACAGCAAAACCGATAGCAGTAAGAACACCAAACTACATTTGTGCCACCTCATTTAATGCGCCGATAGCAAGCAGAGATGGACATATCAAAACTCATGTGATGTTATGGTCTAACATGAGCCGAGTGAAAGAGTATATATATTCTAATCTAACATTTCTAACATTTTGATGCCCACTAACAACGTCACTGTTCATTTTTCTGCGCTTTGCTTGAGCCACGTTGTTTTCTTTGTTTTCGTCGTCCGATTGTTTTCGTTGCCAGTTTTGATCGCGCCGCGTTGCCCAGTCTGCGTGCCGTTCCTGCTTCGGCCACGTCTCAGTTTTTCCTGCTCCGTCCGATATTCGTGTTCTGCGGTTGGGATTGCTCCGGGTGTCGAGTTTGTAATGATCGGATATCCCTCTCAGATGAACCAAATCGATGACGACAAAAAGATGCAAATCTGTGTGAGATGCGCCCTTTTTCTAATTCGTCCAAGTGTATAAAACAAGTTGTTAATATAAGCAATGTACGGCATATATATGTCTAGTGATCTGGAATTGACAACCACTACATTCCAAAAGAGCATCCCAATTCCAAAATTTAAGCATGACAAAGGATCAGATAACAAGGCAGTATATATTCTGAAACAGATTGATATCTTAGTGTTCATAAGATGTATTTACCTTGAACTAACTGTAAAAATGACTTCTTTTGGATCCGTCGGTACGCAGTACGCTGGAATATAGAGAATTTATTTTATGAATAATCCAATTAAAAAAATAATTACAGAAATAACTTAAAACTTTTAAAAATTACAAAAATGACTCTCAGTCGCGACTTCACGCTCGTGATTGACCTTCAGTCGCGAGTCTGGTTTAAATTCGGATCCAAACTTTCATTTGCGATCCAGGTTGTCCGAACTTTCTAGTTTTATTGAAAAATCTCGCAAATACATTTGATATCAAGATTTGAACCCTGGTCTCTCAAGTGAGAGCTAAGTCTCCTAACCAAACAGGTTCAATTACAGCTCCAATCTCACTATCCTTGTGTTGCTCCTACCATTTTTGTTGTTTCGGCTCATGACAACACCACACAAACAAGATTAACACAAAAATAAATTAAAATGAATTTGCGGTCTTTTCTTATGAAGGTTACTGCCAACAGAAATTAAATATAGTCCTAATTACTCATGTTAGATCGTCTAGTTGATGATTATTTTGATTGTTGCTTGAACATTGTTAAATCCTAAAAATTAAGTTATTTTGATGTCTTTTTCAATTGTTGCAATGGTTAAAGTCTCGATCGTTATTTGGTAGGCTTGACAAATCATGATCCATTAACTATCTTTGTAACTGGGATAAGTGTTGAAGCACAAACTTAATTTCTTTGAATGCATTTTTGCATTTATGATTTAGTGTCTTCTAATTGCTCTTGGTTATCCTGTATGGTTGATTACTATGTGTTACGTAACAGGTACATCTACTTATTGCTTTACCATTAGTACTTTCCACAATTTAGAACTTTACATCCGAAGCTTGTGATAAATGATAATGCAGTTTTAGTTATTTTGCTGAAAAGTATGGATCTATGATTCTTTAGCATCTTGAATTACTAAATTTGCAGTTAAGAACTATACAAGTTTTACTCATTGTTCCTTAACTGTACAAGATATAAATACGTTAGCAGCTTCACTATAAAGTTACTTGAGGAGGGTTTTGATCTTTGGGGATATCTACTAGCATTGCGGCGATACCATTTTATGGAACTTGCTAACTGGGCGGATTCCTTTATTCTTTCCATTTTTCATAAGGTACCGCCCTGTTAACATATTATTTTAGTCCACTGATCATGTTGATCTGTACAAAATCCCTTACAACTTTGAACCTGTTCCTGTAGAAATGGTCCTTTGTTAAGTCTGAGCAGAAAACAGCAGAGATTCAAGGGCTTCTTGAATTGGCTTTGCAGAGGTCTTCATGTGATTCTGATCCTTATAAGGAAAGGTTATTTATATAAATGAAAGAACAAGCAGCGATTCCTCTTCCAGCATCTGCATGTGGTAGTGTTCTTATCCTCTTGGATTGCCCCTTGCTTCAGTTTCTGGGGCTTGAGCTAATGGTTTGTGTCTCAAATTACTGACTGCTTAAATTTTCACTGGCAGGTGTCGGCGTGCTGGATGGCATCTTGTTGGGTTACAGAGTTGATTGGCCGGTCAATATCATCATTACAGAAGATGCACTCAAGATATATGCTGAAATATTTTGTTTTCTTGTTCAAGTCAGATTTGCAGTTCTTTCACTAACCGAAGTATGGCGATTTCTAAAGGTAAATTTTCTTTGTCTATGGTTTACATAAAGAATTTGATTCATTCACATGTACCTACCATGAGAACTGTTATTCTTTCTTCTAAACTAAAGCATTTTGGCTTGTCATAAAAGGTGCACAATGTTCTTACAGAAACTGCTCTGAAGTGGTCATGAATTAAATTCTCTCTTAGAAAGTAGTTATCATAATGAGTTTTTGTTTTAGTTCTGTTAATAGCTCTAGCAGTGTGCTGACTAGCATGAGATCCTTGAGCTTCAGTGGTGTCATTTGCTATATGCTAAGGTATGAGTATAGCTACTCATGCTAATTTATAACAGGAGCTGATGCAGTTGATCGGCCGTTCAAGCCACAGTAGACCTGATGTATTGAAGGACTTGAATGCTGTGATAAAAGTGAGGTACTCTAAACAGCATTCACATCCAATATCTTTCTCAAACCTTGTGGCATCTGACCTGTTCCTCTAACAATTTCTTTGTACTGTTAAAAGTGTCAAGTACAAGGCATCTTTTATCTGAAGTTCCCAATTTGGTTGCTAAATTGTCAAATCTTATTGCTTCTAGAGTTGAATCTTTTTTTGAAATAACCCTTTAAAAAAAAACAATTGCAAAACTAACTCCTAACTTTTTAAATTTGCAAAAATAGCCCTCTGTCGCGAACTGGGCCGCGCGACTGATCTTCAGTCGCTAGCCCAGATAGCGACTGATAACGTGGCACGGCCCAATACACCGTTGGCCCAACTCACATCTTCAGTCGCTAGCCCAGATAGCGACTGAAAATTGAAAAAAATACTTGCGGAGGTGGGATTCGAACCGTGGTCTCTCCGGAGAGAGAGCGTCTTAACCAACTAGACTACAACCAGTTTTTGTAACTTATTGGTATGGTATAGTTTTATATCTTTTCAGTCGCTATCCGGACTAGCGACTGAAAGCATACGTGGCACGCGAACTAGGCCAGTGGAGCGTTGGGCCGTGCCACGTCATCAGTCGCTATCTGGGATAGCGACTGAAGTTCAGTCGCGTGGCCCGGTTCGCGACAGAGTGCTATTTTGACAAATTTAAAAAGTTAGGGGTTAGTTTTGTAATTGTTTTTTTTTAAAGGGTTATTTCAAAAAAAAATTCTCTAGAGTTTTTCTTGAAAATGCAGTACACTTATAGCTATGCATGTTCATGTTATAGTAAAGGAAATTATTGAAATCATATTCAACTAGCCTTTAAATGGCACCTGCTATTGGATTCACCAAACTCAATATAAGTATTTTTATGGATGGTATGGTTAGGATGCATTTGGTAATGTGGTGAGACTTAGGGGGGGGGGGGGGGGGGGGGGGGTGGGGGGGTGGGGGGTGGGGGGGTGTGTTTAAAGTGCTTCAATATCTGTTTGGTTCAAACTTTTATTAGCACACAATTGTGGAAAATAGCTGTTTCGTTCAGCTTTTTCACCACATTTTTTATTTCCCTACAGTGCTTATTTCTACAACACAGGAGTCCCTGAAATAGCTTTAGCAATATATGTTGGATAGAATAAGTTATTAGGATTCTTAGTCTATTAAGATTCGTATTAGTTTTTCTATTAGGTTTTTTATTAATTCTTTGTTAAGGGTTATAAAAGAAAAACAATTGTATCTATTTTTACAAGCAAACAATAAAACCCTAAATTTAATTTGATATCAGAACCATCGCCGCTCAAGTACCACCGCCGCGTTTACTTACCTGACTTCACCGGCCGTCCGCCGCCGCACCTCTGCACCGGCGCTCCACGTACGCCCGGCGACGGCGGCTAACGCTCTGCACCCGTGCGCCACGACCACCGCCGAGCCCATGTCCGCACGTCGCCTGCCGAGCCAGCGCCTCGGCGAGCCCGCCTGCCGATTTTTTTTTATTCAGTGATTTAGAGGACTCCAAGTCAAAATCTTCTGTTTCAAATTTGGATCTCATCGGATCTTTTGTGGTGTAAAAAAAAAGGAGAGAGAGAGAAGGAGATTGTGAGTGCATGAGCTCAATTTCTTTTTGACCTGTTGAGATGACAACCACAGTTCCAACCATGGAGGAGTTTATGGCGAAGATGATGGAGATGATGATAATGAAGACGAATGACATCTCATCATCGGACAAACCTGTGATGACAGTGCCATATTTACAGACAGTGAAAAATATAGAGCGCATGCCAAATGATGTGAAACTGGAGGGAACAAAAAACTATCTGAGTTGGTTTATGAGGGTGATTATGATTTTGGAGGCAAAGGGGCTTGCTAATTGTATGCATGAGACAACATGAAAATGATCACCCTCAAAGCCATACCTAGTCGAAGGCTTACCGGCATTGACTCGGGGCTCTCTATGATGAGCAATAAGAAGATCAAGAGATACATTATCACCTGTTTCAGAGGGAGACGGGGTCAAAGGTGAGACAACTGAAGAGGGATCAGGGACAATGATTTGCGTGGATGACTGATCGTCAATCTCAATCACAGGAGACTGTGGTTGCTGCTGCTCCCCCTGAACTCCAATGCCACGAAAACGCTTCCTCTTAGGAATTCCAATATCTCCACCTCCATTGGCACACACCCCCTTATCCGCAACAGGACATGAAATTATACCCACAACAACATCGCCACCTCCACTATGGTCACCACTACTCACTCCATGGTCACTACTACTCACTTCATCATTCTCCCCCTATCTACTAGCACTAGGTAGGTGAGAAGAGATATCACCAAATAAAGGCGTCAGTTCAGTTTTCTCACCATAGAAGGGGCTCAAACTCCCGAAAAGTGACATCCGTGCTCACAAACATCTGTTTGGATTGAGGACTCCAACGCATGTAGCCCTCTTGTCGAGAAGAATATCCCACGAATATACACTTCAAAGCCTGAGGGTCTAGCTTTCCTGCAGAGGGTCGATAATCCCAAAAAAAACACACACAGCCGAACACCTTTGGAGGGACAACAAATGTATTCGTTCTCATAAGCAACTCACAGGGAGTTTTCATGTATAACACTCTTGAGGGCATGCGGTTAATTAAGTAAGCCACTGTCATAACAGCTTCACTCCACAGGATTTTTGGCACATTCATCCCATACATGAGTGAACGGGCAGTCTCCAAAAGATGTTTGTTTTTTCGCTCGGCCACACCATTCTGTGCTAATGAATCCAGACAGGTTGTCTGATGTAAGATCCCTTGAGCCAAAAGAAAAGTCACAAACTCCTTGTTGACATATTCAGTTCCATTGTCAGTTCTAACAATGCGAACATGAGTATTGAATTGTCTTTGCACAAGAGCACAAAAATCTTGAAAGCAACATAAAATTTCATTCTTATTCTTCATCATATATAGCCAAATCATACAAAAATAACAGTCAATGAAAGTAACAAAGTATTTAAAACCATGAATAGAGATAACCGGAGAGGTCCAAACATCTGAGTGAATAAGTACAAATGATTCAATACTATGAAGCCCAATACTACCATAAGATGATCGTGTGTGCTTGCCAAACTCACAAGCATTACACATGAGTTTCTTCATGGGCACTCGACTCATAACATCCGGATACATATTCCTCAGTCGGTCAAATGATAGATGACCCAAACGATAGTGATAAAGCATCACTTCAACCTCTTCTCCACCTACAGCAGTAGTCAAAGCAGCACTCACAGCATCCACAGTTCCTCAATCCAAATACCACAGTCCATCACGCCTAGTCCCAGTCCCCAAGACTCTCCTTGTCTGTCTCTCTTGAATATGACAGATATCTCGGTCAATATAAACACCGCAATCAATTTGATTCACCAAAACACTCACAGAAACAAAATTAACTGGGAAGGATGGAACATGCAAAACAGAGAAAAGTGTAATGGTAGGTGTACACTGAACGATGAGTTGTGCAGTCCCATCAGCAGTTTGAACAGTTTCACGATGCATAGAAGAATATAGAGAATATGATGCAAACTCACTAGAAGCACTAGTGACATGTGTAGATGCATCTGAATCGATTACCCAATCTAAGGAGAAATATATGAGGATGCAAAAACCTGTGCCTCAATACCTGTGCCCGTATGGGCATAATTGGCAAAAGTACCAAATATAGTGGTCATAGGGATCTCCTGGGTAGCCATGGACTTGCTGGTGGAACTCTCAACTTTTGCTTTGAACTGTCGTAGCTCTTCAAACTCAGAAAGCTCCTCTTTGTCATGCGTAACCGATCCCTCATCAGACACGATAAGATTGACTTTAGGACCTTGGCGCCTACCACCACCACATCCTCCACCTCGACCTCTACCACGTCCTCCACCATCCTTGCTGATGGTCCTCCACCATCCTTGCTGATGTGATCCATTTGAGACATAGCCTTGGTTTTCGCACTAGACTCGCCCAGATTCTAATATGCGGAATAACGGGATCTTACTCATAAATACCGAAACCCAAAAGTTGATCGAAAACACAGCTCAAAATAATTACACAACTCTTTATTTCAAAGAGGGCTTTACACGTCGAACGTTAGGGCGCACTCGCCTACGTCGAGGGAACTATGTGTCTAAAACTTCAATCTAGACTCGATTGTATTCGATGATCTAAACTATACCTATTACAAGGTATTTATAGTTCAATCGTATGAGTACGTATCAGACTCAATAACCTAAACGTATTAGACTCATATAACTAACTAATCCTAAACGGATAAACTTAGTTATATATATTCGGATCGAATTACAATTCCAATCAGAGGACCAATCCATGGTCGCGAAACCTTTCTGAATACGGTTAAGGTCGTGAATGTTGAATCTTGAGCCCTAATTAGGGTTTTGGTGATTAATGACATCCGAGAGATATGCGACTAACCTATGTGTGTGAGACTCAGGTTAATCAGAGGAGAAAGCGTCACGAGAATGCAAATCAAGATTATCAAGACTCCATGAAGCAAAAATGACGAAAACCCCGACAAGAGTACAAATATCTAAACCTAGCGCTTTTATGTTTTGAAAATTTCTAGGTTAGATGGTCGTACTATTAAGAGGGGTCTTAGCACAGGTCATTTGATCAACCTTGAAGTCTTTGGAAACATATTTGCATATGCATCTAGCCCCTAATCAAATTTGAGTAAAATTCAGCAATTCTGTTTTCGTTTTGAACTGGCTGGACAGTGTCTGAAGTGACCGGACAATGTCCGGCCAATACATATTTTTTCTGAAATTAGCAAAACGAGAACCAAAGACAAATAAACTTGTCCGGTGCATCTGTCCGATATAGGCCGGACACTGTCCGAAGTGACCGGACAATGTCCGGCTAGTACAATTCTCACGGCAAGTTTAATTGAGACAAATGTATTTGTTCGGAGGCATTTGGCTGAAACGCACCGGACATTGTCCGGCCAATACATTTTCTGAGAAGTTGAAAACCTAAGTGTTAACAGAGACGTATGCATTTGTCCGGACGTTTTGTCCGGACAAATCACATACGTCCGGCCTTTACAGTTGATGTGTTGTTTAAACCAGGTGTCAACAGAGACATATGTATTTGTCCGGACATTTTGTCCGGACAAATCGTATTTGTCCGGCGTGTACATGTATTGATAAACATGAGTGTTAACAGAGACATATACATTTATCCGGACAAATCCATCCGTCCGGCCTTCACAAAATTTCTCAAACGGCTACTGACACTTGAAACTCTCGTGAACAACGGTCAATTTTTTTGTATTGACCGGACATTGTCCGAAGTGACCGGACAATGTCCGGCCAGTACAACTTTCGCCCAATTTTCTTGAAAACGACCGTTTTGCTGAGAGTATATAAACCCTACTGTTTGTAGAAGCTGTACATACACGAAATTCATTTCTCAACTCTTGTGTAACAGCTTGCAAACCCTCTCACACTCATTCTCTAGCAATTGAAGTCAAATCTTGAGCAAAACTTTGAGTGCTAGTTGAGAGAAGTTGAAATCAAGCCATTTGCATTTGCATATTTGTTCTTCAAGCTTTGAAGTTGATCAAGTAAGGTGCTAGGCTTGTTACTCTTGGTGATTGCCGTCACCTAGACGGCCCGGGAGGTCCGGCGATCTCTCCATCGACGGTGTGTGTCGGAGAAGCCCTTCGATTGGTTGTAAAGGCTCGGAGCTCGCCTATCAGAAGAGGAGAAGGACTACCCCTAGTGGAATCGAAGCTTAAGCTCTAGCGAAGAGCGCTTCAACGAGGATTAGTGGAAATCGGCAAATTTCCGAGACCTCGGGAAAAACTCAATCTCTTCGGTTACTTCTATTACTTGCTTTATACTTATAGAGATTGAATTGTCGCTCTTAACTCCTTAGCAAGTGCAAAACTTGCTTTGTGTTGTCATTCATATCATTTGAGTATTGTTATTGCAATTTAGGTTGTTAATCACTAGATTAAAAGTAAAAAATTTAAAAACCGCCTATTCACCCCCCCTCTAGTCGGCATCCTTCGATCAACAGTGAAGCCGTATGCGATCAGGACTTGAAGATCCTCCCGGATCATGATGTGACGGGGGTGGTCTGATCTTTCGATGAGAACGACAACTATCGATTTGTGAAGACGACTCTCACGAACCGACTACCAACCGTACACGACTAATATGCCCTGGCAATCACTGAACCAACTTCGGATTATTATCGACCAAACTAGAAGCACGATCGACCTGATCACGAAGATCTATTCCTGCAAGCGATCGAAGAACAAGCAAGAACAAGATAAACGAACAATCTGAAATTGTAAATATAGATTGAATCACGATAAAGAGTTGGGGTCCCGAATACAGATATTGATGTTGATTTAGTCGACCAAGAAGAATATCTCGATAACTTCACGAAGGAAAGACTACGACTAAACAAAACCCACAGAATCCTAATGGTTCAGCCAGATTATAAAGATGAGGTAAAAGAGGTCGGTGGCCAGATAAGGAAACCTGAAACTGACATGGACTCTTTCCCTACTCGGACTCTAACTCGATATATGGGTCTTGACCCAACCAAAAGGTGATGCAGCACCATAACATAACTAAAAAAAACCTAGATAATTATGGTATGATCGACGGTCAGGCGGCAGCACCGTTATCCCAATCAGTTGGTCGAACAGTAGCTTCATCGATCCGTTCGGTCCTCCAAAGCAACACCGAGGTTCCTGATAAGAATAAGATCACACGCATCAGACAGCATCGAGTTCAAAGTATATGAATGTAATCCAATAAACGAATTTACCTGACAATTAAGTTGACGTGCGCGTGCTCTAATGATCAGTCCTATTGATCGGTGAGGAGCAATAGAAGTTGTAGGATCGATAGCAGTGATGTCATCATCATCCGCCCCTTCTTGCATTTGAGTCGTCCTCGACTCAAGCTCATCTTCCTCTCCCAAATATGGCTTCAAATTTGCAATGTTAAAGGTGAGACTAACCCCGAAATCTGTAGGCAAATCAAGCTTGTATGCATTATTGTTAATCATCTCTAACACTCTAAAAGGACCATCAGTTTTAGGCAGCAACTTTGATTTTCTTAAGTCTGGCAACCTTTCTTTTCGCAAGTGTAACCAAACAAGATCGCCC
The DNA here is from genome assembly GCA_019359835.1 of Pharus latifolius. Lineage (NCBI taxonomy): Eukaryota > Viridiplantae > Streptophyta > Magnoliopsida > Poales > Poaceae > Pharus > Pharus latifolius. The sequence goes on from CM033322.1 coordinate 10,295,600, forward strand.
GGTTCAAAAATTATTTCTTTTCTACCTGACTAGCAGCAATCTTGTACTTTTCATTCATACGTTTTATATTCTCCTTAGTTATTTCATGCAGTTTAAGAATCAATTCAGCACGTCGTTTAGCATTAATGTTTACTCTTTCCGAAAATGGTAAAGGTAATAAATCAATAGGAGCGCGAGAGACAAACCCATATACTACCTGAAAGGGACACATCTTTGTGGTTGAATGCAACGATCGGTTGTAAGCGAACTCCATGTGAGGCAAGCATTCTTCCCACATCTTCAAGTTCTTCTTCAAAACAGCCCGCAACATGGTGGATAATGTGCGGTTGACAACTTTGGTTTGGCCATCGGTTTGGGGATGACATATAGTAGAAAACAGCAACTTGGTCCCCAATTTCACCCATAGAGATCTCCAAAAATGACTTAAGAACTTCGCATCACGATCTGAAACAATCGTATTCGGCACTCCATGTAGTCGAACGATTTCCCTGGAAAACAAATCAGCAACATTTGTAACATCATGGCTCTTTTGACAAGGTATAAAATGTGTCATTTTAGAAAATCTATCCACGACAACAAAGATACTATCCCTACCCTTCTTTGTTCTAGGCAGTACTAAAACAAAATCCATAGAAATATCCTCCCAAGGTGTGCTAGGAACAGGCAGAGGCATATATAAACCATGTGGATTAAGTCGTGACTTAGCTTTTTGACATGTAGTGCAGCGTGCAACGTAGTGCTCGACGTCACGCCTCATCTTCGCCCAATAGAAGTTAACGGCCAAGATGTCTTCCGTCTTCTTGACACCAAAGTGTCCCATTAGACCTCCTCCATGCGTCTCCTGTAACAACAAAAGACGAACGGAACTAGTAGGAATGCATAGCTTGTTAGCTCGATAAACAAAGTCATCATTTATCACAAATTTATTTCAGCTTCTTCCTTCTTTAAAATTCAGTAATACATCTTTAAAATCAGCATCATGCACATATTGGTGTTTGATGGTTTCTAATCCGAAAATCTTGAAGTCAAGTTGAGATAACATAGTGTAACGTCTAGACAAGGCATCAGCAATAACATTCTCCTTCCCTTTCTTGTGTTTGATAACATAAGGAAAAGATTCAATGAATTCTACCCATTTTGCATGTCTACGATTCAATTTGCTTTGACTTTTAATATGCTTCAAAGATTCATGGCCAGAATGGATAACAAATTCTTTCGGCCAAAGGTAATGTTGTCATGTCTCCAAAGTCCGAACTAAAGCATATAATTCTTTATCATAAATTGAATAATTCAAACTAGAAACACTTAACTTTTCACTGAAATAAGCAACAGGTTTAACTTTTACAGTGGAAAGGTGTGCAAACTGAAGAAGTCTTTGTATGGCTTAAAACAATCTCTGAGGGCTTGGTTTGATAGATTCAGACGTGCAGTATGTAGTATGGGTTACAAGCAGTGTAATGGGGATCATACTGTCTTTTTCAGGCATTCTGGAGCACTCATTACAATACTTGCTGTTTATGTTGATGATATTGTCATAACAGGTGATGATGCTGAGGAGATTGTCCGTTTGAAGAACTAGTTATGTAAAGAATTTGAAGTGAAAGATTTGGGTCATCTCAAATATTTTTTTGGCATAGAGATTGCACGGTCTAAAAATATATAGTTCTCTCACAAAGGAAATATGCTCTAGATTTGCTGAATGAAACTGGAATGTTAGAATGTCGTGTTGTCTCTACTCCCATTGAGCAGAACCACAAGTTAAATGATCAAGCTAGAGACCCACTAACAAGGAGAGTTATCAAAGACTTGTTGGGCGCCTTATTTACTTTTGTCACACAAGACCTGATATTACTTATGTAGTGAGTGTGGTAAGTAGATATATGCATGACCCAAGAGTGGAGCACATGGAAGCAGTATATAGGATTCTAAGATATCTGAAGGATAGTCCAGGAAAATGTCTCTGGTTCAGGAAGAATATAAATTTTGATGTGGTTGACTATTGTGATGCTGACTTGGCAAGTTGTTTAGATGACAAGAGATCAACATCAGGGTATTGTGTTTTTGTGGGAGGCAACTTAGTGTCATGGCGAAGTAAGAAACATAATGTTGTTTCTCGATCTACAGCAGAAGCAGAGTACATGGTTATGTCTTCTAGCTTGGGTGAAATGCTCTGGTTGAGAGGTTTGTTGTCAGAGTTATGATTGTTTCGAGGTGGAGTTTTGATACTGTGATGTGACAATAAGTCAGCAATCAATATTGCTAATAATCCAGTGCAACATAACCGCACCAAGCATATGAAAATTGATCACTTCTTCGTTAAAGAATGCTTAAACGAAGAAAAATTGAAACTAGAGTATGTATCTTCTGGAGAGCAACTTGCTAATTGTTTGACAAAAGAAATTAGTCTCAAAGAGTGTGTGTTAACTTGTAACAAGTTGAAGATGATTGATATCTATCGCCTAACTTGAGGAGGAGTGTTGGATAGAATAGACTATGATGATTTTTAGCTTATTAAGATTCGTATTAGTTTTTTTATTAAGATTCTTATTAATCTTTTGTTAAGGATTATAAAAAAAGAATAATTATATCTATTTTTACAAACAAGTAATAAAAACTTAAATTCAACTATATACGTTCTAATTTGATGAATTATAAGTGTTGGACGGCTTCAACTTTTTGAATATTCAATTAGATTAGTTCACTTCTGGGTATTCATATTTCCAACTGCATGAGCCAAGTGTCCAGTTATTTGGCACCATCTCCAATTCCATATATGTAAAATTGTCTGTAATATGAGTTATTAATAACACATAGTCGAAAAAGGTTTATTGAATATATCTTATTAAATTCAAGTAATTACCTCATTTGGAGTTTCTGCAACTATGTATATCAATACCTTTTCCTTTACATCGATAATCGTTTTTCTGTACGATATATCTGCAGATCTAGCTTCCATTTCATTAACATGTTTCTAAAAATAAACCCTTCTTTTTGTTTATTAGACATGAAGTTTATCACTTTATATCAACACTACAGCAGGATCTCCATTGCTATTTGTCGGATATATCATGGCGTCGTTTCCAACATTCCCTTAAACATGAGGTACAATATTTCAATTGACATAATATTCAAGCTATTTTCATCTTGTTAAGAGAAAATATGATTTGTTGAACTTGTGATAAATTTCAGTTTCTTAGGATTTTCAAGCTTCCGGACTATAATTTTGCTTAAAATGAAAAAAAGGGAATGATGACTAATGTTCTATTATTGCTTAGGTGAGAGACATGCTGGATCTGGAATATGTGCACCTGTCTTATGTGACTGATGCACTTCACATGTGAGTATGACTTTTTATTTTATATTATTTTGATTTACTACACTCAAAGGTTATGAGACTAGATATCTCGAGTGCACACGAAGGGGGAAAAAGAGCGGTTCACCAAAATAGCTAGCGGTTATTTATACTTTCATGCCTCTATTTTATTGCCATGAGCATTATACAGATAATCTATTTCTTCATTAAATTTTGGACCCACAGGTCCCACACACATTCATATTTTGCAGTTTGATTTTCTCATCTATTTTTATGGAAAGAAACAATTGAATACCTACTGCTTTCAGGTATGATAGGTATCAAGAAAAATTTTTATACCGTTAAAATTGTGCATTCACATATCAACAGAAGATTTTTTATCTCTTTGAGATCTTTTCTGTGATTTGTGTATCGCCTATTTACACAATAGATATATTTTAGTGATTGAAAATAGTTATTCTAACTGTATCAAGGATTTTCATTTTCTTTACAAGTATAATACAGTGTGCATATTTTACCTGATTATGACCTGCTTCTCAGATGTTTATTATCCATCAACACAAAACCAGTTGCCGTCATCATCAAAAACATGCTACAATATGCCCTGGAGTTACGATCATGTTTTAAGAGTCTCGATTGTATTGCTGAATCAACAATAGATCAACTTAATTTGCATTCTCTTATAAACTTTTATCAGGTATACTCTCTCACTTTCAAATGCAGAAAGTTGTTTGATTTAAGAGACATTCTCCCTTAATTCATGTTTTTGACCTCAGTATCAACATAAAGAAATTTGTTGACATACTTATCTCGTTTGATTCATTTACCTGTTGGCTGGTGGAATACTCTTGCTTCATATCTTTAATGGATGTGTTTCTGGTTAAACTGCCTCGCCTATAGTTCTATATAATTTATGTGAAGGTGTACCTATCAAATTATGTTCAATTGGTCTTTCAGTAACCAGGTAGTCATTAGTCTTTAGTTGCATTGTACTTGCTAACTGTCATCCTTACCATGTTTATCTAAATCTGGTGAATTCAATCCTAATTGACAAGCTCATCCTAACAAGGTCCTAATTAACAAGCCCCTGTCAAAGATTCTAACAGATTGGAATTTAACAAGCTCATTCTTGCTGTATTGGCTGGTTTATTATGTTAGTAGGTGTTGGAATCTGCAAAAATCTTTGCAGTCCTCTGTTAGGCTCTGGTACCAGTTGCATACCATGGAGGCTGTACATTTCTTCCAAATCTCAGCAAGTTTCATGCTTTAGCAGGTTATACATCCATCATTTTTATGACTGTCTGTCTTAATACAGGTTGGTGCAATTAGAACAAAGTTGGAGAGCAACATCAAAGATTTGTATATATTGCATTCGAAGTCTTCAAAATATGGAGAGCTTGGTCTTTCCCGTTTCTGGGGGTATTTAAACTACAATGAGTATCACTCTTCGACAACCAGCAAGGACATGGGATGCTTCTATTTTTGATATGGCTTCAAACCAAAGATCAAGTTTGTTCTGCATCTTCTGGGACCTGCTCACCTTTCGCAGCCCTCGGTGACAGGCTCAGTAGTCTGTTTCTTCTTTTTGACAAGAGGTGCATTGCTTTACTTGCATCTGCAGTGCAAGAGGAAGCACCGTTGAGCCCTGTTGGTAGATCTCCTAAGAGCAAATTTTTGTCCTTCTGGAAAACTAATTGGAGCCATGTTTTACTTTTTGAGTATTTGATTGAGTTTGGATGCTTGAAGATGGCTTGGGAGTTTGGATTGGCTTCTACATGCAATGGCAGTCATTATTTTACGCACTGAATTCGGACACTAGACATGCAATAGTGGAGTGTCGATTGGAACATTGCAAGATGGAAAATGCTTTTCATTAAAAAGAAGCAGCAGCTATCTGACTTGGAATTTCTTGTTTGTAAAAATAATCTAAAATCTGAAAGTTGTAGAAATTGGGCATGGAGAGTGGATTTGCACTCTTATTAGGTCCTCCGATATAAAAAGTTGTGAATTTGGAGGTGATGTAAATATGGTTGTATAAGCTTGTAGTTTTATTTGGTTCTTGTTGTGTGGCAACCGGACCTGTCAAACATTATGGATCAGTTCGTTTGAATATCTCATCTGTGCCTTTTCTTTCATTCTTTTTTATCTGCGGCAACAGGAACCGAGCAGACACCATGCCTTTTAGGGTGTATGTGGTTGGGAACTTAAATTTACGTTTGCATGAGGTCAAGCAGGACAAGCCAAATTATTAGTGTTTGATGGTGTGGAGATAATATTGTAGAGAAGCCTCAAAAAGTGACCCAACCAAAGCAGGTGGCGTAGAGAATCTGGAAGCAAAGTGTGGACCTCCAAAGGGCAGACAAGAAGAGACATGGCCTTGGGAAGAGAAACAGAGCTCATTGATTAATGAGCAGCAGATGAGCCCATGGGATGGCAGACGACTCAAGTCTAGTCTTCGCTCCGTACACCGTCGCGCCATTATTGGTGCTTGCTCCGGAGCGTTAGCCTGCTCGCTTTTTTCCTCTCACATCATGTTGTCTCTATTCTCTAGCGTAGTGGGGCATCTCGACCGCATTTAAGTTTTCCAGTTATTGATCCAACGTCCCAGATAAATTTATAATCTAAAATAAAAAATATATGTTTTTCTATTTTCACCATAATTAATCCAAAATATTGATTTTTTATCAAATTGTTTATATATACGATCAATTTGTCTTAAGTCTTCGGTGTGAGCCTGCGAGTTTAGGCAGACCATACAAAGAACCACCGAACTACGCATGCAGAGGCCTCAAAAAGTGGCTTCCGTATAGAGCCACTTAATTATGGAGCTCGCCGCGGTGAGCGCGGCGAAGGGCGCCGTGCAGGTCCTCCTGGGCAAGCTCTGTGATGTCCTCTCCCAGGAGTACCTGCTGCTGCGCAGAGTCCTTGACGAGGTCCAGTTTATCAAGGACGAGCTGGAGAGCATGACGTCCCTTCTGAGGGACGTCGCCGTGTCCCCGACGCCAAGCGGCGGCCACAGCAATCAGGTCATGACCTGGATGAAGCAGGTCAGGGAGATATCCTATGACGCCGAGGATTGCATCGACACCTTCTTGCACCGCGTCACCCGGCGCCCCCCCTCTATTTCGTGCCTCGGCTTCCTCAACAAGGCCATCCACCTGTTGCGAACGCTGAAAGTTCGCCAAGACGTGGCCGAGGAGATTCAGTCTCAAAGCCCGTGCTCGGGAGGCCAGCGAGAGGCGGTCGAGGTATGATCTCAGCAGTGCAGTACCGTCAGTTTATGGTACTAATGCCCAAATGGACAGCACCGTCGGTTACTTGGGCTCGGAGTACTATCGTCCTCCTCCTGACCTCTACACTGACGATTCACGCCTCGTCGGTATTGAGGCCCCAAAGGAGGTGCTCATCAAAAAGCTACTGGATGAATCGCCGGTAGTCAAGGTGCTATCAGTTGTTGGGTTAGGTGGGTTGGGCAAAACCACTCTCGCCATGGCGGCTTATCGAAACACAGAAGTCGCGGAGAGGTTCAGCCGTCGGGCATTCGTGCCAGTGTCCCAGAAGTTCGACCGCAGGGTGGTTCTGCGAAGCATACTACAACAAGTGGCACGCGAAGGCGAAGTACAAGCGGGGGCGGAACAACATCCTCTCAAAAACATTGAGAGAGACGACGACAGTAAACTCATCACTGAGATCACGGGGCAGTTGAGCGAGCAGAGGTTTGTCTGGCATTTACTTCCTACTCGATTGTTCTTTTCTATTTGTGATTTTAGTTCTTTACATAGTATTTGAGAACTGATATAAAATTATAATTCTATTTATAACTTGTTATTAATGTAATTTATGTTTTGGTTGTATCTGAGTAATTTATGAATCTATTGAATTTTTTTTGGATTTGAAATTAGAATTTGAATTTAGTATTTCAGTTCAATTCATGGATCCAAACGGATAAAAAATAAAAGAAGATAAAGGCACATTCGACCCCTCTTTTTTGCGCAAAGACACATTATGATTATTTCATTTTTCATTTTTAAAACAGTAAAATTGGTTTTTCTATCTCACGAACTAATTCAAAGAAGTACTTGTGATAAATTTTTTTTTATTTAAATATATGATGTAACATATAATATGTGCATTATTGATATGATAGGTTAAAACTTTTTCCTATGACATCAGCCACATTTCACCCCTCTTAACTGCATGAGGCATGTCATGTGAACTCTCATAATGTTTTTCATTAATGTGAATTCTATGTTTTTTTATAAATGATTCAGATTAAAAAATTAATTATAAAATTAATCCACAATTATAAAATTTTACAAAAATAACATATCACACCTGTGAGCATAGACACTCGACGCAAAAAAGAGATTTTAATCGTCGGAGCGGGGATTCGAAACTTGGCCAACGATATGGGAGCGACATAAACAGTTGGGCTAAGGCTTTTTGTTGATGTGAAGAATCTAGCTATTATAATATATATATATATATATATATATATATATATATATATATTTCCTGGTATCAGAGCCCGGCCGTCCGAGTCAGCCCCGCCGTCTTTTCGTCCGGGGGGAGGGAGGAGTTGGTATAGTAGGTCCAGGCGGAGATCCCTGTTGGCTTTGTCGGGGGTTCCGAGGTAGCGTCGCCCTTTTAGCCGTGTGATAGGCGTTTGGTGGGTGTAAATCGCGAAAGGAACACTGCAAAGGAACGAGGTTGATCTTAATTGTGGGAATTGTCCCTGCCGTAGACTGGAAACTATCCATTACTCTCTCTTCTGTACTAAAAGACGTCTTGGTTGATTAGGACTCTGAGCACTGCTATTAGGGCTATAGCCTCAAGCAGGAAAGGTCCATTAAAACAATGTCGGTTAAAAGTGGTTCTTCTATATGTTTTGAAGATGCGGGAAAAAATATTGCGAATTGGAAGACTTCCAGGGAAACTACTATTAAATCTGATTTTGAAATAGATAAACCTCTTCTTAGACTTGAGTTTGCTCTACCTAAAAACAAAATGAAAAAAGAAAGATTTTTCAATAAAGTTAAAGAACCTTTTAAAACTAAAATCAGAGATCTTTGGTATGCTGATATGATAAAACAAAAAAGAAATATATTTTTCTTTGACTGGTATGAGGATTCCTTTTGGATTCATGTTGAAGATCATTTATATGAAAAACCAGATCATACTTCCAAAAAGGAATTAAAAAATATTGATCATTCTGAACCTCTTCATAACATCTCTCTTGAAGATCATCTTCCTTCTGAGCCTGTTCAGGTTCTAAAAAAAGCTTGTTCTTCAAAAGAGTCAGAGGGGAGCACCCTTCATAAACCCAAACATACAAACTCTTTATTAGAAGAGAGTGTCCTTGATGAACCTATACATACAAGTCATCTCTTAGATCATCGAGGTCTAAAAGAAATTTCTTCAAATACTCTTGTTAACTAAATAGAGGTGGTAATTAGAGACTTGTGGCAAGAAAATCCCATGATTCTATTTAACAACCCAGTTAACTATCCTATGAAAATAGATCATGCTCTTGACCAAAGTATCAATTCTCTTGTCAAAAACACCACTAGAGCTACTCCTTGGTATCAAGGCAATATTAGCAATTTTGGAAAAAATTATGAAGGAAACAATAAAATATTGATTGATGAAGAACAACTAATTGATATAAGATGTGCAATCATATTAGAATTTAGAGATATTAATAATAAGGTTTATATTCTCTCTAAATTATACATTGGGAAGCAAAACTTCATAGGAGAATTTAGTCTCTGTCTTAGAGCTCAAAAAGAATGGTATGATTCTAGAAAAAAGAGAAACAGAGATATGAAGCATAAAAATGATATATGTTTTAATCTTAAAGAACAATCTCTATTGTGTTTGGACTCAAATGATTGGGAAATTACCTATAATAGACAATTGTTCACTGTAAGACCAGAAGAAGTCCCTGATGAAGGTATTCAGGTTCTTACAAATATTGAGCAATTTATATTAGATACAATTGATTCGATTCAAGGTCCAGGAGAGAAGAGAAGTCAATTGGAAAAATATATATCCTTGATCAAAAGCCCTAAGGAGTTAGATAAAAGGTTCATTCATAATAAATAGTTTTTCAGCTTAGAAAAAGACATTCAAAAGACTTCAGATTTTAAAGAAAAGCAATTTTTGCTCAACGATCTGAAGAGAGAACAAAATGTCATAAAAAGAGAATTACAAGATCTTAAAAGGAAAACTCATATTTTGAACTCTCATAAACCTAGTACTTCTAAAAACATTTTCCAAAATAATTTGGGATTAAAAGAAACTTCTGAAGATTTTGTTGGTTCAATAGAAAAATATTTCAAACAAAAGTGGCATACTGAGATTTTATATAAGTTTCCTGATGGTCATATCTTTAAACACAAAACTCTGATTGACTCAGGAGCTGATGTTAATTGCATTAGAGAAGGTATAGTCCCTCTAAGATATTTTCAAAAAACTACTCATAAAATTAATGCAGCAGATGGTAATCCTTTAGAAGTGAGGTATAAAATTCCTGAAATTCATGTTTGCATTTCTGGAATTTGTATCAAAACATCCTTCCTTTTAGTTAGAAATCTTAGACAGGGAGTTATCTTGAGAACACCATTTTTGTCTCTTATAAGACCCTTTTTGGTAACTACTCAAGGTATCCAATTCAAGACTAAAGGTAAGAATGTTACTATCAAATTTTGTTCAAAACCTAGGGAGACTATGTTAAATCAGCTTAGAGAAATCATATGTTACAAAGAGCAATTCATTCAGCAGATCTCTTCAGAGATTCAAAATATTAGGATAGATAAAATTCTTGATGATGTTAATTTTCAAAAGAAGCAGAAAACTTTACATGAAAAGTTTACTAAAGAAATTTGTTCTGATCTCCCTTCTGCTTTCTGGCATAGGAAAAAACATGTTGTAGGTTTGCCTTATATTTTTGATTTTAATGAAGAAGATATTCCCACTAAAGCCAGACCTATACAAATGAATAAAAGGCTGCTTGAAATTTGCAAAGAAGAAATTGAAAATCTTTTGCAAAAAAATCTGATTAGAAGGAGCTCTTCTACTTGGAGTTGTGCTGCCTTTTATGTTGAAAATGCTGCTGAAAAAGAAAGGGGTGTGCCTAGATTAGTAATTAATTATAGACCCTTAAATAAAGTACTGCAATGGATTAGATATCCTATCCCAAATAAACAAGACCTAATTAGGAGAATTCAAGGAGCTAAACTTTATTCAAAATTTGATATGAAATCTGGGTTTTGGCAAATTCAGATAAAAGAAGAAGACAGATATAAAACTGCTTTTACCACTCATTTTGGGCACTATGAGTGGAATGTCATGCCTTTTGGTTTAAAAAATGCACCTTCTGAGTTTCAAAGAATAATGAATGAAATTTTCTTGCCCTACACATCTTTTATCATTGTCTACATAGATGATGTTTTGGTATTTTCTCAAGATATTGATCAACATTGGAAACATCTAAATACTTTCTACAAAACTATTATGTACAATGGCCTCGTAGTATCTGCCAGAAAAATGAAACTTTTCCAAATTGATATTCAATTTTTGGGGTATAGAATTCGTTTTGATCAAGTCACACCTATTGCTAGGGTTATTGACTTTGCTGATAAATTCCCAGATGAAATAAAAGATAAAAAGCAACTACAAAGGTTTTTGGGATGTTTAAATTATGTTTCAGATTTTTATGAAGGTCTTGCTAAAGACAGAAAAATCCTGACTGATAGATTGAAAAAAGATCCTCCTGCCTGGACCTCGAGTCATACTCAGGCAGTTAGACAGATTAAGAACAAGGTTAAGAAATTACCTTGTTTACACATATTAGATCAAGATGCTCTCAAAATTATTGAAACTGATGCCTCAGACATAGGCTTCGGAGGTATCTTAAAACAAAAGATGGGAGCCTCTGAGCAATTAGTCAGGTTCACTTCGGGGACTTGGAATAATGCTCAGAAAAATTATTCTACTATCAAGAAAGAAATCTTGGCAATTGTCAGGGTCATCTCAAAATTTCAAGGAGAACTTCTAAATAAGCAATACCTGCTGCGAATCGATTGTAAAGCAGCAAAAGATGTCCTTCAAAAGGATGTCGAAAATCTGGTTTCAAAGCAAATATTTGCTAGATGGCAAGCAATATTATCATGTTTTGACTTTCAAATTGAACATATTAAGGGAGAAAATAATTCACTCCCAGACTTCCTGTCTCGTGAATTTTTACAGGGACATGGCCCCAAAGAGGGATATATCAACAAGTGGGAGGCCGGTTGAGTACTCCCCAAGCAAACAAAAACCCTCCAACATATATCCTGAGAGTTCAACTCAAAAACCCTCAATGATGCCACAAGATTTTGGGCATACATCTCAATATATTCTCAAAACAGAGGAATATATATTGCCTCTGGAATTCAATGATTTGAATCTTGGTCTCAAAAATATTATGACCAAGTACTTTCCAAAACAATCATATTTTGTGCCTAAATCTCCAGGCAAAGATCAAAAATATTATGAAGCAATCTTGCTTGAAACTACAAGTGCTCAAATATATCACACTATGGGGATTGACAAAGAAACAACATATACCAAGTTACTCATCAATAAAATTATAGATTTGGAAGAATGGGATACCGCTTCCAACTCATATATATCTAGATCACTTTATTCATATAGTCCTAACAAATATAATTATTGGGACTATCAAGATGCATGGCAAAGTGTTCTACTACTTCAAAATATTCAAATGAAGCATTCATGGTTTATCCGCTTCAAAGAAAAATTATCCAATATACCACTATGGTTCTTTAAAAACTTCTGGCTCAAGATAGGGGCTATTTCAGAAATTCTTCCAGAAGAAGTTATGAAGAAGGTGGCAAAAGAATCCACCAGAGATCTGAAGGAATATCCTTTTGCCCTAATGCAGTTCTGTTCAGAGACAGGGATGCCTTGAATCATGAAGTGGGAATTGGAGTTATGTCACAACCAATTTCCGGCTGCCATAATAAGAAAATATCAGGTAAAATGGTGGGATAAGTTTGATATAAAACCAATTGTGCAAGGAAAAAGGAACATAACAAAGTCCCACAGATCTAACATGATCAACCTAAAAGAAAAAATTACAAAGGAATTACTCCTAAAGAAACCAGGACTATCAGAAGCTGAGCTGCAACTTCAAGTCTACGAAACAATGTTCAAAATGATACAAGAAAGTCCACAACCATTAGATTCAAGGGCTCCATGTCGAAGCTTAGAAGATAAATTCTCACAAGCCAGTGACTCCGGAATCTCTTCTCAAAAGATTAATTATTATTCCATCTTTAAGCAAGAAGATCAGGAGGAGACATCAGATTTTATTACCTCCTTAAAGGATTAACAAAATCCGAAGATGAAGATAAAATTTTCTTTCATGAAGACTAAAATATTCTAAGATACATCAATAATGGAAACATGACAAGATGTAAGAGTCAAAAGGTATTCTACATGAAGACAACCTTGACAAGACATAAGAGTTAAAAGGCACTCCACTTGAAGACAAGAAGGATAAATTATATGGCAATAATATTCAAAAGGACAAATTATATGAAGAAACTATTGAAAGAGTCCTTCCCATGGATTTACATACATCCAAGACCCCTATAAAAGAACAAGTTGTAGAAGAGAAAGAACAAGTTTTGAAAAGGAAGTTTTGAAGGAGAAGTTTTAGCAACAAGTTTGAGAGAGTAAGTCCACAAGCATAAGTGAGAAGAGAACACCACCCTCTTCCATTTCCACTCCACTTCCACCTCACCTTCCACTTGTAAATAAAATCTAAGTAGTATTGTAAATAGGTTTGTACTAAATAAAGACTCTATATAGAGAGTCGTAGTGTGTAAAATCTGTACAAAACTGAACGCATGTACTGAACTTGAACGTTTAACCGAACGTGAATCTGTACGTGCGTGAAGGTAGCAGAAGCACTCGCCTTCTGCCTTTGTAAGTATTATGCTTCCTTAATATAATTGTGCCTTTTGTATATTTCTGTTCTTATTATCTCTTTACTTTTTGTTCTAGTTTACTGTTTTTTATTACTATTTATTTTCTACTGTTTATCTTCTTTATATTACATGTTTAATACTATTTATCTTCTTGCATTGCATGTTTAATATTTCTTTGTTTTCTTTATTTTGCTTCTTTGCATTAGTTTAGGTTTTCATCCTTGGTTTCTGAAAATAGCAATAGATCTCATATCTCCATTGCTATAAGGAAAATATCCAGGCACAGGTCTGGTCTATCTCGATAAGGTAAGGCTAAGGTAATGGTTCTAATATAGCAATGGAGATATGAGATCTATTGCTATTTTCAGAAACCAATGATGAAAACCTAAACTAATGCAAAGAAGCAAAATAAAGAAAACAAAGAAATATTAAACATGCAATGCAAGAAGATAAATAGTATTAAACATGTAATATAAAGAAGATAAACAGTAGAAAATAAATAGTAATAAAAAACAGTAAACTAGAACAAAAAGTAAAGAGATAATAAGAACAGAAATATACAAAAGGCACAATTATATTAAGGAAGCATAATACTTACAAAGGCAGAAGGCGAGTGCTTCTGCTACCTTCACGCACGTACAGATTCACGTTCGGTTAAACGTTCAAGTTCAGTACATGCGTTCAGTTTTGTACAGATTTTACACACTACGACTCTCTATATAGAGTCTTTATTTAGTACAAACCTATTTACAATACTACTTAGATTTTATTTACAAGTGGAAGGTGAGGTGGAAGTGGAGTGGAAATGGAAGAGGGTGGTGTTCTCTTCTCACTTATGCTTGTGGACTTACTCTCTCTCAAACTTGTTGCTAAAACTTCTCCTTCAAAACTTCCTTTTCAAAACTTGTTCTTTCTCTTCTACAACTTGTTTTCCTTACTTGAGAGACTCCTTTTATAGGGGTCTATGTAGATCCATGAGAAGGACTCTTTCAATAGTTTCTTCATATAATTTGTCTTTTTGAATAGTATTGCCATATAATTTATCCTTCTTGTCTTCAAGTGGAGTGCCTTTTGACTCTTATGTCTTGTCAAGGTTGTCTTCATGTAGAATACCTTTTGACTCTTACATCTTGTCATGTTTCCATTATTGATGTATCTTGGAATATTTTAGTCTTCATGAAAGAAAATTTTTCATCTTCATCTTCAGATGGTTGAGCTAGATTCCCTTGATAATAACATTCGTCTGGAGGAAACCAGTTTTCTAGCCATCTCACCATGGTTCTGTAGTTTTGCAGAGTATTGTTGTCATCGTTATATTCTGGTCTTATAATGTAATGAAGATTTTTGTTTAACCGAATATCTCGATTAACAAATACCCTAATTATTTGGTTCTGGAAAATCATTTCATAGTCAGGATCTATCTTGACATGCTGCTCGAGTTCAGAGGACTCCATCCAGTGCCTCCATGCTTTGTGGATTTTTTCATATGGTTGGTTCAGTATTTCTTTGTCTTCTTCTGTCAAATCATAGATTTCTCGAAGCGAGCTATCAAATTTTCCTTTCAGCACACAAATGTAATGATTTGCGGGTCTCAAGGGCTGTTGGAATTTTGGGGGAACTGAGCGAAAAAATATTTTGTAGCGACCTCGAAGATCACTTATGTTTTCACAAATTCTTTTTACTACAAATCCAAGATCGGATTGTAATATTTGATCTAGTGTTCCTTAAATGGCCCGCAATAACCCTTGATCTAAGAGAGTTTGGAGGAAAATAGTTTCTCTATATGGACCTATCTCCAAACCTCTAAATTGTTTTAGATCTATCTCCGCCCTTAACACCAAAAAGTGGTGTTTTGGTTGGAAACAGATAGTTGTATCTATGGTAAAGAGAGGAATAATCTCTTTGTATAGAGTTATCCCATGAGGATCCTCTTTACCCAAATAAATATCTAGAAAATAATCTTGAAGTCCCATAAAGACTCCCAATTGTCTCTCTTCAAATTTTTTCCAGATTAAGTCTATAATGTCTTTACTGAAGTAGGACATTTCTTCGTCTGTTTTGAAACTTAATCTAGGAATTAAATGTTCAGCTGCAGAGTTATGCATGACTTTTTGATGTTTTATTATTCCCTTATTATATGTTAATCTATCTATAGGGAATGATTGAATGGATGAGTGCAAGTTTGATGACTCTTCATGTCTACTAGTATGAGGTGACTGATCTATAGGAATTTTCTGTGATCTAGGTGTATGATCTTCTGGGCTATATTCTCTGCATGAGGATGCAAAGTAATATGCCAATGCATTGAGTGCTGAGGCCTTGTTTGAGGCAGATCTAGATTGCCAAATTAAGTTTAGCAACCCTTGTTGTATTGTTGTAGCAGGAAAATTATGATTAAAACAGCTTTGTCTCCCTCGAGATAGTAGTGGCAAGTTCCATGTGCTGAATTTTATCAACTGATTGCCTTCTGGCTTCTCCATTTTCCTGAAAAAAGGATTATCTTGATGATCTATAAATATATTTTGAACAAAATGTTCTTTGTAAGGAAAGACTTTGTCCATATGATCTAGAAAGATTTCTTCTGGCTTGGAAGAGAATATCATTTCAGCCCATTTGCCTTTTATTTTAAACTGAATACTACTATCAGTTACCAAAAATGGTCTAATAGTTGAAAGAAATGGTGTCCCTAAGATAACACCTTGTTTGAGATCTTTTACTAAGAAAAAGGAGGTTTTGATGCAGACTTCAGAGATACAGATATAAATTTCAGGAATCCTATAACTCACAATCATAGGATCACCATTGGCTGCATTAACTTTGTGTGCAGTTTTCTCAAAATATTTTGAAGGAAATATTCCTTCCCTGATACAATTTATATCAGCCCCTGAATCTAACAAAATTTTATGTTTAAAAGCATAACCATCAGGGAATTTGAATAGGACTTCTGTATACCATTTTTGTTTGAAATATTTTTCAATAGAGCCAATAAAATCTCCATCATTTTCTTTAAGCTCAGGCCCTATATTAGGAATGTTTTCAAGATTATTTTGTTTGTGAGATTCTAAAATTTGCATTTTTATTTTAAGATCAAACAATTCTTTCCTGAGAATATTTTGTTCTTGCCAAAGATCCTCAATTAAAAGCTTCTTACCAATTCCTCTAGAGCTCCTGATCTTTTGAAAAACCTCATCAATAATGAAGAATTCATTATTTTGGTTTGATCTTACCTCAAGATCTTTGTTTCCACTGATCATGGAAATATATTTTTCAAGCTGACTTCTCTTTTCTTCAGAATCCTGAATTGAATCAATTGTATCCAAAATAAATTGCTCAAAATTTGTTAGGACCAAAATACTTTTTTCAGATTCTTCTTCTGAAATATCCTGCTCATAACAAGAACATTCACTGTTTTCACAGCAATTTATATCAGAAGTATAGTCAGCCTCTGAATCAATGTTATTTAGAATTTCTTCTAGTTTTCCTTTAAGGTCCTTGGGATCTGATTCAAGCAAAGCTTGGACTTTCTTTTTAAAACCATTCTTGTAGCATCTATTGGCAGTATGGCCCTTTTCTCCACACTTAAAACAAGTAATATCTTTGTTTTTATCTTTTCTGTTGTGGATCTTTTTAGGTTTTCTTTTCCTATATCTGTCATTCTTTGGGTGTCTGTTATTAAAGTTTTTTGCTTGGTTTCTTCTTTTTTCATAAAGATCTTGTTGGAAACCAAACTGATAACAAAAATCTCCTAATTATCTTTTTCCCAACATTTTTTGTCTTTTAAGTTGATCCTTAATTTTGAGATCATTACAAAGATCAGCCCCAACAAGCTGAATTTTTTGAGTGATTCTTCCAATATCTAGAGACTGATAATTGAGACTACCTCCTCCTTCTTTTCTTAACAAATTTCTTATTTTTTCAGCAAATAAGGGAGGTAGGCCAGAGATATATTTTTCTTTCCAAAATTCTTGATTGGGGTCAGGAAGAGTGTAGAGTTTTGATAAAAATGTGTCTTTGTACCATCTAAAATCTGACATTGTTTTGCATCTCAAATTGATCAGTTGTTCTCTAGTCTTTTCGTAGATATCATCATAGTTTCCCGCAAAATGATAGACAATGTTGAATAAGAGGGTGGTAATGGCATCGGGGGGATTACCCGGCAAAGCATTTCCTTCCGGATCAATCTTAATGGCCCCTAAGATGTTTTCTTTTTGCTCAAGAGTAAGATAATGATCCCACCATCCTCTAAGTTGACCAGAGAAACCTGTGGCAATCATGCCTGCCACCTGTTTATCATTGTTGCTATTGACCCTACAGGCATTAGCGTACATAACCATTTGATGACAAAGGGTAAATATTTGATATTCAGTTAAACCATCAAGATTCCATTCTACAATTTCTTTTCCACTAAAAGAAACCATAGAACTGACCTGAGGCATTTCTTCAAACTGCAAGTCTGCAAAGGTTGGTCCAGGATAATAATTTCTTGTCCTAGAAGTGAGTGTGACAGGTTTAAAGGCTGAAATCTTGTTTACTAATTCATTCTTATCCTCAACTTCACCATCAGAAATATGATTGATAGTTTTGTAAACTTTTAGGCTATTCATTCTGTTGGTTAATTCAGAGATAAGGTCTTGTGAGCCAAAAGCCTTTTGTTTTCCTAATCTGGTATTAGGATCTAAACTTTGAGGAATGAAAATAGGTAAAGCAGAATTTGAGCTAGAAGGCATATTAACTTTTACTTCAGGTTTATTTTGTTTGCTACCTTCTACTAAAATATTTTCAATCCTATCAGTTTGTTTTCCCAAAGCATGCAGGGAAACATTTGCAAAATTTTGTTGTTCCATAAGATGACTAACATGCTCTGTCCTAGCAGGCTCTACTAAGGAAGTTTTGTTCATAACCTTAAGGGGACAGGCTTTGATATTCTCAGATATCTGAACAGATTCAAAAGGAGGATGAATTGATTCCACCATTTCTCCATTAGAAGTCTTCCAATCAGTGGAATCCCTTTTGATAACTGAGACCTGTTCTCTTTTTTCGAACAGATAATCTTCAACATGAATCCAAAAAGAATCCTCATACCAGTCGAAGAAGAATATGTTTCTCTTTTGTTTCATCATATCAGCATACCAAAGGTCTCTAATTTTAGTTTTGAAAGGTTCTTTGACTTTGTTGAAGAATCTTTCTTTTTTAATCTTGTTTTTAGGAAGATTAAACTCTAATCTAAGAAGAGGTTTGTCTATTTCAAACTCAGGTTTTTGTGCAAATTCAATGACATTGACTTCAAAATCTGAGACAGAAGGCTCATAAGTGCCATCTTCATAAGTGGCAAAGGCGACATTTTGAGGCTTGATTGGTCTGCTCTCATATCTCATGGAAGGTCTTGACTGAATGAAGGCTTTTCTTTGTGAGGAGAAAACTACTTCAACATCTCCATCTGGGGTTTCAGTCAAGGATTCTAACTCAGTTTGTTGAAGAGGCTTAGGGTCAATAACTTGGAAAAGAGTCCATTTCTCAGGGAGAGAGATTTCATCCCATTTTAAAGTTTTTGGGGTTATAGAGTTGTTTTTGGGATTGGCTTGAAGTAAAGTTGTTAGACCTTTTGGTGTATGTTGTTTGGCACAAGGGGCTAATGTTGTCATGGCTTTATAGTAAACTCGATAAGTAACAGAGATATTTTCACTACCAGGTTCAAGATCAAAGCCAGATGTTTGGAGATTTAAGGTCAAAACCTTTTTGATATTTGCATCTGTAAGAGAAACAGAAAAATCAGGGAAAGTATTGAAAAACACTGGCCCATTGCTAAGACTAGCTTCAACTAGTCCTAATAAAGAGTCAGAGAACTTTTTATTTCTGGTGTCTCTTAAACAAGCCAGAACAGAGATATTTAACCCTTTTCTGGTTAAGGATTTGATTGCAATTTGGACCAAACCGATATGCAGATAATTATATTGAGGGTTAGCTCTAATACAGTCGATTTCATTTTCAGATAAAAGATGCAATGTTTCATGTAAGGAACTAATAGAAAGTGTTTTTTCAATTGTTTTTATATAATAATCAGATCTTAAACTAAAGGCACCTATATGATATATTTCTTTAATATTAACCTTGGGTATCTTCCAATTTGCAATACTTTTCTCTATATCTGCAAAGCATATGGAAGAACCATTTTTAACCGATATCGTCTTAACAGATTTTTCCTGACTGCTTGAGGCAATCGCCTGATTTGCAGTGCACAGAGTCCTGATCAGCCAAGACATCTTTTAGTACAGAAGAGAGAGAGTAATGGATAATTTTCCAGTCAACGGCAGGGACAATTCCCACAATTAAGATCAACCTCGTTCCTTTGCAGTGTTCCTTTCACGATTTACGCCCACCAAACGCCTATCACACGGCTAAAAGGGCGACGCTACCTCGGAACCCCCGACAAAGCCAACAGGGATCTCCGCCTGGACCTACTATACCAACTCCTCCCTCCCCCCGGACGAAAAGACGGCGGGGCTGACTCGGACGGCCGGGCTCTGATACCAGGAAAAGTATTGAGATCTATTGCTATTTTCAGAAACCAAGGATGAAAATCTAAACTAATGCAAAGAAGCAAAATAAAGAAAACAAAGAAATATTAAACATGCAATGCAAGAAGATAAATAGTATTAAACATGTAATATAAAGAAGATAAACAGTAGAAAATAAATAGTAATAAAAAACAGTAAACTAGAACAAAAAGTAAAGAGATAATAAGAACAGAAATATACAAAAGGCACAATTATATTAAGGAAGCATAATACTTACAAAGGCAGAAGGCGAGTGCTTCTGCTACCTTCACGCACGTACAGATTCACGTTCGGTTAAACGTTCAAGTTCAGTACATGCGTTCAGTTTTGTACAGATTTTACACACTACGACTCTCTATATAGAGTCTTTATTTAGTACAAACCTATTTACAATACTACTTAGATTTTATTTACAAGTGGAAGGTGAGGTGGAAGTGGAGTGGAAATGGAAGAGGGTGGTGTTCTCTTCTCACTTATGCTTGTGGACTTACTCTCTCTCAAACTTGTTGCTAAAACTTCTCCTTCAAAACTTCCTTTTCAAAACTTGTTCTTTCTCTTTTACAACTTGTTCTTTTATAGGGGTCTTGGATGTATGTAAATCCATGGGAAGGACTCTTTCAATAGTTTCTTCATATAATTTGTCCTTTTGAATAGTATTGCCATATAATTTATCCTTCTTGTCTTCAAGTGGAGTGCCTTTTGACTCTTATGTCTTGTCAAGGTTGTCTTCATGTAGAATACCTTTTGACTCTTACATCTTGTCATGTTTCCATTATTGATGTATCTTAGAATATTTTAGTCTTCATGAAAGAAAATTTTATCTTCATCTTCGGATTTTGTTAATCCTTTAAGGAGGTAATAAAATCTGATGTCTCCTCCTGATCTTCTTGCTTAAAGATGGAATAATAATTAATCTTTTGAGAAGATGAGATTCCGGAGTCACTGGCTTGTGAGAATTTATCTTCTAAGCTTCGACATGGAGCCCTTGAATCTAATGGTTGTGGACTTTCTTGTATCATTTTGAACATTGTTTCGTAGACTTGAAGTTGCAGCTCAGCTTCTGATAGTCCTGGTTTCTTTAGGAGTAATTCCTTTGTAATTTTTTCTTTTAGGTTGATCATGTTAGATCTGTGGGACTTTGTTATGTTCCTTTTTCCTTGCACAATTGGTTTTATATCAAACTTATCCCACCATTTTACCTGATATTTTCTTATTATGGCAGCCGGAAATTGGTTGTGACATAACTCCAATTCCCACTTCATGATTCAAGGCATCCCTGTCTCTGAACAGAACTGCATTAGGGCAAAAGGATATTCCTTCAGATCTCTGGTGGATTCTTTTGCCACCTTCTTCATAACTTCTTCTGGAAGAATTTCTGGAATAGCCCCTATCTTGAGCCAGAAGTTTTTAAAGAACCATAGTGGTATATTGGATAATTTTTCTTTGAAGCGGATAAACCATGAATGCTTCATTTGAATATTTTGAAGTAGTAGAACACTTTGCCATGCATCTTGATAGTCCCAATAATTATATTTGTTAGGACTATATGAATAAAGTGATCTAGATATATATGAGTTGGAAGCGGTATCCCATTCTTCCAAATCTATAATTTTATTGATGAGTAACTTGGTATATGTTGTTTCTTTGTCAATCCCCATAGTGTGATATATTTGAGCACTTGTAGTTTCAAGCAAGATTGCTTCATAATATTTTTGATCTTTGCCTGGAGATTTAGGCACAAAATATGATTGTTTTGGAAAGTACTTGGTCATAATATTTTTGAGACCAAGATTCAAATCATTGAATTCCAGAGGCAATATATATTCCTCTGTTTTGAGAATATATTGAGATGTATGCCCAAAATCTTGTGGCATCATTGAGGGTTTTTGAGTTGAACTCTCAGGATATATGTTGGAGGGTTTTTGTTTGCTTGGGGAGTACTCAACCGGCCTCCCACTTGTTGATATATCCCTCTTTGGGGCCATGTCCCTGTAAAAATTCACGAGACAGGAAGTCTGGGAGTGAATTATTTTCTCCCTTAATATGTTCAATTTGAAAGTCAAAACATGATAATATTGCTTGCCATCTAGCAAATATTTGCTTTGAAACCAGATTTTCGACATCCTTTTGAAGGACATCTTTTGCTGCTTTACAATCGATTCGCAGCAGGTATTGCTTATTTAGAAGTTCTCCTTGAAATTTTGAGATGACCCTGACAATTGCCAAGATTTCTTTCTTGATAGTAGAATAATTTTTCTGAGCATTATTCCAAGTCCCCGAAGTGAACCTGACTAATTGCTCAGAGGCTCCCATCTTTTGTTTTAAGATACCTCCGAAGCCTATGTCTGAGGCATCAGTTTCAATAATTTTGAGAGCATCTTGATCTAATATGTGTAAACAAGGTAATTTCTTAACCTTGTTCTTAATCTGTCTAACTGCCTGAGTATGACTCGAGGTCCAGGCAGGAGGATCTTTTTTCAATCTATCAGTCAGGATTTTTCTGTCTTTAGCAAGACCTTCATAAAAATCTGAAACATAATTTAAACATCCCAAAAACCTTTGTAGTTGCTTTTTATCTTTTATTTCATCTGGGAATTTATCAGCAAAGTCAATAACCCTAGCAATAGGTGTGACTTGATCAAAACGAATTCTATACCCCAAAAATTGAATATCAATTTGGAAAAGTTTCATTTTTCTGGCAGATACTACGAGGCCATTGTACATAATAGTTTTGTAGAAAGTATTTAGATGTTTCCAATGTTGATCAATATCTTGAGAAAATACCAAAACATCATCTATGTAGACAATGATAAAAGATGTGTAGGGCAAGAAAATTTCATTCATTATTCTTTGAAACTCAGAAGGTGCATTTTTTAAACCAAAAGGCATGACATTCCACTCATAGTGCCCAAAATGAGTGGTAAAAGCAGTTTTATATCTGTCTTCTTCTTTTATCTGAATTTGCCAAAACCCAGATTTCATATCAAATTTTGAATAAAGTTTAGCTCCTTGAATTCTCCTAATTAGGTCTTGTTTATTTGGGATAGGATATCTGATCCATTGCAGTACTTTATTTAAGGGTCTATAATTAATTACTAATCTAGGCACACCCCTTTCTTTTTCAGCAGCATTTTCAACATAAAAGGCAGCACAACTCCAAGTAGAAGAGCTCCTTCTAATCAGATTTTTTTGCAAAAGATTTTCAATTTCTTCTTTGCAAATTTCAAGCAGCTTTTTATTCATTTGTATAGGTCTGGCTTTAGTGGGAATATCTTCTTCATTAAAATCAAAAATATAAGGCAAACCTACAACATGTTTTTTCCTATGCCAGAAAGCAGAAGGGAGATCAGAACAAATTTCTTTAGTAAACTTTTCATGTAAAGTTTTCTGCTTCTTTTGAAAATTAACATCATCAAGAATTTTATCTATCCTAATATTTTGAATCTCTGAAGAGATCTGCTGAATGAATTGCTCTTTGTAACATATGATTTCTCTAAGCTGATTTAACATAGTCTCCCTAGGTTTTGAACAAAATTTGATAGTAACATTCTTACCTTTAGTCTTGAATTGGATACCTTGAGTAGTTACCAAAAAGGGTCTTATAAGAGACAAAAATGGTGTTCCCAAGATAACTCTCTCTCTAAGATTTCTAACTAAAAGGAAGGATGTTTTGATACAAATTCCAGAAATGTAAACATGAATTTCAGGAATTTTATACCTCACTTCTAAAGGATTACCATCTGCTGCATTAATTTTATGAGTAGTTTTTTGAAAATATCTTAGAGGGACTATACCTTCATCAGGGACTTCTTCTGGTCTTACCGTGAACAATTGTCTATTATATGTAATTTCCCAATCATTTGAGTCCAAACACAATAGAGATTGTTCTTTAAGATTAAAACATATATCATTTTTATGCTTCATATCTCTGTTTCTCTTTTTTCTAGAATCATACCATTCTTTTTGAGCTCTAAGACAGAGACTAAATTCTCCTATGAAGTTTTGCTTCCCAATGTATAATTTAGAGAGAATATAAACCTTATTATTAATATCTCTAAATTCTAATATGATTGCACATCTTATATCAATTAGTTGTTCTTCATCAATCAATATTTTATTCTTTCCTTCATAATTTTTTCCAAAATTGCTAATATTGCCTTGATACCAAGGAGTAGCTCTAGTGGTGTTTTTGACAAGAGAATTGATACTTTGGTCAAGAGCATGATCTATTTTCATAGGATAGTTAACTGGGTTGTTAAATAGAATCATGGGATTTTCTTGCCACAAGTCTCTAATTACCACCTCTATTTGGTTAACAAGAGTATTTGAAGAAATTTCTTTTAGACCTCGATGATCTAAGAGATGACTTGTATGTATAGGTTCATTAAGGACACTCTCTTCTAATAAAGAGTTTGTATGTTTGGGTTTATGAAGGGTGCTCCCCTCTGACTCTTTTGAAGAACAAGCTTTTTTTAGAACCTGAACAGGCTCAGAAGGAAGATGATCTTCAAGAGAGATGTTCTGAAGAGGTTCAGAATGATCAATATTTTTTAATTCCTTTTTGGAAGTATGATCTGGTTTTTCATATAAATGATCTTCAACATGAATCCAAAAGGAATCCTCATACCAGTCAAAGAAAAATATATTTCTTTTTTGTTTTATCATATCAGCATACCAAAGATCTCTGATTTTAGTTTTAAAAGGTTCTTTAACTTTATTGAAAAATCTTTCTTTTTTCATTTTGTTTTTAGGTAGAGCAAACTCAAGTCTAAGAAGAGGTTTATCTATTTCAAAATCAGATTTAATAGTAGTTTCCCTGGAAGTCTTCCAATTCGCAATATTTTTTCCCGCATCCTCAAAACATATAGAAGAACCACTTTTAACCGACATTGTTTTAATGGACCTTTCCTGCTTGAGGCTATAGCCCTAATATCAGAGCCCGGCCGTCCGAGTCAGCCCCGCCGTCTTTTCGTCCGGGGGGAGGGAGGAGTTGGTATAGTAGGTCCAGGCGGAGATCCCTGTTGGCTTTGTCGGGGGTTCCGAGCTAGCGTCGCCCTTTTAGCCGTGTGATAGGCGTTATATATATATATATATATATATATATATATATATATATATATATATATATATATATATATATATATATATATATATATATATATATATATATAGACACACATACATATGCATACATATACACATAGATATATACACATACATCCAGAAAATAATACATTTACTAAATTTAGATGTTGTTACACGCTGATAACAGTATATTAAAATAGTCAACTCTTTTTAGAACAACAAAAGACTTTAACCCAATTAGTTATCACGTTCTCATTTAGTTGGCTCGAGTTCGAATCCCAACTTCAATGATTAAAATCCTTTTTTGTGGTCGTAGAGATCTTGTCGAGCACTGGACACTCGACGAGTGCCATGTGACAGTTAGGTTATTTTTGTAAAATTTTATAAGTGTGAGTTAGTTTTGTAATTAATTTTTTAATCTAAATTATTTATAAAAAAAAACTCGTGAACTGTTTTTCGGATGAAATCTTAGACAATCACATAAACCCCGAAGTGCATCTTGGAGCTTCAATTGGTGGTGACATGACAGCTACACATCAAACCCTAGATATAGTGTGTGGACTCTTTGACTCGGTTCACAAAGTAAAGATGTCAATTTGATATTTTTGAAAATAGAACATTAAATTGAATCTTCGGACGAAACAGAGCAATCACGAGGATCATTATCCCAACAAAAGATGATACTACATTCATCTTTTTTTACTTGTCTTCTTGGAAAGAGGAATTTGTATATAGAAGAATATTATTCTATATTTTCAATGTAAAATACAATCATATTTTCTTAAAATTCTCTCGTAACTATTCATAATTTAATGTACATATTGAAAGTTAGATGACAAGTTTCAAATTCAATTTTAATTTTAAAATTTGCAATCAATTTATAATACAAGGTTTGAATTCAGGATTTGAATTTAGATTCAAAATTTGAATATAAATTTCAAAATAGATTCAATTCACATTGATAACAATTTGAATTCAAGATTCAACTTCAAATTTTAAGTTTAACTCAGAATTCAAAATCCTAATTTGAATAACAGATTCAAAATATAACTTTGAAATTTGAAATTTAAATATACTTTGAAATTTGAAATGAATTCAAAATTCATATTTAGATATGGATATAAATTTCAAGTATAATAGTGAGATATTAAAAAAAAAATCAAATTTTGTATATTAGAATTTGAGATTTTAAGGCTAATGATAAGAATTCGTTCGATTCCATTATTCCATTGTAGTTATAATTGAATTCCACGAAATTAGAAACAGAATTACAATTCTAATTCCTAGTACATATCCAAATACAAGAATTTAAATACTTAGTCTAGAATTAAAATTTCAAGTTCTGAATTCCGGACACCGGGGTCCAAACGGGCCTCAGATGTGTCTGCGCTGTGTTTGTGTATAATTGACTTGCTCACTTGCTCTCATGCCATCTATAGGTAAACGTTCCTCATTGCATGCTTCCTGCGCAAAGTTTAGAGAGGATATTTTGTGATGCACCGGGCCGCCTAACCCAGATAATTCTCAAAAAAAAAATTTTCAAATAACCCAAAAAAAAACAAATTCGAAAAATAATTCGGACCTTTTAAATTTTACAAAAATAGCCTTCTGTCGCGAACTTGGGCGCGCGACTAATCTTCAGTCGCTAGCCGGGCTAGCGATTGAAGACGTGGCACGGCACAACGCCCTGTTGGCCAAGGTGCCATGCCACGCCAGCTTTCATGAAACTCTACACTCCCGGGGCAATTAGTATTGTGAAAATTTTGTCGTGTGGTCGCGGTCGAAGGACTTGTGATGATTTCGCTTGGGAATTAGGACTTGTTTGTAAATCTTGAGATTAGGAGGGCTGATTTGAGATCTAATTTCACACACAAGTGTAATTTTATTCTAGGAGCTTATTCAGCAGGAGTTTCGATGAAATTTGACAAGATTCGATGATTTTGGGATAATTCGAAAACATGGTATTTTAGGGTAATTAGGGTAATTAGAGTTTCGGAAAATGGTGAGACTTGAAACTGAGGCCTCAGATGAGATTTTGAAAATCTTACAGAAGAGAAACTTGCTCAGAATAGTGAATGGGAGATACTCCTTGAATTAGATCGAAGTTTGGAGATGAGATGTGGGTTTTAGCCTTTTTAGGGTCCGCGGAAAATCTGAAAAAGGTATAAGCCGCGATAATTTTGGGCTGATTTGCGAAAAGGGGTAAGACGATAAAGTTTTGGTATTGGTACCGTACAAGTACATACTAATTTCGCATTTATACCGTGCTTTTGATACCTAGTTTTGTCTCCTTGGTTTGACGCATATGTACGAAACCAGACGTCTCTGCGCAAAGATGGTAGGTGCAAAAGTCGAAAAGACTAATCATACGAAAACTGAAAAGATGAATTGGTAAAGGCTGAAAAGTAGAAATGAAGAGTCATACAAAAGTAGAACAGTAGAAAAGTGCGACAGAAAACCCTGAAAAGTTGGAAACCTAACAAAAATGTACGACAAAACTGAATAGTCCGAGAAAAGCCTACATCGGACTACTGCCCCCTCCTACCTCTTTGTGGGGGGGGGGAGCTGATACTCCGATGGTGTGTATCGACAGGGGGGCTGACGATCCCTGATGCGCCGCCTCCTCGCTGATGGTGTTTGCGCAGATGGCGGAGATTGGGAAGGCTATGTCGGCTGCGTAGGCGGCGGAGCATCGGCAAGGAAGCTAGGAAGCAGATGTGTCGGCTGCGTAGGATGCTACTGTGTCTGGTCGAGAGGTTGGTGCCATGGAGGAGTATCGAGCTCTTCATCTGAAGAGGTATCGGCAGGCATGAAACCCGTGTGCGGTGGTGAAGGGCGCGACGACGACGGATGGTCCGCTGGTGGCACATGCGGCGAAGGACCCGGCGCCGACGGTGATGGTGGGGGAATCACGGTCAAGTGAGGTGGCAGCAGCACTCTGAAACCGACCAGAATCTGATCGACCTGCCGCTCGACCTCTGAACAATATGCGTACACATCGTCGCTGGGCATGGTGGGTCCGAGGCGAGACCTGACCATCATGTCCCGTGCACCAGCAGAGATGCCGCCGAGGATGTCTAGCTGTGCACATGAATTAATGCAATTATAGAACGATAATCCATGTTAAAGTAAGGTTGCAAAGAGCTAAGGAACTCACAGAAGAGTGGATTCGCCCAGTTAGGCGTCGGTTGTAGCGGTCGTTGATGGTGGCAGGAGGGATGGGCTCATCAGGCGCGACTGGTGGACCGCGCGCCAATCGGTAGATCGTGCGAGGTCGGTACCAGGATAGATAGGAAAAATGGATGTCGTGGCTGTACGGCCTGTGATCCTCGACCGTGCGTGTGTGGGCTCAATCCATCCACTCCTGCACATAGGGCTACTACCGACGAACGAAATCATCCCTTACTCGACCCTTCTTGGATTGCCTGCGGACAAAGCAATTAGTTAGTGAAGGATATATATAAAATAACATGTGAATGTAATGCATATTTGACGTACTCGTGGATATGGTGCGGGATCTGTCGAGGAGGCGGCACGGGGACAAGCTGGCGCAGGCCGAACTGGCGTATAACTCGCTCAGGCGAGTAGCCCTCAATCATGTGCGAGAAGACGAGCAGAATCTAGGTGCGCCAGTACACAGCATCCTGCGTACAAAGAGAAGAAAGCCCGACTGGAGCGACGGATTGGAGGTTCGCGGTGGTGTACGAATCCCAGATGACGCTGTCGTCGAGAAGTAGATCGAAGCCTGTGGCGTACGAAGGATAACAGAGGTGCACCTGATCTGTGGCCCACCTCAAACTCAGCCTAGCCCACCTCCATCCCATCACGGGGCCGTCTCTCGCATCCCCGGTTAACGCGAACTGATCCCGCGGAACCAGCGGTCGACCGATGGGGAAATGCTTGTACGACCACATCTGCAAGAGGATGGCACACCCAGCGAAAAGAGAGCTCACCTGGTCTTTGCTCGTGGCGTCGCACAACCCCCTGTAGGTGTGGCAGAGCACGGCGGATCCAAAACTGAACCGTGGCACGTGCCCCAGGGTCGAGTCGGCAATACTCCTGGCGAGCTGAACGTACTGCCGCTCGCAGATGTCTCCGTGGGTGCCAGGGAAGAGCAACCACCCTAACAGGTACAGCAAGTACGCCTTAAGGTGGCGCCTGAAGACCTCCTCTAGAGCGGCCACGGGGAGCGCACCATCGCGCACTGCGCGAAGGTAACTCTTGGGAACTCCCGCGTCCTGCGCAAACCCCCGCTGGCCCTACTCCCTCGAAGCGCTATAGGAAATCTAGGCGCCATGCAGCTCTCTCAGTGGCCGCTGGGACATATATCTCCCCGCAGATAGGCAGGCCAAGCAGCATGCTGACGTCCTGCAGCGTGATAGTGAGCTCGTCAAAACTGAAGTGGAACGTGTGCGTCTCGGGCCTCCACCGATCCACAAGCGCAGTAATGATGGCTCGGTTGAAAGGGGAATCGTCTCGCCCGATCTACCATGCGGGCGAACGGCAATAGTCCGGCCTCGAGCAAATAAGGCGCGAACCGCTCATCTAGAGGCCACATCTCACGCGGTGTCCTCATGCGCATAGCTGGGAGAACGGTGCCCTGTAGAAGGCGTCGAGCACGGTGACGCTCTTGATGGTGCTGTGCAATCAGCTCGGGTAAGCTGATGGTCATCTGTCATACCTGTAGTTGTCACATATTGGTTGAGAAGTTGAAACACTCAGTACATAAACAAACATTCAGTACCACTTACGAAAATTCACGAGAAGGTATTAGGGAAATTAAGTACAACTGATATAGGGAAATTCAGTACAACTCACGACAAAACATTCAGTATTTCAAACATTACAACATTACATTTTTATTTAGGAAAATTAAGTATAACTCAGGGAAGTTGTATTGCTTTAGTTTTGCGACGAAGTATATGTGCCTGCCACCCGCGGGCATCGATTTGTTGTGTGACCAGGCTGCCTGCAAGCGCTGCATCTATGTAGGTCATCTTCACACTCCGCTGCATCCATATTGTTATTTATCCTCCTGGATCGACGTCGGCCGACATAGCCTACGAGGAGCCTCTTGTCTGGGATCTACGTGATGGGATCTTCCGGGGATAGTTGTCGATAGTTTTCCCTCGCTGCAAACCCATTGAAGACACCATCCCAGGTTTTCCACAAGTACTGCAGAGTATAATAGGTTGAGATATACTGCGCCGGATCGATCCCAGGAACAGAGCAGGCAGCGATGACATGCGAGCAAGGAATGTGCAGCAGTTGAGGCTTGTTGCATATGCATTGGGCATCTACATTTGAAATTCGACATTCGTGGACCCGACCAGCCCGCAATGTGCCACGGACATGTTTGTGCCTTAGCCGAATCTCATACTTCCCGTGCAAGCGACTCGGCACTGTGACATCATGTGTCAACGACTTTCTTTTCCGAAATTCGAGGTAATCATTAATCTTTTTGGGCCAGTGTACTAAGGGGTCATGCACAAGGGTTGATGCTGCCAAACTCCTGCTGTCGTAGTACGCTACTGTGCGATAGAATGTCATCTCAACTATTGCAGTGAGTGGTAAACATCGCACACTTTTCAAGATGAAGTTGTACACCTCGGCCAGATTTGTCTTCATGATTCTGTACCGAGCCCCATTTGTGTCGTGAAGTAATGCCCACTTCTCCATTGGTTTGGGCTGAATTCACTGACAAACTGAGACAACCCCGGCGGCTTCCCGCGCTGGTATCGCCACGATCTTCTGCAGCGCCTGCCTGTTGCAATTCCGCCAACGTACCTTCCTCCAGCGACTTCCATATTTGTGAGAACTTTGACTCTTGGTTCTGTTTGTCAAGCCGTTTGAACACGAACATCAGGCGCATAGGAGTCTTAGGATGTAGAGAATTTCCGGGTTATGACCCGGGTTGTACCTGACGAGGATTGACACCCGAGTCAGTTCAAAATAAGTGCACGATTGGTTCAAGATAGATTCGAGCCGACACGTGCCTGGCGGTGCGAACTCAAGACATTTCGAGAAGTACCAGCCCAAGGTCGCAGGCTGTGCGCGATCAGATCGCAGTCTTTACATGATCAGACCGTAGCTAGTGCGCGGTCAGAAGTTCGTATGCTGTGCGCGGACAGAAGGCTGAAGGTGTTTCGCGGTCAGCCAACATTTCGCGTTCAGAATTCTTTCGACCAGGGAATGTGGGATTAATCTATCTCTGCTACAGGAATATCCCAAGTATCCTGAAGATTCTTCCACGTAGAGGAGCAACCGTCAGGAGGTTAATACGTGCAGTTATCCACGAATAACACGTGTTAAATTTGCGTGGGAGTTAAGAGTGGTTCTCCAAACCGCATCTAAGCAACCGTTTGATGCCGTTATGACTTGGCGCTCTTTTGACCAGTATAAAAGGGCGGCATGGTGTATCAAACAGGGGGATCGATCGAGAGATCAAGACACAACATATCTCACTTGAAGAATAAAACAGCCAAGGCTACGGCTTAGATTAAATAGCTTCCATAGGTCTTCTAGGCTTCATTTTATATACTCGTATAGGGAAAACCTTCGCCTGTGAAGGTCTTTTCCCGTTACTTTGTAACTCTTTACTACACATAGTGCAATCCCAACAGGACGTAGGGCTATTACTCCCACCATCGAGGGCCCGAACCTGTATAAACCTCTCTGTGCTCCAGTTCTCCATAATTCTACATACCTTCCCGGAGGGTCACCCTGAAAGGTCTCACTATTTACAAATTCTGCATAAGTTCGGCTAAAGACTCCGAGTCCGAATCGTCGACAGTACCGTTTCTGATGCCCACCGAAGGGGGAAGATGTCCTCTGGTTGAATGATCAATAAAGCTGTGTTTGCTTGTTGCTGCTTTCAGAGTTTTCTTTTGATATTTTTCTTGGATGGTCTGGACGACTTCTTTTGATAAGAATGAGCTAAGTTTGCTCGTGGATGGTTCGGACGACACCCGGGGGTTCCTTATCCCCCCCCCCCCACAGCCGGCCGGAGGGTAGCTCCGCGCCCTGTGGGGGTGACAAAGCCCCCGACTGAAGATGAAGACTTGTAGCGTAAGAATTTTTCCAAGTTAGAAAATTTGAAAACGAGGTTTCCGGGGAAAAACCTTCCGGGAGAAAATTGTCTGGTCGCCGTGAGAATGGGGAGCCGGGAATAAGGTCTCGGGGGAAGAAACATCCGAGAAAACCCGATGAAATTTCTGGAGGTGAGCTTTCCGGGAGACAATCGTCCGGTCGCCGTGAGAACGGGGAGCCGGGAATAGGGTCTCCAGGGAAGAAATATCCAAGAAATCCACAATTTTTCCGGGAGACAATCATCCGGTAGCCGTGAGAACGGGGAGCCGGGAATAAGATCTCTGGGAAAGAAATATCCAAGAAAGCCTGAGATGAGATTTCCGGAGATAAACCACCCGGGAGACAATCATCCGGTCGCCGTAAGAACGGGGAGCCGGGAATAAGGTCTCCAGAGAAGAATGTTCAAGAAATCCATTCCGCTGGGGAGACTATCGACTCTCGGAGGAGGATGTGCCCGATGACAGGTCTAAGTATTTGGGTAGGGGACTAGTCTCCCAAAGTGACTCGTTACCACGGTCCCTGAGGACCGGGTTGCCGCTTACACCCTCAGTCCACGAGGGCTGATTGTAAGCCGCCCTGCAGGCGGGACTTGTTGGGTCAGAGCCCACTTCCTCACGGGGAAGGCGTCCTCGCGGGGAGGGCATCGCCGTTAGGGGCGGTAATGTGAAGAACCTGCAGTGAGACAGTTGAAGAGAAAATCCAGTTGTATTGATAATGAAATGAAATACAATGCCTCCCCCCGCGAAGTCGCGAAAGGGGAGGGAAAGGTGATTACAATGTCCCCCCTCCCCCTCTGGCGTGATCCCTCCGGGGGAGGGGATGGGCCTGTGTAGGCTAGACGTAAAACTTGCGAAGTAAACGCAGGTTCCACGTGTGCTTCACCTCCTGCTCTTGGAGGTTGGAGAGCTTGTAAGCCCCCGAGCCCAGGACCGCGGAGATCCTGTAGGGGCCCTCCCATTTGGGGGAGAGTTTACCCTGGGCTTGGGGGTCTGTGATGCGCTTGAGGACAAGGTCCCCAAGGCGGAAGGCCCTCTCGCGCACGCGCTGGTTGTATGCGCTCGCCATCTCGTGCTCGTAGATGGCGTGGTGGAGGAGCGCTCGGTCGCGTTCCTCCTCCACGAGGTCGATCTCTAGTCGCTGGTTGGCCTCATTGGCTTGGTAAGCTGCGGTCGTAGCTCCGTCTATGAGTTCGACTCGCAGCGACCGGAAGCCAATCTCCGGGGGGAGGACTGCCTCCGCCCCGTAGACTAGGGAGAAAGGAGTACGTCCCGTCGCCCGGCTCGGGGTCGTGTGCATGGAGCAGAGGATGCTAGGGAGCTCCTCTGCCCATGCACCCCGCTTAGAAGCGGCCTGCTCGAGTCGCCGGCGCAAGCCCTGTAGGATTACGCTGTTGACCCTCTCGACAGCCCCATTGCTCCGGGGATGGGTCACTGAGGCGAAGTGGATGACGAGCCCCAGGCCTTCGCAGAATTCCCGGAAATAAGGCGAGTCGAATTGGGTCCCGTTATCAACAGTGATCTCTCGGGGGATACCAAAACGACAAACGACGTTTTTCCAGAAAAACCGCTGAACGGCCCGGGACGTGATGCTGGCCAAGGGTTCTGCCTCTACCCACTTTGTAAAGTAGTCGACCACGACCACCGCATACTTGTATCCTCCGGGCGCTGGGGGGAAGGGCCCTAGGAGGTCCATCCCCCAGCGCACGAAGGGCCAAGTGATGGGGATATTCCGTCGCGCTACAGGGGGGAGGTTCGAACCCTTGGCCATCTTCTGGCAAGCCTCGAACGCGGAGACAAGGTCTCGTGCGTCGCGCATAACCATGGGCCAATAGAAGCCCTGCCAGAGAGCCTTGGCCGCGATGGCACGCGGGGCTAGGTGAGAGCCACAGCTCCCTGCGTGGATGTCTTTGAGAAGTTGGAGTCCCTCCGGCCGTGGGAGGCAGCGCAGGAGGGCGGAAGGTATGCCCGGGCTTTGGCCCGGAGGCGCTTAGCCTTGGTCTCGTTAGGAGGGTCCCCCTCCCTCTTGATGAAGGAGACGAGGGGGTCCATACATGACGGAGTCCGGGTGATCTCGGCGACTTCCGGGACGCGAGGCTCGTTGCCCGTGTCCGGGGAGGCCACCGAGGGCTTCGTGATGATTTCCAGGAAGGCTCCCTTGGGGAGCGATTCCCGGGCGCTTGCTGCCCGGGCCAAGGC
Source organism: Pharus latifolius (assembly GCA_019359835.1). Taxonomy (NCBI): domain Eukaryota; kingdom Viridiplantae; phylum Streptophyta; class Magnoliopsida; order Poales; family Poaceae; genus Pharus; species Pharus latifolius. Next base: position 10,329,834 of record CM033322.1, read on the forward strand.
GTCGGCCCTGTCATTGTCCCTTCGCAGGATATGCCGGGCCTCGAGGCCGTCGAAGTGCCTCTCCATCTTTCGCACCTCCTGCAAATAAAAACTCAAGTTTGCGTCATGGCACAGGTAAGACTTGTCCATTTGGCAAACTACGAGCTAAGAATCTCCCTTCACTAGGAGGCGCGGGATCCCCAGGGAGCGCGTAAGGCGTAACCCGAGGAGCAAAGTCTCGTACTCGGCGATGTTGTTGGTTGCGGGGAACTCGAGCCGCGCCGCGTACTCGAGTTCCTTCCCCTCGGGGCTCCGGGGGACTACTCCCGCACCAGCCCCAGCGAGACACAGCGACTCGTCGAACATGAGTGTCCAATGGTCACTGCGTCGGGGCGGCGCGAGGAGATCTTCGTCCCCGGGCCCGGAGGCTGGAGTCCACTCCGCCACGAAGTCGACGAGGACCTGTGACTTGATGGCAGAGCGACCCGTGAGGGACAGGGAGAAGGGGGCGAGCTCGGCCCCCCACTTCCCAATCCGGCCGGTGGCTTCTTTGTTCCGCAGCACCTCCCCCAGGGGGAGGGACGACGGGACAGTGATGGGGTGTCCCAGGAAGTAGTGGTGAAGCTTCCGGGACGCCATCAGGAGGGCGTAGTAGATCTTCTCCATCTCCGTCTACCGAGTTTTGGCCCCCTGGAGGGCCTCACTCACGTAGTACACGGGACGCTGCTGTCCCCCTTGCTCCTTCACCAATATCGCGCTGACGGCGACCGGGGTCGCGGCAAGGTAGAGGAGCAAGGGCTCTTCTGGAGACGGATTCACGAGCATTGGAGGGCTTGTGAGGTATTTCTTGAGGTTGTCGAAGGCCTCCTGGGCCTCGAGGGTCTATCGGAACCCCTCGAGCCCCCGGAGGATCTTGAAGAATTGGAGGCCTCGTTCCCCCGACCGCGAGACGAAGCGGCTTAGCGCGGCTAAGCAGCCCGCGAGCCGCTGTACGTCCTTAACGGAGCGCAGTGGGGTCATATCCAGGAACGCTCGGATCTTTTCGGGGTTTGCCTCTATGCCCCGTTGGGACACGAGGAAACCCAGGAGCTTCCCCCCGCGCACGCCGAAGGTGCACTTCTCCGGGTTGAGCTTCAGCCCATACGCGCGGAGGTTGCGGAAGGTCTCCGCTAGGTCGTTGACGTGGGCGGCTGCGTGGGCTTTTGACGACCGCGTCGTCTACGTAGACTTCGACGTTGCGGCCGACTTGGTCTTTGAAGACCAGCGTCATTAGGCGTTGGAATGTCGCCCCTGCATTCAGCCCGAAGGGCATGTGGACGTAGCAGAAGGTTCCGAGGGGAGTTATGAAACTCGTCTTTTGCTCGTCCCCTTCCGCCATCCGGACTTGATGGTAGCCCGAGTAGGTGTCCAGAAAGCTCATCAACTCGCACCCCGCGGTCGAGTTGACCAGTTGGTCAATCCGCGGGAGTGGGAAGTTTTCCTTGGGGCAGGCGCGGTTGAGATCGGTGAAGTCCACGCACATCCGCCACTTGCCATTTGACTTCTTCACGAGAACGAGGTTCGCGAGCCACTCAGGGTGCAGGACCTCCCGAATGAACCCCGCCTCTCGGAGTCGGGCGATCTCCCACTTAATTGCCTCTTGGCGTTCAAGGGAGAGTTTCCTCAGCTTCTGTTTGATAAGGGGGGTGACCAGGGGTCAGCGCGAGCTTGTGCTTAATGACCCCCCGGGCGACGCCCCGCATGTCCGAGGGCTTTCACGCGAAAACGTCGGAGTTTTCGCACAGGAAAGCCGTAAGTTGTGCTGCATGCTCCTCGGGGAGCTCCGCCCCGATCCGGACGGTTTTGTCCTCGTCGTCCGGGGACAGCAGGACCTTCCGGAGGCCCCCTTCCGGGCGCGGCTTGGGGAGGGGACTCCCGGGAGGTATCGCCGCGACGTCTGGTTATGGGGGAGAGGCCTCCCCCCCGGGCGCCTTAATTATGTTGACGCTTCCGATTGTGGTGGCGGCACGCTCGTATAGAGTACGGGTCATGTCTTGGTCTCCCCAGACGTTGATCACGCCGTGCGGCCCGGGGATCTTCATGTGGAGGTAGTTTTGATGGGTGGCGGCCCCAGGCAGTTGATCGTGGTCCTCACCATAATCGCGTTGTAGGAGTTGGGGAGGTCCACTACGTCGAATCGGACCATCTCGGTCCGGTAGTTCTCCGGGGTGCCGAATGTCATGGGGAGATCCACCTTCCCAATGGGATGGATCGCCTTCCCCAGGACGAACCCTTGCAAGGCCCTGCCGCGGGCTGCAGAAGCTTCTCATCCACCTGCATCTCCTTTAAGGCTTTCAGGTAGAGGACGTCGGCGGAGCTCCCGCCGTTCACGAGGATGCGGGCCAGGTGGCAGTTGTAGATGGTGGCGGAGACGATGAATGCGTCGTCGTGGGGGAACCGAACCCCGCGCGCCTTCCGCCGTGAAGGCGAGGGGGACGTCCGACCACTTGGGTGGCAGAGACGTGTGCAGCACCCCCACCACCTTGACTTCGCGCACGTACTCCTTGCGCTGGCGCTTAGAGTCCCGCCCGGAGGCGGACCCTCCCATGATGACGTTGATACGGCGCTGGGAAGTTTGGAAGGGTAGAGTTTCTGAAGCATCCCCTTCTGCGCCTGCCCCTGCTGACCCCCCGCGGGGGCAGGAAGGGCCGGAACAGCTGGCCAAGGGGGCAAGGAGGCCGGAGTCCCCCCCCCCACCCATGCTGGACGAGGAACGCTGCGAAGTGCTGCAGCAGCTGGTGGCACTCCCGGGTAGCGTGGGTACTGGACCCGTGGAAGCTGCACCACAGTCCTTCCCTGCCTCTCCCCGCGGGGCCTTCCCGACCGCGGGAAGACTGTCCTCCCCGACCGCGGGAAGACTGTCCTCCCCCATGGCCTTTCGGCTTGGGGAAGGGGCGGTTGCCCCTCGGGGGGTCGCGCGAGCCGCCTCCGCCCTCGAGGACAAAAGTGTCCCGAGGCCGTGGCTCGTTACGCCTCCCCTGCCTGGGGCGTTTGAGGGGGTCCCTGGCCCCCCGGTCGGCGAGGGTCGTAGCCCCCTGGGTCTTCTTCCAGAGGTCGTCTTCCTCCGCTGGAGCGTACTTTTCGAGTACGTTGAAGAGCTCGTCGGCGGAGGAAGGGCAGCTCCGGGAGAGCTTCCGGTGGAGCTCCCCCGGGAAGATCCTGCTTTTGCACGCTTCGATGACCGTAGAGTCGGGGACGTGAGCCACTTTGCTCTTTACTTGGGCGAAGCACTTGAAGAAACTTCGGATGGTCTCCCCCGTCCTCTGCCGGACGGTGTACAGCTGCGAGGAGTCCAGGGGACGCACGTAGTTCCCCTGGAAGTTCGCGCAGAACTCACGTTTGAGCTGCGCGAAAGACTTGATGGAGCCGGCCTTCAGGTTGTAGAACCAGGACCGGGCGATCCCGGTGAGGTAGAGGGGGAAGACGTTGCACTGCACCGTCTCGTCCCCCCAGCCGCCGAGATGGCCGTGGAGTATACCTGCACAAACTGGTAAGGGTCGGCCTCACCGTTATTGTGCTCGATGTGCGGCGGACGATAGGGCCGCGGCCACCGAATGCTCCGAAGTTTGCGGCACAGGGGCTGATTAGCCCCCTGCACTTCCCGGGGAGAGTCCCGGTCGCTGTCTCCTTTGACGGGGGACACGCCCTCGTTATCGGAGTCGGGAAGCGACGCTTCTCTTCTGGGCCGGGGCTGAGTTCCCGGACGTCCGGACTCTCCCCCGGAGATATTGGCTCCTCGGCGGGTCTCTTCCCCCGACCGGTGCGAGAGCGAGGCTCTCCGCGCCGGCGGCCAGGGGGAAGTTCTTCCCCGCGCTTGGGTGAATGCATTCGCTTGACCTCCCTCCGGGAGAAACAGACCTGGTCCACCGGGGGCACCCTCGGGGGCGGCCCCAGGGGAGGAGGGAGCTCATGCACTGTAGCTGCCGGCCCGGAGGCTATCGGGGCCGGCCGGGGGGAGCCCCCTGCGAAGACCCCCGGAACCGGAAAGAGGGAAGCCCCTGTATCATCCGGAACCGGGGAGAGGGCCCCCGCGGCAACGTTCGGAACCGAAGTGGAGGGAGCCCCCGTGGCGACTACCAGAGCCGGAAAGGGGGAAGCCCCTGTAATATCCGGAACCGGCGAGGGGGGAGCCCCCGTGGCGACGTCCGGAACCGGGGAGCTGATGCGGGGGGAAGTCCGCTGAGGCACGGGAGCTGCTCTGTCGACCGCCCCCGGTGCGGCAAACGCGACACGCGGGGCGGGACTAGCTCACGGCACAGGGAAAACCCCCGGCATGTATTGGGCCCTCGGCCCCGGGAATTGGCCCGGAACGGGGTATCCCCCCGGTGCCACGAAGGGCCCGGGCATCAAGTACCCTCCCGGCACCGGGAAGGGCCCGGATGCCGGCAAGGGTCTGGACGTATGACCCGCAGGGGGAGGGTTACCCTGCTGGGGTCATACGGGGCGGATAAACCTCCGGAGACCGGAGGGACCGTCGGGTGACCCATAAACGGGGGCATGGTCCCCGGATATGGGTACGGCGCATATGTGGGGGCCGGTGGCCGCGCCAACACGCGGAGCAGCTCATCCATAGAGCGCTGGGCGCGGAGCTGGCCCTCCACTAAAGCCTCGAGCAGGGCTTCCCGGGGAGCCGGGGGAGCCGTTGGGGGGAGACTGGTCCCGGCCGAGATTCCCGCGGTCACCGGGAGCGACCCGGAGGTGGAAGCACCTAAGTTAAGAGGGAAGGTGGGAGGCGGTACCTGGGTCTGGCCGCCTCCAGGCGGAAGCGCCGGGACAGTCTTGTCCCGGACGGGCGGCGCCGGGTCTCCGAGACCGACATCATCGGGAAGGGCGCGGGCCCTTGTTCTTGGGGGAGCCATGGGTCTTGTCACAGATCCCCACGGTCGGCGCCAACTATCGTGGTATTGTGAATACCTCGGCAAGTTTTGTGGACGATCCTAGCGAAGAAAATGCGACGTGGGTTGACCTGGTGACCGATCCTCTCCCTCCGGAAAAACACAACAAGTGACACGAGGATTTATACAGGTTCGGGTCCCGGTGGGGGCCCTAGTCCTGTTGGCGTGCTCCAGACCGGAGTCGGCTGGGGAGGCTCTCTCGAGGAGAGGCTTCCGGAGCACACCTGTGAGTTTGGCTATTCTAGTAATAATGAATCACTTGTTCTTACAACAGGGGGTACAAGGGCTATTTATAGCCTCAAAAAGAAGCAAAAAGGCTAAACTACCCCGGACGACACCGTCGGATCGAGGGGTAGGAAGGTCCTTCTCCCGGTCAGGTGCCTCGGATGCTTGACAGGTGGCTGCTAATTCCCGAGGCGCTCATCGCGTGACCTGCACGTGATCAAGAACCAAAGACTTTACCTTTAGAGGGGCGACAATGCCCGGGACAGGCATCGGAGGCCACGTCCCCGGGCAGGTGGCGGCGCCTGGGACATGCACCGGAGACAATGTCCCCGGGCGAAAGGCGGCGCTCGGGACATGCACAAGAGGCAATGTCGTCGGGCAAATGGCGGCACTCGGGATATGCCCCGGAGGCAATGTCCCCGGGCGGCAGGCGGCGCCTGGGGCAGACACTGGAGGCCACGTCCCCGGGCAAATGGCGGCGCCCGGGATATGCCCCGGAGGCAATGTCCCCGGGCGGAAGACGGTGCCCGGGGGAGGCACCGGAGGCCACGTCCTCGGGCGAATGGCGGCGCTCGGGGCAGGCACCGGAGGCCATGTCCCCGGGCAAATGGCGGCGCTCGGGATATGCCCCGGAGGCAATGTCCCCGGTCGGAAGGCGGCGCCTGGGGCAGGCACCGGAGGCCACGTCCCCGGGCGGAAGGCGGCGCCCGGGATATGCCCCGGAGGCAATGTCCCCGGGCAAATGGCGGCGCCCGGGGCAAGCACCGGAGGCCACGTCCCCGGGTGGAAGGCGGCACCCGGGGCAGGCACCGGAGGCCACGTCCCCGGGTGAATGGCGGCGCCCGGGATATGCTCCGGAGGCAATGTCCCCGGGCGAAGGCGAGGCAACTTACCTGGACTTGGTCTCGCGGAGATTTCCCCCAACAAGATGTGGTCGTACAAGCATTTCCCCATCGGTCGACCGCTGGCTCCGCGGGATTAGTTCGCGTTAGCCGAGGATGCGAGAGACGGCCCCGTGATGGGATGGAGGTGGGCTAGGCTGAGTTTGAGGTGGGCCACAGATCAGGCGCACCTCTGTTATCCTTCGTACGCCACGGGCTTCGATCTGCTTCTCGACGACAGCGTCATCTGGGATTCATGGACCACCGCGAACCTCCAATCTGTCGCTCCAGTCGGCCTTTCTTCTCTTTGTACGCAGGATGCTGTGTATTGGCGCACCCAGATTCTTCTCGTCTTCTCGCACATGGTTGAGGGTTACTCGCCTGAGCGAGTTATGCGCCAGTTCGGCCTGCGCCAGCTTGTCCCCGTGCCACCTCCTCGACAGATCCCGCACCATATCCACGAGTACGTCAAATATGCATTACATTCACATGTTATTTTATACATAATATCCTTCACTAACAATTGCTTTGTCCGCAGGCAATCCAGGAAGGGTCGAGTGAGGGATGATTTCGTTCGTCGGTAGCAGCCCTATGTGCAGGAGTAGATGGATTGGGCCCACACACGCACGGTCGAGGAGCACAGGCCATACAGCCACGACAACCATTTTTCCTATCTGTCCTGGTACCGACCTCGCACGATCTACCGATTGGCGGGCGGTCCACCAACCGCGCCTGATGAGCCCATCCCTTCCGCCACCATCGACGACCGCTATGACCGACGCCTAACTGGGCGAATCCACTCTTCTGTGAGTTCCTTAGCTCTTTGCAACCTTACTTTCACATGGATTGTTCTATGATTGCATTAATTCGTGTGCACAGCTAGACATCCTCGGCGGCATCTCTGCTGGTGCACGGGACATGATGGTCAGGTCTCGCCTCGGACCCACCATGCCCAGCGACGATGTGTACGCATATTGTTCAGAGGTGGAGTGGTAGGTCAATCAGATTCTGGTCGGTTTCAGAGTGCTGCTGCCACCTCACTTGACCGTGATTCCCCCACCATCACCGTCGGCGCCGGGTCCTTCGCTGCATATGCCACCAGCGGACCATCCGTCGTCGTCGCGCCCTCCACCCACCACACACGGGTTTTGTGTCTACCGATAGCTCTTCCGATGAAGAGCTCGATACTCCCCCATGGCACCTGCCTCTCGACCAGACAAAGCAGCATCCTACGCAGCCGACACATCTGTTTCCTAGCTTCCTTGCCGATGCTCCGCCGTCTACGCAGTCGACACAGCCTTCCCAATCTCCGCCATCTGCGCAGACACCACCAGCGAGGAGATGGCGCGTCAGAGATCGTCAGCCCTCCTCTCGGTACACACTATCGGAGTATCGGCCCCGCCCCCACAGAGGGGCAGGAGGGGGCAGTAGTCCGATGTAGGTTTTTCTCGGACTGTTCATTTTTGTCATACATTTTTGTTAGATTTTCAACTTTTTGAGGTTTTCTGTCGCACTTTTCTACTGTTCTACTTTTGTATGACTCTGCATTTCTGCTTTTCAGCCTTTACCTATTCATCTTTTCAGTTTTCGTATGATTAGTCTTTTCGGCTTTTGCACCTACCATCTTTTGCGGAGACATCTGGTTTCGTACAAATGCGTCGAACCAACGAGACAAAACTAGGTATCAAAAGCACGGTATAAATGCGAAATTAGTATGTACTTGTACGGTACCGATGTCAAAACTTTGTCGTCTTACCCCTTTTCGCAAATCAGCCCAGAATTATCGCGGCTTATACCTTTTTCAGATTTTCCGCGGACCCTAAAAAGGCAAAAACCAACATCTCATCTCCAAACTTCGGTCTAATTCAAGGAGTATCTCCCATTCACTATTTTGAGCAAGTTTCCCTTCTGTAAGATTTTCAAAATCTCATCCGATGCCTCGTTTCAAGTCTCGCCATTTTCCGAAACTCTAATTACCCTAAAGTACCCTGTTTTTGAATTATCCCAAAATTATCGAATCTTGTCGAATTTCATCGAAACTCCTGCTGAATAAGCTCCTGGAATAAAGTTGCACTTGTGTGTGAAATTAGATCTCAAATCAGCCCTCCCAATCAAAGATTTGCAAACAAGTCGCGAAATCATTACAAGTCCTCCGACCGTGACCACACGACAAAATTTTCTCAATTCTAATTGTCCCGGGGGTGTAGAGTTTCAGTCGCTAGTCGGGCTAGTGACAGAAACGCCGCAGGTGGTTAGCGACTGAAAGCTGGCGTGGCACGGCACATGGTTCAGCGGGGCGTTGTGTCATGCCACGTCTTCAGTTGCTAGCCGGGCTAGCGACTGAAGATTAGTCACGCGCCCGGGTTCACGACAGAGGGCCATTTTTACAAAATTTAAAAGGTCTGGGTTATTTTTCGAATTTGTTTTTTTTTGGTTATTTGAAAAAAAATTCTCCTTCCTCTTTCTTCTCCTCTTCTCTTCCCTCTTTCTCTAAACAAACTGAATATTTTCTGGAATTGTGAAAAAATGAAAAGGCCCGTACAGTGAGAGCGACCGGGGAGGATTAAAAAGCCGTTTCAGTCGCTAGCCTGGCACGGCACCTGGCCCAGCGGGACGTTGTGCCATGCCACGTCTTCAGTCACTAGTCTGGCTAGCGATTGAAGGTTAGTCGCCCGTCCAGGTTGGCGATAGAGAGTTATTTTGTAAAATTTAAAAGGTCTGAGTTATTTTTCGAATTTGTTTTTTTTTTTTGGTTATTTCAAAAAAAATTCATAATTCTCAGTCTACACGTCATAACATAAACTTGAACAAAAAAAAAGGCACTTTTATTCCCTCAACAAACGCAATGCTCTGTTCAAGCAGTAATTACACATGTATTCTTGAATAATTGTAATCCTTTATTTCTGTCGTTCACCATAAATTTTTGTTATAATATATTAATAAAAATTACTAAAAATATTATATTATAAAATATTTTTTTGATGACAAATTTATTCATGTCATTTTCATGTAGCCGATGTAGATATTTATAAATATATTAATAGTCAATTTTTTTCAAGAAAAGTGAGAATTGATAACCATTTGAGAGCGGAGATAGTAAGTTTTTTTAAAAAAAAAAATCAGATCTGAGAAATCGGGCCCAAAGAGTGAAAACTCAGTCAGCCCATGTGTGTATAGAATATCAATTTAGTCTCAATTGAAGAGTTCGAGTTTAATTAATACGTACACCATGTCTAATAATACTAATTTCGGCCTGGCTCTTTTTCCTGAAGGGGTACAAACAAGTTAGTATGTGTGTAATAATTTACACACGTTTACCTGCTGAAATAGCAATTCGATTGAATGGACGGGCGCGAGATAAGTGGATTGTTCAGAGATTCAAAATGGAAGATATGAAAGGTATCCCATTCTTAAATTCTCAGAGACCTTAATCGGGCAACTATTCGCACATCATTTCTGAAATCCATTAACAATATGTTAGGATTGGATTGCTAGTTGAGACGATAAAATTAAATCTATGACAAATAAAAAAACATAGAAAAAAGCAAATAGGTTTTTACGGAGTTCGACACGTCAAATATGTCCTACACCTCCGCTTGACGTCCTCGTCAGTTCACTATCAACGACTTTTAGAAATACTGTCGGACTCACCGCAGACCCTTCAAGACGGCCGAACACAACCTTTTATGTTCTAATTCCTGAACACAAACTTTTATGTTCTAATTCTAAAAAGCAACAGTATATGTAATCAAACTATATGATAAAAATATATTGAAGAACATTATGTAATTGATATCTTTGAACTATGCATATGCCTCCAATTTATAGTCTTAGTTTGTTAAAATTCAAATAGAAGATAAATTTTAATAACAAACAGAAATTAATTCCTACCAAACTTGGTTGCAGATAATATGTGTTGTTTAAATTAAATCTTATTTTTTCATATACACGATTGAAGATCAATCAACGAAAATCTTAATTCAACACAAATCATTTTCATTCTTGAGAGGTCATTCCAGCTATTACAATTGTTCCTCGAACACTTACTCCTACTCCCGATATGTTTGTTCGTGACTAAAGTTGTTATATTTTAAGTTAGACATGTCACATCTAATTAGATTACTATTTAATTTATTATTATAGTTAGACATGTTAAATTTTATTAAGTAATTTTTGGTACCGTTGCTGCACTTTTTCTTTTTTGCTAAAAGTGTGGTAATCGAATTGAACACCACATTATTAGGTACACTTTTATCACACTAAAGTAATGGTCACAGACAAACAACTTTAGTTTTACATAAAATGTGATAATGTCATAAGTGCAGCACATGTCTAAACCAATGTGTGGTAACTTGTGGTATCCAACAAAATGATTTCATATATCTCAAACTTTAGGTGTATTTAGCCGAGGTTAAATTTCTCCAATAAACTAGTTTACTAAGGTTCAGCTAAATCCGCTTCCATCAGTTTCAGTTTATTTAAGAATTTCTAATTCAAAAAAAACTTATACTTACATAATAAATTCTAAAATAAGTTATATATTTGAACATATTTTTAACTTACAAATTCATAAACTGCAGTTAAAATTCAGTCCAACACCCCCTTCGAGAACTCCCCATAACTTGTTTGAGCTCGCTCCTTCCAGGGGGCTTTCTTCTTTGCTTTGACCTTGCTCTTTTTTTTGCTTTCGGAAAGTGTATAGTGGAGCTAATCATACTAACTCTAGTGAATGTATATATGGTGGTTCACGTGAAAACATGTTGGACCTTGGAACGGGAGAGGAGAGTGAGGAGGACGAGTAGAGTGCCAAAGGATACAAAGGGAAATGGACAAGAGAACATGTGGGTAAATTTGAGTATTTAATAATTACTAAATTATCTATACCTGGAATCGCCCCGTACTTAAAATATCCTTAGATCTAATCAAACGATTTGATAATTTTTCAAAGACCCAACCAGTCGGTACTTGAAGGTGCCTTCCGAGTACAGTAAAACATCTCATTAGTAAAAAAAATTCTATTCTAATCGAAGAAAAATAAATTTCCTAAACTACGTTATGACAATATTCTCAGCTTGAAAACGTTTAACTTGTACTGGGGATGTCCATTATAATCGTAAAGGCGAACATGTACTTTGGTTAACAAACATATTGAGATCTAGAAAAAAAATTTAGAAACTAAAATATTTTTTAAAAAACTGATGTATTTCAAAGAACCATTTGTATAAAAATTTGTTTGTGCACCCTTTTTAGTTTCTTCCAAAATTGAAATTACAAAATGCATCATTAAAAGAATTTATTTAACCGTCCATGTATATATAGGTACTTGATTGTTCTTGACGATGTGTGGGCATGCAAGTATGGGAAAAGCTTAAAACAATTTTTCCAGACCACAAAGACCACAATAAAGGCAGCAAGGTAATAATTACTCGTAATCGAAGTTTAGCCGACAGCTGTAGCTCCCAGCCTTCCACGGACCATGTTCAACCTGTGGATCCGCTAAAAGATCCAGAAGCCGAGAAGCTCTTCTTCAAAACTGTGTTTGGCTCAGAGGAATGCCCTGAGGAACATTAGAGGGAGTAGCAAAAGATATCTTGAAAAGGTGCGGTGGTCTACCATTAGCCATTGTAAGCATAGGTAGCCTCTTGGCTAGCAAGCATAATAAGACACCAGGAGAATGGACAAGGGTGCGTGACCGGATGGGCTCTGAATTGCAAATGAACCCGACCATGCGTGGCATGCAGCAAGTGCTCAATTTAAGTTATGATGATTTGCCCTACAATTTGAAGGCCTGTTGCTTGTACCTGGCCGCTTACCCTGAGGATTATGAGATTCATCGGAATCCTCTAATTAGAAGATGTGTGGCCGAGGGTTTTGTGACTGCTATGCATGGGCTGAGTGCAGAACAGGTTGCCCAAAGCTACTTTGATGAGCTTGTAACTCGAAACATCGTCATGCCTGTGAATATAGATCCATCAGGAAGAGCCAAGAGTTGCCGAGTGCATGACATAATGCTAGAGATCATCACCTTCAAGGCCATTCAAGAGAATTTTTTGACGCAGATTACCGATGCGGGATACAAATCAGCATCGCACCACGACAAGGTACGACGCTTAACCATCCACGGTGGTGCAGATGCTCGTGAATTTGTAGGGGTGAAATTTTCCCATCTCCGTTCCCTTACATTGTTGTATTGGTTTTCTACCAAACAAGTTGCCTTCTCTCAGATGATGCTGTTGAGGGTGTTGGCCATTGAAGATTATCGTGGCCTTGGTGTGACTCGCCATGATCTAAATGCAATTTGTAAACTCGGCCGGCTGAGGTTTTTAAGTTTTAGGAAAACTATTATAATGCAACTGCCAAGACAAATAGCCAATCTACGAGATCTGGAGACATTGGATTTACGGAATACACAGATGGCGTATTCATTTGTGTACAAGAGAATTTTTTGACGCAGATTACCGATGCGGGATACAAATCAGCATCGCACCACGACAAGGTACGACGCTTAACCATCCACGGTGGTGCAGCTGATAGTGCATTTGTAGGGGTGAATTTCTGTCATCTGCGTTCCCTCACATTGTTGCATTGGTTTTCTACCATTTCTACCAAACAAGTTGCCTTCTCTCAGATGATGCTGTTGAGGGTGCTGGCCATTGAAGATTGTCACTTTGATATGAGTCGCCATGATCTAAATGCTATTTTTAAATTCGGTCGGCTGAGGGTTTTTAAGTTTTAGGAGAACTGATATATCTGATACACTGCCAAGACAAATAGCCAATCTGCGAGATATGGAGACACTGGATTTACGGAATACAAATATCAAATATTTACCTCGGTCCATTACGAAGCTTAAGAATCGAAAGTACTTATTGGTCGCGTTCAAAATAAAAAATATCTCGGGTGCTGGTTCTTGGGTTAGGGCTCCAAACATGCTTCCTGGAATCATCAATATGAGAGCTTGCAGTCATTAGGTTAGTGTGTGGTTTGATTCCTTGAACTTTGATTTGTTGTGTAAGATTGGCAAGCTGGCCAAACTTGAGATGCTACGCGTGTCTTTGTTCTGTAATCAAGGCAAACAGTCTGACATGGAGAAGGGTTTGAGTGATTGTCTTGACCAGTTGAGCGAATCCCTACGCTCTCTTTCAATACAAGCGGTTAAACGGGGTGCCAACTTCTCCCTGTCCTTGAAATCACCTCCCGTGTTCCTCGAAACCTTGCGCCTAAACTTCCTATACTCGGAACATGTGATTGCCAGTAACCTTAGATGGATAACCTTGCTGACTAATCTAACCAAGGTTGAGTTCGTCCACGTGGCATTTAACAGGGAGTTGACTGAGACCCTTGACAAACTACCCAACTTGCTATATCTTTGCATGGAACAGTCATTCTACACGGATAATGATAAACAGCTATCTCTTGAACAAGGCAAATACCCCAAACTGAAGCTATTCATTGTAAGCGAAACAACAGGCATGGACGAGATCTACTTCCACAACGGAGCAGCACCTAATCTACAGAAGATCGAGCTGATAGATCTTGGTGAAACCAATATCTTAGGCATCAGTAACCTTCTTCAACTGAAGTTAATTCGTTTGTTGAAATCGCATCACTCTATCGGCGAGCAATTAAGAGCTGCCATGCATCCGAATCAACCAATCATCATGGAAGAACATGTCAGGACCGCCGCCATGGATCCGAATCAACCAATCATCCTTCCGGCCTAGCAATTAAGTTTATTGTGTGTAGTATACAAGCATACAGCATTTCAAGATCTTTCGAACAAAATTGCACTACTGCTTTCTTACATATAACTTGCAATTTCCTGACTTGCATTTAGTGCACAAATTCAAAATTTTATTTTAGGCAATACCTATGCATCAGTGATATTTTTTATATATACCAATAGAAACCCCATGCAATTTCATTTTCTGGCGTACATATTTCTACTAAAAAGTCAAGAAATTACTACTTCTCATCAATGGTACAGATTAAATATGTTCTTTAAGATTTGGTGAAAAAAATAACTGTTATCAATAGGATAATATAAATTGAATAGCACATATCGCTATTATTACTTCTCAGAAATCGGTGGCACAGATTAAATATGTTCTTTAAGATTTGGTGAAAAATATTAACAGTTATAATTAGGATAATCCAAATTGAGTAGTACATTTCAACACTTCAACAACCAAATTTTATGTATCATAAAACACTTAGGCTCTGTTTGATAAGAGGAAAAAATTTCTTAGGGGAAGAAGATTTCACAAAGATTTTGTATAAATTAAACTAGTATCCTAAATCTGAGCTATAAAAATCCTTTAGGAATAGGTCAGAAATTGTACTTTGAAATATGCCCTTTTAGTTATTTATGCGATAGTGCAGCTCAGCCACTCAACTCTGATTTACTTCAAATATTATGTTATTTTCTTGATAGTGGAGCATATAGGTATTACCCATCATTTCTTATTTCTATCCCAATAAGGTCAGAATTTCTCATTTGAGTCACTCCACTCACGCCCCGGCCAGCCCAGCTCATCTAGGCTCCAGCTTCCGCACACTCAACACTACACCTTACACATAAACAAAGGAGCATCCGAAGTGGATTGGTCACTACCATACGTCTTTTAAACAAGTACCCATCGGTAGAAAAAATTGACAATATTAGAGCTTTTATTTGTAAAGTCTGATAAGTTCCAAATGAAGATTTGCTCTAAGAAAAAAAACATGTCATTATATTATAGTTTCATCTTTGAACTCTCTTTCACGTCCATACCGTTCTAGTCAGGTCCCAAGAAGAGCAAATGTCTGTACATTGGAAGGTTGTATTGGACAATTGGATATAAGTTGCTGGATATTTTTCTTTAGAAAAAGTTGCAGAACGCTGAAGATTGTTTCAGGGCTTAAAAATAAGATGTCTCAGAAGTATGGACTACACTTTCTTATAATGCATTTCCGCTGAAGGGACTTCGGTTGCTCTAAATGGGTATTAAGATACGACTGTTTGCCTATTTCAGATACTAGCTTGTGGCTTTTAGGTCCTACGTGAACTGTAATATGTTTGCTTTTATTTCAGACACTAGCTTGTTGCTTTTATGCCCTGAATGAACCGTATATGTGGCTTTTATTTCAGATACAAAGTTGCTGCTTGCCGCTCTTTAAAATGTAGGTCTTCTTGTGCACATCATATTCTACTGAATGTCTAAAATAAATATGTGATCCTTAGTGGCTTAGTGCTTATCTTACGAAACAGGACTATACATATATCTCTAGTTCAATTTACTCTAATTTGTTCCAGGACATATGTTAATTTCATTGAACACTCTTTGTGGACGAAATCTAGGTTTGGTATCCAAAAGCTTTCCTCCTTTGGAGAGATTACCCAACGGTAGAACAGAAAGGAACTTAAGGAGTAGAGTAGGAAAATAAAGATAAATTAGTCAGATAGATTAAAAAACAAAGAATGAATTAGAGTTTTTATTGTCTGGTTCTACCAAGATGTGTTGTGTGCACGAGTTGTCACAGACCAACAATTATTAGCAAGCTGCTTGTCACCAAAGATGCCATCATATTCACTAATTAATGCTGATGGCTCAATTCTTGAATTTTTGTTACACTAAAACATAAATGTGACAACCAAAAAGAGGTTCACAATTCTAACCTCCGCGGTACCAAGGAAAATTGAACCCAAGATGCATGCAGAGATTGGTAACATATATTCACTAATTTATCGCTCAATTCTTAAAGAGTATTGAACAACAAGTGACTAATTGGCGCAAAGACACCACTTGCAAGAGTACATATGATGATCCATTGCAAGAAGTACCTTGGTATGACTTATGGGGATTCTTCATTGTTAGGCATACCCAAAATCCCTCCAACAATCTCACATTAGGGGCGCCTTTCTCCATCTGATGTTGCTGGTTTCAATTCAGCTGCAGATCCAGGTTGCTTTGGACCCTTTTATTGTTTGCTGGTCGTTCTAGGCCTGATCCAGCAAATGGGTTTGGCTTCTGTTAGGTAATTCTATGTCCATGGAGCACACTTGTTCTGGGACTGGAAAGTAACATCTTCTTGTGTATTAGGTTATCTCCAGTGCATCGGAGTTTCGCGAGGCGCTTCCACAGAATATTCTCCAACATATTCTGTGTCACATGTGCGAAACACCATTCGAAACATCCCTTACTCCAATGTAAAGACGCTTCGCGAGACGCCTTCTCAAACACTCTAATGCAAGGCGTTTCATGTGTGGTCCGCATATATAATATTTATTAAAGATTAAAAAATTGCTAAAATGAAATTCGGGTAATTCGAACACAAAAAAATAAAAGATAGAAACACGTGTTTCTACGGATACGTAGAAACTGACCGTGCTGAAATCGGAGTCTCTGGGGGCCCAGAACATCAAAACCTAACAGCCTAAAACTCAATTGTAAAATATCTGAAACCCGAATACCTTTTTTGCAAAATAGCCAAGATTTATAAATCTAAATCCTTACTTGGAAAGGATTTTTTTGTGATTTTGAAAACCCCGAGGGTTTTGCAATTATGCCATTTCTATTTCGAACTTAGCCGCCGGCCTCTGTGAGGATTTTATTTCGTCTCTTTCTCTCTCCAAAAAACGCGAAGTCCATGCCGCCACCGAGCCGCCGTCAAGCCTCAGCCGATTCAGGCCGTAGTTGCCACCGCCAAGCCTCCACCGAGCTAGGCCGTAGCAGCCGCCGCCACACACGGTCGCCGGATCTGTGCACCCAAGCCGCCACCACGCCCAGTCGAAAGGTGGAGCCCACAAAACACGTGATGGGGTGTTGTGACTGGTTCAATGAGGCCGGTTCGACCGCGAGGCGTCGGTGGGGCCTACTTACAGAGCTTCGACTGACGGTACCTCGCTGGGCGTATTCTCTCTCCTTGCACGATTAATTTATTAAATTTTTGGCGTGGGGCCGTTTGTCAGTGCGCTGAGGCGCCTGTATTGAAGATAGCTTTATGCGCTTCTACAAACAATTAAAATTTGATTGTTTTGGGGGGCTCACCCCCGTTCTATCATTGTGTCAACTGCATCAAAAACATAGAAATTTTGATGTCTGAATATTGATTCTTGGAATGAACTTGCCCGAAACACAATAGAACCTAAATGCGCATCTTTTAGATGATAGAGTCCAAATCCCTTAGTTTGGGTGTTCTGTAAACAATATGATAGTTGTATTATTCATACAAGGAGGCCAGGGATGCATCACACAAAAGTTTCGACATACACAAGATGAACATAACAACATATCGACAGAAAGGTGTACAAAGACTACACCTTCGCTGCGTCGGCGGTCTCCTCCGCGGTGGGCCGGCGAATGAGATCCAACAGCTCATCCCCAGTCCCCGATCTCTTCTTCTCCCTATACGAGTTTCTGGAGGGAGAGGAGAGGGGGCCGGGCTGCGTATCGCGGCGGGAGGGCACGGTCATCTAGGCGGCGGCATGGCTCGCGAACGGTCGCGACCCGCGAGGTCGCCAACGCTCGTCGGCGACATCGGACGGGGGATGGCTGCGTGCGTGGAAAGCTTGATGGTTTTGGGTCCAGTTCGATCTGAGTTTGTGTGTGGTTGGTTTACAGGTAAGTCATTTTATTTCGTTTACGTATTTTGGCATATGCATCACAAAAATACGCTTTGTAAGCCAGTTTACGGAGTAAGGATCAACTAAACAAGTTGAAAGCTACGATCTCCAAACATAAAGACAGCAAAACCGATAGCAGTAAGAACACCAAACTACATTTGTGCCACCTCATTTAATGCGCCGATAGCAAGCAGAGATGGACATACCAAAACTCATGTGATGTCATGGTCTAACATGAGCCGAGTGAAAGAGTATATATATCCTAAACAAGTTGTTAATATAAGCAATGTACTGCATGTATATGTCTACTGTCTGAAATTGACAACCACTACACTCCAAAAGAGCATCCCAATTCCAAAATTTAAGCATGACAAAGGATCAGATAACAAGACAGTATATATTCCTGAAACAGATTGATATCTTAGTGTTCATAAGATGTATTTACCTTGAACTAACTGTAAAAATGACTTCTTTTGGATCTGTCGGTACGCTGGAATATACACCACCAATATTAAGCAAGAAGATGTTTTAAAAAATTGGAACATCTACTTTTATTTACTTCTTGTTATATAAAGGGTGCAACTTTCTTACGTTCATCACAAATTAAATCTACAAATTTAAGCAATACCTCATCTATAGCCCTGCTATTAAAAAAATTTATGTACAAGTTTTACATAAGAAGAGCTAACATCGCTTTTTCATAGTTTCTTTTTTTTTTCAGAAAAAGAGATTGAGAAGACATTGAAAATGCAAGAAATATCCTTATGATTCTGACAAACAATCATATTAATAAAATCTTATGGGCAATAAACAAACAAAGAGACAGACAGACAGATTGATGTTTTATCAGTACTACATAACTTAGATGGTTAATCACTTTTCTCCCAAGAAATTTGTAGTGCCTAATATGAAAATTACATAATATGAAATGACAAAACATTAACAATTTTTGTCATAACTACCATAGGATTCATTCATATGATCAGTGGCCTTTTATCAATCTTTCAAAAGAGATCAAGACATTTTTTCCTGAAAAATATGCAGTACTCCAAATGAACATACATGCCATGAAATATTTAGATACTAGATTGTGAAATATTACTTCACAACCCTAGATCCGAAGAAGCAACTAAATTTGGAGAACTTTGTATGACCACATTAACGTACAGATGTAAAAATCCATTATACAAGTTTACCATAGTGTGATGAAAACTGGTACTGTGCTGATAGAAATCCATGACTACCTCCTTAAATTTGTAAGTATGCTTAGCTTAAGAAAGACATAGTTAGTCTATCAACCTCTTCAACCACTAAAATATTATTGAACAGAACAAAGATCAATACTCCACAGAAAAATTAAGCCCTAGTTCATTTGTTTCCAATATTAATTGAGCATCAGAACACTTACCATATATGTACCATATGTGCTGCAATGCAAGAGATTATTCGGTGGGGATTTTCTGAATGAAGAATACATGAGTGATATTGGTCCGGCTCACGTCTCTTCTAAGTTTTAATAATGGTTGAGATTTGTATGTTCTTTTTTTGCATATATTTTTTTTATATTTCATCAAATGCTCTAGTTTCACATCATATATATACAGAGAAAAATACAAATAGATATAAAAAATAAACAAACGACGCTCTCTAACAATGAACTCAGGAAGGACATGAGCCGAAACAATACCATACCATGTCGTCGTCTTCTTTCTCCATCATCACATCCTTTGGGATGCATGCCTTGTTCCATGGCAGCCAGGCCTAGCTCTTTATATGCAAATGCCTGAGCAACCACAGCATGGCCCTTTAATAGAGGTTTGGTACTTGGTAGTTTCCATGGACAAGCTATGTGGAAGCACCCCTTCTACTATGCGGTATGCATAAAAAATTGCATCAACTGCCCAAGGACCAACAGAAATGTTACATATTAACATTGTTATCCCCACGCTGCAATTTCCTTTTGCTATTATTTTGGGCGACATGAGCCTAGTCTCTTGGCAACCATTTCTGCAATTAAAAGAAAAAAAAATCTTGAGTGATTGTTCATATCATTAGTCAGTATGATGTCTCTAGTTTTTGCATCATAAAAATTGATTTGGCATGTAAACAATTTGATGTTCAATGATTCTTTCGGTCCTATGCATAGTACTCCATTTATGCCTATTATTTATTTTAGTTTATTTTTTTATGAAAAGAACTGTGCATGATATATTGTAAACTTCACCAATTATTAGTGATTTGGTTAAGTGGCGTGGTACTTCATAAGGGATTCAGTATCCAATATTATAACTAATTTTATGTTGAGTGGTGTTTGATTTCATTCAGCTTTCACATCTCATTTACCAATGACGGCTCCCATCAGTATTTTGTGTTTCTGAAATCATTTAGTGTATGTTTAGAATGACGAGTTTTTTTTACTGTTAACCCAAAATTAAAAAATAATTTCGAAATTAACCCATAGTTTCAAAAATTTGCAAAAATGGCCTGCCACGTCAGCTTGTCGAGCTCTGGGAGCTCGACAAGCTGCTAGTCGCACGGGCAGCCTCTTGTCGTGCTCCAGGAACACGACTAAAGCTTGTCGTGCTCCCAGAGCTCGACAAGTCCTTGTCGTGTTCCTGGAGCACGACAAGCTCCCAGTTCAGCCATCTGCAGAATATTAAAATGTCCAGTGCTTATATAACAGATAAATGCCTTAGACCAACCGGCTCGCGCGCTCGCTCCTGAGTCCTCTGGTCCGGGTTCGAATCCCAGTTTCGGCAAATAAATGTTTTAACTTGTCGTGCTCGGGACCCGCGACAAACTGTTGTCGTGGTTGGGGAGCGCGACAAGTGGCTGTCTCGTGCGACTAGCAGCTTGTCGAGCTCCCAGAGCTCGACAAGCTGACGTGGCAGGCCATTTTTGTAAATTCTCGTAACTGTGGATTAATTTCGAAATTATTTTTTAATTCTGGGTTAATAGTAAAAAAAACTCTTAGAATGACAGCTTTTATCTTATTTTTAAAATTTTTTATATATTAGATTTGAGATACTAGTTTAATTAAATATAAAATCTCAACAAAATTCCTTTGTCCAGAGAAATTTTTTTCTAGTACCTAAACCAGACATTACTGTCATGTCTTTTTTATTTGAAGAACGAAGAGAAGCGTCTTTCTTTCGCTCACTGAACTGTTGGAGCTCTCGGCTCTTTCTATGCAAATACGCTATATACACATCCCTATTGGATAGGTTCAGGCATCAATATTGAACAATTGCTCATTAATTATATGGGTACGGACATTTTCTTTTATTTCGATTGTAAGATTAGAAACTAATAATACATATTAAGGTGATCAAAAAATTTTAATTTTTTAATAAGATAATTAATTATCTCAATTTCATTTTCATATAAATCTAAACTATTCATATTATTGTTGAATATTATTGTTGAATAGTTGAGATGGTGAAAAGAAAAACACTTATATCTTTCTTTCTTTTAAGATAAATGATCCAAATCCAATTATGTAGACCCAGAGAACTCTACCATTAGCTTAAACAAATCTTGGTCGTACAAGTACCACGCGACAATATGTACAATAATTCAGCAAGAATCGAGGAACAAAGTACTTCTAGCGAGATGTTTATCCAATTTTGCTCAATCTTTTCAACAAATATAGTCACCTTTCTCACCAATCTCAACCAGTGCTTTGCAGATGCGCTTTAGTCACCAAATCTTTCCAAACACAAATTATTCAGCTAATCGAAATAAAGTCTTCGGGTGCAAACAAAACTATATACACAAAACAAACAAAATAACAACTCACACAAAAAGTCGTCCTTTGAAGAATTTCTTGAAAGTTTTCAGTAGAACAAATTGTTTCCTTTCGACTTTATTATAGTTTATACGCCCTGGCATTCACAAGGAGGATGTCTTAAATAGATCACGAGCCCTCGTGGTGCAACTATATGTATTTAGCTTAGGACGGTATAATTGTCCATGATTAACCACTCTACACACTCAAAAAAAAGTTTCAACGCAATTTATTATGTAATGTTAAAATTTTTTTAATTTTAATTACATGACAACAGTGTCTCAATAACATATTAATTCTAAATTAATACATCAGTTTTATGATCAATATCCTATAATAATATCTTATTTTTACAATACTTTTTAGTTTATTTTCTCAAAAGTATCTTTTTTTCAGCCGACACTGTTTAAAATTCCTTTGATCAGCTTATATGTTTTATGTTACTAAGACTTCAATGCTATACCAGATTGTTAATTTCGTTTTCTACTTCTTACGGATGCGACGTGAGAGGGCTCTTTCAGTTGAGCACGTGAATTTTATTGATAGTGACGTGAGAATTGAGATATGAAGTCTATTTATCTAGCGAAGCTATAATATAGGTAAAAGACATCAAATTTCTAAATAAAAATGAGTTTTTTCTATAAAATATTGATTGTTTTTAAATTTTGCATTTATATGTTCTATCTTATTGGATCAAAATCTTCCACCCTTTATATCTAACTTCTTCAAAATATTCCCTCAACTTTGGTAGTGAAGAGCAGAAACAAAATGATAAGATAATAGTGATTTCACGCAACTGTAGATAGTATAGTGGTGGATAGTAATAATTGTGGAGGTGATGGTAATAAGATTATGTCCAACAGGTTTGGTTCTTGGTTGACTCTTAAATGGAATATTTTCTATCACGTATGCGAGTACTATCTTAAAGCACCAAGTCTCCAACAGTTTGGTTCTTATTTGGCTCTTAGCGTGGGCCCCACACTCCTAACCACCAAGCAAACCCAAGTAAGAACCAAGCCACGCTTGGCTCTATACGATTTGACAATTATATATTCAACGAATTTGTATTAATTCATGAATTTCAATATTAGCAATATATTAACATATTACTTACGAAATTAAATTCGACATTTGCGACAAAAAAAATAAATTCAACATTTTGGATTTAAAAATTGCACTTGACAAAAAAATAATAGATATTAAAATTTAAATAGTGGTACATGACATAATTGCAAATACACTAAAATTAAATTTGCAAACAAATACCTATTACGAAATTCGGTAAGATACTACTCGTCGGTGTTTCCTCCAAAACGTTGCCAAATGTGCTCGATCAAGTCTCTTTTGAGCTGTATGTGCGTAGGTTGAGCACGGATGGCATCATTTCTAAGAAGTACATCTTCGAATAAAGACGTATTTCCAGTGTGGATCACAGGCGATACTACCGTGGATGTGCCCGGATGATCGTTGTAGTCATAGTTCTCGGCATTGTCGTCGCGTTTGTTCTCTATGATCATGTTGTGCAAGATGACGCAAGCCCGCATGATCTTCGCGAGGGTTGACTGTCTCCAAAATCTTGCCGTACCGTGCACAATGGCGAACCGAGACTGCAGAACTTCAAAAGTCCGCTCAACATCATTTCTTGCCCCTTCTTGATGTTGTGCGAACAACCGGGTTTTGGCCGTCTGTGGGAGCGGTATTGTCTTTACAAAGACAGCCTACTCCGGGTATATATCGTCGGTGAGATAATACCCCATGTTGTACTGCCGACCATTGACAGTGTATTCAACACGAGGGGCTTGCCCTTTCATTACATCAGTGAACAATGATGATTGATTCAGTACATTGATGTCATTGTTGGAGCCTACCACACCAAAAAAAGCATGACATATCCAAAGATCATAAGAAGCCACCGCTTCAAATATGATTGTCGGGACTCCATAATCTCCACGCGTAAATTGTCCCTTCCATGCTACTGAGCAATTTGTCCATTCACAGTGCATGCAATCAATACTTCCCAACATACCTGGAAAGCCACGAGTCTCTGCTTGTTGCAGCAAGCGGTGGATATCCTCGACAGTGAGGCTGCGAAGATATTGCCCGCCAAACTTGTCGATGACGCCTTACACGAAGTGCTCCAAACATTCAATCGCCGTGGACTCCCCTATCGGCACGTACTCGTCGATGGCATTAGCGGAGCCACCATATGTTAGCATACGCATCGCTGCAGTGCACTTCTGTAAAGGGGAGAGTCCACGGCGATTAGTGGCATTCCTTCTTTCAGTGAAATAAGGGGACTACTTACCGAGCGCTACGACAATACGAACAAAGAGGGGTCTCCCCATTCGAAATCGCCGACAGAATATACAGTCGGGGTAGACCGAAGAGTCAGAGAAGTAGTCCGCGACGAGTCATAGATGGTCATCTTCGCGGTCTCTCTCAACATATCTTCTATTGCTGCGTCGGCGACGTCCACGGGAGGAAGCAGCATCAAATCGGGTGTACAGACTGGCGATAATATGATCTTCCTCCTCTTCCTCCTTTGCAAAGTCCACCAAGAAATCTTCTATTTTGTTGATGGCATCCTCCTCAGGGTTGTTTGTGCTCGAACTAGAGCTAGACGACATTTTGTGAGTGGTAACGAAGGTGAGTTTGCGAAGTGCTATGCTGTTTTGCAAGAGAAGTTAGATTGTGAGGAGAACGTTCTCAGGGGGGTTGAATATATAGACAAGGAGTTCAACAGCTATATTCGAATGGGTTGGTTCCAATGGTTAGTTTCAAACGACTATATTCCAATGGCTATATGCGAACGGCTATATTCCAACGGCTAGTTTCGAACAGTTATATTCCAACGAATAATTTTGAACGGCTAGTTTTCAACGGCTACATATCAACGACTATATTCAAACGGTTATATTCTAACAAGAATGCTAAATTTAATTCATGTATTAATTAATAAAGCATCGTACATAGATTAACAAAAAAATATACATGGTTGGCTATCCAAAGTAAATTCAAAACATCATAACTAATTTTCGTCCTCTAGGACTTTAAGTTTATCTCTTATCATCTTCATGCCCACCGTATACTCCTCTTTCTGAGCGCCGTCCATGGTGGATTTATCGATGCCCATCATTCTCGGGTATGTTTTGTACAAGGCAGATTTCTCCTTCGACTTCCCCAGGCTGCGCAATGACTCGAACACATGAACTGTGTCCTTCCTCTTTTCGACACGGTCATGGTGATTGTTGATGAATGCATCAAGATCCTCTCGCATTGCCACCGTAGAATCATGCGCTGCATCAATTTTGCTCTTACCTTTGCACTTCGCCTTAGCGGCATCTCGTCCTTCTGGTCGTGTCTCTACTGGTGACATATCATCGTTGTTAGACGATGACATGTACATGCCCGACTCAGACAACTTGCTTCTTTTGTTAGCGGCATCAAGGTAGACTATGGACCACTTAGGTTGCCCACGAACTACCGCCCACCAATGATCCAAGACGAACAAATGACCCATCTCCATCTTGTACATCTCACGGGCCTGCGCCATGAGTTGGTCGTCGGAACGACCGCTGGCATAGACATCTTTCAGTTGAAGCCAAACACCATTAAATTGAACCATTTTTTTATTGCTCTGTTGCCAGTGGTCCTTGCAGTGTTTGGTCTCCCTTCTCCTGTTTGTGGGGACCGTCTCGTTGAATGCCACTGCGACATTTGCCCAGTACATATCTCACTTCCTATTGTTTACATCAATAGTATCGAGCGAATTGCTGAGCCATGAACTGTGTGTTGTCAAAAAAAAATATTGAATAAAGAAGTGGTCCCTCATAGTACTCTTGTACGAAAATCACCGACTTACCAGTTTTAGGTCATCATCGGTGGACCACGGTAAGCGCTTCGTCTTCTGGCTAGCGTCGACGGTAGCATTGGTGTTGGTGTCATCGATGACAACTCCGGTCGCCAGATCAGGTGGAGCAGATTCTGGAGTGCCGTTGTTGGAGACAGACGC
The DNA here is from genome assembly GCA_019359835.1 of Pharus latifolius. Taxonomy (NCBI): domain Eukaryota; kingdom Viridiplantae; phylum Streptophyta; class Magnoliopsida; order Poales; family Poaceae; genus Pharus; species Pharus latifolius. The sequence continues at coordinate 10,355,257 of CM033322.1, forward strand.
AGAGTACGGTTGAGGTGGGGAAAACTGCGTACAGGCCGGTGGCATACCAACAAAATGAAAATTTTGGCTATACTGTGGGGACGGTGGGATTGTGTGGCCTTGTGGTGGATATGGACGATAATTTTGATGGTACTATAGATATGGCTGGTAATTTGGTGGATACGGCTGGTAATTCGATGGCTGCAAAAAACCAGGTTGCTGTTGGGTGTTCTGGCTTTCGGTGTTTTCGCCGGGAGAATGGGAAGAGGCAAGCCAGTTAACGAAACCGCCCGGTGGATTAGAATCCATGTCGGATTTTAAAAAAAATTTGCGAGGATTTCGAATGGTTTTTGTTGTGGATGGATGGAGATTTTTGTGTCAAAATAGCTCAACAACATGCTCTTTATATAGGAGAGGGTTGACAAAAATTTCTGGAATTTTTTTGGGATTTTTTGCTATTTTGTACTATTTTTTAAGCCCAAAACATTAAAATAATCACAAACGGCTATTTATAACAGCTAATTTCCAACGGCTGTTTTTTGTGAGGCTGACAGGTGGGCCACGACGAAAAAGGGCTCAACGGTTTTATTTATTGCACCCACTCACTTACATACGGGCCCGCGAGGCATTGGCCCCATCTGTCATTTGCTCAAGGTCAAAACGATGCGGTCTTCAACGCGTTTACATTTTTATTTCGACACACTGGTTCAATTTTTCCTTTACTTAATGACGCATGGGGCCTAAAGAAAGGTGGCCTCACTAGTCAGTGACGATGGCTAACGCGTGTGTGCGTCAGTGACGCCAACGAGGTTAGCGCACTCACTCGTTTTACAAACTGGTGGGGCCCACGCATTTAAAGTCTCTCACGCGGTTACCGAACACGCAGTCACTGACATGTGGGCCTTTTTATTTTTTGGACCCACATGTCAGAAATAATTTTGGGCGGGTTGAGAGGGTTGATTTATTCGTTGGTGGGACCTGCAAACCGCGTCTTGAAGTGTCGCCTTCGTCTCCAACGCCGGTGCCGCGGTCGCCTCGCGCTTGCCCGTCGTCCAACTCCGCCCGTAGCGCACGCGCGTCCCATCGCGCCGAGGAACCGCCGAGCACGCCTCTGCCACGGTCGACGCGAGCCGGCTTTCGCGCTGCCGTTGGAGGTAGCCTAATGAAGACATGTGGTGTCATGAGGCGCTAACAATCAAGATGGAAACATGTGAGGCAGTAGGTGGTGATGGTAGAGGAGGTGGGAGAGATACGAAAGAATTGTGGGATGAGTTGAAGAATATAGTCAAGAAAAAAATGATAAATTTTTTGGGGATTAAAAACCTAGGCACCGTCAGTAAAAATTCCGGAAGCTAGACTATGATTAGCAGATTAAACAAACGCAAGAAGAAGTTCAAACCTTAAACAAATACAATTAGTACACGATTACAAGTTTAAACTCTCCCAGTAATAGCAATGGCATCAAGACTCCTACTAGGATACGCCGTCGAACAAAAATTCCAACCATAAATACTATGGCCATCACAAATCGCAACACGCCAAACGAGCTAGAGTACACTACGAGAATGGCCCACAAAAGCCCATTAGGCCACAACGAGCAGGAGGCGGACGCAGGGCCCATCTTTTACCCACCCTACTTTGCTCGCAGCGCCCAACCGCCCCAAGCCTACCTCTACACCAAAACCCTAAACCCCGACCCCGACCTCCCGCATCTCGCCGACATGGCCTACAGGGCCGACACAGCCGCCGTCGCGTCTGGCTCCGGAGGGGAGTGGGACGACGATCGGCGACGCTTCTACACGCCGTCCCAGCCCGTGGGCATCAGCCTCCCGTCGTACCAGAAGCTCTACGACCTGCCGACCTCGCCGGACTTCCTCTTCCAGGAGGAGGCGCGCCGCCATAGCCGCACGTGGGGCGAGAACTTCACGTTCTACACGGGATGCGGGTACCTCGCTGGCGCAGCGACCGGGGTGACCGCGGGGCTACGCCGCGCGGCCGCCGAGGCGGAGCCCGGCGAGTCGGCGAAGCTGCGCGCTAGCCGCGTGCTCAACCAGTGCGGCGCCGCGGGGCGTGGCTACGGCAACCGGCTCGGCGTGATCGGGCTGCTCTTCGCCGGCATCGAGAGCGGCGTGGCTGGGTTACGCGACGCCGACGACTGGGCCAACACGGTTGCCGCAGGGCTCTGCACCGGGGCGCTCTACCGCGCGGCGTCCGGGCCGCGGTCGGCGGCCGTCGCCGGCGCTGTCGGGGTGCTCATTGCAGGCGCCGCCGTCGCAGGGAGGCAGGTACTTAAGAAACACGTGCCAAATCTTGGCTTCTAAATTGACGGCCTAAGTTAGAGGTATTGTTTATGTAAGCAGCTATTATATGATGAGTTTTACTTAAATTTTCGGAGCTTTAATGTTAATTGGCTCAGTGCAATCTGTCGAATGAGCTCATAGGAAGAACGGTGGTATCTCAATATGTGTACGTACTATGAATGTTTAAAAGCTGATGCTTTATTTATCCCTTCAAAAGTTCGATGCTTTGTTTGGAGTTTAACCCCTAACTGTGTGGTGTTGATAGAGATGATGGATTGCATGCATGTATGCAATGTGATGTGAATGTTTAGGTTAGTATCATGTGTACTGAAAATGGTCGTCCTGTGATTGGTGTGTGCTATGCTTCAGCAAGATTTGGGCTATCGTGATTGTTAAAGTGTAATGCAAACATTACCACGACCTGTGTCGTTTGCAAGTGTGTTATTCCAATTAGGTATCTCTGCAGAATCTCTTAATCTCTTCTAGGAATTGGAAATTTGGAGTCACCTAGTCGTTTCTTTTGTGGATGAGTTGCCCATGCTTGCATTGTGTGGTGGAATGCTGCGGCTCAAATTTTTCTGGTGGTATCTACAATCTAGATAAGCTTACAATGGAGTAAGATAGAACAGTAGTAAGCCATCTTGAATTTTATTATGTGACACGAAACAAGGACCGTGTGCTATTGGTTGCGATTTAGTTTAGTGCATTCCGACTGATATCCCGATTTTGCGCCTGATTGCTATTGGCTGATCTCCCATTTGCGTCTTGTCTCAATTTTCTCTGATGGATGTGGTTAGTGATCATTGGCGTTAGCAATAGATGCTTCTGACTTATGTTCTGGCCTGAGATACCAGTATGAAAGAAAACATCTTGTAACTCAACTCCCAGACTTAAAGGCAAAATCCAGCACCGTTAATTTTGTCCTTCTAATACTCACCAGAACAGTCATCTGCATTTGAAAATCAACTTAAACCCACAAGCAGTGGATGAAAATGATAAAAAATATTACACCCTAAGCATCATATCAATTTTTTCAAGGGAAAAAAAACTATTTGCTGTTCTTTTGTTATTTGGTTTGCTAGGTTTGAAACAGCTGGTCCTGCTCTGTCATCAAATGATAACAACACAGTGCGTTAGTCAATTGTGTATAAGAATTCAGTAGAAGTTGTACCATGTTTTCTTGGACAAGAAGAGCATGCATGCCTGGTGCCTGGTGTATACGATAGGTCAATTCAGTAATATGTTTTATCAATTGAATTAGGACAAACTATTTAGGAATATGGTTTGGAATGTACGAATTCAGTAGAAATTACATCCAACTCAAATTCGGTTTTTGCATGAAGGGCGTAAACTCCAATTTCGGTTTGTGCTGTCAAAGCACACCTTCAAAATTCACTCTTGCAAAATCAGAAATACCCCTTCAAACAGCTTGTGCGCAGAGCCAACAAATACGTCTCAAAACCGCCGTTTACGTACAAAGGAGCCTTCATGTTTGGTTTGTCCTTCAAAACTTCCTTACGTACATTAGCAGCATAACTGCACTCGTTCACATGTGGTTTACGCGGACAATTCTCTACGCCTCCAGACCACAACCATCCCGGAGACTTTGACGCGGACCTGGACGAAACACCGGCTGCGTAGGCGAACCACGATTGCACGCAATGTTCTGTATAGCAATAACAGATCATTCACCCTAGTACCTTACCGCTCGATACTTAGTATGCGGTCTAATATGTGGGGTTTAAATGTTTAGAAAGTGTATATATTTATACATACAATACTATAGCATAATGCTAAATCAATAAAGAAATACTCACTCTGTTCTTATAAAAGAAGGTCGTTTTAACTCCATACACAGTTTTTAAAAAGTGAAATAAGATTATATATCTACTCTTAGTACTTGTAGTTATCATGATAAATGTGTTGTTTGTATGTAAACAATTAATGATTAAGTTGAGTAATAGTTACAAAGATATTTTTAGAAGATAAGATTACATTTTACCTTAGAATGATATTTTTTTTTTATAAATTTTGCTCTCTAAAACAATATTTTTCTAAGAACAGAGAAAGCATACTTTACAATTTATTAATGAGTCTAGACATATTATTCTATACCAAGATGTATTATATTTTGAGTATATTATATGTTTACATAAAAATAAATAATATATACATAACAACAACTGATGAGGACATCTCTAGCACTAGTAGCACTAGTGCTCAACTAAAGGAACATACATGACCAATCACTCGAGTGAGAGCCAAACAACTACATCAACAAGTGATTTTGTTCTTTAAAGAATCAAATTATGATGAGAATATGCTGCTATCTAATAGCTCTTGTTTAATATTGATTAGATATAAAGAGGGAAAGCATAACAGGAATGACATAGCCACGTATGGGCCAAAAACCTTCATCAAATCTGGTCGTACACTTACTGAGTACAAAGAGAATTTCTTAAACTTTTCAACAAGTCCAGGATCACTCGATTCCGTCAAAGACTGCAACCGCTATAACCAAAAGAATTTTGCTTGGCCTGCAGTTTGCCGACCAACGTTCGATCAGCCACTTCGACCAAGCACCATTCTCAGCACAGAAGTCCAATTGGATTGCATGAGTACTTGTTGGAAAGGTATTGAAAAGAGCTTTCCAACAAATCAAGAATCATTAAATTCTGACATCGTATGCAACCAGGAGACCCAAAAGAGTAACAACTGCACAGAAGGAAAAAAGTCCAGTCCGAATCCGAATCCGAATCCGAATCCGAGAAGATTAATTCCAGACTTCTTTTATCTTTATAGTATGTTAGAATTTTTATTCCATTTTGAATTAGATTCAGATTGAAAGTTTAGTTTAAACCTTCTATCTTTTGTAAATACCACCCTCTATAAAAGAGAGGTATGGTCATAGTTTTAAGACAAACACGAATTGAATACACAAATATTTTATGAGAAGTTTTTACTCTTGTTCTAGGGTTTGTGCTTAAAAGCCGCCACATAGAATTGAGAGTTATTTTTTTTACCATTGTTCTTGTAATTTCTTAGTTGATTGTAGGAACAGTGCGTCTACTTTTGCGTGGTCAAATAAACAACGATCAAAGCATGTGGTTGGGCGAATTCTTTTATCGCAGGTTGTTGTATTGACAGTGGTTGGCGCCATCGGTTTGTCAGATTACACGAATCAACGAGTTATCAACGATCCTACATCGTGAAGATCGGGCACCCCATATCAACAACACATAAACGACCAAATATCATAGCGGAGTAGTGGATCTACAACTAACACTTAAACAGACACACAAATGGTCTGAGTGGCATTGATTTACAAAATTCTAGAAACTTGAATGCACATTACCTCGACCAGTAACAACTAGAGGTGAGCAAAAAGCTTAAAAACCAAGCTAAACCAAATCAAACCGTCAAAATATTGTTATTTGGTTGGTTCTTCAAAATCAGTTTTTTGGTTTGGTCCAAAAATATGTGAAATTTGGTTTTCATGATTCAATTCAATTGTTCTACTCCACAAACCAAACTAATCGAATAAACTTAGTAGTGTGTGTAACTCCTCAATCTTTTTTTATTTTGCCTTTCATTTTTCCCCTATTTTACTTTGAGAGTAGTGATAATCTAATATATTTGTCTTTAAGTTGTACAAATTATATATATTTTTTATCTAATACTATTAATACAATTTTGTATAGAAATTGTATGTTAAATATTTTATTATATTACTCATAATCAAACTACTTTAATTAGTGTACCGAAAACCATTTGAACTGGACCGAGTTTATTCAGTTAATGAGATTCGGTTTTGGTATTTACTACAGTTAATTCGGTGGTCAACATTACAAAACCAAAACTTTTAATTGGATTAAAAAATATTGGAAAACCGAACCGAGCAAATGCTCTCGCCTCAACCCACGGTGCGTCCATGCCACGGACCAACAAAATCCGTCGGTACCGTCCGCGTGGCCGGGCGCTGCAGCCGTGGGAGAAGCACGCGGCGGTGGTCAGCCTCCCGCGCACCGACCTCACACCACCACCACCACCACCCCCACCCCCCCAACTCTTCGGCTTCCTCCTCACCTGCCTCATCAGCGTGTGCCCTTCTCCTGTCATCTGTTCATTAAGATTTCTTATCGGGACACATTACGGCGAACCAAAACCTTGTGAACGCCATGATCCAAACAGAATTGAAGTATATAGGTAGTGCAACATGTGCTGTAATTTCGTCACGCTTCACTCCAATTCATCAAAATGTCTGCTCGCACTCTTACTTGATTCTAGAACTCACCGAAATCTGCTCTTGTAAAGTTGGGCATATGTTTTAACCATCGCTGCAGTTTGCAGTTGGGTATAATAGGAGAGACATTGATGAGATCATGAGACAGATGAAGGCGCAGAATAGCGTTAATGCTTGCTCAGGTCAACAAGCTTTGATGGATCGACAACATTGTTTCTAGGTCATCGGCTCATCGCTGATGCTGTAATATCAGTTTCTGAGATATCAATGGCGAATCTCAAATCTCCTGAGGTAAGCATCCTTCAACTTTGCAATAATTAGTTGCAGTTTATCAAAGTTATTGGTCAATTAATTGTAGGATCCAAACCAACTACTCCAAAGATACCATTGGAGAAAAAAGAAAACATGTCAATGCTGACTTGCAGAACTAGGGTTCTGTCTTCTTGTTCCATCATGATGAAAACTGATGCAAGTTTGGTCAGATGTTGCCATTTAACATACATATCTGCTTCTTGAGCATTTTCACTTTGCATAATGTTTTCAACCAGTGTAAAATTATGTTCTTCCATAAAATCACCATGTCTTATCACTTTTAGATATGACAAATGGTACTCACTATATGTGGAGGATAAAATGAACTTTGACACGCCTTACCAAATCAAGCACTATACCATAAAAGTAGTTGGACAATGTCGCAAGTTTGTGAGTCTTTGTATAATTCAACTCGTGATTAATGTATCCTAAATGAGATTGGGGTCATACAGTGCAACGAGTGTCTCCTCACACATGAGACCAAAGTCAGAACCGTCGTGGTGCAAATCATGATCAAGCAAGGGCCAGATTGAGTCTCAGGGTCCCCATGGAAGAATTTTCTCACATTTTATAATTGAGACGGGATTAAGGGAAAACGATGAGCTAATATGATGCCATAACCAGCATCGCTGCATCACAACAGAGTACAGACAGTGAGACAGATCCCTTTGGGAAGGTCAGTGTTGAAAATCCAGAATTCTTCCGGTTCTTGGAGTTTAGCTTCTTGTCATCATCTCTTCACTGCACTCAAATGTCAAAACTCAAAAGGCTTGTGGGATATGATGGTCTTCTACTGTTTCTCCAACTTTATCTTACAATGGCCAGTTCACAAAGCATGCATGATGCTGAAGCAGCAGAACGCTGTGATGGCTTTTGTTTCGGCCACCGTACTTTTTCCCTGCGATATAGTGTACTAGCCTCATCATGGCAATAATTTGTACTTGAGCTGAATTTTTGTCAAATTCACACTTTTGGGGATGTGGAAATGGTATAAGTTTTGACAAAATCCCCTCTGTTAATTAGCAAATACAAAAGTTTAGAGCACATTCCTAAGTTCCTGACTACATTGTATTTTAGAGATTTCATAAGGGGATTTGCCAATCTTTTGACCAGCAAATCAGTGGTCCATGTGACAACTTTGCCTCTTTTGAAGTACCTTTCTTTCTTACAGGCCACACGGGCACTTGCAGACACAGAACACATGCTTTGACTGTTTTTAAGTGGGGTTTAGGTCCTTGCTGTTCGAAAGATTGTCTTTAGAAAAATATCACTGCAATGTCTCAATGATAGGTGAGATCAAAACTCACAAGTCAATGAGGTATTTTTGGAGCATCATGAAGAATGACAATGTTATTTTGCTTCCAGGATAGAGAACAGTATGGAAATCATTCATATTGATCTGAAAATGGCGTGCATACATTATACATATACCTGACAGTTCATCATACTGTTCAATAACAAGTGAGCTAACGCAACCTGCACAGAGTAGATGAATGAACGCATCCATGACTTTAGCTTCTTTCTATACGTACCTTTGAAATGCATTGTGAGGATTCATAAAATATGCCTCAACTGTGTTCATTTCACTTGGAAACAGGGTTTGCACGACTCATGGTGTACATGTAGCTCATTGAGGAGGCACCAGCAAGCAAGCAAGCAAAGGACCAAAGGCAAGTAAGTAGCCTCCAAAAACCATCAGCTAATGCTTTGGATGCTTTCAAGGAAGAACTGATCCAACCAACGGGAGAAAAAGCAGCAACAATTTTTGGAAAAAGAGAATCTTCTTTGTTCAGGATATTCCTGCAGGTGCAGGAGCTGTCAAGGTCAGTAGTAGCAAGTAGGAACAACATTATGGACAGCAGCAGCCTACTTCTGAGTGGCCACCTGCATTTCTTTTTTGACTTTGTAAGGAATGATATGGTACCCTCTAGTTTGTAGACTTGGCCAAAACATGAACCATAAAAACTTGATGTTACTACCAATTTGCTGATCCTTTTCCCCTCAGAAAGTTGTCTTTGACATGATCCAACAAAAGGAGGCAAAGGAAAAGATGTTTGAAGCAAGAATCTTGCCTTTTCCCTGTTCTTTGGTGCTGAAACTGAAAGCAACAAAGTAGGATTGTGATACTTTGAAAGGAGCTAGTACATAACTTTGCTACTTATATTCTAAGCATACAGTCATATACTAACAACTAGCCACTGGATATCCACAAGAAAGCAGATAACCAAACACTGATTGATCTGCAAAAATTGGAACAGTGATCTAAGATCCACAGATGGACATGGAAAGGTCCAGGTTAACTCCCTGGACAACAAAACAGCCTGATGGCCCCGAGCAATCGCTGAAGCTCCTCCACGACGATGGCGAGAGAATGCAGCTGCTTTCGCTTGGCGAGGAGGATACGGTGTTGATGCATTTTGGGTCCAGAGCTAGGGATAACGACAGCGAGCATTGCTCAGTTGGTTTGCCTGGTTCATCCCTTGTTGCTGAGCATGAACTGCTAAGGAAGCATCCTTTTCCATGGCTGTCATTGGATGCTAGTTGCTCCACTACAGGATTGAGATGATCTGCTCTTGGTTTGCTTGTCTGTGAAAACAATGTAGTGACAGTTAAAGAGGTGAAGCTATTACATTTATGGCGAGTATCACAAAAAGAAGTACTCATGCAGTAACAATCAGATTTGTTTCCTTGAAATGCAACTATTTTCTTACAGATTTGATACTATTGGAAATCACTTTTTTGTCACTGCAGTTAAACCACAAGGATCAGTAGGATCTGGGCAAGAGGGTACGACATCTACACTATTTATTTGTTTCAGAAGCCAAAAGAAAGACATAACATCCAGTTTTCAGAATATTTCAGTCAGAACAAACTACGGGAGAAGCTTGAATGAGTAAATTCTATCTGCACCACCATCATCATCATGAAACTACTATAAGGTATAATGCTTGGAATTGAATACTGCAAGAGCGACTACTTTGCATATCAGTACCAGGAGGTGAAGTAAATGCCTGATACAAACCTATGATTTCTGTTAAAATAGTGTCGCAAGGACTATTTTTGCCAGTATTATATTAGTGCTTCTTTGTCCTTTTGAAAATAAGGGTATCCATGGCATGAGCCTTGCTGGGGTTTGCCCATTGACATGCCATGTCAGATCCTGAGAGATATGTGTACAAATAATAGTTCAAATGCATGTATTTAATAAAAACATGTCCCAGAGATATGATGATACTGTAGGAGGATATGCATGGTCAATCATAATAGTATCAGAATTTTAGCTCCCGCACAGGTACATAGAACATAGAGTATTCAAAGGATTTAAATATATGAAAAGCAAGGGAGATAAAAACTAAAGATATGTGGAGAGAAAGACCAGGGTGTGAAAGCAGTTAAGACAAGGGGAGATATCTCTTCTTTTGATCAACTTTGTCCAATGTTTCTTTTAACTTTTCTTTATAGATGATGTACCTTAAAGGGGTCAGATTCTTGCACCAAATATCCCAAGGTTTGGAGGTTGGAAGCAGCAGCGGCAGAAGCATGAGCACCATCTGCAGCAGCAGCATCCCTCTGCCATCTGAGGCCCTCCTCCTTTATTCTCCTCTCCATGGCCATGGCTTGCATGTAATCATCAATGCAGCTCTGAGTGCCAGTAGTCCTCATCTCACTGATTCCTTGGCTTCCTTGCATGCTTTTGTATGTGGCTTCTGTCCACATCTTGGCCCTGTTTACCCAGAGACCCCCGATTAAAAAAGAGCAAATGGACACACAAAAAAAGGTTCCTTTATGTCAAGATTAGGCCCCAAAAAGCTTGTCTTTAACTTGAACACAATTCAAACTTGGAAAAGTTGCAGCCAAAAACCTTTTCAGAGGAGGGCACAGGAATTCTTTGGGGCCTTGCTCATCAACAACACATGAGTGCTTCCTTTCTTGTTGAGGTTGCATCTCTGATTGTACCATGAAAAAAAAGGGTTTGGCTTTCCATTAGCAACATCTAAAGTGTGCAAAAAATTTTTTTTTTTTTTTTTACTCTTCCATTTAGCTTTCCTACTTGCTTTTTGAACAGAGGATTTGCATCATGGAGACACTCATGAGGAGAAGAGATGAGCAGGTTAGTTGACAAGTATGATAAGCATGTGGCAAAGGAAGCTTAAGAGCCCCCACACAATGAATACCTCATACAAACCACAAGGCAATGCAATCTTTAAATTAAAAAAAATAATGAGTAGGAATGCTCAGTTTACTGTGCTAGACGTGAGCTTTGTTTCTGAAGATTATAAACAATGGAGCAAGAAAATGATCGTTGACAAAAGAATATAATAAGACCTGATCTTATCACAAGAAACAAGGGATAGTAAAACCTATAGTTTGGAGGGTGACGAGGTGAAGAAAAAGCCAAGAAAAAAAAAAAGAGGGAGGCCTCTTCTCTCTCACCTTGCCTTCCCATGCCATGCCTCGCACCTCTGTACATCTGTTCAGAAGAGCAAAGAGACAAGTCAAGTTCTATATTAGCGTGCTCGTCCAAAAAAAGCAAGCATAACTTGCAGTTGCAAAGGACTTGAAAGAAAAAAGAACCTGGAGATGGCTCTTGACATGAGATATGGTAAGCCCCTTCACATCCATGAGCTGAAGAATAAGCTTAGGAGTAGCCTCTACAATTGGCATCACCAAATAAAAACATGATGCCACTGGAAAGAAGAACGATAAAAAGACCAAGAAACAGTTGATGGCACCAGGAAAATAAATGTAATTATGGCACTAATACACATGGTTTTTATAAGACAACTAACAAAGAAAGAAAGAAAAAAAGATGTAGAATTAAATAAGACTATGAAAAATAATCCATAATTAACAGCAAGAACATAGAAGCAAGGAGGAGCAAGGAAGAAGAACACACTTTCACGGCCACCAAGGCATTCTATGGCTTGCACAAAGCTGTGGTGGAGTTCTGCAGTCCATCTCAACCTTGGCACCTTGGATCTGATGTACTGCCTCACAGCTCCATTTCTGCCCATCTCTCCTCTCCCTCTCTAAAACAAGTCCAAGTGGGAGAGAGCTTACTAATAGAAGTTATCGGTGCAAAGAAAAACCAAAGTGGCACTTTTTTCTCCTCCTCCTCCCTCACTGTGACTTATGTAAAGCCTACAACTGCACCACACCACGACTGTCCCTCTCACTAAGGATACATCACCTAATGCAACAAGCTGCCTGATTTCCCTCCCTGTCTCTCTCTTTCTCTCTCATCAATAAACAGGGCTTAGGAATGGCTTCGCGCCTCTATTTGTTCTAAAATCTTGGCTTCTTGGTTGTGTATATGATACACCGGTTGTCTGTCTAAATATCGTTGGGCCTGTCTAGGATTAGAGAAGCACTGACCGAGTGACCCCACACATCACGAGATACGGCCATCATTAGCAGAATTTAATGAGCTCAGAATATCAGATGAGAGAGAAGAGAGAGATGCAAGAAGAAAAATGTCCTTTTCCCTTGTGCCATTGAAATGGAGTATTATACGCTGCAAAGTTTCTTTGCGAGGGACAAGGCCAGTAGTGTCTACCTCACCCTGTTCAAACAGTCAATTTTTTAAAGTAAGAAGAGTTGATTTGAGGATGGTGGGCTAGAATTTTGATATTTACCGATATACATCAAATGGTACATATAAAATGGACTGAAGTTCTAGAGGTGTCTGCAGCAGTATTATATTTAACATACTAACAAAGTTTCTCCGATAGACAAATTTGTTGAGACTTAAAAGTCTATAAATCAATTAAGCCTATTTGCATTAGTTTTAGTTTATTGAAGACTTATAATTTGGGAGGGCTTAATACTATGAAATAAACCCCCAAAATAAGTTTCTTGTTTGATCTTAATTTTAACTAATAAATCTAAAAAATCAAATTAAAATTTGATCAAATATCTCCTGTATAATTCCATTTTAGATGACTTAAGATATCTTATTGTACAAAGTATCTTTTGATTTATTCATTAAATAGTCTCAATCACCGAGTAACCACATAACTCTCTATCTAATACTAGGAGTAACAACTATTCAGAAATGCAAATGTACCAGCAACTAAGGACTTATTTTTATAAAAAGCACACAGTTTGTTGAGTCAAATGGCCACACCTACAAGAATAAAAAACATTTCAAAAAAAAAAAAGGTAGAGATGATGTGTATGCGAAGGTAAGTATGAACAAATGGAAGGAGACAAAACGGATTGTGCTGGTCCAACAAGATCAGATCCAAAGCATAAAACTCAATCTCACCACCTGAAAAATAAAAAGAAGAGAACAAAAAACCCTCAACCCTAGCCATGTCCTCTTGCTGCCGCATTGTCCAAATTGCAATTATGAAATTTCACAGCCATCCGCCCAGGAGCCTTTGACTCCTCCACTGGAGAGAGTGACGTGGAGAGAGAGCTGCAAGTGTGGTGTATGTACGTATGTGTGTGTATGGTAATGTCTCTGTACGAGTATGTTCCCAGTGAGCAGCACAAGAAAACGGCTACAGAATCTCTGAGCACAGGATTCTTTCGCCAAATCATGTCACAACCAGTAGTAGCTTTTTATTACCTTGTTACTGCTCCAATTACTCGCGTATCCACGCCTCTTTTTTCCTTCTTTGGCCACACAGTGGCCACCAAGTACACCATCCTCTCACGGCCCCGCTACTGCGTCTACCTTTATACAAAAAAGATTACTACTACTAATTGGATTGATGTGGATGTGTGTAGTGTTCTGTGCGTCATTTATATTATACTTTGGCACGTAGATTTCAACAGTCAAAATTATTTAATTTTTCGGTACACAACACATTTGAGGTCTCGAAAGCCTCAAAACTAGTACATGCTTGAATAAGTTTGTATAGATGGTTGCCTCTTTTTTCTTTTTTCTTTTCTTTTTTGCTTTTAGTTTGCCCATAGTTTCAGGCCAAGTGCCGGGTCCGTATGTATTAATGTATGCATGGATCAATAAATGTATGAGCAAGCTCTCACGTTCGTAAGGTCTCCAATGGCAGCTACTTGGCAGTCCTAAACGAACCTCAGGTCAGAGTTCGATTCTTGGGAACAGTAAACTACTAAAAACTCAAATCAAATCATGGATTAGACCAAGCTAGTTGGTCATTTCAAATCAATCCGTAGTAACCACAGCATTGGATAATGGAAACCAAATTTTATCGACTAAAAAAAAAGATGGAGATGGGTGGAGTGGATGACCGCAGCAAAGAGTCACAGTCTAAAAAAAAAGAGTGCAACACAGATGGGCAGGAATAAGTCCATATCTGTGTCCCAATTTTTAAGAGCAAGACCTCGCAAGAAAACAAAAGGTTTTTCTTACTTCTTTGGACTTTTCCTTGTGCATTGTATTCAGAGAACCGTGGGATTATTATTATTTTTTTGGTTATGCGTCATAAGAAACAAACGAACTTTATTGTGATGTACCTGTTCTTGTGCGTTGTACACCAAATGTTTATCAAACACCTTAAAATATCAATAATCAGTCAATTATAATCTAATTGTTAAATCACTCGAATGTCTGATTGAAAATCAAATCATGTAGTATAATTTTCGATATAAAATGATGACTAAGAGAATATGATGTCCAAATACACAAGATAATTTGAATTTTCTAGACATCAAAAGGAACCGTTTGCTTGATTACCATATTGTTCCTTCGAAACAAGTCTTTAGGCAGCACCTCTTAGGAAAAATAGCCAAATATATGACATGAATTTTGAGCCTCCACAAATGGCCAAATTTCTAGCATCTTTTGACTTGAAACAAGACAACTCTCTGTAGTCAATTTTTAATCATCTCATATCTTTGGACTTGACCAAATTCTGATTTAACAAATTCTAATCCTCAACCAAACTGACCTTAAAAACTGCTGTATAGTAAGATTTAGCTACCTCGGAAAAATTCCTAGCTCTTTAACTTTACATGAGCTTAATTAGATAGGTCAAAAGAAGCGTAGCATACAGGCCTAATTTGAAGAAGGCAGAAGAGGACGTCGCGAGGAATGCAGCTTGAACTCAAAGAGGTAGCGACTGGGGCACTGAGCAAAGCCTAGGACCCTACTTACTTTTACTCTTTCCTGCCCTCTCTAACTTCCCTTCCTTTGGTTTACCTAATAGTAGAAGCAAAGTTGCCAAGAAAGTTGTGTAAAGTGCATTACTAGGTTGCCACCTTATGGATATATGAGGAGAAAAAAAAAGAGAGCAAAATTTGAACTTTAGCTACAGGATATGACACTTTGATTCCATTTATACACAGGACCTGAACTCACTAATATTCTGTAATAAAATTTTATTTATGTAATATCCTCTAATTAATTTTTCCAAAATTACAGCTAGAAAAGAGTAACCCAAGATTGCAATCAATTGTGTTTACCATTTTACAGGTTATTACAATTTCTATCTTTTTTCGTTGTCAATTATTACAATGCAAATGCAAAACAAAGTTACTGCAACTTTGTTCACGTAACGAAAATAGCTAGACTTCTCCGATCAAATCTTGTATAAATGTGGCAAATCATCCTAGAATAACCCCCAGCATTTAGAGCCGTCGTCAAAAGATCTAACAGTTGCATATTAGAAAAAAAAAAGTGTGTATTGACTTGGCAGAAAGTAAAGTAGACAGTAAAGTAAAAATACTCTGTGTGTGTGTCTCAAACTCCGGTCTGCCACAATGCCTGCAAGAACTCTGACGACCGTATCTCTCATTCCTCCTGTACAATCGAATCCCCCATCGCTGCTTATATAACTCTTCAACTCGAAGCGTGTTGTTACCGGCTTAATATCGCGTCGATACAGGCTTACAGCTACATAGCTCACGTCCAACTTTGCCTCTGCATGCACGCTGAGCTAGCCCTGGGGCGTGCCTAGCCAGTAGCCAAACACAAACGTTACTTATTACCCCCCTTAGCGTAGGCGTTAGAAGCCACGTACTTGCCCGTACCTACGTACGCACCAAAACCTGAATTTTCCTCCTGTGTCCAAAGCATGCATGCACCGATACATTATACTACAACATATCACGTCTTTTCAGAGGATATGCATCTAGTGGTAGGAGTATATGTGTAGTAGTAGTAGTAGGGGCATATGTCAACAAACATAAAGATGTGTGGTATGGAATAACAGTGGAGCTTACTTGTCTTGTTGCAGTAGTACTACTGAGGTCAGAAGCTAGCTAGTGTTACAGCACAGTAGGAAGGCATGTAGGCATGTAGACCTGTGCTTCGCAGCTCGCGAAGAAGTGGCAACTCAGTACAGTGATCCTCGCCTACCTTCTTTGGTTCTTGCACCGGCATTTGCAGATACATGCCTGTGTCCAAAGGAGAGAATTTGCAGCCTCTAGCTGGCTTCCATTTGTAGCGTGTGCAGATCTGTAAAATAGTATTGTACCAGAGCTATTCAAATTTATCATATATTATATTATATCCCGAATTTTTTTATAAAAAAATAACCTAAAAACAATTAAAAAATATCCCATATATATCATTTTATACAAAAATAACTCTCTATATCAGCCTATTAAATTTCCAGAATACGACAAGCGGTTGGATCACACGACAAGGGACTTGTTGTATTTCTAAAACACGACAAGGCAGGCCAAGGGTTTTATTTTGTTTTGTACAGGAATTTAGAAACAACATCCATATCTTTTAGGATATAATTTCGATTGACGATCCATTTTGATTATTAAATTCATTATATCATTTAGGTTTTAAAATTTGAGAATATAATATGTTTGGCCTAGTTTATGCAGGTTTTGATTTTTCAGATAAGTTGAGACTGGACCAACAAGAGGCTCAAATTCAAGTTTATGTTATAAGTTGAATATATTCTCTTTTAAATTAGAAATCTCAAATAAATAGTTTAAGTCCTATTCCACCAGCTTATAAGTTTAAGCTAAGCAATGGTGAATGTGCCTGTAATTAGCCTAATAGATCATTAAGCTTGTTAGTTGTGGCACTTAAATCTATCAGTTAATTAAGTTACGGAGAAAATAACATAATAAACATTTTAATGTCATATTCAAACAAGTTCACTGACCTAATTAGTATAATTATGCAAGTTCCTGGGGTGCACCGCAACAAGTCATGCCTATTTTGTCACATACATGATAGATGGAGCTTACGTGATATAATTAAACAAGTCCGAAAATATGCCAATATAAAACAAATTTGAGCATCTTTTATACAGTTGACTCTTTATAAGCTAAACTAAACACTGGGTTCTACATGTTATTGTCTAAGCGTGGTATTACCTCTATTTTCAAATAATTACCATCTTTGACTTTCTTCCGTGTGCAACTTTGAACAATGCCTTTTATAATAGACTAGTAAAGTTATAAAAAATAATAATATTCTGAAAAGTACTTTTGTAAAACAATTCTAGTCATTATTTTATATGGATAATGTCTTGTGCATATGTATGAATATATTAGAGGTCAAGATTATCTAAAAAGAGTCAAAGATGGCATTTATTTGAAATGAAGGTAGTAAATAATATGCTCATCTAATTTTTAGCAGTTCCAAAATCTTACAAAAAGCACAACTGTACTAATTATACATGGCGTGTGATGCCCTCAAAATACACCAATTGTCACAGTACAAATTACAACAGCATGCACCAAAGAAACAGTAAGAAACCTGATCCTGTTGAAAGAAATTAATTATGCACTGTCTGAACCGTACCCACGAAGCAAAAGGTGGCGAACCCACCGGATTTTGTCCACGGCAAGGCGCAACCGAGGAATGACACAATAGCAATTGGGGGACGCGAACTTTGAGGCTCCAAATTTCTAAAAGACTTAATGGAGTAAATTTTTGAGAACTCAACAACCTTTGAGACAAATGCTATTTATTTATTGTCTTTAGCTAAATTAAGTATTTAGGAGCAAAAATTTTTACCTAGAAAACCAATGCTCAACCGAGGTATTCAATATTTGAGATAGAATACATAAGACTCATATATTTTTGTTACATACTCCGTTTATTTTTACTTATTGTTTTAAAAATAAAATTTGTAGTTAAAATATCATATTGTGTGTTTTTATATAAATATGACACTCTTAAAAATAACCTCGTTAATCGACCTTACTCCAAACGTTTAGATGAAGTCCGTAAACCATTACAGTATCATTTTCTTCCAAAGCTCTTAAATTGGACATCTTTTGTCGCACCGTCTACAGTATAGAGATTCCAAAGCTCTTAAATTATACTACTACTTTTGTCGCAGATCTCTACAGTGGAGAGAGAGAGAGAGAGAGAGAGAGAGTATTGGAGGAATAGTACAGCACTGGATTGGAGGATTCCCGCAGAAGAATGATGGTGGTTTCAAGGACACTGAAACAACGGACAAAAAGAATGCCATCTTCACGAGCAAACCCGAAAGAATTTTGTGTTTAAAAAAAGAAACACAAGTGATCAATGGGCTATATACATCGTATAGGATTTCATAAACGTTCTATTAATAAACATCATTTGTACTGAATAACAATTTAGTTGATCTTGTGAACACCTGCGCACCAAAATGAATGGTATTTGATGAACAAAACTTATATATAAATCATTCTCGTAGACAAATCCCTCACTCCGTTGTCAAATCTACAGGATCTATATTGATTTGATAGTAGATATTTGGGTCTTCTTATCAAAATATTTTGATATTTAGTATTTTTATTTTCATAAAAGATCATAAGATTTGTAGGAAATATAAGATTTGTAGGAGATAAAAGATAAGAGGGAGAAACCAAACCCATTTGCATGATTAATGGAATGGTGCATGTTTGGTTTGACCATTGTGCAGGACCATACATGTACTTCTCTAGCAAGCCATAAATAATTACTGTTTTGCTGGAGAGTTTTTCTTCAGAAGACAACTTTTATTCCTTTCCCCTCAACGGACGTGCAAGTATACATTATTGAGCCACATTAATTAAAAACAGTCTTTAGTGGAGGCAGAGAAAGATAGGAAATGTGAGTGCGTCAGGTATGTCACATTTTTAGTGCTACTGTACTACCATCAATACATATGGGATTCCCAAGATCAAAACAAAGATTCTTCAAAAGATTTGCGATAGCAATTGAACTGGTTAACTATCATAAAAATCGTTTATGAGACTGAAACAACCTATTTTTGTGTAGAAACTTATACACTAGAAATATGTTCACTCTCTAACAACCAAAATTTTCACCTAAATTTTAGGTCTTGCACCCCTCCACCAACACCCTCCTCCTCCACGGCCTCCCATCCCATCATCCCATGCGCCCCCTACCGCTTGTCCACCAATATTGCTCATCTCTGTCACCCAACATTGCCTTCCGCTCCTATTATAGTATCACCCGCTCTCGTCTTTTCCTACCATTTCTATCCTTCACTATTAACTTAACTCTCATTAGAGATCTATAGTCAAGAGAATATGTGAAAGCAACAAGAAATAGATGCAACACAAATCTCAAAGGAGAATAGTACACTTTTTTTAACAAGTGATTTCTTTACTTCACAATACAAAATCCCACGGAATTTTATGGTAAAGTTTGACCAATACTTAATTAAAAATGTATAAAGTGACAAAATAAAAATAATATCACCAAATTCACTTTTAAAAATACTTCCATAATACCGTATTATGTAATTGTTGCCAACATATATACACACAAACACAAACACTATTCTATAATCACCTATAGAATAACTATTTTATATCTAATCCAAAATTCATCTGAACTAACTTGAATAAATTACAGTTATTGGATAGATTTAGTAGTTATTATCGTAATATGTAGTAAACAGTACCAATATCAACCATTAAGCATTAAAATAATAGTTTGTTACAACCGACCATCAAATCTTCACGTCCTCTTATTCCCCTTGCTTAATTTCTCTTCCCATGTCACTAGCCAATAAAAACAAAAATCACTGGCATAGTTCATCTCTTTGTCGGAACTCAAAATCACAAACAGTTGCGCTTACATCACGGTCAAAACAATGACACTGATGATAGTAATGGAGTACTATGTCACTAGTAATTGTTGCAATATACAACAGTAATACGATCAATTACTATCTTTGTTGATGTACATTATTGTTTTGGTTTGTTGATTTCTCATTCGTCTTCCTCACATAAATAATTTTGCATATTAAGATACATTACTATATCGATATGGTGACATCCTCACCCCGCCAAAATCAACAAGGACAATACAAACATTTCTTTACTACATCAACTATGTCATAAGTATTAGTGCATCCCCCTTGTTGATCTTGACATGACGAGAATATCACCATATCAACATAGAAATTACGTAATTGATTGGCGAAGAGCACTCCATCGACGCTTTCATCTTCTAATTAATGTTATGGACAGTAATTGTACATTCAAAATTTAGTAATCAGTGTTAGGACATTAATGACATATACAAAGAAAAATAATTGTCTTGCATCATTGTATTAATGGGTGTTAAGTAGTAATGACACATACAAAGAACAGTAGTGAGTGTTAGAATCGTAATTGCACATATACAAAATAGTAATAGGTGTTATGACAGTAATTGCATGTACAAAGAATAGTAATTGTGTTGCATCATATCAACAATGAGTGTTAGGACAATAACTATATGTACAAAGAACATCAATTATCGTACATCATGATAGTAATATGTGTTGTGGATTATGGGATGGGAACAATCTGACTGAAACAATTGACCTTATAAGTGTCATAATACAAATAAAATTTCATATTTGAACCATACCTAGCTGACAATGTTCATGCAAACTATACGTAGAATAAAAATGTTGGTTACAAAATAGAATATCTGTACTACATGATCTTCCATCCTCTCAATGCACAGAAGGAGCTTCTACCTTTTATCTAAGCAAAAAACTGGCTAATATTAAACAATTGTATATGATTTTTATTTTGTCGTATGTTGAAAATAATGTAATGTGAATTTTATATTAATGTGTTATGTGGTTCTTTATGATTTGCTTGTTGGAAAGTAAAAATTTTTGCTTAAGTTTTGGGGGATTACATACAAATGTTTTGTATGAATGATTTTATTGATAATTTGTTTAACCAACTAGATGAAACATATATGATCCTATTATTAACCATTCATATAAATAGTAATCACACATACAAATAACAATGGTAGTAATGGATATTATGACAATAATGGTACATACAAAGAATAGTAATTATATTTCATCGTGGCATTAATGAGTGTTAAAACAGTAATGACACATACAAATAATAGTAATTTTCTTGTATCATAGCAGTAATATATATTACTTTTAAATTACCTACCAACTATTGAGAAATGTTAGTAATGTAATGTTCATACAGTAGTAATGTTTTAGTATACCACCAGTTATTAGATGATATGAACATTTCTCAATATATAAGTAACATATATTAAACCTAACATTAATAAAATGATGCAAGAGACAACTATTTATATTTTGTATAAAACAAAAATATAGTAAACACAAACAATAAAAGGCATAATTTTATGTTAGATTATTCCAACATCCTGATTCCCCGTACATGTTCTTGAATTGTATCCATATTTTATGTATTTTCCACATCATCTTTGTTTTTTTGTTGGTTGGTTTAGCCTTTATTAGAGTTTTTATCCTCTATTGCCTTTTCCTTCTTTTGTTGGAAGACAACGACAATTTTTTATAATGAAAATCATCATCATTTTCATCTTCATCTCCCATATCAATATCTTCATCATCATTCATCTTGTATTGTATTTATCGTAATTGGGATTCCAAGTTTTTTAGCATTTCTCTCGTCATGTCAAATACTTTGGTGCTTTTCGATGCCTTTCTTATTGTTGTATATTCACTAACATCCTACATGGTCCTTGTTGTTCTTCATGGGATGACGATGTCTTCATACCGATGTAGTAATTTACCTTCTCATGCATTAATTAAATATGTAAGTAAGAAGGATGAAAAAATATCGAACTGGTTGCATCAAAATAATTTCTCCAGCGACAATAATTTATAGTACTTGAGACAATAATTTAATTGATATATTATTGTATGATCACTATCTTATTAATATCTTTTTACTAACTAATTAATGTTATATTGCTGTCCATATAGATTCTATTATTGTTATTTTACAATATGATTATTGTCCATATACATTTCTATTACCGTTATTTTACAATTTTATTACTATCATCATTTTTGTCTAATTATTGCCAACATATCTTGCAATTATTGTTATATTACATTATGATTATTGTGAACATATTTTCATATTATTGCTATAGTACTGACGTAATACTTCCATATTACAGCTATAGTATTGACGGAATATTGTCATTATCATAAATTTGCATGAAAGTTGATGGTAAAGGAATTTATTATCAATTTTATTGTCTATTGTTAATCTTATTACTCTCATTGTACCAATAGATTATTGTCATATATTTTCACTGCTCATTTATTAACCATCTTTATGCCATATTATTGTATACTTACCATAATATTATTGTCATTCCACTAACTATTGCTATATTACTATGAATTGTTATTATATTATTGTCTTCGTCTTGTCCACTTAAGTTTTTATTAGTTGTTATTTTACAATATGATTACTGTCAACATACTTCCATACTACTACTATATTAC
Organism: Pharus latifolius; assembly: GCA_019359835.1. Taxonomy (NCBI): domain Eukaryota; kingdom Viridiplantae; phylum Streptophyta; class Magnoliopsida; order Poales; family Poaceae; genus Pharus; species Pharus latifolius. The sequence goes on from CM033322.1 coordinate 10,377,747, forward strand.
TCACAACAATATCATCTTACTGCTACGCTATATTACTGTATGATTACCATCATATTACCACTATTTTAATAATCAATTACTGTTACATTACTATCTGATTAATACCTGTTTACCATCATATCATTTCACTAACCAATAACCGCTACATTATTGTCTGATTACTGCCTACTTGCCATCATATTACTATCATTTTACTAACCAATTACTGCTATATTATTATGTGATTACGACCAACATACCTTTTAATTCATATCTTGTGTATATTACTGCTATATTACTGACAAATACCATCACTTTCCCACAAATTTGCATGAAGATTGATGTAAAGAAGTTTAATAAACAATATGCAAACCATATGTTAAAAACATACATGTGTATGTTCATATGATGCGAAATAATCTCCAAATAATCCTTCAATTGACAGTGGAGGTGTTATTATGAATGAGTGAAGAAGTGGATTATACTGATTACTAGAAGGATCAAAAAATTTCCCTGATGTAGTTGTGAGGAAACAAAGTGTTGTATGGTCCTTGTAGTTCTTGATAGAGCAAAGATGTCTCCATGTGAAAATAATAATAATTTACCTTATTATCATTCAATAATTTTTTGAGGTAGAATGACAAATAATTAAGAAACTAGTTTCATTGATTTTGTCAATCTAAGAATAATAATACTTGGTATATAAGACAGTAATTTACCCTGTATATGACAGTAATATTGTGGAATTACTGCATACACTCCTTTGAAATTACTACCAATGCGAATCTCGATTTCTACTAGCCTATTGAGAGTAAATTCAAAAGATTTTGATCTTTGATGATGGAAGAGATGAATGCATTTTATTTTTTAACAAATGATATCAATTCATATCAAAACAAGATGTATGTCTATTCGCTTTCTATTTTTGTGGGATTTTTGTGCCGGTTGTAACAATCAATTATGTGACACAGTCTCGTAGTAATTACTTTTGTGAAAAAATGCATTCGTCAGTCAGTTATTGCCATCTCAAAAGAATGCAGATTTTGATGCACCATCCAATGTCTCTCAAAATAAGTACAAAATATCTATTATATGAGTGGGCGTAGAATATATATATATATATATATATATATATATATATATATATATATATATATATATATATATATATATATATGAGTTTAAAATTTTATATCCAAGACTATAAAAAAATTAAAGGATCTTATATTAAGAAACAGAAAAAATAGCTTATGTGTTTAGCCATTTCCATATCCAATAGATTGCGCGGATGGAAAGGAAAATGTTCTCCCCGCAGTGGGGAAAATGGCCAATTAGACCACACCATCATTACACACCGGGGGGACCCAGCGTGCGGAGGACTTACAGCCAATTGATGGCCCTGTCCGCAAAAGAGGACCCACCCTGCCAATGGCCCAATCAGTTGCCGTACGTGTGTGGGTGGGGTATCACGGGTGCCAAAGTTATTGCCGGCGAGAGGCAAGGATGAGCCCATCATTTTTGCCATCCGGAGAAATAAATTTAAGAAAAAACATGGAAGGTCCTGGAAATGTTAGACGTACACGCTCGGCTAATATTTGCAGCAGTACACGATGATCTTGTACACTTGTCCGGTCACTTTCCAGGTGTGTACGATTTTGATCCTGCACTTAAAATAATTGACCATTCAATGTTGCTAGATTGTTTTGGATACTGCCCAAAATATATGATATGTTGGCTAGAAACTAACTAAATACACTTAACAAATAAGTTTACCAGCTTATTTGCATTGGGAAGAGACTAATTTGATATAGATCACTCCAAAGCTAGTCTACTTTTATCCCTTTGTATATTATGCGTTCACGAGAAGATTCCCTTCAAAAATACATTTTTTTAACGAATGTGCATTTAGGATAATATTTGCAATTGATATGATAAAAGATATCTTGCTTAATTTTTTACCAAATACAGCCAATCAAGTTTATGCATAAAAAGAATTATCACACCATAAAAATCAAAACCAAATCAACAAAATTCAAAGGCTATCAAAATAAGAATGAGAAGAATTAACTACTGTGTCCCTCGCTGTAGATCCTAAATTTCATGAGAGCAAATCACTGCATGTTGCAGTCAAGTCCGCTATAATATTTGTACAATAATGTTTATAAGAAAAAATATCAATAGCTATCACTTTTTTTGTTTGACATGTCCAATTGCCAAATTGCAAGGGCCTCAAAAGACATTATCAATAAAATTATAGAGGTTTGCTATGGTCTTTCAAATTATTTTGAACCCTTCAATTTAATTAATTGACATTTACATATATTTCTTCATATCTCTTATATGAGATATTATTTTTAAAGAAGAGATATAAATTTTAAATGTATAGAACGTAATTTTATCATATATTGTTGATTTAGTTAATATATAAGATAGTTATTTATATCTCTGTACCTATTAAAATATACATCTATCTATTTCATATCTTGCGAAGGATAGTAGAATATCCCAAAATTATAGCATTCATCTGAGCTCATTTCAATGAATAATCAGTTGTTCTTTCGTGAAACAGCCAAACACTAACAAAAAAAAAAAAAAATCAAAAACAGACCGTGCATGGTCGCGATACCAAGTCAAACAAGCAATCATACATGAGCAGCCGGGTGAACCCAACAATTCTTGCCGGAAAAGTGCGAGACAAAGCCCCCACACGCACTCGACTGTGCGTCTGCATGCAGAGAGAGAGAGAGAGAGGTATGTTTTTCCATCCATCCCCATGCAGGTTCAGCACTAGTATGCTGGCCCGGGCTTCTGATCTACATCATTGTGTCCCGTTGTTTTTCTTCCGTCCCTCTCGTTCCAGCAGCTCTGCCCACAGGGCTAAAGAGGGCAAAAGGCTGGTGCCTTTGGAGTGGAAATTCTAGCCCCCTCCCCCACAGTCCAGGTACCGTGCCACTTCGCCTTAACTAGGCCTCTTTTGCTCCTTTCGCCGCGTCGGATTTTCTATTTCTAATGGTTTGTGGTGGGAGACTACAGGGAAACAGAGCTTGTAAAAGAGTGGTTCGCAGGGAGATATACTGGTACAACTGGTACAACAAAAGCTTGATACACGTAATGAAATAATCAATATTAGTACTTGGATCCTCAGTCAGTCAGTCAATATTGCATCATAACGTAGAATCAGCTAGCTATATTAGGGTAGCTCAACCATATGACCACATCTATAATAATTAGGTGTAATATATGGGGGAAATTTGTATTGGATCCTGTACATGAGATCTAATAAAATACTGTCGATTTTTTATTTAGATCATAAATAAATCATGATATAATAAATTATAATAAAGTCTCGCTTGAGAGTTTCTTGTTAAAGTTTTTTTACTATATATACCATATTATCATAAGCTACAAATGCGTCAATATATGTGAGCTGGACGGTGTAGCAGGGATAATGAGGACATCTTTTTTTATCTAAAGAAGACAATTTTTTTCAGAATGGCTAAAAGGATTTTTTTAAAATCTTTGTTCCCACTTTGTTATCGTATTTTTTTAATTTTAAGTTGTCACATTTTTTTAGTTAAACTTGTAATATTTTCTATGTTGTCACATTTTCTCATTTTAGATATCCCATTCTTTATTTTTATGTTGTCGGATTTTTCTTATTAAGGTTGTTGTATATTAATTTTAGGTTATCGCATTTTTTCATTTTAAATTATCGTATTTTTATTTTGAGAAAATTGATTATATGTCACTGAACTTTAGTATCTAATACGATATGCCACTAAAATTTCGCATCTTAACTATATGCCACTACTTTTTTAAGCGTGATGTTTTATACTATTTTTAACCGCTCAACTAGAAAAAATAACCAAAATACACCTATTAGTTTATACTTGGTCATGATTTTAAATAAATAGAAAAAACTAGAACACAAAATTTCTAATTTTTTAAATTTTGCGTTAGAGTTCCTAGAAACTGAAAATTTTGAATTTTCATCTTTTTATTTATTTCAAATCATGATTAGATCCGAACTGACAATGTTATTTTGATTATTTTTCTGAATTGACCAATCAAAATGACATATAACATCATATTTCAAAAAAGTAGTGACATATAGTCAAGAGATGAAATTTCAGTAACATATTATATTAGGCACTAAAGTTTAATGACATAGAATTGATTTTCCTTTTTATTTTAGATTGCTATATTTTTCTTAAAATGATTTATACGTAAAAATTATGAGCATCTTGGCCATTGTTCCGTTTGAGATCTAGTCTTGGTTTTCGCACTAGACTCGCCCAGATTCTAATATGTGGAATAACGGGATTTTACTCGAAATATCGAAACCCAAAGGATGATCGAAACACAGCTCAAAGTAATTGCACAACTCTTTATTTCAAAGAGGGCTTTACACGTCGAACGTTAGGTCGTACTTGCCTACGTCGAAGGAAATATGGGTCTAAGACTTCAATCTAGACTCGATGATCTAAACTAGACCTATTACAAGGTATTTATAGTTCAATTGTATGAATACGTATTAGACTCATATAACTAACTAACCCTAAACAGATAAGTTTAGTTATATCTATTCGGATCGGATTATAATTCCGAACAGGGAACGAATTTCTTTTCAAGGTCACGAACCAAACCATGGTCACCAAACCTTTCCGAACACGGTTATGATCGCAGAGTCTTATGCGATCAAGACCTAAAGATCCTCTCGGATCATGACTCCCTTGTTGAGAAGAAGCCAACCCCTGTTGCGACCTCTCAATCAAACTGGAGATGCGGAAATTGAGCTTGTCCATCTTCTCTGGTGTACCACTTTACTGCACGTACTTGTTGATCCTTCCGACCAATTCGAAAAGCCTCATTTGTGCCACTACGGGTGGTAATCACCTTCTTCTCCAGAATCACATCTTCGCGTAGAGGTTCGTCTTGTTGATAAACCAACTCTTCAACAGATGGTACTATGGTATCTTGTTCATCATCTAGCATTGAAGGCTTGAAGAGTTTGAGGTGCTCAATATTGACAATCGAGTAATTATCCATGTATGGAGGTAACTCGAGCTGACAAGCATTATTACGCACTTTCCGCAAAATCCGAAAAGGACCATAACAAATGGGTTTGAGTTTCTTACCTTGACCTTTAAGTATCTCCTTACTCAGATGTAATCATACCATATCACCTTCTTCGATTGAGCATCAACTCGGTGCCGCTCATGTTGCGCCTTGTACTTGAGTTGAGCTCGCAGCAAATTCTGTTCAACTTCTCGATGAAGCCGTTGAATCCCTTCCAGGAACTTTTATGCTCGATCCTGATCAGATGTTTCCTTGTTGTTCTGTGCTGAGGTAGGGATCACAAACTCCATGTCGAGTGGACTCTATGGTAAAAATCCTAAACATACTTCAAACGGTGATTTTCCAGTCGAACCATGCACTGCTCGATTAAAAGCAAATTGCAGGTACAGTATGCTTTCATCCTAGGTCTTCGTGATCCGTTTGAGACCTAGCCTTGGTTTTCGCACTAGGCTCGCCCAGATTCTAATATGCGGAATGACGGGATCTTACTCGGAAATACCGAAACCCAAAGTAATTGCACAACTCTTTATTTCAAAGAGGGTTTTACACGTCGAACGTTAGACACACTTGTCTACGTCGAAGGAACTATAAGTGTCTAAAACTCAAATAAGTTCTATGACTCTTCGATTGAGTTCGATGATCTAAACTAGACCTATTACAAGGTATTTATAGTCCAATCGTATGAGTACGTATCAGACTTAGAGACCTAAACGTATTAGACTCATATAACTAATCCTAAACAGATAAGCTTAGTTATACACATTCGGATCGGATTACAATTCCGAACAGGGAACGAATTCCTTTTCCTGGTCGCGAACCAATCCATGGTCGCGGACTCATCCAGGTCGCGAATCCTTTCCGAACACGATTAAGGTCGCGAAGCCGTATGCGATCAGGACTTGGTCGCGAAGCCGTATGCGATCAGGACTTGGAGATCCTCCCGGATCATGACTCCCTTGTTGAGAAGGAGCCAACCCCTGTTGCGACCTCTCGATCAAACTGGAGATGTGGAAATTGGGCTTGTCCATCTTCTTTGGTGTACCACTTTGCCGCACGTGCTCGTTGATCTTTCCGACCGATTCGAAAATTCTCCTTGGTGCCACTGCGGGTGGTAGTCACCTTCTTCTCCAGAATCACATCTTCACGTAGAGGTTCGTCTCGTTGATAGACCAAATCTTCAACAGATGGTACTATGGTATCTGGCTCATCATCCAGCATTGAAGGCTCAAACAGTTTGAGGTGCTCAACATTAACAACCGAGTAAATATCCATGTATGGAGGTAACTCGAGCTGACAAGCATTATTACCCACTTTCCGCAAAATCCGAAAAGGACCATAACGAATGGGTTTGAGCTTCTTACCTTCACCTTTAAGTCTCTCCTTACTCAGATGTAACCATACCATATCACCTTCTTGAAATTGCGCATCAACTCGGTGCCGATCATGTCACGCCTTGTACTTGAGTTGAGCTTTCAGCAAGTTCTGTTCAACCTCACGATGGAGTCGTTGAATACCTTCCAGGAACTTTTGTGCTCGATCCTGATCAGATGCTTCCTTGCTGTTCTGTGCTGAGGTAGGGATCACAAACTCCATGTCGAATGGACTCTGTGGTAGAAATCCTAAACAAACCTCAAACGGTGACTTTCCAGTCGAACCATGCACTGCTCGATTAAAAGCAAACTGCAGGTACGGTATGCTTCCATCCCAGGTCTTCGGGTGCTTCGAGTTATATCCTCTCAAAAGATGAACAACTGTGCGATTAACCACCTCGGTTTGACCATCAGTTTGCGGATGAAAAGCAGTACTCCTCTTCAGCTTGGTGTCCATCATCGTCCAGAGCGATAGCCAAAAGTGACTAAGGAACCGGGTATCGCGATCAGACACAATAGAAGTCGGCAGTCCGAAGTGTGTCCAAACGTGTTGAAAGAATACCCGAGCTGCCTCTTCTCCCGTGATAGTCTTCCAACAAGGTATAAGAATAATCATTTTGGAGAACCGATCAACGACCACGAATAGATAGTCATTGCCACGTCGGGTCTTAGGCAATCCTCCCAAGAAATCCATAGATATGCTTTCCCATGGTCGTGATGGAACTGGCAAAGGAGTGTACAAACCTATTTTTCGGTTTGCCGGTTTCGAGATGCTGCAGAGACCACAGCCTCGAACAAAGCTAGCCACATCTTGCTGCATACGCGGCCAAAACACATGTCGGTGAAGATTTTGCAACGTCTTTGTAACCCCAAAGTGACCAGCTACCTTCGATGTATGCGCTTCTCGCAACCATTGAATTCGAGGTGATCCACGGGGTATACAAAGTAAATTGCCCTTGTACAAGAGTCCTTCTCGACAAACGAACTCCGTAGGTTTCCCTGTTTCGAGCTCAGTCAGTACTGTTTGAAAATCAGGGTCTTCACTGTACATAGTGGCATAGTCATCATGACATGAGGGCTCGATCTGCATGAACGCTGATAAACAGAGGGTCGTAACTGGTGGTCGCGACAACATGTCCGCCAATTTGTTGTGTACGCCCTTTTTGTACTTGATCACCAGATTGAACTGCTGCAGATACGACATCCACTTCATGTGTCGAGCTTGCTGTAGCTTGGACTGAGTCTGCAAATATTGCAATGGTTGATGGTCGGTGTGGACAACCGTCTCTTTCCCCAAGAGATAACATCGCCAATGTTTCACGGCCTGATGCAGTGCGCATAACTCCTTATCATAAGTCGGGTAGTTCTTCTGAGCTCCCTGGAATAACTCAGAGTGATATGCCACTGGTCGACCTTCTTGCATGAGCACTGCGCCCATTGCATAACCTGAGGCATCGGTTTCTAGCTCGAACGGTTTCTGGAGATTCGGCAAAACTAACACAGGCGCCTCGCTGATCTTCCTTTTCAGCAAGAGAAACGTGTCCTCATGTTTCCCTGTCCACTCGAACTTCTGATCGATCCTGGTTAATGCATGCAACGGAGAAGCCATAATCGAGAAGTGTCGGATGAACTTCCGAAGGTATTGGCATGCTCCCACAAAACTACGCACATCCGTAACTGTTCGTGGTCGCGGCCACTCGCGAATCACTTTTACCTTATCTGGGTCGATTTGCAACGTATCGTTGCCGACCAGGAATCCAAGGTAAAGTAGAGTTTGCTGGCCGAACTCGCACTTCTTACGGTTGAGGCGAAGTCGATGTTGCCGAAGCTGATCGAACACCTTTTCGACATGAATGAGGTGCTCATCCCACGATTGACTATAAACTAGTATGTCGTCGAGGTAAACGATGACAAAGTCGTCGATGAACGGTCTCAAAACGTCATTCATAAGACGCATGAAAGTTGCAGGGGCGTTGCAGAGACCAAACGGCATGACCAGCCATTCGAACAGACCTTGTCGTGTTTTGAACGCGGTCTTCCACGTATCCTCCTCTCGGATGCTGACTTGATGATATCCTGACTTAAGATCCAATTTGGAGAAGACAATAGCATGCTTCAATTGGTCTAACAGGTCGTCAATACGGGGAAGGGGGTACCGGTTCTTGATGGTGATCTTGTTCAGTGCTCGATAGTCGATGCACATACGCCAAGTCTCATCTTTCTTTGGTACTAACACCACAGGAGATCCACAAGGTGAACTACTTGGTTGAATGACACCATCGTTCAGCAACTCACCAAGTTGTCTTTTGATCTCTTCATTCTCCAATACTGAGTTGCGATACATACTCAGATTGGGCAGTGTCGCATCGGACACAAGCTGAATTTCGTGCTCGACTGGACGTTTCGGTGGACAACCCTGGGTAGTCTCGAACAGATCACTGTATTTCTCCAGTAGTCCCGACAAACGACCAGAATCTTCTTGGTACGCCAACGACAATGCTGGTCGAGTACCCTCACTTTGTCCAATGGGTCGAATCATGACAAGCACATACTTGTGACATGCATTAACAATCCGTTTGGCTTGATTTGCGGTAATCAAGTTCGAAGTGTTGACGTGGACGTCTCTACTGATTACGAACTTAACCCCGTCTCTGGTGAAGTCGTACTCTTGCGCTCGCCGATGGAAATGAGCGTCTCGATCATACAGATACGGACTCCCAAAGATCACCTGACAGATATCGATAGGGACAACATCGCATTGCACCTCATCGATATACCGTGCAGAGATCGCAAACTTCAACACACACTGACTTGTAATCTGTTGGTTCACGTCGGATGTAAACCAACCCAGCGGATATGGTCGCAGGTGTGTGGTTGTCTTCAAACCAAGTCGCCGAACCAGTCCAGCGGAGACCAAATTCTTTTGACTTCCTGGATCGAATATCGCTGCGACCACTTCGTGCTTCACCTGGATGTTGATGGTGAACAAGTCCTCCGTCGGGTGATGGTCGTTCGGTGGATCCGAACCCTTCTCCTTCGGCATTGCCATCAGAGACAAGGTCGTATCCGCCTCATTAACCGAATTCACTCGGACAACTTCTTCGTCGGGTGAAGTCGCAGTAGCCGTGGTTGTTCTTTTCCCTGGTCCGTTTTTCTTTGGTCGAAGCTCAGGATGAAGCTTGTAGCATTTGTCCTTTGTATGTCCCGCAACTTGACAATGTTCGCAGAAAGCACCCGTGCCCGATTTCTTCTTCGGACTCGGCTTTTCCTTTGTCGAGGTCGCACTTTCCTTCGTGCTTTTGTCGCTGCGGGATTTGTTCTTCTCGATCGCCATAGCAGTTGTGCTCGCGGTCGCGATATCTTGGACGCCGAACAGACTTAGCTCAGTACTGATCGATTTCTGAAATCCAGATGTGTACTTCCGAAATACTTGAGGGTCGGATAGTGAGATACCAATGACCATTGCTTGTCGTCGAAACTCTATCGTATAGTCTTGGACGGTCTGGTCGCGCCGTTGGTACAATCGGTGCCAACGCTCCCATCTCTCCTCAAGGTAGCCCATCGGATAGAATTCTTGTCGCAGAAGTCGTTTGAATTGACCCCACGCAAGGTCGTCAGCTTCACCGCTGGCGACAAGGGCCTTCCACCATGTCTTGGAGTGGTCCTTCATCTTCAAAGGTGCAAATTTGACCTTTTGAGCGCTACTAAACCTTTTCAGGTCAAAGTAGGTCTCAAGTTGGTCGATCCAAGAATCCAGCTTCTCGGCATCGATCACCCCATCATATATGGGTATATCAATCTTAGCGTCGACTTTAAAAGATCCGACAGCTAAGGAGGTGTTGGCGAGGTCGTCGGTTTTGTGGTCGCCTTCGTCTTCATCTTCGTCTGCCCTACACAAGTCTTCACCACTCTTCTCACCCGTAACCTTCCCTACTTCAGGAGGTACAATCATGGCCTGCTGCTTAATCCAAGCAAGCACGGTTTCCATGTCGGTGGAGAGCTTAGCCACTTGTTCGGCTAGGTTAGCTTGAACGGAGGTATCGTCAGACATTGTCGGAGACGCGGCTGTAGGAACCGTCAATTGATCGCCTGGAGTTTCGCCGGAGGTTTTGTAACCTTGGCGAGTCTTCACCATCCACAGGATAGGAAAGTTGCTCTGATACCAACTTGATCCGTTTGAGACCTAGCCTTGGTTTTCGCACTAGGCTCGCCCAGATTCTAATATGCGGAATGACAGGATCTTACTCGGAAATACCGAAACCCAAAGTAATTGCACAACTCTTTATTTCAAAGAGGGCTTTACACGTCGAACGTTAGACACACTTGTCTACGTCGAAGGAACTATAAGTGTCTAAAACTCAAATAAGTTCTATGACTCTTCGATTGAGTTCGATGATCTAAACTAGACCTATTACAAGGTATTTATAGTCCAATCGTATAAGTACGTATCAGACTTAGAGACCTAAACGTATTAGACTCATATAACTAATCCTAAACAGATAAGCTTAGTTATACACATTCGGATCGGATTACAATTCCGAACAGGGAACGAATTCCTTTTCCTGGTCGCGAACCAATCCATGGTCGCGGACTCATCCAGGTCGCGAATCCTTTCCGAACACGATTAAGGTCGCGAAGCCGTATGCGATCAGGACTTGGTCGCGAAGCCGTATGCGATCAGGACTTGGAGATCCTCCCGGATCACTTCGGGTGCTTCGAGTTATATCCTCTCAAGAGATGAACGACTGTGCGATTTACCACCTCGGTTTGACCATCAGTTTACGGATGAAAGGTAGTACTCCTCTTTAGCTTGGTGTCCATCATCATCCATAGAAGTCGGCAATCCGAAGTGTGTCCAAACGTGTTGAAAGAATACCCGAGCTGCTTCTTCTCTCGTGATAGTCTTTCGACAAGGTATAAGAATAATCATTTTAGAGAACCGATCAACGACCACGAATAGATAGTTGTTGCCACATCGGGTTTTACGCAATCCTTCCAAGAAATCCATGGATATGCTCTCCCATGGTTGCGATAGAACTAGCAAAGGAGTGTACAAAACTAATTTCTGATTTGCCGGTTTCGAGATGCTGCAGAGACCATAGCCTCGAACAAAACTAGCCACATCTTGCTGCATACGCGGCCAGAACACATGTCGGTGAAGACTTTGCAACGTCTTTGTAACCCCAAAGTGACCAGTTACCTTCGATGTATGTGCTTCTTGCATCCACTGGATTCGAGGTGCTCCCCGAGGTATACAAAGTAAATTGCCTTTGTACAAGAGTCCTTCTTGCGGAACGAACTCCGTAGGTTTCCCTGTTTCGAGCTCAATCAATACTGATCGAAAATCAAGATCTTCACTGTACATTATGGCATAGTAATCATGACATAAAAGCTCGATCTGCATGAACACTAATAAGCAGAAGGTCATAACCGGTGGTCGCGATAACATGTCCACCAATTTGTTTTGTACGTCTTTCTTGTACTTAATCACCAGATTAAACTGCTGCAGATAAGACATCCATTTCATGTGCCAAGCTTGCTGTAGTTTAAACTGAGTTTGCAAATATTGCAACGGTTGATGGTCGGTGTAGACAACAGTCACTTTATCCAAGAGATAACACCGCCAATGTTTCACGGCCTGATGCAGTGCGCAAAACTCCTTGTTGTACATTGAGTACTTCTTCTGAGCTCCTTGGAATAACTCGGAGTGATATGCCACTGGTCGACCTTCTTGCATGAGCATAGCGCCCATGGCATAATCTGAGGCATCGGTTTCTAGCTCGAATGGTTTCTGTAGATTCGGCAAAACTAACCCAGGCGCCTCGCTGATCTTCCTCTTCAGCAAGAGAAACATGTCCTCATGTTTCCCTGTCCACTCGAACTTTTGATCGATCGTGGTTAATGCATGCAACGGAGAAGCCACAATCGAGAAATGTCGGATAAACTTCCGAAGATATTGGCATGCTCTCAAAAAACTGCGCACGTCCGTAACTGTTCGTGGTAGCGGCCACTCGCGAATCACTTTTAGTTTATCCGGGTCGATTGGCAACGTACCGTTGCCGACTATGAATCCTAGGTAAAGTAGAGTTTGTTAGCCGAACTCGCATTTCTTACGGTTGAGGCGAAGTCGATGTTGCCGCAGCTGTTCGAACACCTTTTTGACATGAATGAGGTGCTCCTCCCATGAACGACTATAAACCAATATGTCGTCAAGGTAAAAGATCACAAAGTCGTCGATGAACTGTCTCAATACGTCATTCATAATACGTATGAAAGTTTCCGGGGCGTTGCAGAGACCAAACGACATGACCAGCCATTCAAACAGACCTTGTCGTGTTTTGAATGCGGTCTTCTATGTATCCTCCTCTCGGATGCTGACTTTATGATACCCTCACTTAAGATCCATTTTGGAGAAAGCAACAGCATGCTTCAATTGGTCTAGTAGGTCATCAATACGAGGAATGGGGTGCCAATTTTTTATGGTGATCTTGTTCAGTGCTCGGTAGTCGATGCACATACGCCAAGTCCCATCTTTCTTTGGCACTAATACCATAGGAGATCCACAAGGTGAACTATTTAGTTGAATGACACCATCGTTCAGCAACTCACCAAGTTATTTTTTGATCTCTTCATTCTCCAATACTGAGTTACGATACATACTCAGATTGGGCAGTATCGCATCGGACACAAGCTGAATTTTGTGCTCGACTGCACATTTCGGCAGACGACACTGGGTACTCTTGAACAGATCACTGTATTTTTCAAGAAGTCCCGACAAACGACCAGAAGTCTCTCGGCACGCCAACGACAACGCTGGTCGAGTACCCTCACTTTGACCAATGGATCGAATCATGACAAGCACGTACTTGTGACATGCATTGACAATTTGTTTGGTTTGATTTGCGGTAATTAAGTTCGAAGTGTTGACGTGGATGTCTCTACTGATCACGAACTTAACTCCGTCTTTAGTGAGGTCATACTCTTGCGCATGCCGATGGAAGTGAGCGTCTCGATCATACAGATACGGACTCCCAAAGATCACCTGACAGATATCGATAGAGATAACATTGTATTGCACCTCATCAATATACCGTGCAGAGATTGCAAACTTCAACACACACTGACTCATAATCTGTTGGTTTACATCGGATGTATACCACCCTAGCGGATATGGTCGCGGGTGTGTGGTGTCTTCAAACGAAGTCGCCGAACCAGTCCAGCGGAGACCAGATTCTTCTGACTTCCGGGATCGAATATCGCTGCGACCACTTCATGCTTCACCTGGATGTTGACAGTGAACAAGTCCTCCGTTGGGTGATGGTCGTTCGGTGGATCCGAACCCTTCTCCTTCGGCATTGCCATCAGAGACAAAGTCGTATCCGCCTCAGCAACCGAATTCACTCGGACAACTTCTTCGTCGGGTGAAGTTGCAGTAGCCGTGGCTGCTCTTTTCCCTGGTTTGTTTTTCTTTGGTCGAAGTCCTGGATGAAGCTTGTAGCATTTGTCCTTGGTATGTCCCGTGACTTGACAATGGTCACAAAAAGTACCCGTGCCCGGCTTCAAAGAGTTTTTCTTCGGACTCGGTTTTCTTTTTGTCGAGGTCGCATTGTCCTTTGTGCCTTTGTTGCCGCAGAATTTGTTCTTCTTTTCGATCGCCATAGCAGTTGTGCTTGCAGTCGCGATGTCTTGGACTCCGAAAAGAGTTAGCTCAATACTGATCGATTTCTGAAGTCCAGATGTGTATTTCTGAAACACCTGAGGATCAGACAGTGAGATGCCGATGACCATTTTTTGTCGCCGAAACTCCGTCGTATAGTCCTGAACAGATTGGTTACGCCGTTGGTACAATCTGTGCCAACGTTCCCATCTCTCCTCAAGGTAACCCATCGGATAGAATTTGATCCGTTTGAGACCTAGTCTTGGTGTTCGCACTAGGTTCACCCAGATTCTAATATGCGGAATAACGGGATCTTACTCGGAAATACCGAAACCCAAAGTAATTGCACAACTCTTTATTTCAAAGAGGGCTTTACACGTCGAACGTTAGGCACACTTGCCTACGTCGAAGGAACTATAAGTGTCTAAAACTCAAATAAGTTCTATGACTCTTTTCGATTGAATTCCATGATCTAAACTAGACCTATTACAAGGTATTTATAGTCCAATCGTATGAGTACGTATCAGACTTAATAACCTAAACGTATTAGACTCATATAACTAATCCTAAACAGATAAGCTTAGTTATACACATTCGGATCGGATTACAATTCCGAACAGGGAACGAATTCCTTTTCCTGGTTGCGGACCAATCCATGGTCGCGGACTCATCCAGGTCGCGAATCCTTATGCGATCAGGACTTGGTCGCGAAGCCGCATGCGATCAGGACTTGGTCGCGAAGCCACATGCGATCAGGACTTGGAGATCCTCCCAGATCATGACTCCCTTGTTGAGAAGGAGCCAACCCCTGTTGCGACCTCTCGATCAAACTGGAGATGTGGAAATTGGGCTTGTCCATCTTCTTTGGTGTACCACTTTGCCGCACGTGCTCGTTGATCTTTCCGACCGATTCGAAAAGTCTCCTTGGTGCCACTGCGGGTGATAGTTACCTTCTTTTCCATAATCACATCTTCACGTAGAGGTTTGTCTCGTTGATAGACCAAGTCTTCAACAGATGGTACTATGGTATCTGGCTCATCATCCAGCATTGAAGGCTCGAAGAGTTTGAATCCTTCCCAAGGTCGCAAACCTTTTCAAAGTCGCAAACCTTTTCGTGGTCGCAAATCCGTTGCGAACTCGACCTGAGATCCTCCCGGATCAGAATTCTTGTCGCAGAAGTCGTTTGAATTGACCCCCCGCAAGGTCGTCAGCTTCACCACTGGCGACAAGACCTTCCACCAAGTCTTGGCGTGGTCCTTCATCTTCAAAGGTGTGAACTTCATCTTTTGAGCGTTACTGAACTCTTTCAGGTCAAAATAGGTCTCAAGCTGGTTTATCCAAGAATCCAGTTTCTCGGCATTGATCACCCCATCATATATGGGTATATCAATCTTAGCGTCAATTTTAAAAGATCCGACATGTAAGGAGGTGTTGGCGAGGTCGTCGGTCTTGTGGTCGCCTTCGTCTTCATCTTCGTCTGCCCTGCGCAAGTCTTCACCAGTCTTCACACCCATAACCTTCCCTACTTCAGGAGGTATAATCATGGCATGCTGCTTAATCCAAACAAGTACGGTTTCTATGTCGGTGGAGAGTTTAGCCACTTGTTCGGCTAGATTAGCTTAAACGGAGGTATCGTCAAACATTGTCAGAGACGCAGCTGTAGGAACCGTCAATTGATCGTCTGGAGTTTCGCCGGAGGTTTTGTAACCCTGGCGAGTCTTCACCATCCACAGGATAGGAAAGTCGCTCTGATACCAACTTGATCCGTTTGAGATCTAGCCTTAATTTTCGCACTAGACTCGCCCAGATTTTAATATGCTGAATAACGGGATTTTACTCAAAATATCGAAACCCAAAGAATGATCGAAATACAGCTTAAAGTAATTGTACAACTCTTTATTTCAAAGAGAACTTTACACATCAAACGTTGGGTCGCACTCGCCTATGTCGAAAGAACTATGTGTCTAAGACTTCAATCTAGACTTAATGATCTAAACTAGACCTATTAAAAGGTATTTATAGTATAATCGTATGAATACGTATCAGACTCAACAATCTAAAACGTATTAGACTTATATAACTAACTAACTGTAAACAAATAAGTTTAGTTATATCTATTCGGATCAGATTACAATTCTAAATATGAAACGAATTCCTTTTCGAGGTCGCGAACCAAAACATGGTCACGAAACCTTTCCAAACACGGTTATGATCGCAGAGTGTTATGCGATCAAGACCTAAAGATCCTCCCAGATCAGTCATGCTCACATATCTTAAAATTGAGTCACTCTTCAGAAATAAAAATTTAAGTACCATACCTTATCTAGTACTCATAACAAGGAAATAAAAAGTTCGTTTCTTGTTACTGTCTCGATGAATAGCTACATATTTGTTGTAAGAGAAGTACAAAGAACTATAATCATGTTGCAATTGCCAACATTGAGAGAGGCCAACATTGAGAGAGACATGGAGAATCCGTGTCACGTCGAAACCTCCCCCACCATAGGTGATTTTGTGACTGTCAGATTAATTGGTACGGCAAAATATTGGTGAGAAGAAAAGTTTAATAAAGTCTCAACAGCCTAATTGTTGAACATGCCTAGGTTGCTTGGTCTAATAAACCGCATTGAAAACGATAACGACCTTCTGATCTCAACTCAAGATCGACGTCGAGCTACTTAATTAAGTAATTGACTCACGTGCCAAGTTTTTTTTTTTTCTCCAGCTCTTGACAAATGTTGAGACAGAAAGGTCGACGTGAATCGTACGGCATTCAGATTTGTAAATTTAACTCCGAATAGCTCATGTTTATATTTTTTTTCCTCTTGGATTTTGTCCTCTTTTGACGTGCATGTTGTTAATGTTGACGTCAAAAGAGCGGTGAATAAATAATTTCAGCTTGTTTCTGTGTATCATGGGTTTGCATCTCATATGGTCTGCAGCGGCAGCTCCCTAGGATCTCTAGTGTTGTAGCGAAGTCCTTATTGCGATTTGCTCCTTGTTGGAGCCTCTTGGTTTTGGTTTTACACTCATACACTGTGCTTTAGATCTCATAAGTGATAGCACTTAAAAGTTGTTGTCGGACTAATGCAACATCATAGAGATTTGTGTGTAACTAGTCGTACCTTAACTGACAAGACATCTGGATACATCGCTAAAAACTAAGAATTAAATTCCAACACGTGTATAGTATCATATTATGGGTTTAGGTCCACTGCTACGGGTGTGTGCCAAAGTGCTAAAAAAAATTAAATGAAGTGCTAAAAACTATAGTGTTTGGGTCAAACAAAACTGAGGCTTGGTTTTTCGAATACCATATTAGTTTGAGGGTTTAAAATATAAAAAACTTCACCTTCAATGCAAATGCCTCGTCAAGTGCTTGCGCGTCAAAATAGAGAAAGAAGCTGAAATAATGATCTCTTTTAATCAGGGATATCAGAGCTATAAGATTTATCAAATCTTAAGACTTAATCGCCGCAGCCGTCCCCAGGACATGTTTATTCTAGGTGTTTCATCCAGAAATTTCATTCTTTCCATGAAAATTTTTAAATTGTGCGCGTGCGCCGTTGCAGTATACATAAATATACATACACATCCATCATTAAAAAAAACACATAAACTATAAGAAAACATGCACTTAATTAATTCATCTTGAATTACAAACTACAAGTCTCTTTGGGTACACGTATTTTCATTGCACCTATGGAGTACATCTGACATACAAGAGATTACGCAATTTTCGGTCGTAGGGTTTCGTAAAACTCTTGGTTAAATACATCGGCAAATTAGATCCACATAAAACCCCAATTAAATCGCTAATGATTGTCATATTTGAACTTCAAATTTGCTCTCTCTCTCTCTCTCTCTATATATATATATATATATATGCGCCCATGCATGCAACTATACAAATCTATAATCTCATCGGCCTATGGTGCTATCACAAATGCACCTTTCGCCTCATTGATGCCTGACTTGGGTGTTATTCGGCCTCGTCAATCGCAAGCAAATGGATGCCTTCGCATCATCGGTGCTCGGCATTAATAGTGTCCGATCTTATCAATCATGGACAAAATGGTCGCGTTCTTTTCGTCAATGCCCAATGACATGATGTATGGATGATAGTGGGGTTGTGATAGCGTCTTGACTTTGTCAGCTTCTAGAGATGCAGATGACATCGTATAGAGACACATTGGAATGTTCCTTGATGGCTTCGAATGACGCTCCCGGGATGGAGGTAGATGACTTGCCACAATAATTTTAGGACAGATCTAAAGTGGCACACCTTGTGTCTCATTTAGATCTGATCCTTTGGCACGATGAAGATGGAGTTGGATTGACGTGTCTTGCAACTTCCGTAATCCAATCCCTTGACACAACGAATTAGACTCTTTTTTCCTGGACGGGAGCCTTTCTAACCTCTAATTAAGGTGGAATTTTGTGGAGATGTTTATGAATGAGTCTTATACTTCTAATAAAATTTGAGGTCGATTGGATCTCTAAATCAAAAATTATCGATCATGTATCACCATGACATCAGGCTAAAATTCGACGAAACACAATCTGTTTGCCATGATTTTCTGGAAGTCTTTCTTACCTCTTATCAAACTAAAATTTGGTGGACATATTCTTCCATGAGTACTATGTCCTCTATAAAAATTGAAGTTGATTGGACCTCTGGATCAAAAGTTATCACTCATATATCACCAACACGTCTGGTGGAAGGTCAGTAGAACACTGACTATTTGACTCAACGTCAACTTTTGATGATCCACCTTGATAGCCTCAGGATAGATCTAAAGTAACATATCTTGTGCCTCCTCCAAATCTGACCCTATGGCACAATGAGAAGTGATTTGAAGCGAAGCATCTTGCACCTTCCGTTATTTAATCTATCAGCCAACTAAATCAGACTCTCCTTTGCTTGGCTAGATAAGGGCCTCATAATGAACATCGCTTCAGAAATTTCTCCAAACTTCTTTTCAGATTGGTAGATCTATCATCACATATGTATTCAATGGACATCTCTCCTTCCCCAAATTGGACGGTATTTGTGCTAAGTCAACCCTTTTGTACAAATCCTCCATGCAATTCATGATGCATGCTATGCATATGGGAGGTATTCACCACTGATAGTCACCTCTATGGTCTTAGAGATGTTTCTCAAAAGAATAAGAGAGATAAATTCTTAGAGATATATTTCTCAAAACAATTTTCCCACCCTTAAGTGAAGTGCGTAAAAGAAACACAAAGGAGTTATATGTGGCGACCCTCTCTATTTATAGAGAATGAGAAATATTCAAATTACTTAATATTGAGAAGAAAATATATGAATTTAAATTTCTTGAAGAGAATATTCCAAGATATAGGTGAGCTAGCATTTATTTCTTCCTTTTATTATTATTTTATTATTGTTGAACGAATTATCTGAATATTCCAAGCCCACTTATTCCATAATTTTGTGCTCTACCTGGTTGTACACGAAAAGGTGACTTTGAACCAAATACAAACCGATCGAACACATTTTTAGGTCCCAAAAAATGTTAACTCTTCTCGGATAAAATTATATAGGAAATTTATATATGGTTGCATTCCTCTTGCCAAGGAGAACACAATAAAATATTTATTTTCCAAATTTTTACCACAATGTAAAAGTTATGATCACATTTAACATTTGAACTAGCTTTAGATCTTTAAATGTACTATTCAAGCCATAATAGTACATTATTTAGATTAATCATCTTTAGAGGATTCTGAAAAATTATGTAACCACTCATTTTGTTGATGAACCCAAAAGTTATGACTAATTTACAGTTAGATCCTTGCATCGGTTTGATCAGAGTAGACTTTCTGATTTTTGTGCTCTCCATGCTGCGACCTTTTATTAAGTGTGTCCATCATGTTAAACATTTCTAAAATTATATAGAACACTTTATTCTAACAAGCAATGAAAAAGTTAAGGCCCATTTATGAACTAATGTCTGCAGCAATACCAGCGAGGCATCAGTCGATTATACTTTTCTTAAGTATCTCACGACTTGAACTGATTTATGAAGGTATATTAAAGTAATGATTAGCCATAACGAACAACTGGGCTGATCATGTGATATGACTAAGTTGATGCACCGAGTTTTGGCAAAGATGACACATCAATTGGAGTAAGAAATAGTACACCACCGGTACAAATTTATGGGGCAAATTATATATCATTATATTTGTGGGACCCTCCTTTGAGGAATCCCGTGGCAACCGCCCAGGGGGATTGCGCACAGGTAGGTTCATCACAAGCTCACAACAACAGGATTCACTTTAAACAATAAAGTAGGTAGATAAAATAAGTACAAGGTCACGAGGACCACTATTACAATATCATAATGCCAAGGATGACATTAATTAAAGTTGATACAAAAGTAGAGAGTTTTTCAAAATCAAGAATCGGTATCGAAGTACCGAACACAGAAAAACAACACAAAAAGCAACCACAAAGGTCTTCACTTCCTTCTGCAGCGGCTCTGGAAGGGCTTCCTCCACATCGGACTCAACTTGGCTCATGACCCTCCTAGAAACTCAAATCATCTGGAAAGGTTCCTTCCTCTTCTTGGCGCTCAAGGTCAAGGAAATCGGAATCCTCGAATCTTTTCTTTTGAATTTGTTTGTAAAGGCAAGGGTGAGCATGTTTTTACACAATGCTCAGCAAGTCTCGTTACAAGAATGCAGGTATATAGATGAGGAGTGATCAAGAAAAGGGTTTAAGTCTTATAATTATAAATAGTATAGATTTCAATTCTTTGATATCTCAAATAAGGGTTTTATTTTCAACAGTGGGGTTTTGTAAATCTTATAATAGACTTTAAGAAATTGTTATGTGATGGTCTCCCATGAGTCATCACTTTTATCAACCCATATTATGAAAACATTCCAAATAATTACTTGTGCTGAATCACATGGATAAATCCACCACGAACATACTCTATGACCTGGGAGTACAGAGTATCCGATATTTTTCTTACACTTTGCAAAGGTGTACCTCTTTTTAAATCCACTTCTTCACTCGGCTTTCAAGTCGGATCAGCTCCATGCGACTTATACGCATGTGACAAGGCCGAGATCACACAACGCTTTTGCAGTATAGTATTAACAGTATCCCCGCCCGGTAAATAGACAATTAAGTCTCAAATACCGTTGTGGGTCCTACCCACTGCCTTACTTCCTAGCCTTTGGCCTATGCTCCCGCAGGACACATAGCCTTGGTCTGTCCACGCGAGACATCTGACCGTCATGATTACAACCGCGCACGGCTTAATCAGAGGCATAGGGCGTCTTTCTTCTTTCCACCTTTTCCTCTCATACTTTTTCTGAACTCACATCACTCACGGACGAACTGCGTCCAACCAGTTTCTCCACGCGAGAAACCAGACCGACAAACCATGCAGGGAACTGCTAATACCAAAAAGCTACTAAGTGGTGCCTGTCCCATACCAGGCAAGTGGTTGGTACGTTTTTCATGCCGCATAGAGGCACAACACAAGGTTCTTGTCCTTATGAATTAATAGTGAGGAGCCATCCACATTCCCTGGTGCGCACCGCACCCTCTCCATACAAACCAATCCTCACTATCAATTCTAATTTGTATTTTCTTTCACAAAAAGGGGTTTTCAAACATGTTTTTCATATAAGCGACCATTTGATATTTAGCATAAGTTTTCAAGCATAAGCATAATTCTAAGCATATATCCCAGGGTGACAAGGATGCATGGGTATTCAATCACAAGAGGGGTTTCACAATCATTTAGGTTATATCTAACCACATTATTTGAACATACTCTCATTTGAATATAAGGCATGCATATACTTTGAAAACAACAAATATACTTCATTTGAAAATATTAGGCGAGACATGATTAAGGGGTTGAGACTTGCCTTGCACTGCTGCGTCTAATTACTCGGACGAATCTTCAAAGACTTCTTCCGCTCCTTTAGCTTCGGGCTCTGCGGCGGACACAAGCAATACAACACATACGCTACATAAGCATACATAAAATAGTTGCAATAGAAAATAATAAGTAAATATATCATGCATGCAAGGGAAAAGATTTGGACAGAGTCACTTGGGTGCTGGTCGAAGAGATGGGCTCAAAAGAAGTTGAATGTCAAAGGCCGACATTCAGTCCACGGCTAGACATAGCCATAAGTTGGTCTTAGGTAGGTCTTCTGGAGAAGTGGCAGAAGAGAAAGATGTAGATCACAACTCCAGGAATCTAGGGGACAAAGTGAAATTTCCATTGCTCAACCAGAAGAGGTCAAACAAGGCTAATGCCAATGGCTGACAAGCATTGACATAGTGCAGACATTGCCAAAAACTAGGGCAAAGCTTAACTTTTTATACATGGCTCCAATTGATGCACAACTTTGTCTGGGAGGTAGGCATTGATAACAGGATCAAATCATTGAACAGGATCTAGGGCAGGAAATGGATGGAAGGTGATGAAATTCAGTGATGAACTGTGGTGACTTGGACATGAACTGGGCTTCTGGACAGTGATCTTGGCAAGGGCATATCTTAAAATCTAGGCAGATTTAGATGTCGAGCTAGTGGAAGGAAATGCTCAGGAAGGTGAGGCAAAGCTAAGGGACAAAGTTTCAGGAGCTAGATCGGCCGGGGAAGAATTCCGGCGACCGGTGCTGGAGAAGACGACACTGGAGATTCCGGCGACCGGTTTTCGATACAAAGCATTTGAACTCGATTGCTTGCTCAGAGAGTGAGAGGGTGAAGTGTGGAAGCTAATGGCTAAGTCAATTTGGCTGGGGGATAGCTGGTACGGCCTGGCGACGAGAGCCAGATCATCGACGGCGAGCTAGAACGGAAAAACTACGATTCCAGCTCAATTGTGAAATCTGAGCGCACAGGCTTGCTAGATGGGGCCTACTGATCAATTTCTGCTATTGGAACGAGAGCTGATTTGGATTGAATCAGGCAGCATTGGGGAAACAGGGCAAATCGGGAACCGGCGATCACCGGCGATGGGGATCGATCTGGTGCAATTGGTTGCTACTGCACAGAGAGGGGAAAGAGGGGAACTCACTGGTGGTTTTGGTTTGAAGAATGGTGCAGCGAGCTGGGCTGGCACCGTGAGCTCACTTGCTGGCTCGCCGGAGAAGAAGAAGAAAACGGCGAGAGCTCTGGAAAAAAGGCTAAGTCCTGAGATGAGGCTTAAGCACAGCACTGGAGGGTTTAAATAGGTCCTGGGGCGGAGCTTGCGAGGGATAAAATGACAACGATTGCTTGCGCCGGGGAGAAGCTTGTCGGGCGCAGGCGCAACAATGGCGACGACGACGTGATGTGCATGGGTTGTGCAGTAACTTTTCCACCGTTGTCGGGAGCGCATTGGAACTGGGTTTGAAACGGCGCGGATGCGGAGGCAACAACAAAGTTCCGGCGGTGACACGTACACGCATGCAAGTGCCACGGCCACGGGCGTGCGCGCGCGAAAACGCTGCTGGAGCGCGGGCGTTTAACCGTTGGACTTGGCGAGGGTCTTTGGTCACTGGCACGTGCGCGCGGGGTGGCTCAACTGACCACGAGCACGGGCGACCGGAGAAGATGGCCGGCGGCGAGTTCTGCGGCGAGGCAAAGATGAACGGGGCACTGGTCGAATGGCACAGGGGCTCTGGTCGAACGGGGGCTGAAAAAGAATAGCTCGGGCTGAAATGTAATTTTGAATTGCTCCAGGGACTGATCTATGAAGAAAGTTTGAATTGGAAATGGGCTTGATTGTAAATCTGGAGATCTGGAGGGCTGATCTGAAATCTGATTTCAGGAATGAGTTGCATAAGATTAATGGAACTCATCTAGCCAAAGTTTGACAAGATCGGGCAAGATCTGAAGGGTTTCGACAAAAGTGGGGAAAATGACTTTAGGGTAAAACAGGGTAATTAGGGTTTCAAAAACGGCGAGGGTCGAAACTCAGGTTTAGGGCAGGATTTGGAAATTCTTCTAGAAGGGAAAAATGTTCAGAATAGTGAATGGGAGATATTCACTGAATCAGATCAAAGTTTGGAGGTGGTCTCATACTTTTAGTCTTTTTGGGGCTTCTGACAAATCTGAAAAGGGCTGATTTGTGAAAAAGATCTGAACGAAAGAGTTTGATTGCTAACTTTTTGGGGTAAGCTGCTGGCACAACTGGGATCTCATTCTGAAATAGAGAGGGACGAGGCAAGCCAGGATTTGGGAAAAATCGGGGTGTTACAATATTCATATTGAAAAATAGAATACAACTTTACATTTATTTGCTCCTACAAACTAATGTATAGAGATTTTGTATTCTGGCCCTTGATTAAGTGTGGTCCACATATCATAAACATATAATAAATTTTGTTACAAAATTTCGTCTAACACTAGGAACAGGCGGTGCCAAGGAAAATCTCTCTTTTGCTGGCTCTCCTTAATCTCTACTTCTGGTATCCATTGCTCCCATCCATTATTTGTTGAAAATCAGATTTGTCCATGCTTTGTTTAGATCTGTTTGTTAATGATGCTTGATATCCATGTCCTTTATCGTTGCTCTCTGTTGTTGATGTTATTGCATTTCCATCCAACTTTCTATCTTAGTTATTGTCAGCGAACCTCTTTCTGCTGCCTTGCTCTAGATCAGATTTATTGCGGTTCCATTAGCGTAATTTTTTTAAGGAGTTCTACAGGTGCATTTTTTATATTTGATATTGTCGGCCTATTGGCACAACCCCTTTGTCCTATCAGTTTTTATTCTGTTGAAGTATTAAGCACTACTACAGAAATGCATTACACTAACCCATATCTTCTAACGGTTATAAGCAATCTGGGAAAAATCCGATAGAATAGGACGACAGCGGCGGAGAAGAGGATTTTTACTATCGGTTACACACTGGTCCACCGTTAGTGAAATGCAAACATTTTTTACTATCGGTCATTACTGTACAAACCGATATAATATATGAAATAGTACTATCGGTTTTCCATTCGTAACTGATAGTAAAATTACTCACTTTATACTATCGGTTATTACTGTACCAACCGATATAATATATTAAGTAGTAGTATCGGTTTTTCATTCGTAACTGATAGTAAAATTACGCACTTTATACTATCGGTTCATACTGTACTAACCGATATAATAGATGAAATAGTACTATCGGTTTGTTTTTCGTAACTGATAGTGAAATTACGGACTTTTTACTATCGGTTACTACTGTACAAACCGATATAATAGAGTACAGTTTACTATCGGTTATATAAAACAAACCGTACTCTGCATATTGGAATCATTTCTACCGTACGTGCATCCGCGCTCCAAGCTAGAGTGATCTGGAGAAGCTAGCTGAGAGGTTGATAATTCCATCCCCCTCGGTATTGTCATCTTCTCATCACCTCTCTCTCTCTCTCGATCACTCTTTTAGACTCTCCCTCTCTCTCTCTCTACTTGCAATTCATTAAACTAGATACATGTAGCTCCAAACTAGCTAGAAGGCTAGGTTGGCTAGCTAGCTATAGCTTGCTGAAATTAAGCAGCTAGCTAGCTGGCTCTTCTAATTAATGCATCAAGTTAATTAGGGTTTCATATATACAAATCCATTTAATGTAATTAAGCAGCTGTACACACATATGGCCTAACTAATTATGTTTCATGCATATATGCATGCCCTGAGTCATTAATTATTTATTTCAATTTATCAATTTTGTGAAATAATTGTAGATGAACCGAAAATATTGGATGTATGGAATAAAACGTACTACTGTTGAGTATTTGGAGGGTGTGAATGAGTTTATTAAATTTGCTGAGCAAGAAAAGGCGAAGAAGGGAGAGAAAGATATGCATTGTTCTTGTATAGATTGTATGAACTTAAAAAGGTTCGGCAACTCGGATCAGATTAGGAGTCATTTGATTCGTCGTGGTTTTAACGCACGCTATACCCGTTGGATATGGCAGGGTGAAGATCTTGAAGAAACGAGCACCGCTACCACTCAGCAGCACCCAGAAGTGGATTGCAGTAATGATGATCATGATCAGAACATTGGTAATGTTCATTCGGAAGTCCATGTAGATGACGACAATTTAGATGAAATATTACATGATGTAGAAGAAGATTACAGCGAAAACGATTTGGCTAAATTTGAGAAATTAATTGTTGATTCTGAGAAGCCTTTGCTCCCCGGATGTGCAAAATTTACAAAGTTGTCTTCTGTGTTGAAATTATATAACTTGAAGGCAAGCAACGGTTGGAGCGATAAGAGTTTCACGGCGCTATTGGATCTGTTAGTGGACATGTTTCCAGAGGGAAACGAGTTGCCAAGATCGGTTTACCAGGTCAAAAAACTATTGTGTCTGTTGGGAATGGAAATCGAAAGAATACATGCATGCCCAAATGATCGTGTTCTGTACCGTAACGAGTACGAGGATTTGCATGTTTGTCCAAGATGCGGTGCATCGAGGTATAAGCATGGGGACAGAATTTATCACAATGGATGTGATGAGGTAAAGAAAGGGCCTCTGGCCAAAACTGTGTGGTATTTGCCTGTGATTCCTAGATTGAAACGGCTGTTTGCAAATCCGAAAGATGCGAAGTACTTGCGTTGGCATGTTGAAGGTCGGAAACAAGACGGAAAACTAAGACATCCAGCTGATTCCATTCAATGGAGAAACATTAAGAGAACATTCGGTGAGTTTGGCGGCGAAGTGAGGAATATAAGGTTTGGGCTGAGTACGGATGGTATGAATCCACACGGAAATATGAGCAGTCGACATAGCACTTGGCCGGTTCTTTTATGCATTTACAATCTTCCTCCTTGGTTATGTATGAAGCGCAAGTACATCATGATGTCGTTACTAATTTCAGGACCCAGACAACCCGGGAATGATATTGACGTGTTTCTATCACCATTAATCGAGGACTTACATAAATTGTGGAGCGAAGGGGTGCGGGTGTGGGATGCACATAAGCAAGAGAATTTCATGTTGCGGGCCATGATATTTTGCACCATAAATGATTTCCCGGCCTATGGAAATTTGTCGGGGTATAGTACGAGAGGAGGCAAGACTTGTCCTATTTGCCTGGATGAAACTGAAAGCATGTGGTTATCGAACTGCAGAAAAACAGTGTACATGGGTCATAGCAGATTCCTTCCGATGCATCACGCCTACCGTAAGAAGAGGAAGTCATTCAATGGGAAGTCTGAGAAAGGATCAGCCCCAGTGTTTGTGACTGGTAAGGAGCTTTACTTGCGCGTGAAGGACATTAAAGTTGAGTTCGGTAAATGTTCTTAACCTCCAGGAAAAAATGTTTGGAAGAAGAGATCAATTCTTTGGGATCTGCCATATTGGGAGCACTTACAAGTTCGATATTACATTAATGTCATACACGTAGAGAAAAATGTTTGTGACAGTTTGATTGGTTTGTTGTTGAACATTCCAGGAAAGACGAAAGATGGCATCAACGTTCGCCGTGACATGCTCGACATGGTCATAAGGACTGAGCTTGCACCGTTGGAGAAGGGAAAGCGGACATACCTCCCCCCGGCCTGCTATACTTTGTCAAAAAGAGAAAAAACAGAACTCTGTCAGTGCCTACATGGTGTCAAAGTTCCCTGCGGGTATTCTGCGAACTTGAAAAAACTTGTGTCCATGAAAAACTTGAAACTGGTTGGTATGAAGTCCCATGATTGTCATGTACTGATGTCACAAATGCTTCCCATTGCTATCAGAGGCATTCTCCCAGTCAAAATCAGAGAGACAATTACAAAGCTATGTTATTTCTTCAACACAATATCTGGCAAGGTACATAAGCGTGTACTCCTAGCAAGTTAATTAGCTCCATTCGTGGAACTTGTCAGATTTTTTGGATCTGAATATTTGCTGCAACTGTGTTCTTGCAGGTAATTGATCTGGATGGATTGGACGATTTGCAACGCGATGTGACTACAACTCTTTGTCAGCTGGAGATGTATTTCCCTCCATCTTTTTTTGATGTTATGGTCCATCTAATTGTTCACCTTGTCAGAGAAATTAAGTTTTGTGGACCCGTGTTCCTGCGCTACATGTATCCATTTGAGAGATTTATGGGTATCTTGAAGGGATATGTAAGGAATCGACATCGGCCTGAGGGCAGTATCATTGAAGGTTATGCCGCCGAGGAGGTGATCGAATTTTGCACCAACTATATGGCCGGGGTTGTGACCCAATTGGCGTTCCTACGTCCCGGCATGAGGGCAGGCTTCAGGGCATTGGAACGATTGGATTTAAAGTAGTCGTCCCCTCTAGTGATCTGTATGCAAAAGCCCATTTTTGGGTCTTACAGCACATGACGGGGGTGGAGCCATACATACACGAGCACAAGGAAATGTTACGGAAACAGAATCCCTCGAAGCCAGAGATTTGGGTCACCAGAGAACATAATAGGAAGTTTGCTGGGTGGATCGAAAATAGAGTCCTGCAAGCTTCTGAGGGCGACGTAGATGAAGTTGTTACATGGTTGGCCAGAGGGCCTAGATTTACTGTAGGGACTTGGCAGGGGTATGATATCAACGGCTATTCATTTTACACAAGAACTCAGGACGACAAGAGTACTATGCAATATAGTGGAGTGACACTACTTGCTATTTCGGAGGATGCCAGGGTAGTAAGGGCGCTCGACTCATATTACGGTATTATTGAGGAAATATGGGAGCTCGATTATGTATTACTTAAGATTCCTCTGTTTCGATGCCAATGGGTCGAAATCCCTCGAGGTGTTAAAGTCGACAATTATGGGTTTCCTCTCGTCGATCTCAGTAGAGTCGCACACCAAGATGATCCATTTATACTTGCTGAGCAAGCCACACATGGCGTTCTATATCGTTGACCCGGCCAACCCAAAGTTGCACGTTGTCCTTCACAGTAAGAGACGTATTGTTGGGGTCGAAGACGCTGTGGATGAAGAAGAGTATGATCAGTTCGACGAACTACCTCCATTTTTAGATGGAATTCTTCAATCTGTCCCTACCGAAGATATTGACGAAACAAGTTACCTGCGAGACAACCACGAAGAAGGATTATGGGTGGACAACCATTCTTGACTAGTTTGCAATATGTAAGTGACATATATTACTTGGATCTTTAATCGAAGAATTCTTCAAATCATTTTTCAAAAATTCTTTGGGAAAACATACGTGATGCATTGAGAATCATTTATGCAAATTTTTATTTCAATTGGAGTATATACTTGATTTGAGCAATAATTGATTCTTTTCACAAATCAATATGAAAACTGCAAATTTTCATTCCATGATTGGTCTTTACTGTTAATTTATTTCAAAATTATTGGAAGTCATTTGCATGGGGTTTCAGGTGTTTTTACAAGTGCAAAATGATGTACTAAAACCCATCTGTAATTGTTCTCAGGAAATCCCTTTAGGTCAATTTAATAGTATTCTACTATCGGTTTCAACTTCCAAACCGATATGAAATTAACATATACTATCGGTTTATTGTCATAACCGATAATATTCCATTTTGTGTTATGAGACCCTGTTCTACATTTTTGTTTGCTCTTGTACAGTGGATTAATTTACTATCGGTTAATAATCATAAAACCGATAGTGAAATACAATGCAAAATGATGTATTCAGATTATTTGTAATTGTTCTAAGGGAAATCCTTTAGGGTCAATAACATTGTATTTTACTATCGGTTTCAACTGCCAAACCGATATGAAATTAAACTTTACTATCGGTTTATTGTTCATAACCGATAGTGATTTATACTGTGTTTGAGCCCCTGTTCTTAATTTACTATCGGTTTGTAATAATAAAACCGATAGTGAAAAATGTCAACACTACAAACCCTAACTTACATGTTTTTACTATCGGTTTGGTGGTTATGAACCGATAGTAAATATTCATATATTAGGGTATATCCTCGCACGATTTTCCCTCCAGTGCAACTGATCACATTCCAAATACTCACGCGCGGAAAACCCTAGCTTCCCCGACGTTCGCTTCTTCGCTCCTCTGCGCCACCATTGCCGATCGCAATCTGGTTCTACACCACCTCCGGCCACTGCATTGCGCCACCACCTCCGGCCACTCCACGAACGACTGTAAGTGTTCTTGACCAAACCGCTCGCGTCAATTGCTTAAATTTATATGCAATGGTTCATATGTGGTTCAATGGTTTACAAATATAAAACTAGAGTAAAATTCATGAACTACAAACTTAATAGCTATGAGAATGACAGAATTGATGAAAATTACTAGCAAGTTGTCATACAGTGTAGTCCACTATCGGTTTCTTATTTAGAACTGGTAGTAAATACCATAAACTGAATTTTCTATTAATTATTTCCCATTTTCTAATTTTATCTGAAATTTTGGTTCATTTAAATTTTAACAGACTTTATGTTCCTGCAAAGAACTAGCATAGTTTGCACTGCTAATCTTATATATTTTACTGAATACAAACTTGAGTACTATCAGTTTTACTTGGAAAACCGATAGGAAATAGAGTATGTCATAGTTTGCACTGCTAATCTGAATTTTCTGTTAATTACTTCCCATTTTCTAATGTTCATCTGAAATTTTGGTTCATTTAAATTTTAACAGACTTTATGTTCCTGCAGAGATATTAGCATAGTTTGCACTGCTAATCTTTTAAATTTTCCTGAATACAAACTTGAGTACTATCGGTTTTACTTGGAAAACCGATAGGAAATAGAGTATGTCATAGTTTGCACTGCTAATCTGAATTTTCTGTTAATTACTTCCCATTTTTTAATGTTCATCTGAAATTTTGGTTCATTTAAATTTTAACAGATTTTATGTTCATGCAGAGAGACTAGCATAGTTTGCACTGCTAATCTTTTAAATTTTCCTGAATACAAACTTGAGTACTATTGGTTTTACTTGAAAAACCGATAGGAAATAGAGTATGTCAAAGTTTGCACTGCTAATCTGAATTTTCTGTTAATTATTTCCCATTTTCTAATTTTCATATGAAATTTTGGTTCATTTAAATTTTAACAAAAAGAGGTGGTTCATCATTGTCATTCTATTTTAGTTATGAACTTTGTTATGTACCTTTCTTCATATCAATTGATGGTCTGTTCATGGAATTTTAGGTAAAGCCATGTCGGCATCTTCCTCGGCTGATAGTAGTGATTCGGCGAGGGCGAACGTAGATGGCGTTGCCTCGTCCCAGCGCAAGAGGAAGGCGCGAGGCGCGACGATGTTGGGCCGTTTGGCCAAACGCGCGGATTTTTCATGTGAGTTCAACCAGTTCGGGAGACCGATCGGGAAGGACGCCGGCTACTATGCTGCCTATGTTGGCTTGTTGGCGAAGGAAAGGGTGAAGATCACCGTCCATAGCTGGAAGGACGTCAAGGCCGACGAGAGGGATAGGCTGTGGGCGGAAGTGAAGGTAAAATTAATCAAAATCACTGAACTCTTGAGTAATCACATTCCCTTGGTTTATCCCAGATATTAGGTAAGTCCTGCTTATATGCACCATTTGAAACAGGCCAAGTGGAACATCCCCAACGATGGTCCCAAGATAGCTTGCTTGAAGGACATGAACAACACGTGGAAAACCTTCAAGAGCGTTCTCGTCAGTACCTTCCTCGCTAAAGGCAAATCTCCATGCGAGAAGTACCCCTTCATAACGGAGGAGGTATGGGAGCAATTCACCCAACAGAAGGGGACTCCTGAGTTCAAGGTATGTATGGTTCCTTTGCTTGGTTACACCATTGTATGTAGTAAGCAACGGTGCATTAATTTTCTTGTTTCTGGTACGAAGGTCCTCAGCGAGAAGAACAAGGCAATCTAGAGGAGGGACGACCACCCACACCGGCTCGGCTCTTGCTGCTATGCGGGGAAAGAGGAGCAGTGGAAGAAGGCTGAAGATGAGGCGTCGAATTTCGTCGACTCCCCTGACCTACCACTCTCCGAGATCCGCGATCAGCGATGCAAGCACTGGTGGCTGGCCAGAGGGACTGTGTCGGCCACGGAGACTGTGGCTTTCCCAAACCCCAAGGACGTCGAGGTCGTGCAGCGACTCGTAAGTTGGCTAACTTCCTGGTTGGAATCATAGAGTGTGGTAGAAAAAACTATGATCACTAGTGTGTGCACAAGTTTTTATATATTTCTTCCTCACAATGGAGAGCTTTGAATGTAACAGATCTCTTGCTCGAAGGAGGCGACCGAGGGATTGTTCACTCCCCATAGGGAGAACGACATCCTTACCCGGGCTCTAGGGAACAAGGAGCATCCAGGGCGGACGCGAACCGTGGGGGGTGTGGTGCCATGGAAGGAAGGCTTCTCGGAGCCCGAGCAAAAGGCGAAGAAGGCTGGCAGCTGGAAGGAAAGGGAAGTGGAGCTATCTCAGAAGATACAGGCAGATGTGACTGCACAATTCACGGACATGTTCGCTCAAATGAACGAGAAGTATGAACGCCTCAGCCGAGTTGTGCAGTCCAAGGGTTTAGATCCAGCTGCCGAGGTCGACGCTGCCAGGCCGAGTAGTTGCGGCTCAAAGGTTCACGTAGATCCGGTGGACCTGATCGAGGTATTGCAACTCTTGAGCTATATATGCAGTTCGGTTGATGCCACTCCCGTTACGTTAGAATTGTTTCGCTAATCTGTTATAATTGTTGGAAATTGCAGAAGACGGAGAGCTGTAGCCTATTGATCAACATAGGCGACAAACCTGTAGTGGTTGCAAACGGGGTCGTATACCAGTCTTGGGAGGATGTCCGGATCCACTGCGTACCTCTGGAGCCTGGATTCTCAAAGGTACAGGTGGACATGGCCCTCCCAGGCTATAGCTCTTTTCCGTTGCCCGTCCCAACGGACGAAATGCGGACAATTGGCGAGGCATTGGGCTCGTACATACAGTGGCCCAAGAAGGGTGTTAGACTACAGGAGGTAAACCCTAGCCATTCTAGCTTACAACTCAGTTAATATACTCAATTTGCAAAATGTAACTTATCCGTTTGTACTTAAAGTGGACGATAGATACCAGCTCACTTCCTGATGACACTACCCCCGCCACAACGCATGACCGAGCTCCTTCGACCCCCATGCCTCCTCCGACGGCCTCAAACCCTTCGCCATCAAATGAGGTCGACGGCACCACACCCCAACCTTCGAAGGTATACACTCGCTCCCCGCCCAAAGGAAAGGGCAAGGCCAAAGGCAATGGCAAGGCCAAAGGCAAGGCCAAACAAAGCCAGCCGGGTACGTTCAAGAACGGGTCCCCACTCGTGTCGGAGTACCTTCTGCGCAATATGGATCAAATAACCAGAAGTCTCCACGAGTGGTACATGACCCGGTCTAGGTGCCACATCAACTTCTTAGTTCACTTCATGCCAACTCATTTTCATCGTGAGGCCGGGAGCATATCGGTGACCCACGAGGATTTGTTCGACCTCCTCAATTGGCGGGAGCTTGATATGTCCATTATACGGACTGGAGTCCTGTGAGTTTGCTGTTGTCTGAAGTTATTACAGTTCGTTTCACAAATCTAATCACTTTGTATGCACTATGTACTAATGTCTACTTTGCATCCAGGTGCATGTATAGGCTGGCGTCGATGAGGGCATGTGACAAGGTGGGTTTCCTCGACCCAGAGAAAATAAGCTTCACGATGCTAGAGCACGACCAAGCACATGCGGAGGAGTACATATCAAGGACACTACTAGTGCAGCAGGACCGAGAGTTCATCCTTACGCCGTACCACCAAAGGTTAGTGCATTCCTACTAATTTAACTCATTCTTGTATGTTACGCCTAACATATGTATGAAACGGTTCGCTTATATATGCAATGTAGGGGCCAATGGGTCCTCGCCGTCATTTGCCCATGGATGAATGAGGTCTATTACCTCGATTCGATGAGCGTCAAGGTGGCGCATGTTTTCACCCTCACATGGCACATAGACGCGTAAGTAATATAGTTGTTTTAAATTTTTCTCTGACTAGCTAATTAATGATAACATATTAACCGGCAATGCTAAATTAAATACAGGCCAGGCTTTCAAAAATTATGCTAGTGCTGGAGGGAGGCATGACGCGTCGAAGGGCACAACAATTTCTTAGAAAGAATATGAGGTAATTAATATGGATGGAAGTACTCATGATGAGTCTTTTAATTTAAGCTTAATTAGTTCTTTCGAGTTAATGTGGGTTTATGTCTTTGCATATGCAATTTTTCCAGTGCCATCACCAGCCACAATCGTGGGAATGTGGCTTCTATGTCATGAGATTCATGTATGACCTGATCAGGAGAAATTTTGCCTAATTCCCTAAGGTAACCATTTTTCCTGACTCAAAGTCGAACTTTAATTGGATGTGACGTACGATCCTAACTTCATACATGCATATATGCAGAGCGCCATGTTGAAAGAGCAATATGAGTTGAGTCAATTGAAAGAGCTGCGAACAATTTGGGCTCAATATGTCATGGAAGAAGTGGCTATCAATGATCGATTATAATTGACTTGTGTAATATATATTGAATGTGTTGATTGCTGTATTTGTGAATAAACTCAATATGTGAATAGATTCATTGATGTATTTGTGAATAAACTCGATCAATATGTGAATAAATGCAATCTGTCCAATGCATGTGTATATTACTGTATTAGTGTATTTGTGAACAAATTCAATATGTGAATATTGGTGTATATTTGTAAATATTGGTGTATTTGTGAATGATCCAATGTATCTCTGTATTGCTGTATGTATATGTGCAAGATTCCAGTACTAACCGTGTCGAGTACATAACCGATAGGAAAAACTACATAGTACTATCGGTTCATATACAACAACCGATAGAATAAAGTTTCCAGTACTAACTGTGTCTATACAATACTATCGGGTTCATATACAACAACCGATAGAATAATATTCCAGTACTAACTGTGTCTACATAATACTATTGGTTTAGATCCCAGCCGATAGAAAAAACATACACATTATTATCGGTTTAGATCCTAGCCGATAGAAAAAACCTACACAATACTATCGGTTTATATACGAGCCGATAGAAAAAACGTATACAATACTATCGGTTTAAATACGAGCCGATAGAAGAAATAGTCGATAGTGATTAGTGAACGTTGGGAATGTAGATGTTTTACTAACGGTTTTCAACCGATAGAAGTGTGCTACGTTTTTACTATCGTGCCGATCACTATCGGTAAGAGAACTGATAGTAGAGTGGATTTTTAACCGATAGTGAAAAGTATTTCTGTAGTAGTGAAGCTATTATGAGTTGTACTCATGTGGAGAAATTTGGTTAAGCAGGTGGCTCAGATTCATTGTGATTTTGTAGGTTGGAGTTTTTTCTCTCTTCTTTTTTTTTTTTTTTGCTTTAAGGAGGATTATTGGTTCATGATTCTTTTTCGATCAATTGTGCCATTTTGAGTTATTCGAAATTTTCACTTGGATCATATTGTGTTTGGACCAACTAAGATTTGGTAACGTTGATAAAATTTAGTACTTCGTGTTTTGCATTGTGGCAAGTACATATGATGGCTATTTTATCCAATCAAAGGGTTATACCATCCATATTTAGGTTTTACAATATTCAGATTCGTTTATTTTGCTATTTGTGCTAGGAGACAAGGAACTCAAAGAATTACAGAATTTGGAAGCAATAGCTTCATCAGTTGTTATGTCGATTTGATCCGTTTGAGACCTAGCCTTGGTTCTCGCACTAGGCTCGCCCAGATTCTAATATGCGGAATAACGGGATCTTACTCGAAAATACCGAAACCCAAAGGTTGATCGAAACACAACTCAAAGTAATTGCACAACTCTTTATTTCAAAGAGGGCTTTACACGTCGAACGTTAGGCACATTTGCCTACGTCGAAGGAACTATAAGTGTCTAAAACTTAAATAAGTTCTATGACTCTCCGATGATCTAAACTAGACCTATTATAAGGTATTTATAGTCCAATCGTATGAGTACGTATCAGACTCAATAACCTAAACGTATTAGACTCATATAGCTAACTAATCCTAGACAGATAAGCTTAGTTATACATATTTGAATCGGATTACAATTCCGAACAGGGAACGAATTCCTTTTCCTGGTCGCGAATCAATCCATGGTCGCGAAACCTTTCCGAACACCGTTAAGGTCGCGAAGCCGTATACCATCAGGACTTGGTCGCGAATCCGTATGCGATCAGGACTTGAAGATCCTCCTGAATGATGACTCCCTTGTTGAGAAGGAGTCAACCCCTGTTGCGACCTCTCGATCAAACTGGAGATGTGGAAATTGGATTTGTCCATGTTCTTTGGTGGACCACTTTGTCGCACGTGCTCGTTGATCTTTCCGACCGATTCGAAAAGTCTCCTTGGTGCCACTGCGGGTGGTAGTCACCTTCTTCTCCAGAATCACATTATCACGTAGAGGTTCGTCCCATTGATAGACCAAGTCTTCAACATATGGTACTATGGTATCTGGCTCATCATCCAGCATTGAAGGCTCGAAGAGTTTGAGGTGCTCAACATTGACAACCGAGTAAATATCCATGTATAGAGGTAACTCGAGCTGACAAGCATTATTACCCACTTTCCGCAAAATCCAAAAAGGACCATAACGAATGGGTTTGAATTTCTTACCTTCACCTTTAAGTCTCTCCTTACTCAGATATAACCATACCATATCACCTTCTTGAAATTGCGCATCAACTCGGTGCCGATCATGTCGCGCCTTGTACTTGAGTTGAGCTTTCAGCAAGTTCTGTTCAACCTCACGATGAAGTCGTTGAATACCTTCCAGGAATTTTTGTGCTCGATCCTAATCAGATGCTTCCTTGCTGTTATGTGCTGAGGTAGGGATCACAAACTCCATGTCGAATGGACTCTGTGGTAGAAATCCTAAACAGACCTCAAACGGCGACTTTCCAGTCGAACCATGTACTGCTCGATTAAAAGCAAACTGCAGGTACGGTATGCTTTCATCCCAGGTCTTCGGGTGTTTCGAGTTATATCCTCTTAAAAGATGAATGACTGTGCGATTTACCACCTCGGTTTGACCATAGTTTGCGGATGAAAAGCAGTACTCCTCTTTAGCTTGGTGTCCATCATCGTCTAGAGCGATCGCCAAAAATGACTAAGAAATCGGGTATCGCGATCAGACACAATAGAAGTCGGCAGTCCAAAGTGTGTCCAAACGTGTTGAAAGAATACCCGAGCTGCTTCTTCTCCCGTGATAGTCTTTCGACAAGGTATAAGAACAATCATTTTGGAGAACCGGTCAACAACCACGAATAGATAGTCGTTTCCACGTCGGGTCTTAGGCAATCCTCCTAAGAAATCCATGGATATGCTCTCCCATGGTCGCGATGGAACTGGCAAAGGAGTGTACAAACCTAATTTTCGGTTTGCCGGTTTTGAGATGCTGCAGAGACTACAGCCTCGAACAAAACTAGCCACATCTTGCTGCATAGGCGGCCAGAACACATGTCGGTGAAGATTTTGCAACGTCTTTGTAACCCCAAAGTGACCAGCTACCTTCGATGTGTACGCTTCTCGCATCCATTGAATTCGAGGTGCTCCACGAGGTATGCAAAGTAAATTGCCCTTGTACAAGAGTCCTTCTCGACGAACAAACTCTGTAGGGTTCCCTGTTTCGACCTCAGTCAGTGCTGTTTGAAAATCAGAGTCTTCACTGTACATAGTGACATAGTCATCATGACATGAGGGCTCGATCTGCATGAACGCTGATAAACAGAGGGTCGTAACTGGTGGTCGCGACAACATGTCCGCTAATTTATTGTGTACGCCCTTCTTGTACTTAATCACCAAATTAAACTGCTGCAGATACGACATCTACTTCATGTGCCGAGTTTGCTGTAGCTTGGATTGCGTTTGCAAATATTGCAACGGTTGATGGTCGGTGTGGACAACAGTCTCTTTACCCAAGAGATAACACCGCCAATGTTTCGTGGCCTGATGCAGTGCGCATAACTCCTTATCATAAGTCGGGTAGTTCTTCTGAGTTCCCTGGAATAACTCGGAGTGATATGCCACTGGTTGACCTTCTTGCATGAGCACTGCACCCATCGCATAACCTGAGGCATCGGTTTCTAGCTCGAACGGTTTCTGGAGATTCAGCAAAGCTAATATAGGCGCCTCGCTGATCTTCCTTTTCAATAAGAGAAATGTGTCCTCATGTTTTCCTGTCCACTCGAACTTCTGATCGATCCTGGTTAATGCATGCAATGGAGAAGCCATAATCGAAAAGTGTCGAATGAACTTCCGAAGGTATTGGCATGCTCCCACAAAACTATGCACATCCGTAACTGTTCGCGGTCACGGCCATTCGTGAATCACTTTTACCTTGTCCAGGTCGATTTGCAATGTACCGTTGCCGACCATGAATCCGAGGTAAAGTAGAGTTTGTTGGCCGAACTCGCACTTCTTACGGTTGAGACGAAGTCGATGTTGCCGAAACTGTTCGAACACCTTTTCGACATGAATGAGGTGCTCATCCCACGAACGACTATAAACCAATATGTCGTCGAGATACATGATCACAAAGTCGTCGATGAACTGTCTCAATACGTCATTCATAAGACGCATGAAAGTTGCCGGGGCGTTGCAGAGACCAAACGGCATGACCAGCCATTCGAACAGACCTTGTCGTGTTTTGAACGCGGTCTTCCACGTATCCTCTTCTCGGATGCTGACTTGATGATATTCTGACTTAAGATCCAATTTGGAGAAGACAACAGCATTCTTCAATTGGTCTAGCAGGTCATCAATA
The DNA here is from genome assembly GCA_019359835.1 of Pharus latifolius. Classification (NCBI taxonomy): domain Eukaryota; kingdom Viridiplantae; phylum Streptophyta; class Magnoliopsida; order Poales; family Poaceae; genus Pharus; species Pharus latifolius. Next base: position 10,416,614 of record CM033322.1, read on the forward strand.
CGCGGAAGAGGGTACCGGTTCTTGATGGTGATCTTGTTCAGTGCTCGATAGTCGATGCACATACGCCAAGTCCCATCTTTCTTTGGTACTAACACCACAGGAGATCCACAAGGTGAACTATGTTGGATCTAGGTAGATCTTAGTATCTAGATTTTGATGATTAATGACGTTTTGGATAAATCTATGATGATTAAAGTTAATCTGAAGATATCAAATTTGATGATTAAATGACAATTTAGATAAATCCTGATTTAGCACAAGTAAATTGAATTGATTATCGGTAAACCCTGAATTGGATGTTTTTCTCGATTGCGGGTTTGATATTGATGCATATGTAGAGGATGAGCTCAGTGGTGGCATCAAGCTTGTGCTAATTGATTGATCAAGATGTTATATGTTAAATCTTGAGGTTGATGACTTCAGTTGTGGATTTGATATCGATGCACATGTTGAGGGAGAGCTCAGGATGATTAGTTATTCATGTTTGTGCAAAAGGTTGATGACTCTGTATTCTGGATTTGATATCTCTATGTATGATTGAGAGAGAGCTCATGATATTAGTCATCCATAGTGATTGATATCATAACTTGAGTAGTATGGATCATATATGGATCTATATGATTGTGAGATTCATCCATTACTCATTTGTTGTTCATTGAAATTGGTTTTGTAATTTCACCGAAGAAAGAAATTGTTGAGTGAACTCCTGTGTGGAGTGATTTATCTGGTGGTGATTAATGACGAACTGCAAATGATACTAACGTTTGCGCATTGAGAGTATATGTTCTAGTCTCAGAATGGTTGCAGGATGAAAACAAGCAAGGGCGTGAAGAGGATGAAGACGATATGAGACATCCCGAGCAAGGTCAAGCTTAGCGAGGACGAGCTTTGCGAAGACAGGCGTCGAGATGTCGAGCTTTGCGTGGTCAAGCTTAACGAGATCGAGCTTTGCGATGACGAGCGTCGAGCGATCGAGCTTCGCGAGGTCAAACTCCACCTAAGGTAAAATCCAAGATTAAGGATTGTTTTCTTAGGGTTTTACCGGCCTCGGTGTTTGGAGACAGACCGGGTTGATAGGTTTCTTTTTACTAGTTTGACTGTACTATTAAGAGGGGTCGGAAACTAGTAGCTTAAATCTATTTAGTGCGGAAGCTCAGATGCATTCATATCATCTTGCACTAGTATCTTGCATTGCTAGTGAGTCTAAGTGTAGTTCATATGCATTAGATTAAATGTTTTGAAAACTGCACTTAGTTGTGATTGCCAGCTGTTTAAATTGGTTTATTTATCTAGAGCTGGTCGTGGTCGTATTTGCATATTCTGATCGTATCAGTGTTGATACGTGGTCGTGGTCATGTCGCTTGTTTGCCGGCTTTCTGTTTAGGGTTTGGGCGTGGTCGTAGGAGTTTGGACTGGTCGTACCAGTCTTCGACTCGCTTGCGTACGCTCGACCAAACCCTATCGACCACCTGTTTTCGATCGGATGTCAAGACTTGTGTGGTCGTGGTCGTTGCTAAGTGACACAAATCACATCCGTGAGAAAACGGCAAATCCGTATGTGCAAATACTCTAAAATTGCATTTGAGATGATTTTTGGATTGGATATTTTGAGAGCAGGAAAGTTTCTGAGTTTTCTAGAAGTTTCTAGACCTTTCTAGGTATTGCTCCTGTTGAAAAAATTGTAGAGCTCTGAGTTATCTTTCTAACAAGCCAAAAATCACCTCAATCGGATCTCTGGATCAAAAGTTATGCTTGTTTTACTGTCAGTGTGCAGTGGCCAAACAAATGCATCCGTCCGGGGCTATCTGTCCGAAGTGGCCGGACTTTGTCCGAAATGGCCGGACATTGTCCGGCCTGTACAAATTTTTTGAGCCGAGAAATGAAACAGAGACAAATGCATCCGTCCGGGGCATTTATCCGTCATGGGTGGACTTTGTCCGAAATGGCCGGACATTGTCCAGCCTGTACAAGTTATTTGAGCCGAGAGTTAACAGAGACATATCCATTTGTCCGGACAAATAGTATCCGTCCGGCCTTCACAAATTTCGCCCAACGGTAACTGACACGTTGCAACGGCTGTTTTTCGTTGAACCGATCAGACACTGCCTGAAGTTGTCCGGCCTGTACAAATCTGGCTCAGTTTCTTGCAAACGGCTAGTTTTTCATTAAGGCTATAAATACTTCGTGTTTGGCTTCATTTTTGGGTGCTCAAAGACTTCATTTCTTCAACTGAAAACCTAGCCAATTGAGTTGCATATGTGTTATTGCATTTAGAGGCTAGAATTGAGCTCAAATCTTGAGTAGACTTGAGAGAGAGCTTGAGGGAGATTGTGTGAGTGTTTAGTGCACTTCATCTCCATTAGATTGCTAGTGCTAGAGTGTTGAGCATCTCATTTGCATCATTGAGCTTCTAGCACGTGGTTGGTTCAAGTGAAAGCGCATCCGGCTTGTTATTCTTGGCGATCGCCTTCGCCTAGAAGGTGCCAGAGGAGAGCCAAGATCTCTCCAATTGAAGTTTGTCGGAGAGGCCGGCAAAAGATTGTGAAAGGTGTGGTGCTCGCCTATCCGGTGTGGAAAAGGAGCAACCCTAGTGAGATATCCTTCGTGGATATAGAAGCGAGGCTCCGAGTGAGCGCTTCAACGAGGAGTAGGGGAGATCGAGCGAGTCTCCGAGACCTCGGTATAAATATTGTGTCAATTGCGTATCTTTTGCATTACATTCATCTTGACACAATTGCTATATTTACTTTTGTTGCATGATTTGTTGAATAACTTACATGGTTGAATGCAACTAGTTGATTAAATTGTTTTAAGCCTCATTGTATAATCTAGCTTAACCGATTATCTTGTTGAAATTGCTTAGTGGGGAAGAAAATTTAAAAGCTCCTAATCACCCCCCCTCTAGTCGGCATCCTCGATCTTACAATTGGTATCAGAGCAAGGTCTCTCATTTATCGGCTTAACCGTTAGAGGGAAAGGGTGAATTCGCTAGAGAAATTTGGATTGATTGCTCCTAAATTTGATGGCTCAAATTATACACGTTGGAAAATTATGATGAGTACTCATCTTGAGGCATTGAATTTGAAATTATGGAAATTAGTGCAAAAGGGTATGGATAGCTCATTATCTTCGGATAAACATACTCTTCTATTATATACAAAGGCTAAAAATGTGCTCCTTGAATCACTTAGTCATGATGTGCTAGAACTAGTGAGTAATTGTTTGACCGCTCACGATGTTTGGTTAACTCTTGAGACTTTATTTGTCAGCACATCTAGTTTTGAGCATTTAAGATGCGCTTGCTATTGCGGGACTTCGAGGCATTTGTGATGTTGGAGCATGATACACTCTCCACCATATATGATCGCTTGATCAATATCACAAATGATCTTAAAGCCCTTGGTGCTAACCTTTCCAACACTTCACCAAGCGAGCTCATTGACATGCTTATGTCAAATGAGGCAATGTCCCAAGAAAAGGACATGTGTTCCACCTCCGAGCATATTGAGGACAATGATTTAAATGCGGAGGATCAAGAATCTTCGAGTGAGCTCAAGGACGTAAACGATGATGTTTGCCCTAGCAAGATTAAGGCGAAACCAAGCAAGAAGAGCTCAAGAAAAGGTAGAAAGAAAGGGTCAAAGTCGGAATCTTCATCTCAATACGATTCTATATGCCCTTCGGCATCCGACTCAACGGTATCAAATTCTAACCTCTCTAATAATGACCTAATGGACATAATTGTAGAGTTAAAAGATTTGCTTGGCAATTTGACTCAAAATTTTAGCACTTTAAAAAATAATTACTCATTTTTGAAAGTGAAACATCAAGAATTGAAAAATTCTTATGATTCTTTGCTTGCCAAGAATACTATTAGCTCAACATGTGTATTAGATGTTAGAGTTGCTTGTGACTCCCATATTGATCCATCTTTAGAGTCACACACTTCTACTCCACATGCTAGCGATAATTCAATTGTTAATTCGTGGTTAGATTCAAATGCTAGTTTTGTGGATAATATGTCTAATGATTTAATTATTGATTCACATGCTTGTTTGGATGATACTAGTAACTCATGCCATGATTCATCTAGCGACTCATCTCTATGCCATGGTGTTGGTTCTAGTCAATCATCATTTGATATGCCTAGCTCATCTAGTGATTCTGTGCTATGCCTTCTAGTTCATTTACTTGTGATGAGATACCGTCTTGTTCTTATCATATTTCACATGCTAACACGGAATTATCTCAAGCATCTAAAGTCAAAAATGATGAACGTAAGAGTAAGTAAATAGATTGAGCAAAAACCTTTCTAGATGTTATGTGGGTAATGCTATGCTTTTTAAACCACCTTTAGATCATAAAAATTCATTTAAAAAGAGAAAATTAAAAATTGCACACTCATCTAATAAGAAGCATCATATTTCTCATTACATTAATGCCATTTCATTCAAAAAGCCCTCACGTACCTCATGTTATCTAAAAGGGCAACATTTGTATGAGTGTGTATCTAATCCTTTTAGAGTTGGTTCTTTTGACTCTGATTTGATTTCATACTCTAAAAAGGGTTTAATTGCAAAACAAATAAATTGGCATTTTCAAAAACCTAAAGATAAAATAATTTGGGTACCAAAAGACTTATGCGATAAGGCTAGAGGGCCTCGTATGGTTTGGGTACCAAAAAGGGCTTAACTCTTTTTGAAGCTTTTATAAAAAGAAATCACATTTTAAAAAGGAGAAAATTGCATTACATTCTCTTCTTGTTTGCTTTGTTGTTTCAATCTTCATGGCCAACAATTTTGTAAAAGAATAAAAATTTGAAACTTATGTTGCTACATCTTTAGGGGTAATAATTTACAGATGCTTCCGTTTCTCATCATACCCCTATATGTGAAATGTTTCAAAATTACAACTATAATTTTTTAAACTGAGCTCATTTGATCAAAAAGTCAATTTTCCATCCAAAAGGCCAAAAATCATCAATTTCTATCCAAATGGCCTTCAAAATGTATTTAAAAGGTTTTTAGAGGCTTTAATGGAAAAACAATGTCAAAAAGTTCTTCCTATCAAAAACTAGCCTCAAAACAATCTTCGGGTATCTAGTTTTTAATAAACTCGTTTTCAAACACAAATCAAAATCTATTTGGAATTTGCAAAAACTTGCTTTACAAAACACTTAGATATTACTATCCCGAAGAAATTTGATATTGAAAACTTTCTCAAAAGAGTTCTCATTTGAAAGTTATGGGTATTTGAATTTCACCGAAAAACTTGAATTGACACAAAATAACCTAAATATGCAAAACGTGAGTTTAGCTATTTTGATGGTCCATATTTGTGAGCGTTGGTTCAAAATGATATTTTTAACTCATGTAAGCTCTTTCATGTCAAAAATATCACGAAAATCAAATTTGAACTCTATTTGCAAAAGTTTGTCAAAATTCAATCCTTTTACTTAATGCAAACATCATTTGGCCATAACTCTCAATTGAAAATTCCTTTTTGGAAAATTCTTTTTGGAAAATGTACTTGATGCATTGAAAATCATATCAGCAAATTTTCATCTTATTTGGACATGATTTGAGCAAAATTGACTCTTTTCACAAATCGAAAATGAAATCTGCAAAATTCAGTTTTGTCGTGGTTTTGGGCTGAATTGTCATTTTCATATCTCTTTATTGGTTGACTATTTGAAGAAAGTTTCTATATGAAATTTTATCCTCTATGATTTTTATTTCTTGATAATTTATCTCGAAATTATTGGAAGTCATTTGCATAGATTTCCAGGTGCGTTTATAAGTGTAAAATGAATCTCTGAAAACCTGAAATCTGAAACTTTAAACCTGACCAACATTTGTCTTTTTCATATCTCTTTATTGGTTGACTATTTGAATAAAGTTTCTATATGAAATTTTATCCTCTATGATTTTTGTTTCTTGATAATTTATTTCAAAATTATTGGAAGTCATTTGCATAGATTTTCAGGTGTGTTTAAAAGTGTAAAATGAATTTCTGAAACCTGAAATCTGAATCTTTAGATCTGATCAACATTTGTCTTTTTCATATCTCATTTTTGGATCATATTTTGGCTTCACTATAAAAGGAAATCTTGTTCCTCATTACAGTATCTATCTCAAAAATTTATTTTGGAATTTTTGGAACTTTTTTGCAGATGTTTTGATGATTATAAAAAAGCCAACATGTTTAAGAAAATTTTAATCTATTCGGATGTTAATCTCTCAATTCTTTCAAAAGACTAAAATATTTGAATCTTGAATCTTCATGGAATGTTCTTGTGTTGATGTGTTCTATCTCTATGAAACTTTTCATGAGTTTTGGTGGTTATTTGAAAGTTTTCTCGATTTGAGTCCTTTTGGATTATTGTTGAGCTCTTGATTTTCAAATAGATCATTTTTATCTCTTGCACATTTTTCATGACCAAACTTGGATGACACATTTAGGGGGAGAAACTTCAAAGTCATTGAATCCTTGTATACCCTAATTGTGCACACATATCAAATTATGCATATGTTTTGTAAAAAGGGTCATTTTCGAGCAAAAAGGTAAAAAAAGCTCAAAACTTTCAAAATATTCAAAATTACCACAAAACCTTCACAAATACGTTTCAAATATGTTTTCAAAGGTTTTGAAGGTGAAACAAAAGGCTTTCGAGCAAAAATGCAAAATTTCGACAAAATTGATGTCTTTGGGATCTTATTTTAGCCCAAAATGATTTATTTCCATAAAACAAGATGGGTTGAGATTTGATAAAAACTTTCTACATGAAACATTTAGAACTCACTCACCCAAAGATAACTCGTATTGAACTTATTCTCAAAAGGCCTATGGTTTTCAAATTATCACATATCCTAGGCCGCCCGAAAACGGCTATCGACCCGAAAATACCCAAAAGTGCATTTTTGTGATTTTGGCTATTTGGACTAAAATTTCTTCCATGTCTTGGTTTGAAATGGTATTTCAAACCATTTCAAACTCATCTAAGTCCAAAACTTCAGAAAAATCCGAGTTTCTTCAAGAATTGATGTTTTTCGAGAAAATCACTTTTGTTTTACCTGTTTTACCCCAAATCACTTTTGAGGAATCAAATTCAAGATATTTTTCGAATAAAATTCATTCAATTGGTATCCAACTAAGTTCCTAACTTGCCATTCACATCTATTATGGAACTTGATTTCATTTTTGAAGCAAAATTGCAAAAATCACAAATTTCAGAAGTTTCAGCAGTTTTAACTGAACTGTCCGGACATTGTCCACCCAGAGCCGGACTCTGTCCGCCCATTTCGGACTTTGTCCGGCCTTATCATACTTTGTCCGGACTGTGTGAAGTTGGATGATTTCTAACTTTATTTTTCAGCTGATTCTTTTGCCTCCTGGTTTTGTCACATCCTTGCTCTAATTTCTTCCCATTTCTTCACATTTGATCATGTTCCATATGATGGGTTTTGAGATGCTTTAAATATTGCCTTTGCATATAAAGTAAGATTATTTTCATGAATTTGGAGCATAATTTACATGAATTTGAAATTTGAGCATCTCTTTTGGACTTTTGAACCTCTCACTAGGTCATATGCTTTTCCCTCAATCTTGTGACCTAAACATATTTCGACAAACCTCCTTTTGGCATATATCTCATTTATATATGTTTTTATCTTAAATGCTAAAAGAAGTGAACTTTTGAGGATTAAATCCATTGTTTCCAATTAGGATTGGTTTAAAAGCTCAAAAATATTTTCTCATATCAAATGCTTTCCAAAATTGAAAGGTTGACACAATCATCATCAACCTATCAATCAAGACATTATATTCTTGTGTGTCAAATACATATTGATGATATGACTTTTGATTATACTAATGAATCCCTCTATCAAGAATTTTTGTGAGATGATGTTTAGGGAAAGCGAGATAATTCAAGAGCTACGTCACTTCCATGCACGACAAAACAAGCAACTCAAGAACGCGATGTTCAAGAGTAAATTCAAACATGTGAAGCAATCGCTCAAAAGCTTCGAGATGCAAGATGGTGAAGCTATTACAACTCTCAAACCTACAAATGAACATCTCGACATGGACGAACACGAAAAAGCGGTCAATTCTAAACTCTATCGATCCTTGATTGATAGTTTTGCTTTCTTTTACCGCATTTAGACTCGTCATCATATTTAGTGATTGCAAATATGCTAGAATTCGATTATCTCCTAAGAAATGCCATATCATTTCCATTAAATGCATTCTTAGGTAATTGAAATGCAATCCTAGATAGATCTTTGATATCCAAAATACAAATTTTGAATTACTTGATTATTTGGATTTGGATCTTAAGATTTGAAGGATAGATCGAAAGGATACATCCGATGGTTGTTGTACTTAAATTCTTATGGATGAAAACAAAACATTGGATTGTCTAATTGCTTTCGAATAGATGCCACTCTTATGAAATATTGCAAGTGTTGTAAAAATGTTGAGTAATTTGATTCAAAACTCTCGGTTAAAGTATATTGATATACGACACCATTATATACAAGAGTTTGTCGCATGAAGAGGTTTAGAGTTGGATCTTGATATGGCACATATGCATCTAGCGAATATGTTCGCATCAAATTAGATGCATCTAGATTTTGAATGTTCAAAAATGGATCAAATGCCATAGATATAAATGTCATTGATATATTCACTATATGTTGATTATTTTGATATCTTCTCCATATTTTGAATGTGATTTTCAAAATCCCTTGAAACAAACCTTCTTGAAATCATATTTTTGCATAAAAACTATTTCATATAAAATCTCATGCCCTAAAAAATATCGTTTCTCCAAATTTAAGTTCTCAATACTTCCTTTTTGTGCTTGATGACAAAGGGGGAGAGATAGTATTTGAGAGAGAATGATAGTATTTGAGAGAGAATGTTTTAGAGATAAGCTTTAGAGAAAGCCTTAGGGGAAGAGATTTAGAGAGAATTTGGGAGACATTAGAGTCAGTTGAGTTGACAAAGGGGAAAGATAGATATCAAATTGGTACAGTTGGTATTTGATAGATTGGTATTTGATAGAATTGATATTGATATCTGAGAAAGATGATAGAAGTAAATTGACATTGATAAATGATATTTGGGGAGAGATATTATTTGATATCATTAACATCAATCTTTGGAAGAGATATTTGAGTTAGAGAAAATTGAGATAATTGATATTTTGGAAAATGACTTGATTGAACTTGTGCTCAATTGTCATTTATATCTCTAAACTCATGTAATTATATATTGTGTTCAGTTCCGATATACTATTGCATATATTGAGGGGGAGCTGAATAATCTGTTTTGGATTTATTAAGATTATAAAAGGTGTTGTCATCAATCATAAAAAAGGGGGAGATTGTTGGATCTAGGTAGATCTTAGTATCTAGATTTTGATGATTAATGACGTTTTGAATAAATTCATGATGATTAAAGTTAATCTGAAGATATCAGATTTGATGATTAAATGACAATTTAGATAAATCCTGATTTAGCACAAGTAAATTGAATTGATTATCAGTAAACCCTGAATTGGATGTTTTTCTCGATTGCGGGTTTGATATTGATGCATATGTAGAGGATGAGCTCAGTGGTTGCATCAAGCTTGTGCTAATTGATTGATCAAGATGTTATATGTTAAATCTTGAGGTTGATGACTTCAGTTGTGGATTTGATATCGATGCACATGTTGAGGGAGAGCTCAGGATGATTAGTTATTCATGTTTGTGCAAAAGGTTGATGACTCCGTGTTCTGGATTTGATATCTCTATGTATGATTGAGAGAGAGCTCATGATATTAGTCATCCATAGTGATTGATATCATAACTTGAGTAGTATGGATCGTGTGCGCATTTCTTGTATCATATATGGATTTATATGATTGTGACATTCATCCATTACTCATTTGTTGTTCATTGAAATTGGTTTTGTCATTTCACCGAAGAAAGAAATTGTTGAGTGAACTCCTGTGTAGAGTGATTTATCTGGTGGTGATTAATGACGAACTGCAAATGAGACTAACGTTTGCGCATTGAGTGTATATGTTCTAGTCTCAGAATGGTTGCAGGATGAAAACAAGCAAGGGCGTGAAGAGGATGAAGACGATATGAGACATCCCGAGCAAGGTCAAGCTTAGCGAGGACGAGCTTTGCGAAGACAGGCGTCGAGATGTCGAGCTTTGCGATGACGAGCGTCGAGCGATCGAGCTTCGCGAGGTCAAACTCCACCTAAGGTAAAATCCAAGATTAAAGATTGTTTTCTTAGGGTTTTACCGGCCTCGGTGTTTGGAGACAGATTGGGTTGATAGGTTTCTTTTTACTAGTTTGACTGTACTATTAAAAGGGGTCGGAAACTAGTAGCTTGAATCTATCTAGTGCGGAAACTCAGATGCATTCATATCATCTTGCACTAGTGTCTTGCATTGCTAGTGAGTCTAAGTGTAGTTCATATGCATTAGATTAAATGTTTTGAAAACTGCACTTAGTCGTGATCGCCAGTTGTTTAAATTGGTTTATTTATCTAGAGCTGGTCGTGGTCGTATTTGCATATTCTGATCGTATCAGTGTTGATACGTGGTCGTGGTCGTGTCGTTTGTTTGCCGGCTTTCTGTTTAGGGTTTGGGCGTGGTCGTAGGAGTTCGGACTGGTCGTACCAGTCTTCGACTCGCTTGTGTACACTCGACCAAACCCTATTGACCACCTATTTTTGATTGGATGTCAAGACTTGTGTGGTCGTGGTCGTTGTTAAGTGACACAAATCACATCCGCGAGAAAACGGCAAATCCGTATGTGCAAATACTCTAAAATTGCATTTGAGATGATTTTTGGATTGGACATTTTTACAGCAGGAAAGTTTCTAAGTTTTCTAGAAGTTTCTAGACCTTTCTAGGTCTTGCTCCTGTTGACAAAATTGTAGAGCTCTGAGTTTCTTTTAACAAGCCAAAAATCACCTCAATCGGATCTCTGGATCAAAAGTTATGCTTGTTTTACTGTCAGTGTGCAGTGGCCGGACAAATGCATCCGTCCGAGGCTATCTGTCCGAAGTGGCCGGACTTTGTCCAAAATGGCCGGACATTGTCCGGCCTGTACAAATTTTTTGAGCCTAGAAATGAAACAAAGACAAATGCATCCGTCCGAGGCATTTGTCCGTCATGGGCGGACTTTGTCCGAAATGTCCGGCCTATACAAGTTATTTGAGCCGAGAGTTAACAGAGACATATCCATTTGTCCAGACAAATAGTATCCGTCCGGCCTTCACAAATTTCGCCCAACGGTAACTGACACGTTGCAACGGCTGTTTTTCGTTGAACTGATCAGACACTGTCTGAAGTGGCCGGACAATGTCCGGCCTGTACAAATCTGGCTCAGTTTCTTGCAAACGGCTAGTTTTTCATTGAGGCTATAAATACTTCATGTTTGGCTTCATTTTTGGGTGCTCAAAGACTTCATTTCTTCAACTGAAAACCTAGCTAATTGAGTTGCATATGTGTTATTGCATTTAGAGGCTAGAATTGAGCCCAAATCTTGAGTAGACTTGAGAGAGAGCTTGAGGGAGATTGTGTGAGTGTTTAGTGCACTTCATCTCCATTAGATTGCTAGTGCTAGAGTGTTGAGCATCTCATTTGCATCATTGAGCTTCTAGCACGTGGTTGGTTCAAGTGAAAGCGCATCCGGCTTGTTACTCTTGGCAATCGCCTTGGCCTAGACGGTGCCGGAGGAGAGCCGAGATCTCTCCAATTGAAGTTTGTCGGAGAGGCCGGCAAAAGATTGTGAAAGGTGTGGTGCTCGCCTATCCGGTGTGGAGAAGGAGCAACCCTAGTGAGATATCCTTCGTGGATATAGAAGCGATGCTCCAAGTGAACGCTTCAACGAGGAGTAGGGGAGACCGAGCGAGTCCCGACAAACGACCAGAATCCTCTCGGCACGCCAACGACAATGCTGGTCGAGTACCCTTACCTTGACCAATGGGTCGAATCATGAAAAAACAAATTTTAAAAGTCTCCTATTCACCCCCTCCCCCTCTAGTCGACATCCTGATCCAACACATGGTATCAGAGCCCGGTCTCTCATTTATAAGCTTCACCGCTTAGAGAGAGGATGTCGTCTACTGATGGCTTTAATCTAGGTCATACTAGCCGTGCGCCTATCTTTGATGGGACTAACTATCCCTACTGGAAAGTGCGTATGTCTGTATTTCTAGAAGCCATGGGATTGGATGTCTGGTTGATTGTTAAAGTTGGTTTTTCTCCTCCGGATGATCCGGAAAGCTATAGTGAAGATGATAAGAGAAAACAACATCTGAATGCTCGTGCTTTAAATGCTTTATTTACTGGTTTATCTCTAAATGAATTTAATCGTGTAAGCAACTTGAATACTGCTCACAAAGTTTGGAAAACTTTAGAAGAAATATATGAAGGAACTACTAAAGTAAAAGAGGCTAAACTTTTAATGGTTAGACAAAAGTATGAAACTTTCAAAATGTCTTCTTCTGAATCTGTTGATTCCATGTTTACTAGATTGAATAATATTGTGAATGAACTCAAAGGTCTTGGTGTTATCTTTACTGATCTGGAAATTGTCAGAAAAATGCTTCGAGCTCTCCCAGAAAGCTTTGACACTCTTGTAACAGTTTTGACAAACTCTGATCTTTCTACAACTTCACCTACTGATCTCTATGGAAATTTGATTACCCATGAAATGCACAAAAAGGAGAAGAAGGAACTGAACGAAACTTTTGATACAAAGAAAAAGACGGAGGCTTTCAAAGCAAATTCCAAGGATGGCACAAGTGAAGGTTCCTCCGATGAAGACTTGGCTCTCTTGGTAAGAAATACTCAACGTCTTCTTCGCAGGTTACACAAGAAGGGAGTAAGCATCGACACTCGTCCAAAAGGTTCAAGACCAACAAACTTCAAAGATGTGATATGCTATGAATGTCATGAAAAAGGACATATAGCATCAAGATGTCCGAACAAGAACAAATCTACGGATAAAAAGAAGAAGAACTTCAAGAAGAAGTTTAACACTCCTAAAAAGGCATGCTTTGGCGAATGGATGTCTGGAGGTGAGAATTCCGACTCCGACTCTGATGATGAGAGATGTACAAAGAAATTAGCCGGAATCGCCCTCAAAAATTCATCAAGCTCTCCAGTTTGCCTTATGGCAAAAAGGAATGAAAAGGTAACTTCTTTTGATCCCTCCTATGATGATCTAGTTGAAATGCTAAATGAAATCAATGAGGCCTATGGCAAAACTAAAAGAAAATATAAGATCCTTAAGGAAGAATTTTTAACTCTTTCTGATCAACACTCTGAATTAAAGGAATCTTATGAAAATGCTCTTATGAAAGATGTCTCAAATTTGTCTTGTAAAGCTAGCATTGGTACTTCTTGTGATGATATTGATAAACTAGATACACCATGCGCTTCAAATGAATCAATTCTCTGTGAAAATATTAAACTTAAATCTCAAGTTAAAAAATTAGAAAAAGGGTTAGAAAATAGCTATAAAGGTAAAATATCTCTTGACCTAATTTTAGGTAGTCAAAGATGCACCTTTAGAAAAGAAGGTCTAGGATATTTTCCTAATAAAGATAAAAAGATAAAAATTAGAACTGTTTTTACAAAAGCATGTAACCTGTTTTGTCATAAATGCCATGAAGTAGGTCATTCACATGATTCATGCCCTCTTATGACATCTGCATATTTTGATGCTTGTTACATGCTAAAACGGTCAAAGAAAGGTTATGCTATTGCAAAGTATGTTGGTGCACCAATGATGAACAAAAGAAAAAAATCTATTTGGGTGCCCAAAACTTTGATCGCTAATATTAAAGGACCCAGAAGTGTTTGGGTACCAAAATCAACTTAAATTCTTTTGCAGGTAAACTACAAAAATGGTGGACGTCATTGGGTGCTTGATAGCGGATGCTCCGAGCACATGACCGGAAACGCCAAACTGTTCACCACAATCAAAGACAATTCCGACGAACATCAAAAGATCACCTTTGGAAATAATCGTCAAGGAAGCGTGACAGGTTTGGGTAAAGTTGCCATTTCAAATGATTTAACAATTTCAAATGTTCTTTTGGTTGAATCTTTAAATTTTAATTTGCTTTCAGTTGCACAAATTTGTGATCTTGGTTTCCGCTGTATCTTTTATCCAAATGAAGTTTTTGTTGAAAATTTAAAAGACAATTCTTTGATTTTTAAAGGTTTTCGTCATGAAAATTTATATCTAGTTGATTTCTCTTCAAAAGATGCATCTCTTGCAACATGTCTTGTCTCACAAACATCTAAAGGATGGTTATGGCATCGGAGACTTGCTCATGTTGGAATGCATCAACTTAAAAAGCTTTTCAAACGTGATTTGGTTATTGGCTTAAAGGATGTGGTCTTTGAAAAGGATAAACCTTGTAGCGCTTGTCAAGCAGGCAAGCAAATAGCTACCACACATCCAACTAAGCGAATACTTTCTACAAGCAAACCTTTGGAACTTTTGCATTTGGATTTATTTGGACCTTCAGAGTTCCAAAGTATTGGGGGAAATAGTTATTGCTTTGTTATTGTTGATGATTTCACTCGTTTTACTTGGGTTTTCTTTATTTCTCAAAAATCTGAAACCCCCGATGTTTTCAAAAGTTTTGCAAAACGTGTTTCTAATGAATTCGAATTATCCATCAAGAAAATCCGTAGTGATCATGGTGGAGAGTTCGTTAATTCAACTTTATTTGATTTTTGCGACTCTCTTGGAATCAAACATGAATTTTCCACATCCTACACTCCACAGCAAAATGGAGTTGTTGAAAGGAAAAATCGAACATTAATAGAGATGGCAAGAACCATGTTATGTGAGTATAATACTCCTATTCGCTTCTGGGCAGAAGCAGTTCACACAGCTTGCTATTCTATTAATCGACTCTATTTGCATCCTCTTTTGAACTTGACACCTTATGAACTTCTTTTTGGAAGAAAACCAAATATTTCATATTTTTGTGTTTTTGGTTGTAAATGTTACATCTTAAGAAAAAGAAACTTTGGTGGAAAATTTCAAAGAAAAGTTGATGAGGGTTTTCTAGTTGGTTATTCTACCACTAGCAAAGCCTATCGTGTTTTTAACAAAACGTCAGGTTGTATTGAGGAATCTTGCGATATTGAGTTTGATGAATCTAATAACTCGCAAGAAGAGCAAGCTGTTCATGACACTTCAGGTGAAATTCAAGAACCTTTGAAAGAACTTACCATTGAAGAAGCTGAGGAAGTTGATCTAGATAATGATGGAAGTGAAGACAACAATGAACAACCTGGACCTTCTGTGCAAGTTGAGTCTGCTGCAGAAGAAGCAGCGCAAGAAGAAGCGCCAAGCCAGCATAGAACAATTATCAAGGATCACCCTTTGAACCAAGTTCTGGGTGATATTAGTAAGGGTGTTCTAACTCGATCTCGTATTGCTTCTTTTTGTGAACATCATTCATTTGTTTCTTCTTTAGAACCTACATGTGTTAGTGAAGCTCTAGATGATCCTGACTGGGTAAATGCTATGCATGATGAACTAAATAATTTTACTAGAAATAAAGTCTGGAACTTAGTAGAAAGACCTAAGGATCATAATGTCATTGGAACAAAATGGGTTTTCAGAAATAAGCAAGATGAAAATGGACTTGTAATTAGAAACAAGGCTCGTCTTGTTGCTCAAGGTTTCACTCAAGTCGAAGGTTTAGATTTTAGTGAAACTTTTGCTCCTGTGGCGAGACTTGAAGCAATTAGAATTCTTCTTGCTTATGCCTCTCATTTTAACATTAAACTTTTTTAAATGGATGTTAAAAGTGCTTTTCTAAATGGTGAAATTTCAGAACTTGTATTTGTAGAGCAACCTCCCGGGTTTGAAGATCCAAAATTTCCAAACCATGTTTTTAAACTAACGAAAGCTCTGTATGGCCTCAAACAAGCTCCTCGAGCTTGGTATGAACGCCTTAGAGATTTTCTTCTTTCTAAAGGTTTTAAAACTGGGAAGGTTGACACAACTCTGTTCACCAAGAAAATAGATGATGATTTATTTATTTGCCAAATTTATGTGGATGACATAATTTTTGGATCTACTAATGAATATTTTTGTCAAGAATTTGGAGATATGATGTCTAGGGAGTTCGAGATGTCCATGATTGGTGAGCTGAGCTTCTTCCTTGGACTTTAAATCAAGCAACTCAAGAACGGTACGTTCGTGAGTCAAACAAAGTACGTGAAGGACCTGCTCAAGCGCTTTGGGATGGAAGAATCTAAGGCTATCAAGACCCCCATGGCTACAAATGGACACCTTGACATGGACAGAAATTCAAAATCAGTAGATTCTAAACTCTATAGGTCTATGATTGGTAGTCTTTTATATCTTACAGCATCTAGGCCTGATATCATGTTTAGTGTGTGTTTATGTGCTAGATTTCAGTCAGATCCTAAGGAATGTCATTTAACTGCTCTTAAAAGAATCCTTAGGTATTTAAAATGTTATCCCAGTTTAGGCCTTTGGTACCCTAAAGATGCAAATTTTGAATTAATTGGGTATTCTGATTCTGATTATGCTGGGTGTAAGATTGATCGAAAGAGCACATCTGGTAGCTGTCAGCTGTTGGGGAGGTCATTAGTATCATGGTCATCTAGGAAGCAAAACTCAGTTGCTCTCTCAACAGCTGAAGCTGAATACGTGTCTGCAGGTAGTTGTTGTGCTCAATTATTATGGATGAAACAGACATTTTTGGATTATGGAATTAAATTTGATAAAGTGCCACTTCTGTGTGATAATGAAAGTGCCATTAAAATTGCTAATAATCCTGTTCAACATTCTAGAACTAAGCATATTGAAATACGGCACCATTTCATAAGAGATCATGTGGCAAAAGGAGATATTGATCTTAGTCATGTAAGAACAGATCTTCAACTAGCAGATATCTTCACCAAACCACTAGATGAATCCAGGTTTTGCTTTCTTAGAGGTGAACTAAATATTATAGATGTTTCAAATGCTAGTTGATAAAGTGATATTTTTATTAACTTCTTCATACTATTGATTGCTTATCTTGATTAATGAAGTATAATATATATATAAATATATATATTTTATTATTAAATATTTTCTTCCTTAGAGCTCTCTCCTAGTCGAAGTCATAACTGACAGTCAGTTTTTATAACTGACAGTCAGTATAGTGTTGTTACTTGGTCATAGGGTTCTGGTCGTTTTGAAGTCTCACACTGACTGTCAGTATTAAACACTGACTGTCAGTCTCAGCACTTGATTTTATTGAACTGACATTCAGTGTACCACACTGACTGTCAGTTTTTAAAATTCAGTGACTAGACTGACAGTCAGTCTGTGAAACTGACTGTCAGTTTGAGTCCTTAAAACCCTAAACCGAGCTTTTCTTTTTATCTTCTTCGGCCGCCGTTTCCTTTTTCCATCGCCGTCGCCGTCGCCGTTGCTCCTCCTCATCGCCGTTGACCGTCGCCGTTGCTCCTCTTCATCGCCGTCGTCTCGTCGTCCTTCTCCCACCGTGAGCTCTCTCTCTCTCCTCCTTCTTCTTCTTCCTCTTCTTCGTTTTTCTTTCTTTCTCTCTTTAATTCCTTCTTTTCTTTCTACTAATCCGAAATTGCTTTTTTTTTTTTTTTTTTTTTCTTTCCTTGATCTGCTATAGCACTCTATCTTCACAATCTTTGCTCAATTCCCTCTCAAATCCCCACAAAAACCTTGTCATTTTCTCAGTTCGCTGTTCTAGGTTGGAACTGACAGTCAGTTACACATACTGACTGTCAGCATCAGGTTCGAACTGACTGTCAGTTCATAAGACTGACTGTCAGTCTGAACCCTGAAAACAGAAACTTTTGTTTTCTCCACCCTTGTTCATCCTTGCATTCCTTCAGCTATCCACTATGTCTGATCAGCCTCATCGCCGCGTTGCTCGACGCAAGACCGTTGCGTCCAGCAGCAGGTCTTCGGGCCAGTCGTCTGGGGCTCGGCGTTCCCCCTCTCCAGAGCGTGTCCCCGTGAACTATTCGCGGTGGAACACTAGTCGGCTTCGGACTCTTCGTCATCCGAACCCCTATCTATCTCCTCGTCCTTCTGGCACGGATGCCTCGCCACGTACCACCTTCTACACCATCACTCAGTTCGACATGTTTGAGAGCATCTACTCTCACATGCCCTTCTTTGTTCATCGTTCTATCTCTTGGCAGACGATAGTTTCTCGCACTGGCATCGCTTCTCTTTCTGATGCTTTTGCCTCTGTAGGGATCCGAGACTTGGTCTCTGATTCTTCTTTGACCTGGGCAGAGGAGCCCATTAGGCAGTTCTATGCCACCCTCCACATTTCTCCTCAGCGTGACTCACTGACCTTTATGACCGGCCTCCAGGTATACACGGTCACAAAGGAGCAGCTTGAGGCCGCTTTAGGACTGGTTCGTCCTGCTTCAGGGCGTCAGCTCCACACTTTACCTGATCTTGAGCATCGTGAGGTCGCTATGCTCTACTCCGGCGCCTTCCAGGTTCGTCACATTGCCGGCATGCGCCGCGATGTTGACCTGGCGCTGAAGATTCTTCGCCTCACTCTTCTTCCGATCACAGGTGACCGCGCCAGGGTCACCTACATCACTCTCCATGTTCTCATCTCGATCTTTCGAGAGGAGCCCTTCGACATCGCTGATCTCATCATTAGTGAGCTTCAGCACGTTCTTCTCTCTCCTCGTCGTCGCCTGGTGTATGCCCCATACATCATGGCACTACTGCTTCACATTCGAGCAGTAGACACCGCTCTTCCTCGCCCTCATCAGCTTTTAGCCTTCTATCCCCCTGGCCAGGCTGATCGTCGTCTGGGCACTCGTCCTCCAGCTCCTAGTGCTCCCTCCTCAGCCTCTGATGATGATGAGGATTCTGAGGACGCGACTGCAGCTCCAGCTTCTGCCTCTGCTCCTGCCCCTTCTAGCAGCTCCCGCACAGCTTCCTCTCTTGCATCTCTGCAGGTGTCTCTTGACCAGGTCATTCAGACACAGCAGGTGATCCAGAGTACCTTGGCAGCTCAGCAGGAGATCCTTCAGCAGATACTGCAGCGACTTCCAGCTCCTGATGCTGCGATGGCATCTGCTTCCCTTGCTCCTCGCAAGAGGGCACGGCCTGCAGTTTCTTCACCAGCATCATCTGCCGGCACCGCTCCAGTTCCAGCAGGACCTGCATCTCCCGCCGTCGTACCTTCCGCGTCTCCTACAGCTTCCGGAGGCACTGAGATTCTAGGAGACTCAGATGACCAGGAGTAGATTAGGATTAGTTTCTCCTGTTAGGCCTCCCTTTTTGTGCTTGATGCCAAAGGGGGAGAGATGGATGATGTTATGATATTTTGTTTAAATGGATGATATGATATGTTGATGATGTTATTTTGAGATATGATTATGATATGTTTGAATTTTCTTTTGCAAAAACAAATTAAGGTAAAGCAAGTAATAGTAAAAGATAAGAGATTGAAACCGATATATCCCGAGGTATCGGAGACACGCCCAGTCTCCACTAGTCCTCGTTGAAGCACTCAGTTCTTGAGTATAGCTTCAGTATCCACACAGGACACTATCTACTAAGGTTGCTCCTTGTCCCCTCCGGAAAGGTGAGCACCAAGCCTTTTACAAGTTATCGCGTCTCTCCGACAATCTCCGATTTGGAGAGTTCAGCGATTTCCGCCTCCGAACCGTCTAGATGAGGGCGCTCACCAAGAGTAATAAGAAGCAAGGTCTACTCTAAACCTCCAATGCACACCGAGAAAATATCTAGAAATGAGAATGCAAGAACAATATGCTCGATGTGGCTAATACTCTCACGACTCGATCAAAAGATCAAGTTATAAGTAAAATGAAGAAGCACTAGAGAGAAAGTATGAAAGGCTGTGTTGCTGTGTTTTCTTGTATTGAAACAGCAGCTCAACACCTCTATTTATAGCCTTCGTGGTCAAAAGAGCCGTTTGTGCTCGAGCTGAAAAATAGTAACTAAGACTGACAGTCAGTCTCACAAACTGACAGTCAGTCTAGTGTATCACCAGAAAGAGTAAAAACAGGATCACAACAGCTCGAACGTTGTGGACTAAAACGGTAAAAAGAAACAGTCCAAACTGACAGTCAGTTACAAAGACTGACAGTCAGTGTCCACAAAATCAACAGTGAAAAGCAACAGCTACAAACTTTATAACCGTTGAAGCAGATAACAGCAAAAATTTACTGCCCAAACTGACAGTCAGTGTTTCAAACTGACAGTCAGTTTCAGTTTCAATAACACAGAGAAAAAAAGAATAAAAACCAACTCAAAAATTCTCTGTGGTCGAAACTCATACTGACAGTCAGTATACTCATACTGACAGTCAGTTTAGTACAAAAAAACTGAGACAGAAAAACATGCTCTCTGGAGATTTGTCAGTTTGCACTAACTGACATTCATACTGACAGTCAGTTACCAACACTGACAGTCAGTCTAGCAAAAGAAAAATCAGCTCAACAAAAAGAAAACAAACTCTCTGGAGATTAGTCAGTTTATCAAACTGACAATCATACTGACAGTCAGTTATCAACACTGACAGTCAGTCTGGATAAAAACAGGGAAAACTCAAAATCCAGAGATCTGATTCAAATGATTTCAGTTTTGTTTTGAAGATATTTTCGAGAAGAACATTTTTGACAACAGCAACAAAAATTAGATCTTTTCAGATCTTTCTCAAGAAGTAAAAACCTCAACTGTTGACAAAATTCAATATATCAAAACAAATTGTCGAAAAACCACAGATAATGATATGCATGCATTGACCTAGATTTTTCTCGGTATAATTGGAGATGTAGAGAGAACTTGCGTCCCCTCTTTATAGTACGGTTTAAACTAAGAATAAAATCCTTAAACCGATCGATCTTCATGCACCCTGAGATCGGTAAACCTAGAACTACAACATACCTCGATGCATCAGATTAGTCCAGCAAAAACAATTTCTTTTTGCGTCTTTTTATGCTTTTGAATGACTTAGCGTTTGTCTGAAATCTGCAACACTAACTCAAACACATAGTTAGTCCAAAAATACTTATTATCATCAACCATCAAAACACATCAGGTTTAGGCATGAAAGGCCTAGATGCAACAGCACATACTTGTGACACGCATTAACAATTCGTTTGGCTTGATTTGCGGTAATCAAGTTCGAAGTGTTGACGTGGATGTCACTACTAATCACGAACTTAACTCCGTCTTTGGTGAGGTCGTACTCTTGCGCTCGCCGATGGAAGTGAGTGTCTCGATCATACAGATACGGACTCCCAAAGATCTCCTGACAGATATCGATAGGGACAACATCGCATTGCACCTCATCGATATATCGTGCAGATATCACAAACTTCAACTCACATTGACTAGTAATCTGTTGGTTCACGTCAGATATAAACCAACCCAGTGGATATGGTCGCGGGTGTGTGGTTGTCTTCAAACTAAGTCGTCGAACCAGTCCAGCGGGGACCAGATTCTTCTGACTTCCGGGATCGAATATCGCTGCGACCACTTCGTGCTTCACCTGGATGTTGATGGTGAACAAGTCCTCCATTGGGTGATGGTTGTTCGGTGAATCGGAACCCTTCTCCTTCGGCATTGCCATCAGAGACAAGGTCGTATCCGCCTCATTAACCGAATTCACTCAGACAACTTCTTCGTGTGGTGAAGTCGCTGTAGCCGTGGCTGTTCTTTTCCCTGGTCCATTTTTCTTTGGTCGAAGTTTAGGATGAAGCTTGTAGCATTTGTCCTTGATATGTCCCGCGACTTGACAATGTTCGCAAAAGGCACCTGTGCCCAATTTTGAATCGTTCTTCTTCGGACTCGGCTTTTTCTTTGTCGAGGTCGCACTTTCCTTCGTGCTTTTGTCACTGCGGGATTTGTTCTTTTTCTCGATCACCATAGCAGTTGTGCTCGCGGTCGCAATGTCTTGGACGCCGAACAGACTTAGCTCAGTACTGATCGATTTCTGAAGTCCAGATGTGTACTTCCAAAATACCTGAGGGTCGGATAGTGAGATGCCAATGACTACTGCTTGTCGCTGAAACTCTGTAGTATAGTCTTGGACGGTCTGGTCGCGCCGTTGGTACAATCTGTGCCAACGCTCCCATCTCTCATCAAGGTAACCCATCGGATAGAATTCTTGTCGCAGAAGTCATTTGAATTGACCCCACGCAAGGTCGTCAGCTTCACCACTGGCGACAAGAGCCTTCCACCATGTCTTGGCGTGGTCCTTCATCTTCAAAGGTGCAAATTTGACCTTTTGAGCGCTACTGAACCCTTGAAGATCAAAGTAGGTCTCAAGCTGGTCGATCCAAGAATCCAGTTTCTCGGCATCGATCACCCCATCATATATGGGTATATCAATCTTAGCGTCGACCTTAAAAGATCCGACAGCTAATGTGGTGTTGGCGAGGTCGTCGGTCTTGTGGTTGCCTTCATCTTCATCTTTGTCTGCCCTGCGCAAGTCTTCACCAGTCTTCACACCCATAACCTTCCCTACTTCAGGAGGTACAATCATGGCCTGCTGCTTGATCCAAGCAAGTACTGTTTCCATGTCGGTGGAGAGCTTAGCCACTTGTTCGGCTAGGTTAGCTTGAACAGAGGTATCGTCAGACATTGTCGGAAACGCGATTGTACGAACCGTCAATTGATCGCCTGGAGTTTCGCCGAAAATTTTGTAACCCTGGTGAGTCTTCACCATCCACAGGATAGGAAAGTTGCTCTGATACCAACTTGATCCGTTTGAGACCTAGCCTTGGTTTTCGCACTAGGCTCGCCCAGATTCTAATATGCGGAATAACGGGATCTTACTCGAAAATACTGAAACCCAAAGGTTGATCGAAAACACAGCTCAAAGTAATTGCACAACTCTTTATTTCAAAAAGGGCTTTACATGTCGAACGTTAGGCACACTTGCCTACGTCGAAGGAACTATAAGTGTCTAAACTTAAATAAGTTCTATGACTCTCCGATGATCTAAACTAGACCTATTACAAGGTATTTATAGTCCAATCGTATGAGTACGTATCAGACTCAACAATCTAAACGTATTAAACTCATATAACTAACTAATCCTAGACAGATAAGCTTAGTTATACATATTTGAATCGGATTACAATTCCGAACAGGGAACGAATTCCTTTTCCTGATCGCGAACCAATCCATGGTCGCGAAACCTTTCCGAATACGGTTAAGGTCACGAAGCCGTATGCGATCAGGACTTGGTCGCGAATCCGTATGCAATCAGGACTTGAAGATCCTCCCTGATCACCATTTGGCATATTTTGGTTTTTTTTAGATGAAATTTCGAGTCAATGAGAAGATTATTAGGGTTGCCTCTCATTTATCTATAGAAGTTTGAAGCAAGGAGATTGTTAAGTCATTTCTTATATTATTAGTTAAAGTCATGATTAATTTTAGTTTAGGTCTTAATCTATATAAAAAGTTAAGATCTTTTTAATTTGATGTACTTGCTTGCTCATGAAATAACATCTTTTTATCCATAACAATTTTGAACTAAAAATCAGCTAAGTACATACAGCATATTTGTTGTTTGCTATACTTGAGAATTTTGTCTGTTTTGATTACATTTCACTCATGTTTGTAAAGTTAAAAATTCACTAACTGAAGCACACACATATGCAACCAAAAGTTAGAGTTTATACTCACGTAAAAAAGTTATGGATTCGAATCTTGATTCCTCTAATTACATGTATATTGCCGACATAACACGAATCCCCGGTGCAGTTTATTTAAAATGGAAGCACCATTTGGAACATAGGAAATTTGGAGAAAAAACATCTATTTTTACTAGATGTGAGATTTTCTACAAAATTACTGTAGATTTTTTGTATTTCAAACGGGTCTTAAAATGGCATTCAGTGGTTTGGAAAGTAGGCCACAAAACCCAATACCACATTGGCCCATCAGATCTTGTCTGCTGTTGTGCCAATTGGAAGGTGCTCAGAGGCAGAATCACTGGGAAATGAGAGGTAGCTGATCAAAATAAACTTGGGTCCCCAAAGGCCAAACTTCCTAGTTTGGGCCAAAGGATGGGCCTAATCCTGGGAAAAAGGATCTGGTCTGTATCCTTCTTTCGATATCGCAGGCCTTTAGGAAGTCTCTCATGCAATATTACAGGCTGATTCTAAGCCTGATAGAATTCCTCCTCGTGAGATAAATGCACAGGCCAGGGGCCTGGCCGCCTGGTTTGATGCTCACTTTGTCTAAGCAATGCTTAAGTAGAGCGTGACGTTGTGGTGTGCTAAGTTTAAGGTTTTGTTTGAAAACAAAATTTTGTTTGTAGTTTTTGTCTAATATTATAGTTTTGAAATAAATTATGATATTAAAAATCAAGGTCTTATTTGGTTAAAAAGTATTTTATGGTTTTTGAAATCATGGTTTCTTCAAAACTATGATTTTTTTTCAGTTTTGCAAATTTTGATTTGATGCAAAGTTTTGACCAAAACTTTGACCACAACTGCACACTCTTCCTTTTCTATCTTTTTGCTCTCCTCCCTCGGCAAGCCGCCGCTAGCAGCCAGGTCCATGACGACCGACCGACCACTGTTCTACCTCAACCCCCCTTGCTTTTCTTCTTCCAAACCATCACCACCGCCATACGCATTACCACTGGCGATGACCTCCAATCGGTGATCCACGGCAAGATCTTAGCCCCTGATCCCCTACTTTCCGTCTTAGCCCCCCTTGCTAGCTTGCAGGTTGCCATGAAGAGAAACCTCCGCCACGCCTTCTTCATCCGTGTACCGCCGCTTCGCCATTCAGCCATCGTGGCCGTGCGAAGGACAAACCAACCTCATCACGTTCTTTGCCTTAGCCGTAATCGTGTTTCTATTAAGTTTTAGCCATCGTCGTTCTTCTTCGTTGAAGATCTCCGCTCGGGCTCCTGCATGTGTTGCTAACGACATCAAGATCAAATTTTTTGAGCTCTGGTCACCGACCAATTCCCCTCGATTCAACCATCCTTGGTAAAGCTCTAGCCTGGTTGGATCACTAGATCGCTGAAGCGTGGCTGCGATTGTGCTGTCCATGGTGAACCCGCCGCCTCCTCCCTCTTTCCAGCTACTGCCTCGTCGCTAACACTCCGGCAAGCTTGCCGCCAGCTAGCTCCTCACCATCACCTTACGTAGGGCCTAGGCATGCTACCAGACAAGGTTGGAATGCAAGCCAGTGCCCATAGCTAAGTTTCATCCTCATTTTCCATTTGTAGTGCTGCGTTGCCGTTGAAATATCGTCACCGGCCGAATTCTGACGATGCCAACGCCTCTAGGGCACATTCTAAGACCCCAACAATGCACGGGTGCACCCCTATGTCTGTGTCGCGCGCACTTGTGCCAACACAATGCTAATGCGTGTCAGCGCTGCGCCATGCGCGCTCCGATTGCCAACAAAGGGTATAGCAGTATCAAAGCTGATTTTCTAAGTGCCAAATTGCAAAACCATTCGCGTCACCATAATAGCTAGTTTATTTAAACACCAAACTGAAAATTTTGAAAAAAAACTGTGTATTCAAACACCTATAAAAACTATAATGTTCTCAAAAACTGTGGTTTTATAATAGTATGAAATATTGTGGTTTTGGTTGCATGACAATTCAAAAATCATGATTTTAAAATACTGTGATTTTCAAATACTGTGTTTCGAAATAAGACTTAAGTATGGCCCACCACATTGTTATGGCCACTTTTTGTTTGTCATATTTATCATGTTTCTAAGATAAAAATTGTGAGGATGGGATATGTTACCTCTTACCATATGTTTTTTGATTATGAATCAAATGATGATAAAAAAAAAGATGTAGCACACATAATTTGCTTAGATAGACTGTGATATCAAATCAAACGTAGCCCTACACCAGTATGCTCTATGGTGAAAATGTCATTTCGCTGTCAAATTTGTTGAATCTTGAGCCCTGATTAGGGTTTCGGTGACTAATGACACCCGTAAGATATGCGACTAATCTATGTATTTGAAACTCAGGTTAATCAAAGGAGAAAGCATCACGAAAGTGCAAATCAAGTTTATTAAGACTCCATGAAGCAAAAATGACGAAAACCCCGACAAAAGTACAAGTATCTAAACCTAGCGTTTTTATTTTTTGAAAATTTCTAGGTTAGATGGTCGTACTATTAAGAGGGGTCTTAGCACAGGTCATTTGATCAACTTTGAAGTCTTTGGAAACATATTTTCATATGCATCTAGTCCCTAGTTGAAATTGAGTAAAATTCAGCAATTCTGTTTTCGTTTTGAAGTGGCCGGACAGTGTCTGAAGTGACCGGACAATGTCTGGCCAATACATATTTCTTCTGAAAATTGCAAAACGAAAACCAAAGACAAATAAACTTGTCCGGTGCATCTATCCGATTTAGGCCGGACAATGTCCGGCCAGTACAATTCTCACGGCAAGTTTATATGCAAGCAACAGTGACAAATAAATCCGTCCGGAGGCATTTGTCCGGAACGCACCAGACATTGTCCGAAGTGACCGAACAATGTCCGGCCTATACAACTTCTGTGAAGTTATAAACCTAAGTGTTAACAGAGACGTATGCATTTGTCACTAGTACAGAAATGCAGTCTACTAACCCCTATCTTCTATCGGTTATTAGCGAAACAGCACAAAACCGATAGAAAATGTGCCTCGCGGTCATATAAGCCCGACGGATGTATTTTCCCTATCGGTTTCTAAGAAACTTACCGATAGAATAAATAGTATGATTTACTCTAGCGGTGATGAACATATTTGCCGTTAGAAGAGATGCATAAGTACTGACGGAAGAATGTTGTGCGCCGATAGGACTGGTCGACTTCAACAACTCGACTTATTCTATCGCTACTGTATGAATATACCGACAGAGTATATTAAAAATTCTTATCGGCAATATGTAGTTCGCCGATAGAATAGTTGACTTTCTACAAATATTTTTATTCTATCGGCAATGGATTCTTTTACCGTTAGAATATATAGAAAATTTCTTAGAACTGTTCGTCTTCTAATAGTTTTATTCTATCGGTAATGCATGTTTATACCGGTAGAATATTGCACAAAATATCTTAGAACTGTTGGCCTTCTACAACTAGTAATATTCTATCGGTAATGTACGTACACACCGATAGAGTATGTACAAAAATTCCTATCGGTAATATTTATTGTGCCGATAGAACCATTCGGCTTCTACAGATGTTTTTATTACTAACGGTATTCTGTTTTCTTACCGATAGAAAATATATAATTGTATAAATACACGGGTATGTCTCTTTCATTCTCACAGTTCATCTGGGGCTCGTAGTCCTAACCCGTAAGCTCCATGGACGGCCGGCGCACCTCTACAGGGGACCGCTGCACCTCCGCACCTCCATCGACGCCCTCTAGACGTCGGCATCCCAAGGAAGGTACGTAAAATTTCTGCAATATTGTTAGATTATTCTAATCCAATTATGGCAATAATTCTGCTTTTTTTGTATCCTTCATTTTGATGTGTCTTCTTTTCAATATGATTATGATCTGTTCAGGTCCTTGGATGATGCTCGTGAGGGGCAACGTATTTCACGGTTCTTCATCGCAGTACGCTGCCTACGTTGGCTTGTTGGCGAAAGAAATGGTGAAGATCACCGTCGAGAGCTGGAAGGACGTGAAGGGCGAGATCTTGGTTGGCTCGGTCGAGAAGATGCTTAAGCCCGGCGTGTTTCTCAAATCAGGACCTATAGAAAGCATCTTATATTTTTTTGCATGCACCAGCTTGTGGCCAGATGCTTACCTGCTTGGAGAAGAAGAATTGTTGTTATTTGCACAGCCATTCTACACCATCACTACACAGAACAACATCTTGGAAGGTAGGTTCTTTTTGTTAATGGAGTTGAGTTGAGTTGATCGAGTTTGAGTCCGAGGAAATCACCAATACGTACAAATGTATGTCGACGGCAGTTCCAGCTCCTCGGCCGTCTTCGAACTGAACTCCTATGGTTAAGTCCAATGTGGTTCAGACATTTGCTGTTTTGGATGAATGGATTTGTGATGTATTCGGTCTAACTTGTAGTCAGTAGTTGCATTGTGGCAACCTGCAAAGGTTCCCTTTTATGTAAAATGCATGTATGGGCCACTGGGTCCTCGTCGTGATCTGTTGTTAATTTCAGACGTGGCTTTTGTAATATACATCGAATGTGTGAATTGTTGTATTTGTATATTGTTGTATATTTGTGTATCATGTATTGCTAATTGGGACATGAACTTGAATATGCAGGGAGCATTTGTGTATTTAATTGTATTGGTAGGTAGGTGTGTATTTGTACTGCTGTTTCAGACATGCACTTCAATTTGTGAACTGGCATGTGTATGTTTGTACCTGAATTTGTATTGGTGAACTGGCATGTGTATGTTTGTACCTGAATTTGTGAACTGGCATCTGTAATTTCTTTGGCAAGATGAAGTCCCAACTACCTACGAAAAGTATTTTTGTGTCTCCTAGTTAATCCACAAATTAGCATTTCTTGAAATATATTGCTTTATCTTCTAGTTAAGATCCGTTTGATGTAAGATCTGTTTGATGTTACATTGATATGATTCCTTGAATGTGAGAAATGGCATGTGCATGTTTGTCCCAGTTTGGTAACAGTACCTCCTCTAACGGTAAGTACACATATTTACCGATAGGAAAACACATATATTTGTTCAGTCATGCATATTCTAACGGTAAATACACATATTTACCGATAGAAAGCACATATATTTGTTCAGTCATGCATATTCTAACGGTAAATGCACATATTTACCGATAGAAAAATACATATATTTGCTCAGTAATGTATATTCTCTAACGGTATGTGTGTGTTTTTACCGATAGAATATGTGAGCGGCAAATTACCTAAGTTAGTCTGACGGTTATTTCATGTATTTACCGTTAGAAAAATGTCCATTATAAGGAAACCCCCAGTCGACCATTGCTGAGCTGCTCTTTAATTTGTTCTGTTGCACTCTGTGTCCCTCTGTTTGTGACGAAAGTTCCAGCTACACTGCTAGGGTGATCAGCGCAGGCTGGAGGGAAGTTGATTGCGCCCCTCTCTTTAAGGTATGCTTAATCGTCGACACCTATCTCTCTCTCCCTCTAGATCTCCCTTCCTCTCTACTTGCAAGCTAGCTGTATTGTGTAGTTCCAAGTTTGTAGCTCTAAGCTTGGGAGCTTGGTAGCTGGAAATGCGTCATGTTTTAGGAGCTAACTAGCTTGTATTGTGTAGTTAGCTAGGTTAATTAGTGTTAATTTCGTCAGGCTAGGGTTGAACACATGTATCTGTTGTAAGAGGCTGTACATGTACATATACATAACTTAATCGGGCAGGTTTCATGCATGGCTTACTCGTTAAATTTTGTTAATTGTAGATGGACAGGAAATATTGGATGTATGGAATAAAACGTACTACTCTTGAATATTTGGATGGTGTGAATGAGTTTATTAAATTTGCTGAGCAACAAAAGGAGAGGAAGGGAGAGAAAAATATGCTCTGTCCTTGTACAGATTGTATGAACTTGAAGAGGTTTAGCAACTCTGATCAAATTAAGAGTCATTTGATTCGTCGTGGTTTTAACGCGCGATACACCCGTTGGATATGGCATGGCGAAGATCTTGAGGAAACAAGCACCACTACTACCAATCAGCACGACTCGGATGTGGATTGCAATAATATCGATGATCATCCCAATTTTGGTAATGTTAATTCCGATGTGCACGTAGATGATGATGATGACAATCTAGATGAGATGTTACGTGATGTAGAGGAAGATTACAACGAAAATGACTTCTGTGAATTTGCGAAACTGATTGCTGACTCTGAGAAGCCTCTGTTCCCTGGATGTGCAACATTTACAAAACTGTCTTCTGTGCTGAGATTATATAACTTGAAGGCAGGAAACGGTTGGAGTGATAAGAGTTTCACGGCACTATTAGATCTTCTAGGGGACATGCTTCCAGAGGGAAATGAGTTGCCAAGATCTACTTACCAAGCCAAAAAACTGTTGTGTCCGTTGGGAATGGAAATCGAAAGAATACACGCATGCCCAAATGATTGTGTGTTGTACCGTAACGAGTACTCCAGTTTGCATGTTTGTCCAAGATGCGGCGCATCGAGGTATACGCGTAGGGACCGGATTGACAGTGAACGTCACGAGGTAAGGAAAGGGCCCCCGGCAAAAACTGTGTGGTACTTGCCTGTGATACCTAGATTGAAGCGGCTGTTTGCAAATCCGAAAGTCGCGAAGCACTTGCGTTGGCATGCTGAAGCCCGGAAACAAGACGGAAAACTGAGACACCCAGCTGATTCTATTCAATGGAGAAACATCAACAGAACATTTGCTGAGTTCGGCGGCGAACTTAGGAATGTAAGGTTCGGGCTGAGTACAGATGGTATGAACCCACATGGTAATATGAGCAGCCGGCACAGCACTTGGCCGGTTCTTTTATGCATCTACAATCTTCCTCCTTGGTTATGCATGAAGCGCAAGTACATCATGATGGCGTTACTAATCTCAGGACCCAGACAACCCGGAAATGATATTGACGTGTTTCTAGCACCTTTAATCGAGGACTTACAGAAATTGTGGAGCGAGGGTGTGCAGGTGTGGGATGCATACAAGAAAGAGAATTTCATCTTGCGGGCCCTGATATTTTGCACCATAAATGATTTTCCTGCCTACGGCAATTTGTCGGGGTATAGTACGAAAGGAGCCAAGGCTTGCCCTATTTGCCTAGATGAAACTGAGAGCATCTGGCTGCGAAACTGCCGGAAAACAGTGTACATGGGTCACCGCAGGTTTCTTCCGGTGCATCACACGTACCGTAAGAAGAGGAAATCATTTAACGGGAAGCCTGAGAAGGGATCAGCTCCAGTGTTTCTGACCGGTAAGGAGATTTACTCACGCGTGAACGACATCAAAGTTGAGTTCGGTAAGCATTCTAAACCTCGAGAAAAAAATGTTTGGAAGAAGAGATCGATTCTCTGGGATCTACCGTACTGGGAGCACTTACAAGTTCGACATTGCATTGACGTCATGCATGTAGAGAAAAATGTCTGTGACAGTTTGATTGGTTTGTTGTTGAACATTCCGGGAAAGACAAAGGATGGTGTGAAAGCTCGTCGTGACGTGGTGGAAATGGGGATAAGGACTGAGCTTGCACCTTTAGAGAATGGAAAGCGTACATACCTCCCCCCGGCCTGCTACACGTTGTCCAAGAGCGAAAAAACAGAACTCTGTCGGTGCCTGCACGGTGTTAAAGTTCCATGTGGGTACTCCGCGAACTTGAAAAAACTTGTGTCTATGAAGGACCTAAGACTGGTTGGCATGAAGTCCCACGACTGTCATGTCTTGATGTCACAGATGCTTCCCATTGCTATCAGAGGCATTCTCCCAGTTAAAGTCAGAGAGACAATCACAAACCTATGTTATTTCTTCAACGCAATATCTTGCAAGGTAAGTACGTGCACTCGTACTATAAGTTCACTACCTCCATTTGTGGAGCTTAATTAGAAGATTTTTCTGATATGAATATTTAGCGCAACTGTGTCCTCGTAGGTAATTGATCCCGATGGACTGGACGCTTTGCAACGCGACGTGGTTACAACTCTTTGTCAGCTCGAGATGTATTTCCCTCCATCCTTTTTTGATGTTATGGTCCATCTGATTGTTCACCTTATCAGAGAAATTAAGTTTTGTGGACCTGTGTGCCTGCGCTACATGTATCCATTTGAGAGATTTATGGGTGTATTGAAGGGATACGTAAGGACTCGTCGTCGACCCGAGGGGAGTATCATGGAAGGTTATGCCGCCGAGGAGGTGATTGAATTTTGCACAGATTATATGGCCGGGGTTGACCCAATTGGTGTTCCTAGGTCCCGACACGAGGGTAGGCTTGAGGGAATTGGAACGATTGGATTCAAAGCTATCGTCCCCGCTCGTGATGTGTACGCAAAATCACATTTTTGGGTCTTACAACACATGACGGAGGTCGAGCCATACATACACGAGCACAAGGTAATGTTACGGTCACAGAATCCTTCGAAGTCAGACGTTTGGGTAAGCAGAGAACATAACAGGAAATTTGCTGAGTGGATCCAAGAAAGAGTCACGCGAGCTGCCGAGGGCTCCGTAAGTGAAACTGTGACATGGTTGGCTAGAGGCCCAAGATTCACTGTAGGGACTTGGCAGGGGTACGACATCAATGGGTATTCATTTTACACAAGAGCTCAAGACGCCAAGAGTAGTACGCAATGTAGCGGAGTGACATTGTTTGCTATTTCCGAGGATGCCAGGTCAGTAAGGGCGCTGAACTCATATTACGGTGTTATTGACGAAATATGGGAGCTCGATTACGGATTACTTAAGATTCCCCTGTTTCGATGCCAATGGGTCGAAATCCCTCGAGGTGTTCAAGTTGACAGTTACGGGTTTACTCTCGTCGATCTTGGTAGAGTCGGACACCAAGACGATCCATTCATACTTGCAAAGCAAGCCACACAGGTATTCTACATCGTTGACCCGGCCAATCCAAACTTGCATGTTGTCCTCCACAGCAAGAGACGTATTGTTGGGGTCGAAGATGTTGTCGACGAAGAGGAGTATAACCAATTCGATGAAATACCTCCATTTTTAGAGGACATTCAATCTATCCGTACTGAAGATATCGACGAAACAACGTATCTGCGAGATGACCACGAAGAAGGATTATGGGTTGAGAACCATTGATGATTAATTTCTATTTCAGGGATAAATGCCAAGCAAACAGCCCACAAGTTCTGCAGCAAGGTGAGGAACTTATCATTAATACATCAGGCAGTACATTTTTCTTTAGAATTTAATGATAAGCTAGTTCACAGCATTAATACATCTCAATTTTACTCCACAGCATGAGTTCTAACATGTACAGTACCTTTATCCTGTAAATATTTAATTCTTCCCTTCAAATAGCACTTGCAAAAATCTCATCGCAGCCTCTTCAAATTAAGTTCAGCAAAAATCCCTGACGGTATTTTGTTATTTATACCGATAGAGAAGGACATCTTCTCTCAGGCACTTCAAAACGTTTTCTATCGGTATTGTTCTATTTTACCGTTAGAATAAATTCATTTGTCTCACGGTATTTGTTGTCTGACGGTTTTTTCCTGTTTTTACCGATAGAAGAATACTCTGCCGCTTCGAATTCTCAACCGTGTCGCCATGCGTCGCCTTGGAAACTCTATAAGTACCTCGCCATGCGTCGCGGTATTTTGTTGTTTTTCTAATTCTCCAACGGTTGGACTCCTCATCTTCTCTTTCACAATGGCAACCTCCATGGGATCGTCATCCACGGCCTCCCCGGTAAGAACTCTAAATCTCCTCGGTTTACCCCTGTATTGTTAATCCATGTTCAGTTCATTCTTGACCTGTTGATTTGCACAGGGAATGGTAGCCGTGGAAGACACTGCCAAAGTGAAGGCTGACCTGAGGGCCGTCCAGGAGGAGCACAAGCTCCTTACAGACAAGCACACTCAGCTACGGCTTGACCTTGACGATCTCTTCCAGCGCATTAAGCGCATGAAGACGGATGGTGACAATGCTAGGGCGAGGACGAGGCGTCTTCGCGAGGAGAAGAAAGCCGCGGATATGACCATCGCTGGCTGCGGTTTGACTATGAAGGATACCATAGCGAAGCTGAGGGAGGTCGCAGGCCTTCTTGACGCGGTAGTAGTTGATCCTAGGGACAACTTGTCGCTAGAGGAGTCCTGCGTCCTGGCTGCAAGTCTAACTGACTCTATTCTACATGCAGCCAGGGCTAAGACCACCCCTTGACCTAGCATTTTGGGTTTTATTTTTTTTTGTAAGTGATAAAACAACAATGAATGAACAATTTCTTTTTATGTCAATTTTCCAATTTTTCGGCTATCTTCCCTCTTTCTTTAACATTCTGCAGCTTTCAACCACGGTCTGTTTGATGTTAAATTGTGTACCTTTTCATTACTCTGACGGTATTTTGTTGTTTTTACCGATAGAAAAAGGGCACACAAATCTCAAGCACTTAATCAAAAAAATTTTCTGGGGAAAATTGGGCTCACGGGATTTTTTTGTTTATACCGATAGAAAAGGGCACCTTTTCATTACTCTCACGGTATTTTATTGTTTTTACCGATAGAAAAATGGCACCCAATCTCAAGCACTTTAAAAAAATTTTCTGTGGAAAATTGGTCTCACGGGATTTTATTGTTTATACCGATAGAAAAATGCAATCACTAATTCGAATTTTTTTCCGGGAAATTTACTTTTTCTATCGGTATTATTTTGTTGTTTCGATAGAAAATTACATAAGTCTATCGGTATCATTTTGTTATACCGATAGAAAAGTTCCTCCGCTACTTTATTACTCGTACACGGCCCTTTAGTTTCCCTCCACTCGAACAGTTCCACCTTAGAGCACTGCGTCTCTTCGAGAGCGAAGAAAACCCCAACCTCCGCCGTGAGCACTCACTTCCTCTCTCCCACACGACGATCGCCGGCTGGACACTGGTTCGTCACTGCCACCGGTTCTTATTTTCGTCCTTCGCCCGCCGCTGCTGCGTTCTACACCGCCTCTGCATCACCAGAACTGATCGCCGCCGTAAATACCCTAATTCGTCGTTCTATTTCCAGCATCTTCTTTATTTGATTCTAGTGTTTTGCACGTACTAATTCTTGGAGTTTGCAATTACACTAGGGTTCCCTATTGTGTTGGCTTATGTACATTCCGCAGGCAATGTTGATTTTAATTAGGGTTTACATAATATGTTCCAGTGCTGTAATGAACCTGTTTTGAGATTTTAACTTCTCTATACTGCTGTATGTGTGATCAATTGTATCCAAATGCCATGTAATGCAGATTATATGTTGGAGGTGTTCTTACACATATTCTATCGGCAGCTCATGTGTTTACCGATAGAAAATTTTCTGCACAAGTAGTAAAACTTAATTTGGATCTGGAAGGACATGAGCTATGCAATGTACTAGTTTGGTTGGGAATTTTTACTCACTTCGTATGAATATATGGCAATGTGGATGGGTCTTCGATGTATATGTTTCAAATGCCTATATACATGACTTTTCCCAACCTAATAGCTGTGAAGTCCTGATGACTCACATACAGGCTAGGCTAAAGATTATGCACAGTAGCACTTAGATGCTTGTGTGCATATTTACGTGTGAAATAATAATGCTGGCCCATGAATATTAGTGTAGCAAATCATCGAGAATGTTATGTGATGACAGTGAATGGTGGCTTGTCAACAAAATTCCATATGTAGAGAACATTGTTATGTTCTATCGGTATCTCACGTGTTTGCCGATAGAAAAATTGTCTTGTGTGGAGGTAATTGTTATGGTCTATCGGCAGCTCATGTGTTTACCGATAGAAAATATTTCTGAAGAGTTCAGTAAGTAATTTATGCATGTCTTTCTTTTTGTATTATTTTCCCTTTTGCCGCCCTAGTTAGTCTCCAGTCCTGGGCTGAGTTATGGAACTCCAAGGCGAATTAATTGCCATATATATGGTTTGTTGAAGGTTTTGTAGGGGAAGACATGTCGTCGTCTTCATCGGATGGTACTAGTGGTTCGACTAGGGCCAACCCCATCGTAACTACTGAAGATGGGGCTGTTACATCCCAGCGCAAGAGGGTGGGGCGAGGCGCGACGACGTTGGGGTGTTTGGCCAAACGCACTGATCTTTCTTGTGAGTTCAACCAATTTGGGAGGCCGATTGGAAAGAATGCTGGGAGGTACGCGGCCTACGTTGGGCTGTTGGCGAAAGAAAGGGTGAAAATCACCGTCCAGAGCTGGAAGGACGTGACGGCGGACGAGAGGGATAGGTTGTGGGCGGAAGTGAAGGTTAAATGAACTGAAATCGCTGAACTCTTTCGTAATCACGTTCTCTTGGCTTATACTAAAGTTTAACTAACTCGTGATTAATTGTATGCATTTTTCGGAAACAGGCTAAGTGGAACATCCCCGACGATACACCTAGGACTGCCTGCTTGAAGGACATGAACGGAACATGGAAAACCTTTAAGAGCTGGCTCGTCAGTAACTTCCTAGCTGCGGGGAAATCTCCTTGCGAGAAGTACCCCTTCATATCGGAGGAGGTATGGGAGGAATTCACCAAGCAGAAGGGGACTGAGGAGTTCAAGGCCCTTAGCGAGAAGAATAGGGCGATCCAGAAGAGGAACGACCACCCGCATCGGCTCGGATCCCGGGGCTATGCGGGGAAGGAGGAACAGTGGAAGAAGGAAGACGAACAAAATCCTGTCATCGACACCCCTGAGTTGCCGCTCTCCG
The DNA here is from genome assembly GCA_019359835.1 of Pharus latifolius. Classification (NCBI taxonomy): domain Eukaryota; kingdom Viridiplantae; phylum Streptophyta; class Magnoliopsida; order Poales; family Poaceae; genus Pharus; species Pharus latifolius. The sequence continues at coordinate 10,453,031 of CM033322.1, forward strand.
AGATCAGGGATGAGAGGTGCAAGCGATGGTGGAGGGGGAGGGGGTCCGTGTCGTCCACGGGGTCTGTGCAGTTCGCAACCCCTGGGGACGCCGACGTTGTGAGGCGAATGGTAAGTTGGCTAACCTCGTAAACTGTGTGCGCACAAGTGTATATAAGGCAATTTGTCTCACAATGTACCTTCAAATGTAACAGATCTCTTTTGAGAAGGAGGCAGCGGAGGGATTGTTTACCCCGCAGAGGGAGAACGACATCCTCACCCGAGCTCTAGGAAATAAGGAGCATCCCGGGCGGACACGGGCCGTGGGAGCCATTGTGTCGTGGAAGGCCGGTTTCGTAGATCCGGCTCCACCGAGGAAGAAGGCCCGCACCTGGAAGGAAAAGGAAGCTGACCTCTCCGATAAGATACGGGCTGAGGTACGGGAGGAGATACGGGCGGAGATGCGGGCTGAGATACGGGCTGAGGTACAGTCTGAGGTGCAGACCGAGGTCGCACAAATGAGGGAAGAGTTTGCACGGTTGAGAGAAACATTGCTGGCCAAGAGTGCAGATGCGGATTGTCAGACCCCCATTTGAGGATCACCTTGGTAACCGCCCAGGTAGGTTACACACAGCAGGATGTCACATGAGCTCCAAATCACACAAGCATAGTGATAACATTAAACAAGTATTAGGCCAACATGGCCAATATTACATAACCAAAGCACCAAAAATGGCGCTGAGTAGAGTTGCTAAGAAAATAACAAGTTTGTCAGAACCAGAGTCGGTATCCAAGTACCGAACACACAGCATAAAGCACAAGGCAACAACGAAAAGCTTGACTTCCATCCTCAGCGGGCTTGGAGTGGCTCCTCCCACATCTGACTTGACTTGGTGCGCAATCCTTCTAGAACGTGGGCTCGTCCGGGGCACTTCCATCTTCTGCCGGGAACTCATAACTGAAGGAATCGGGATCCTCGAATCCCTCTTCTACAGTTGGAAGTAAATGCAAGGGTGAGCACTTGGTGCTCAGCAACACTCATTCCGGGGATTATAGTAATTGTACTTATATGAGGGTGAAACATATGATTCAAGGCTTTTAGTTTCATATGGATAGAGATATATAGATTTCCAAGTTATTTGTTTAATAAAACAGTACTTTGTCATGAAAATAGTACTTTAAACATTAAACAGGTTTTCAATAAAAACATTAGATGTAGTGGTCTCCCATGAGTCACTACTTTGTTAACCGCATTATGAAAACATTCCAAAACGTTACTTGTGCTATAACCCATGGATAACATCCACTACGAAAAGACTCCTGAACCTGGGAGTACAGAGTATCCGATACTTCTTTTACACTTTGCAAAAGTGTACCTCTTTTTAAATCCACTGGTTCACTCGGCTTTCAAGTCGGATCAGCTCCATGTGACTTATACACATGTGACAAGGCCGAGATCACACAACGCTTTTACAGTCCAGTATTAACAGTATCCCTGCCCGGTAAATAGACAGTTAAGTCTCAAGTACCGTTGTGGGTTTTCCCCACTGCCTTACTTCCTAGCCTCTCTGGTCTATGTTCCCGCAGGACACATAGCCTTGGTCTATGTCCACGCGAGACATACGACCATTTAAGATTACAGCCGCTCACGGCTTAATCAGGTCTAGGGCGCCTTCCTTCATTTACGCCTTTTTCTCTCATCATTTTTCTGACTCACATCACTCATGGCCGAACCTTGACCTTCCAGTTTCCACGCGAGAAACCAGATCGTCAAACCATGCAGGGAACTGCTAATACCAAAAAGCTACTGAGTTGTGCCTGTCCCATACCAGGCAAGTGGTTGGTACGTTTACAATTCGTATAGAGACACAGCACAAGGTTCTTGTCCTTATGAACCAATAGTGAGGAACATTCACAATCCCTGGTGCGCACCGCACCCTCTCCATACAAACCAATCCCCACTACTGATCCCTTTTATCAGTTTTCTTGACAAAACGGTTTTCATTATAACTTCTCATGTATTTGACCATTTCAAGTTTAATGTGGATATTCAGTATATGAGTCCTAGGGTGACAAAAGCATATATAAGAAGGTTCAATAACAAAAAGGGGTTTCATGATTCATTAGGGAATATCTACTTATGTCATTCAAACATAACTTGTATTTCAACTAAGCATGCATAGTAAAAAACAGTGAATATACTTCATATAAAATATTGGGTGAGACATGATCAAAGGAATGAGGCTTGCCTTGCAATGTTGGGTCTAAAAACTCAGACGGATCTTCAAAGACTTCTTCCGCTCCTTCAGCTTCTGACTCTGCGGCAATCAACCAACACACAAACACATACCATAAGCATACAGAAAATAGTTTCTATAGAAAGTATTAAGTAAATAAGTCATGCATGCAGGGGAAAAGGTTAGGGCAAGGTCACAAGGGCTCTGGTCGAAGAAACGGCTAAAAAGGATTGAACGTCGAAGGGTCGACATTCAGTTCATGGCTTTGGCATAACTGGAAACTAGTCTTAGGATGGTTTTCTGGAGAAGTGATAGAAGAGAAAGTTGTAGAACACAACTCCAGGAATCTAAAGGACAAGGTGGCACTTCAATTGCTCAACCAGAAGGGGTCAAACAAGGCTAATGCCAGTGGCTGACATGCACTGACATAGTGCTGGACATGGCCAGAAACTAGGGCATGGCTTAACTTTTGATCCAGGGCTCCAATTGATGTACCACTTTGTCTAGGAGGTAGGCATTACTAACAGGAACAATATATTCAACAGGCACAAGGGCTGAAAGTGGCCGGAGGGCGGCCAAATCCGGCGATGAACTACGATGGCCTGGACATGAACTGAGTTACTGGACAGTGATCTTGGCATAGGCATAACTCACAATCTAGGCAGATCCAGGTGTCGAGCTAGTGGACAATATTGCTCAGGGTACTGGAATCTCTCTAAGGGACAAGGTTTCAGGGGCTAGGTCGGCCGGGAACAAATTCCGGCGACCGGCGCTGGAGAAGACGACACTGGAGCTCGGGAATTTTTGATACAGGGCGAATGAGCTCAATTCCAAGCTTGGGAATGATCTCTAGGGCACAACAAGGCTACTGGAGGGGTTAATTTCATTAGAGATCGGCCGGAGAAGCTTGGCGTCGAAGTCCGGCGAACTGCCGAGGTTCCAATTTGGGATTTCTTCGATTTGAGCTTAATTGGGGATTCTGATTCTACAGGCTTGCTCTACTAAGCTTACTGATCAACTTCTTCTACAGGATTGAGGGTTAATTTGGGCTGAATCGAACGGCATTTTGGGGGAACAGGGCAAATCGGGAATCCGGCGATCACCGGCGATGGGGATCGATCTAGTGCAATTGGTTGCTATGACACAGAGAGGGGAACGAGGGGAACTCACTGGTGAACCTGGATTGAAGAGAGGGGCTGTGGAAAGGGCTAGCACCGTGAGCTCTCTCACTGGCTCGCCGGAGAAGAAAGCGAAAACGGCGAGAAACTGGAAATTGGCTAAGTCCTGAGGTTGTGCTTCTTCACAGCACTGAGAGGGGTTTAAATAGGCACGGGGACGGAGCTTGCGAGGGAGAACGCGACAACGGTTGCTTGCGCCGGGGAGAAACTTGTCGGGCGCAGGCGCAACGACGGCGACGGCGACGTGATCGCGCTTCAGGCGGTGCTGCAGCTTTGCCAGTTGCCTTGGGACTTCGCCTGGAACGGTGCAGATGCGGAGGCAACAGCAAGGCTCCGGCAACGACACGTACACACATGCAACTGCCACGGCAACGAGAGCGCGCGCGAAAACAAAGCTCGGGAGCGCGGCCGTTTATCCGCTGGGCAAGGCGACGCACTGCTGGCACGTGCGCACGGGGTGGCACAGCAACTCACGGGCACAGGTGACAGAAACGGTGGCCGGCGACGAGCAAGCACGGCGAGAACACAGCGCGGCAACGGTGGCTCGAGCACTGGTCGTGGCAACGACCAGGGGCTGGTCGAAAGGACCTGAAAATAATGTTTGGGCCGGTTTGAAATTTCTAAAACTTGTTCCAGGGGCTGTTCTGTGAGGATAATTTGAATAGGACTTGGGCCTGTTTGCAAATTTGGAGATCTGAGGGTCCGATCTGAAATCTGATTTCGCAGCTAAGTTGCAAAAGATTAATAGAACTTATCTGGCCAAAGTTTGGTAAGATCGGGCAAGATCTGAAGGGTTTCGACAAAATTGGGGAAAACAGTTTAGGGTAAAATAGGGTAATTAGGGTTTTAAAATGGCAAGGCTTGAAACTCAGCTTTAGGGTGAGATTTTGGAGATGGTCCCGAAGGGAAAAATGTTCTGAACCGTATTTAGAAGGGAATGGCTGAAGCAGATTAGGTTTTGGGGTCCGGATGTGGATTTTGGCTATTTTAGGGTTTAGCAAAAACAGGGGTGTTACACGGATCCCCAAGACGATGGTACCCCGCGGGGTCGGATAAGCAGTTGCGCTTCGAAGGTACTCGCGGATCCAGTGGATCTACTTGAGGTACTGCAAGCCTTCATCTGTGCACTTAAGTTGATGCCACTCCCATTCTGTTAGAGTTGTTTCGCTAACCTATTTTAATTGTTACAAATTTGCAGGGGCCGGAGGGCTGCATCCTACAGAATCACGTAGGCGCCGGGCAGCAAGTGGTTGGACACGGCTTCGTATATCCTTCTGGGCCGGATGTCCGGGTCCACTGTGTACCTCTGCGGTTGGGTTTCGCAAAGGTACAGGTGGACATGGCCATGCCGGGCTACAACGATTCTCCGTTGCCAGTCCCAACAAAGGAACTGCAGACACTTGCTGAGGCAGTGGGCTCCTACGTACAGTGGCCCAAGAAGTGTCTTGTAATACAACCGGTAAATCCTACACATTTTAGATTACATCCTACTCAGTACACTCAACTTGCATAATCTAACATACGTGCTCATTAATTGAAGTGGCCTGCCGCGGGGCTACCAGGGGACTGCGCCCCCAGCTCGGGGCATGAGGGCCGATCTCGTGCGAACCTGGACACATCAAAGACGGCCTCGACCCCACCCAGCGCATCCACGCCTCCACCTCGGAAGAAAGCCGCCATCACCTCGCCCTTGCCTTCGAAGGTACGCGCTCAGTCCCCGGCAAAAGGCAAGGGCGGCAAAGGCAAGGGCAAAGGGCGACAGGGACTGCCGCGGACGTTCACGAACGCGCTCCCACTCCTGTCGGAGGCATCTTTGCGGAAATTGGATCGATCAACCAGAGACCTCCACGACTGGTACCTACATCGAGCTCGGCGCAGCCTGAACTTCTTAGTTCCCTACAGGCCTGGGCAGTTCCACCGTGAGCCCGGGACTATATCCGTGGCACACGAGGATCTGTTCGACCTCTACAACTGGCGGGAGCTCGATATGTCCATCATACGGACTGGAGTCCTGTGAGTTTGCTGATGCTATGTATTGCTGTTTTCTAACTCTGTTTGCTAACTCTGCATTAATGTTGCAGTTCATTTGAATACTGAGTAACTTTCTGTGAAATTAATATTAATCTCGTCCTTCGCATGCAGGTGCATGTACAGGCTAGCATCGGAGGCTGCGTGTGACAAGGTGGGTTTCCTCGACCCAGAGAAAATAAGCCTCACGATGCTAGAGCAAGACGCCGCGCACGCTGAGCAGTACATATCCAGCGCGCTGATGGCGCAGCAGGACAGGGACTTCATTCTGGTGCCGTACCACCAAAGGTTAGTGCATTTCGTACTAATTTAACTCAATCTTGTATGTTACACCTGAGATGTACTTTGAGCTAGCGGTCCTCTTTTACGTACAATGCAGGGGCCACTGGATCCTCATCGTGATCTGTCCGCCGAGGAACGAGGTGTACTACCTCGATTCGATGCGTGACAGATTATCGATGGAATATGTGCTCAAGGGGAATATGGAGGCGTAAGTAACTTATATGTTTGATTTATATTTTGACCTCACTAGCTAATGATAATACATTAACTGGCAATACTAACTGAAATGCAGGGCTTTTGATAAATATGTGTCCGCTGGAGGGAGGCATGCCGCACCGCAGGGCTCCGTACTAGCTTGGAAAGAATATGAGGTACTCACGAGACTTTTTGTTTATGCTTAATTAGTTTATGGAAACAATATATAGCTAACATGTATTCGCATATGCAATTATCTCAGTGCCATCAGTAGCCGCAATCGTGGGAATGCGGGTTTTATGTGCTGCGCTACATGTACGACCTAGTGCAGACAAACTTTTCCCGATTCCCCCAGGTAAGCATCGATAGCTAACTCAAATTTCAAAAATGGGTGTCACGTTCTAAATTAGGATCGAAGTTAGTTACTCAGTATGCACACATGCTTGCAGATCGCCATGTCGAAAGACCAATATGAAAATGCAAAGATTATATATCTTCGACAAATCTGGGCACAATATGTCATGGAGGAAGTAGCGCCCAACCATCCAGCATGACAATTTTCTCCTTTTTGTGTACTCTGCATAGACTGTTCATATACATGTGAATAAATATATATATGTGAATAAATTTCCACATTGGATTGCAATCTGTATTTGTCCATACATATGTGAATAAATGTGAATAACTGCCTAATGTGTCAATTTGTTCTGTGAATTTACCTTGCATCTGTACTGTATTGTGTATCCAATCTATACTGTATTGCATCTGTACTGTATATGTGAATGTACTGTATTGTGAATGCAAATAAAGTACTGTATATGTGAATGCTCTATCGGTAAATTCATCAACAACCGAGAGACTACTGTCCTTTTTTCTATCGGTACAATCAAAATTAACCGTTAGAAGAGTTTGACCTTTCCTGCCGGTGAACTCATACATATCCGATAGAGTACTAAGCTTTTTTCTGTCGGTAATCTTGTAGTTAACCGTTAGAATAGTGGTACTTTCCAATCACTATTGACGAGTTTTCTATCGGTAAACTTGTAATATGCCGATAGAATAGTATGAGTTTTCCTATCGGTAAACTTATAATTAGCCGTTAGAATAGTGGTACTTTTCCAGCCGCTGACGACGAGTTTTCTATCGGTACACTCCTAATATGCCGATAGAGTACTAAGCTTTTTTCTGTCGGTAATATTGTAGTTAACCGTTAGAATAGTGGTACTTTTCAATCCGCTAGCGACGAGTTTTCTATCGGTACACTCCTAATATGCCGATAGAGTACTAAGGTTTTTTCTATCGGTAATCTTGTAGTTAACCGTTAGAATAGTGATACTTTTCCAACTGCTGGACGTAAGAATACGACGGGTTTTCTATCGGTAGATTCATAATATGCCGATAGAATAGTGAACTTCTTCTGTCGGTTATTTACCGATAGAAAATGTCCAGTCTTGTTCTATCGTGTCTATCTCTATCGGTACAAAAACCGATAGTAGAAGGGTTTTTTTTACCGATAGAAGACTGCATTTCTGTACTAGTGAACATTAATCGAAATGGCTCGAACTTTGTTGGATGAATATAAAACCCCCACTAGGTTTTGGGCCGAGGCAGTCAATACTGCTTATTATGCTATAAACCGGCTTTACACTCATCCATTGTTAAACAAAACTCCCTACGGGCTAATTGTTGGAAGAAAACCAAATATTTCATATTTTCGAGTTTTTGGTTGCAAATGTTACATTCTTAAAACACGCATGCATCTTGGAAAATTTCAAAGACGTGTTGATGAGGGCTTTCTTGTTGGATATTCATCAACTAGCAAAGCTTATCGTGTTTTTAACACCATAACCGAATGCATTGAGGAAACTTGCAATGTTGAGTTTGATGAATCTAATTGCTCTCAAGAAGAGCATGAAGATCTTGAGAATGTAGGAAATGAGGAACTACGAGAAACTATGAAGAACATGACAATTGGGGACATCAAGCCTAAAGATGAAGATTCAAAGTCACCTGATCAAGAAAATGAAGTATCTTCTATGGATCCGGAGGCTACTACTCAAGTTGATCTTGATCCGGAGATAAAGGAAAATGAAGATCAAGCATTGCAAAATCCAAGACTTTATCAAACCACCAATAAGGATCACCCCGTCAACCAAATAATAGATGATGTTGGTACAGGTGTTCAAACTCGCTCTAGAATCACATCTTTTTGTGAGTATGCATCTTTCATTTCTTGTCTTGAGCCCAAATGCATTGATGAAGCACTAGCGTACCCGGATTGGGTAAATGCCATGCATGATAAATTGAACAACTTTACTAGAAACAATGTTTGGAAACTTGAAGAAAAACCTCTTGATCACAATATAATTGGTACAAAATGGGTTTTTCGAAATAAGCAAGATGAAAATGGCATAGTTGTAAGAAATAAAACTAGATTGGTAGTACAAGATTATTCTCAAATTGAAGGATTAGATTTTGATGAAACTTTTGCTCCTGTAGCTAGACTAGAAGCCATTCGTATCTTACTTGCATTTGCATCAAGTTTTGAAATCAAATTATTTCAAATGGATGTTCAAAGTGCCTTCTTAAATGGTGAAATTTCGGAACTTGTATTTGTAAAGCAACCACCGGGTTTTGAAGATCCAAAATATCCAAATCATATCTATAAACTCTCAAAAGCTCTTTATGGTCTTAAGCAAGCCCCAGGGCTTGGTATGAATGATTGCGAAATTTTCTAATTTCACAAGGTTTTAAGGTTGGAAAAATTGATACAACTCTCTTCACCAAAATTATAAATGACGACTTCTTTGTTTACAAAACTATGTCGATGATATAATTTTTGGTTCCACTAATGAATCTCTTTGTCAAACTTTTGGTGAAACCATGTCCAAGGAATTTGAGATGTCTATGATAGGAGAATTGAGCTTTTTCCTCGGACTTCAGATTAAGCAAGTCAAAGAAGGAATATTCGTGAGTCAAAGCAAATATGTGAAGGATTTGCTCAAGAGATTTGGCATGGATGATGCAAAGCCAATCAAGACTCCCATGGCTACAAATGGTCATTTGGACTTGGACGAGGGAGGTAAACCGGTAGAACTTAAATTATATCGTTCTATGATTGGTAGCTTATTATATCTTACTACTTCTAGACCAGATATTATGTTTAGTGTATACATGTGTGCTAAGTTTCAAGCTGCTCCTAGAGAATGTCACCTAACTGCAGTAAAAAGAACTTTTAGATACTTAAAACATACACCAAACATAGGCCTTTGGTACTCTAAGAATACTAGTTTTGATCTTCTAGGATATTCGGATTCTGATTATGCTGCTTGTAAAATTGATAGAAAAAGTACTTCCGGTGGATGTCAACTTCTAGGAAGATCATTAGTCTCATGGACTTCAAAGAAACAACATTCGGTTGCACTCTCAACCGCCGAGGAGGAATATGTTTCGGCCGGTAGTTGTTGTGCACAACTATTATGGATGAAGCAAACTTTGCTAGATTATGGCATAAAAGTCACTGTGTTCCACTTTTATATGATAATGAGAGTGCCGTTAAAATTGCTAACAATCCCGTTCAACACTCTCGAACAAAGCACATTAACATTAGACATCACTTTTTAAGGGATCATGTATCAAAGAGGGACATAGTGATTAGTCATGTTTCAACCGAAAATCAATTAGCGGACTTATACACTAAACCCTTGGATGAGTCAAGATTTAGCAAGTTAAGAAATGAATTGAATGTTATTGTGATCCGGGAGGATCTCCAAGTCCTGATCGCATGCGGCTTCGCGACCAAGTCCTGATCGCATACGGCTTCGCGACCTTAATCGTGTTCGGAAAGGATTCGCGACCTGGATGAGTCCGCGACCATGGATTGGTTCGTGACCAGGAAAAGGAATTCGTTCCCTGTTCGGAATTGTAATCCTATATATATAACTAAGCTTATCTGTTTAGGATTAGTTAAGTTAGTTATATGAGTCTAATACGTTTAGGATTACTAAGTCTGATACGTACTCATACAATTGGACTATAAATACCTTGTAATAGGTCTAGTTTAGATCATCGAATTCAATCGAAGAGTCATAGAACTTATTTGAGTTTTAGACACTTATAGTTCCTTCGATGTAGGCAAGTGTGCCTAACGTTCGACGTGTAAAGCCCTCTTTGAAATAAAGAGTTGTGCAATTACTTTGGGTTTCGGTATTTTCGAATAAGATCCCGTTATTCCGCATATTAGAATCTGGACGAGCCTAGTGCGAAAACCAAGACTAGGTCTCAAACGGATCAAGTTGGTATCAGAGCGACTTTCCTATCCTGTGGATGTGAAGACTCGCCAGGTTTACAAAACTTCCGGCGAAATTCCAGGTGATCAATTGACGGTTCCTACAGCCGCGTCTCCGACAATGTCTGATGATACCCCCGTTCAAGCTAACCTAGCCGAAAAACTGGCTAAACTCTCCACCGACATGGAAACCGTGCTTGCTTGGATTAAGCAGCAGGCCATGATTATACCTCCTGAAGTAGGGAAGGTTATGGGTGAGAAGACTGGTGAAGACTTACGCAGGGCAGACGAAGATGAAGACGAAGGCGACCATAAGACCGACGACCTCGCCAACACCTCCTTAGCTGTCGGATCTTTTAAAGTGGACGCTAAGATTGATATACCCATATATGATGGGGTGATCGATGCCGAGAAGCTGGATTCTTGGATCGACTAACTTGAGACCTACTTTGACCTGAAAGGGTTTAGTAGCGCTCAAAAGGTCAAATTTGCACCTTTGAAGATGAAGGACCATGTCAAGACATGGTGGAAGGCCCTTGTCGCCAGTGGTGAAGCTGACGACCTTGCGTGGGGTCAATTCAAACGACTTCTGCGACAAGAATTCTATCCGATGGGTTACCTTGAGGAGAGATGGGAGTGTTGGCACAGATTGTACCAACGGCGCGACTAGACCGTCCAAGACTATACGACAGAGTTTCGGCGACAAGCAATGGTCATTGGCATCTCACTATCCGACCCTCAGGTATTTCGGAAGTACACATCTGGACTTCAGAAATCGATCAGTACTGAGCCAAGTCTGTTCGGCGTCCAAGACATTGCGACCGCGAGCACAACTGCTATGGCGATCGAGAAGAAGAACAAATCCCGCAGCGACAAAAGCACAAAGGAAAGTGCGACCTCGACAAAGAAAAAGCCGAGTCTGAAGAAGAACGCTTCAAAATCGGGCACGGGTGTCTTTTGCGAACATTGTCAAGTCGCGGGGCATACCAAGGACAAATGTTACAAGTTTCATCCTGAACTTCGACCAAAGAAAAACGGACCAGGGAAAAGAACAGCCACGGCTACTGCGACTTCACCCGACGAAGAAGTTGTCCGAGTGAATTCGGTTAATGAGGCGGATACGACCTTGTCTCTGATGGCAATGCCGAAGGAGAAGGGTTCCGATCCACCGAACGACCATCACCCAACGGAGGACTTGTTCACCATCAACATCCAGGTGAAGCACGAAGTGGTCGCAGCGATATTCGATCCAGGAAGTCAGAAGAATCTAGTCTCCGCTGGACTGGTTCGGCGACTTGGTTTGAAGACAACCACACACCCGCGACCATATCCGCTGGGTTGGTTTACATCTGACGTGAACCAACAGATTACGAGTCAGTGTGTGTTGAAGTTTGCGATCTCTGCACGATATATCGATGAGGTGCAATGCGATGTTGTCCCTATCGATATCTGTCAGGTGATCTTTGGGAGTCCGTATCTGTATGATCTAGACGCTCACTTCCCTCGGCGAGCGCAAGAATACGACCTCACCAAAGATGGAGTTAAGTTCGTGATCAGTAGAGACATCCACGTCAACACTTCGAACTTGATTACCGCAAATCAAGCCAAACGAATTGTTAATGCATGTCACAAGTATGTGCTTGTCATGATTCGACCCATTGGTCAAGGTGAGGGTACTCGACCAGCATTGTCGCTGGCGTGCCAAGAGGATTCTGGTCGTTTGTCGGGACTGCTGGAGAAATACAGTGATCTGTTCGAGACTACCCAGGGTCGTCTGCCGAAACGTCCAGTCAAGCACGAAATTCAGCTTGTGTCCGATGCGACACTGCCTAATCTGAGTATGTATCGCAACTCAGTATTGGAGAATGAAGAGATCAAGAGACAACTTGGTGAGTTGCTGAACAATGGTGTCATTCAACCGAGTAGTTCACCTTGTGGATCTCCTGTGGTGTTAGTACCAAAGAAAGATGGGACTTGGCGTATGTGCATCGACTATCGAGCACTGAACAAGATGACCATCAAGAACCGGTACCCCCTTCCTCGTATTGATGACCTGCTAGACCAATTGAAGCATGCTGTTGTCTTCTCCAAATTGGATCTTAAGTCAGGATATCATCAAGTCAGCATCCGAGAGGAGGATACATGGAAGACCGCGTTCAAAACACGGCAAGGTCTGTTTGAATGGCTGGTCATGCCGTTTGGTCTCTGCAACGCCCCGGCAACTTTCATGCGTCTTATGAATGACGTATTGAGACTGTTCATCGACGACTTTGTGATCGTGTATCTCGACGACATATTGGTTTATAGTCGTTCGTGGGATGAGCACCTCATTCATGTCGAAAAGGTGTTCGAACAGCTTTGGCAACATCGACTTCGCCTCAACCGTAAGAAGTGCGAGTTCGGTCAGCAAACTCTACTTTACCTCGGATTCATAATCGGCAACGGTACGTTGCAAATCGACCCGGACAAGGTCAAAGTGATTCGCGAATGGCCGCGACCGCGAACAGTTACGGATGTGCGTAGTTTTGTGGGAGCATGCCAACACCTTCGGAAGTTCATCCGACACTTCTCGATTATGGCTTCTCCATTGCATGCATTAACCAGGATCGATCAGAAGTTCGAGTGGACAGGGAAACATGAGGACACGTTTCTCTTGCTGAAAAGGAAGATCAGCGAGGCGCCTGTGTTAGCTTTGCCGAATCTCCAGAAACCGTTCGAGCTAGAAACCGATGCCTCAGGTTATGTGATGGGCGCAGTGCTCATGCAAGAAGGTTGACCAGTGGCATATCACTCCGAGTTATTCCAGGGAGCTCAGAAGAACTACCCGACTTATGATAAGGAGTTATGCGCACTGCATCAGGCCGTGAAACATTGGCGGTGTTATCTCTTGGGGAAAGAGACGGTTGTCCACACCGACCATCAACCATTGCAATATTTGCAAACTCAGTCCAAGCTACAGCAAGCTCGGCACATGAAGTGGATGTCGTATCTGCAGCAGTTTAATCTGGTGATTAAGTACAAGAAGGGGGTACACAACAAATTGGCAGATATGTTGTCGCGACCACCAGTTACAACCCTCTGTTTATCAGCGTTCATGCAGATCGAGCCATCATGTCATGATGACTATGTCACTATGTACAGTGAAGACCCTGATTTTCAAACAGCACTGACTGAGGTCGAAACAGGGAACCCTACAGAGTTCGTTCGTCGAGAAGGACTCTTGTACAAGGGCAATTTACTTTGCATACCTCGTGGAGCACCTCGAACTCAATGGATGCGAGAAGCGCACACATCGAAGGTAGCTGGTCACTTTGGGGTTACAAAGACGTTGCAAAATCTTCACCGACATGTGTTCTGGCCGCGTATGCAGCAAGATGTGGCTAGGTTTGTTCAAGGCTGCGGTCTTTGCAGCATCTCGAAACCGGCAAACCGAAAATTAGGTTTGTACACTCTTTTGCCAGTTCCATCACGACCATGGGAGAGCATATCCATGGATTTCTTGGGAGGATTGCCTAAGACCCGACGTGGCAACGACTATCTATTCGTGGTCGTTGATCGGTTCTCCAAAATGATTGTTCTTATACCTTGTCGGAAGATTATCACGGGAGAAAAGGCAGCTCGGGTATTCTTTCAACACGTTTGGACACACTTCGGACTGCCGACTTCTATTGTGTCTGATCGCGATACCCGGTTCCTTAGTCACTTTTGGCGATCGCTCTGGACGATGATGGACACCAAGCTAAAGAGGAGTACTGCTTTTCATCCGCAAACTGATGGTCAAACCGAGGTGGTTAATCGCACAGTCGTTCATCTCTTGAAAGGATATAACTTGAAGCACCCGAAGACCTGGGATGAAAGCATACCGTACCTACAGTTTGCTTTTAATCGAGCAGTGCATGGTTCGACTGGAAAGTCGCCGTTTGAGGTCTGTTTAGGATTTCTACCACAAAGTCCATTCGATATGGAGTTTGTGATCCCTACCTCAGCACAGAATAACAAGGAAGCATCTGATCAGGATCGAGCACAAAAGTTCCTGGAAGGTATTCAACGACTCCATCGTGAGGTTGAACAGAACTTGCTGAAAGCTCAACTCAAGTACAAGGCGCGACATGATCGGCACCGAGTTGATGCGCAATTTCAAGAAGGTGATATGGTATGGTTACATTTGAGTAAGGAGAGACTTAAAGGTGAAGGTAAGAAGCTCAAACCCATTCGTTATGGTCCTTTTCGGATTTTGCGGAAAGTGGGTAATAATGCTTGTCAGCTTGAGTTACCTCCATACATGGATATTTACTCGGTTGTCAATGTTGAGCACCTCAAACTCTTCGAGCCTTCAATGTTGGATGATGAGCCAGATACCATAGTACCATCCGTTGAAGACTTGGTCTATCAACGAGGCGAACCTTTACGTGACGATGTGATTCTGGAGAGGAAGGTGACTACCACCCGCAGTGGCACAAAGGAGACTTTTCGAATCGGTCGGAAAGATCAACGAGCACGTGCGGCAAAGTGGTACACCAAAGAAGATGGACAAGCCCAATTTCCACATCTCCAGTTTGATCGAGAGGTCGCAACAGGGGTTGGCTCCTTCTCAACAAGGGAGTCATGATCCGGGAGGATCTCCAAGTCCTGATCGCATGCGGCTTCGCGACCAAGTCCTGATCGCATACGGCTTCGCGACCTTAACCGTGTTCGGAAAGGATTCGCGACCTGGATGAGTCCGCGACCATGGATTGGTTCGCGACCAGGAAAAGGAATTCGTTCCCTGTTCGGAATTGTAATCCTATATATATAACTAAGCTTATCTGTTTAGGATTAGTTAAGTTAGTTATATGAGTCTAATACGTTTAGGATTACTAAGTCTGATACGTACTCATACAATTGGACTATAAATACCTTGTAATAGGTCTAGTTTAGATCATCGAATTCAATCGAAGAGTCATAGAACTTATTTGAGTTTTAGACACTTATAGTTCCTTCGACGTAGGCAAGTGTGCCTAACGTTCGACGTGTAAAGCCCTCTTTGAAATAAAGAGTTGTGCAATTACTTTGGGTTTCGGTATTTTCGAGTAAGATCCCGTTATTCCGCATATTAGAATCTGGGCGAGCCTAGTGCGAAAACCAAGACTAGGTCTCAAACGGATCATATTGACATTTCAAATGTTATTTGATCTTTTGCTTGTCTTGGAATGCTTAGAATGATTGTGTCTAGCATGTATACTATTACTTATATATATACATATTCAATCAATGTAGGCATCTATGCCAATCACTCCCTATTTTGAAGAAAAAAATCAAAAGTCCACCTCTTTGTCTCTTCTCAACAAAACTTTGATAACACATTAAGGGGGAGCAACTTCAAGCTCATTGAATACTTGTATAACCCAAAATTGTGTACAACAATCAAAATTATGCATGTCTTTTATCAAAAGAGTCATTTCCAAATCAAAAGGGTGAAAAAGTGCTCAAATATTCAAAATATGTAAAAATAACACAAAACCTTCAAAAATACCTTTCAAATATGTTCTCAAAGGTTTTGAAAGTGAAAAGAAAGGATTTCGAGCTAAAATGTAGAATTTTGACAAAATTGAAGATCTAGGGATCTTGTTTTGGCCTAAAATGACTTATTTCCATAAATTAAAATCGGTCGAGTTTTGACAAAAATTTTCTACATGAAACACTTAGAGCTAAATCATTCGAAGATAGTTCATGTTAAACTTTTTCTCAAAAGACCAACGGTTTGCAAGTTATTACATTTTTCAAGTCTCCTGAAAACGAGCTTTGACATGAAATACCCAAAACATGCATTTTGTGAATTTCGCTGTTTGAGCCAAAATCTCTTCCATGTCTTGGCTTGAAATAATATTTTGAATTCATACAAGTCCAAACATCTCAAAAAAATCCAAGTTTCATTGAAATTTGAAGATTTGGTGAAAATCCATTCTGTTTTACTCGTTTTACTCGAAAACATCTTTTGGAGGCTCATATCAAGATTTTCTTCTCTCATATCCAACTCAAGGCTATCTATCTCTATTCCCAACATGGTATTTGAGTTCATACTGAAATTAAACCCCGGGTTGAAGCAAATTTGCGAAAAATTCAAAAATTCAGAACTTTCAGGAACTTCTCTGAACTGACCGGACTTTGTCCGCCCAGTTCGGACTCTGTCCGGGCATATCGGACATTGTCCGGCCAGATCGGACTTTGTCCGGTGTGTGGATAACTGTTCGGTTTTTAAAACTCCCGAAGTCATTTTCTTCCCCAAATCGACAGAACTCCTCTTGTGCTCTCCTGTTCATTTCTCTCACCAGTTTTCTCACCTCCTCACCGGACACAAGAGTTTGTCCGATCTCCTCTCGTCCGGCCTCGGATTTGGGCTCCTGTGCATCTCCTCCTTTCCTTGCTTGGTTAGGTTTCTTCTTCTTCCCTTCTGATTCATGCATTGCATCTCATTTCATTCTAGGGTTTGAAATTGTGTTAATAATTTTGCATATGCCTAAATTAATTAGAAATTCATGAAATTGGCATCTAGGATTAGTCTCATCTCAATTGATTTTTGCAAAATTGAAGCATTTCATAGACATGCATGACATGAGTATCAAGATGCCTTCTAGGGTTAGAATTTGTGACATAATCTAATATGGTTCTCATGAAAATGAAATAAACTTGATATATTGCTTAAGAAAATACACATTCTCATACACATTCTCATCACATTCTTGCAAATTTACTCTAGTAGTATGTCATGAACAAGATGAATGTATAGATGAGTATATAGAGGATGATTTCTTTGGCTTGCATTAGATACTTAACAATGAACAAAACAAATTGACTAGAGCCAAAATTGAATCAAACCACAACTAAATTGCAGAAAGTGATGATATGAAGTCTAAACAAGCCTCTAATAGTGAATACATGAATGTGATATAGTTCAAATTGAGTCAAATGAGCCTTCATATACACATGAGGACTAGTTCATGCTTTCATATACACATGAGGACCAGTTCATGCATCTCATGGCACTCTCATCGAGTCATATCTTGATCAAATTCTATATCTATCTCTCTCTACCAGAGTCAGCATGTTAGGACGAGTGAAACAGACTAGTCGTCGCCATGGCCCTGGATCTTCCCAACAGGCACAACCCATTGATTGGGATTCTTTGGCAATAGATGAGGACGATGCCGCTCCAGTATCTCCCATAGGCTCTCCCATTGCTGATTCAGACTCAGATGACAGTAGCAGCAGTAGCGGTGATCAGCAACCTAGGGGTCATCAGACATTCACCGCTAGTGCAATTCGGCGGCTTCGTCGAAAGAATCCCTATGAGCATCCGAGGACCTGCACTGAAAGGAACTTCTGGAATGCCTTTCAGATGTCACAATACTACACTCGGTTCTCCTCCGCCAAAGTCTTCGAGCATCAGGCCATCGACTGGAATTTGATTGAGAGCAAGGTAAATTATCCACTAAGGGGAAAATTCCTGGCGATCAGTATGTACTCCTTCACCGAGATGAAGGAAGACTGGAAATGGAATGTGGATATCATCCGATCTTTCTTTGCATCTCTCCATGTAGCCTCGGATCGATCCCACATAGTCTTTATGAACAACAACTCAAAGAGAACACTCACGAAGGCACAGTTCGAAGAGGCTCTACAGATTGAGCATGTTAACAACAGCTTATTTGCTTTTAATGAAGTTCGAGTTGAAGACGTCGTCCATCTCTTCAACAATCCAGATCCTAATATCGATAAAGTCTCTCTGCTGATTCCTCCGGTTGCAATTCTTAAAAAGCTCAACCGTATGACTATATTGCCCAATACCGGAGATCGCGCGGCCGTCACATCCACCATGTTACGTCTGCTGAAGGCCCAAGTTGACGCGACTCCTTTCGACATCGTTGAGTTCCTGTTCCACGAGAGGCAGGAAGTTCAAATGGACTCGAAGAGGCTTTTGCCCTTCGCACCCTATATAGCTCACACCCTGATCTACTTTGAGTTGCATCGAGCATCTCGTCCCTCTTCGATGGAGTACTACCGGATGAAGAGCTTGGGGATCCTTATCCGTTACGAAAACCAAGTAGGATCACCAGCTCATGAAGATGAGCACATGTCTCCGGTAGCGGGAGCCCCTTCTCCACTCCAGTCCTACTCCATATCTCCAAGCCCTGATGTCTCGGCTCCTTACATGATGATCATGGAGCGTCTCGATCAGATGTCCATGCGCTTCGAGACTCACTTTGATGAGGTCGACTCCAAACTGAGCTCCATCGATCATCGGCTCAATGTCATCGAGCCTCGTATCGATTCGATGAGTCAGGACATATCTGAGCTGCGGGGGCGTTTTGATCCAGGCCAATATCAGCGTCAGTCGTCGCAGCGATTCTTCCTCCGATCATCCTCCGCAGTCCTAGATCTGTTTTCTCCTTATGTATCTATGCTACTTTTGTATGTGCTTTCACCCTCTATGGATGTTTGATGACAAAGGGGGAGAGCTATGTTATGGATATATGTGTGTTTGTGTTATGTCGTGTTATGTCGTGTTGTTTTGGATATGTATATGGACATGTTATGGCTATGTGCAGATATATATTGTTATGAATTGGATATGTATGAAATTGGTGTTTGGAGATATCTTTGTTATGATTTTTGTTATGGATTTGTATATGTTAATACGTCTCATATATCTTGTTATGGACATGTTTATGAGTGTGGATGTACGATTCAAGGGGAGCACTATATGCTTATATTCATTCCTGTGTTTTATGCATAACGGTTGTCATCAATCACCAAAAAGGGGGAGATTGTTGAATCTTGAGCCCTGATTAGGGTTTCGGTGATTAATGACACCCGTAAGATATGCGACTAACCTATGTATTTGAGACTCAGGTTAATCAAAGGAGAAAGCATCACGAAAGTGCAAATCAAGTCTATCAAGACTCCATGAAGCAAAAATGACGAAAACCCCGACAAAAGTACAAATATCTAAACCTAGCGTTTTTATTTTTTGAAAATTTTTAGATTAGATGGTCGTACTATTAAGAGGTGTCTTAACACAGGTCATTTGATCAACCTTGAAGTCTTTGGAAACATATTTGCATATGCATCTAGTCTCTAGTTGAAATTGAGTAAAATTCAGCAATTCTGTTTTCGTTTTGAATTGGCCAGATAGTGTCTGAAGTGACCGGACAATGTCCGGCCAATACATATATTTCTTTTAAAAATTGCAAAACGAAAACCAAAGACAAATAAACTTGTCCGGTGCATCTGTCCAATTTAGGCTGGACACTGTCCGAAATGACCGGACAATGTCCGGCCAGTACAATTCTCATAGCAAGTTTATATGCAAGCAACAGAGACAAATAAATCCGTCCGGAGGCATTTGTCCGGAACACACCGGATATTGTCCAAAGTGACCGGACAATGTCCGGCCTATACAACTTCTGTGAAGTTATAAACCTAAGTGTTAATGGAGACGTATGCATTTGTCCGGACAAATCACATACATACGGCCCATAGAATTGCTGTGTTGTTTAAGCCAAGTGTCAACAGAGACATATACATTTGTCCGGACAAATCCATCCATCCGGCCTTCACAAAAATTCTCAAACGGCTACTGACACTTGAAACACTTGTGAGTAACGGTCAATTTATTTGTACTGACCGGACATTGTCCGAAGTGACCGGACAATGTCCGGCCAGTACAACTTTCGCCCAATTTTCTTGAAAACGACCGTTTTGCTGAGACTATATAAACCCTACTGTTTGTAGAAGCTATATACACACGAAATTCATCTCTTAACCTTTGTGTAACAGCTTGCAAAGCCTCTCACACTCATACTCTTGCATTTGAAGTCAAATCCTTAGCAAAACATTGAGTGCTAGTTGAGAGACGTTGAAATTGAGCCATTTGCATTTGCATAATTATTTTTCAAGCTTTGAGGTTGATTAAGCAAGGTGCTAGGCTCATTACTCTTGGTGATTGCCGTCACCTAGACGACTCGGGAGGTCCGGCAATCTCTCCATCGACGGTGTGTGTCGGAGAGGCCCGGCGATTGGTTGTAAAGGCTCAGAACTCGCCTATCCGAAGAGAAGAAGGGCTACTCCTAGTGGAATCGAAGCATAAGCTCTACTGAAGAGCGCTTCAACGAGGATTAGTGGAAATCGGCAAATTTCTGAAACCTCAGGAAAAACTCGATCTCTTCGATTACTTATATTACTTGCTTTATACTTCTAGAGATTGAATTGTTGCTCTTAACTCCTTAGCAATTGCAAAACTTGCTGTGCGTTGTCATTCATATCATTTGAGTATTGTTATTGCAATTTAGGTTGTTAATCACTAGATTAAAAGTAAAAATTGAAAAACCGCCTATTCACCCCCCTCTAGTCGGCATCCTTCGATCAACAAAATTGACATTGTTGAGCTGAACATTCTCATTCTCCAATGGCATCTATTCGCTTGGCAACTTCACTTACTACAAAAGCACAAAATACACAAAAAACGGCGAAAAGCAGGTGAGTTTATGAAACCATCAAAATCAGTATTGGTCCCTTTTCCAATATATCATCAGTTGTGAAATTACGCTTAGCACTGAGTATTTGTATCTAATTGTCACAAATCTCAGTTTTTAAAAATAATTGCATATAGCATGGGACATTTTTGCTTTTTTTTTTGCACTTCCCGCAATTCAATCAAATTGTTGTTAGAATCGACGCAAAACAAGCAAGTAAGACCCATCAAATACTTAGTTGTGTAAGTGCATTTACAAGTGTATGTTTAGTGGATCTAACAATTGTGGCCCACCATGCTAACAAAGCTGCGCTACGGTGTCATTCACCATGTACTGTGGATCATAGCCGGTGCCACTCGTGCTGGCCACTCTCCTAATTGTTGTCAGGTTCGCTCTGCCATTCACCAACGCCTCATTATCACATTTCATTAAACACATCCCACTTACCCCTAACAACAAGGATAGCCACTAGATGGATTCCTCCTCCTCGACAATGGTTAGGATACCCCTCAGCTGGCACTTTTGCCAATTGCCCACGCCAAGCACCACAGGGTGCTCGTCTGCGAAGAACAGTGGTGTTGTTTCCTTGGTGGTCACCTTCAAGGGAATTTTTGTGCTGATCGACACCGTAGTGTTCTAGGACTCGTGTTGCATCTACTTCAGCAAAGTTGGGGATGGTGGTGATGATGACCTACACAAGACTAATAACCATTTAAATCCCTCCTTGTTGCCCAATCATCACCACAAGTAGCACCTGGCAATAATGTCCTCTGCGCACCTTGACCGCTCCCAGCGAGGACACCATTATCGTGCACCAACAGTTCTCCCTGCCCTACCCTCTTAGCTGTTAGAGAGATCCATCGTGTCGAGATCCAGAGGCATATGCTGGACGCAACCACCTCCATGGTCACTGAAAATGACGAAAAGCCATGTTAGTGGTGGGCCCCAGATGCCAAATCTTTTTTTCACAAATGTCAATGTAATTTTTTAAATAACCCAGTAAAAAAATTGCGAAAAATGACCTATAATTTAACAAAATTAAAAAATTGACCCATTAACTTATCAAATCATAGTTCACAGTTGCGACAAAAAGGGGAGCTGCGAGAGAAGCTTTTGTCGCGGCTTGGAACTGTGACAGAAAGCTGCATATATGCATGTTATATTGTATAGGATTTTTTTAATTTTTCTGGTATTCATATCTTTTGAATTATAATTTTGATTGACAATTCGTTTGAACTAATAGAGTTGCGAAGCTAAAACGATGAGGTCGACATAAATGTATCATCAACCGGGGTTATATATCACAAGATATCATATCGTATTATATCTTAAGATGTATAACTCCGATCAACAATCCGTTTGTTTCAATTTGATCATTTTAGCCTCATAATTTTATTGGTTCAAACAGATCGTCGATTGGAGTTATATATCAAAAGATATCAATGCCGAAAGAATAAAAAATTTTAGTACAATTTAATTTGAAAAAATTGAACTAAAACTTTTAAATTGTTCCAGATCAATAATTTTTGATCTATAATTCCCATTGACGATTTGTTTGAACTGGTGGAATTATGAGTCCAAAACAATCAAATCGGCGCAAACGGATTGTCAACCATAGTTATAGCAAAAAAAAATCATATCTTGATTTTAACCCCAGTTGACAATTCGTTTCAACTAATGGAATTGCGAGGCCAAAACGATCAGATCGACATAAACAGATAGTTAACTGAAATTATATATCTTAAGATATAATATATTTTGATCTATAACTCTGGTTGATGATCTTTTTGTGTTGATATGAACATTTGAGCTCACAGTTCCACCGATTCAAACGGATCATCGATTAGAGTTATAGAACAAAAAATTTTGATCCCAAAAAATGAAAAACTTTGAGTTCAATTTTTCACAATTAAGTTGTACTGAAATTTTTGATTCTTTTAATTTTGATATCTTTTGATCTATAACTTCAATCGATGATCCATTTAAACCAATAGAATTATAAGATCAAAATGATTAGATTGAAGAAATAAATCGTCAATCAGAGTTATATATCTTAAAATATAACGAGATATGTTATCTTGTGATATATAACCCTAGTTGATGATATATTTATGTCGATCTGATCGTTTTGACTTTACAATTGTACTTATTTAAATAGATTGTCAATTACAGTTATAATTTAAAATATATCGATGCTGGAAAAATTCAAAAACCTATACAATATACATGCATGTATGTAGTGGTGGATCTTTTGTCACGATGCTGTGATTTGATGAGTTGGTGGGTTAATTTTACAATTTTGTTAAATTGTGGGTCATTTTTGCAATTTTTTTACTTTGAGTTATATAAAAGAAAATCAATGTCAGTGCCCTTGACGCCTAAGTACTTGGTGGGTCCCATCTACTAATTTTCTATCTCTTCTAACGGCCGTTTGACGGAAATGAGTAAAGTAAAAAAACACAAAAATATTACATGTTATGTGACAATGTTTTAAAATTTGGAGTTTTGTGACAATAGAGCATAAATACCTTGGGTTTAGTATAATTTCCTTTTTTTTACAGGTCAGCTGTTATTCTACTGAGTTCTAAATTATCTGCAATGATTTTAAGTGATTCAATCATGACAACATTTCACTTAAAAACAATACAAGATATTGTTCGACTTGTTGACTAGGGTACGAAACGAAAGTGGAAAAGCATGTAGCTAAGAGTGTGTGTATATATATTCAGGCTCGTATTATTTACTAAATTGTGGTCATTTTCAATACATCATGCATGCTTCAATAAAACATATCGTCGGCATTTGATTATCCTTTATTTCTAGTTATGTATATATATCCTCTCGGACCATTGCATTTGTTGACATATATTTTTTTTTTCATATGATCAACGTGAATAAAGATTTCTTATTTTTATGTATCCAAACCCAAAAATATATTCATATCACATTGGTTTATCTAGATCTCATTGTTTGACAATTTTTTTTTGGATAAATAGACCGTTATAAAGACTGTATATGGGGCCGACCCACACTAACTGTTAAAATTATTACAATACAACTCGAGTTCTAGTCTCGAATCAAACCAAATATGTCAGGTTCGCACAAGCCTGACCCATACTAAATTTGCACAAATTTAGAAACGATTCGGATATGAGTCATATGACTATCCCTACTAATCTATACCATAATAAACAATGAGCCTAGATAGCGTCAGCAACCAGCCATTATTTTCTCACCAACAACAATGATTTGGCTTTCTTGTACTTAGTACATTGTACATCACCAACATTTTAGCATCGTTTGCTTTGCTATGGGACTAAGTCCCACCCACCGCCTAATGTTCACCAATAAGAGCACTTCTCATTCTTCCATCCCATACCACTGATCTCTGTGAG
Organism: Pharus latifolius; assembly: GCA_019359835.1. Classification (NCBI taxonomy): domain Eukaryota; kingdom Viridiplantae; phylum Streptophyta; class Magnoliopsida; order Poales; family Poaceae; genus Pharus; species Pharus latifolius. Next base: position 10,477,123 of record CM033322.1, read on the forward strand.
AGCATCTTCTTTGTGCTGCTTTTGACTGTGATTTTGTGATCTTGACATGGCCTTGCAATTGGAGAAGAACGGGTACCCCCATCAAGGTCTGTCTGTCCCCCTCTTGCTTGCCTCTTTGTTCTGGAAACCTTTCTTTTTTTTTCTTTTTTTTTTTTTTTTTGCATTTTTCGTTTGTGCTTTTGTTTGTATTGTCCTGTCAAACACAATAGTTCTTGGATGACTCATCATAATTGGGCATTTACAGTGCACTCACTCACTCACTCACTCACACACACAAGATCACAGTTGCACTCGTGCACGCTGATTTTCTGTCTGTGGGGACTTTTGCGGATGCTGTTTACTGCAAGGAGAAAAACATGCTTAGCAAAGGAAAACACTTCATTAAGATAAAAAACTGTTAGTTTGAGCTAAACAAACTTTGCCAAAATCAGTAAAAGTGTTAGTTAATTTTGGCTTGTTCCTAGCAAATTTGAAAGCCCATAGTGTATTGAGAGAATAATGAAACATTAACATGTCAACAAACAAATGGCCGGCCTGTGGCCATTTGTGAATGGCAAAAGCACTGGATCCTACAAAATTTGAACAGTTCAGGTACTACCAACTTCAGATCTAATGGCTAAATTTCTGCTGCATCATGAAAAGAACACTAGCATTACATCCATTTATTTTCATTCAAAAAAAAACATTTGTTTCGAGACGGCGTACTATACACACACACACACAAATATTATGACCAACCAACCCCTATAGCAATGTTATCTAAAGGCTTCCAAATGAGAACCACAAGAGCTAGAGGAGTCTGCCAAGAGCAGTTCAATTTTGAGCTTTCAGTTTCATATCAAACACTTGTAAAAAGTTTAAGGATTTGTACATAAAAGAAAGTCCTTTTCCATTAAGTGTGAATTGGAAACAAATATTCGAGATCATTGGCCTTATTTTCACTGTTCCATGATATAAAGATCCTATATTTTTTTCTTGTTTCACAAATACAAGATCTAAACAGAAATCAAGACTATAATTGATGAGATTTTTCTATTTCTATTTTTTGAAATATATATGACGTCATTTTCTTTCCAACAATCTCTAATGAAATTAATATGGGTAGTATGGTTGATCTTTTTTTTTCTCTTTTTGATTTCACTCTTAATTATTGTGTAAAAGACTATATAATTTTATATTTTAAAACATTACTGTGCATAAAATTATACGTTTTATATTTTGAAAGATAAAGAGTAAGTGATATAATAGGAGTATAGTAGTAGAATGTCCAGCAAATTGTTAAGAATAGAACAAAACGATACTCGTATCTCTGACCATATTAATGTGCACCAGTGCACGGGACACAAGCCCACGGACCGACCAGTAAACCAAACGTCCCCGTGAAACAACTGGGCGAGAGCCACAATTATTATTATCACAACTTACATCTGGGCCCCAGCCGGTCCGACCCAGCCGCACTTAATCGCACCCGGGGCGTCGCGCCCAAGGCACTACGAGCCAACCACACGTCAAAGCCAGATGCGGCCCTACACCGTCATAGACTCTCACGTACTCCTAAGTCCTGTCCGTACGAATTTACTCTCTACTAGCGGTCCATTCAACCAAACCAACCAGGTCCCCCGACCCAAACCGGACCGGTCGGTCCGCCCCAATACGAGCTCGCGGCCCGACACGGGCACCCTTGTTTCGGCCCGTTCCCCAGTGCTGCACTGCTGCTAATTAACCACAAGCTGCCGTCGTCTTCTCCACCTCAAAAAGGGCAAGGTGTTGGAGACGAGCGAAACAGTCCTACTACTGAGCAGTTGTGGAAGTGGGAGACCTAGGGTTTCCAGAGACCCCCACCCACTCCCTGCCCCCGCGCCGCCATTCTCCAGCTTGCTCTGGTATGGCTCTCGTGCCTCAGATCTATGACTTGTTAACTTCATCAGCGTCTTTTGCCATTTTTTGGGGTTTTGTTTGATCGTTTTTGTGGTCGGTTGGGGCGCTTTTGGTGGATTTGGCAGGGTGTGTTGGTGGATTTCGGCGGATCTAGCTCGTGCTGCGCTGATCCGATAGGGATTTGCTTGTGTTAGTGTTATCGCGTCGTGTGTTTGGTTAGACGCTAATGTGGGATGCAAGATGTAAATTTAGTGTGTAAAAAGTTCTTTTGGGGGATTTTTGGTTCTTACAATCAAATGTTTATATGGACTTTATTTCTGTTTCTTTTTACTGTGCAAGTTTCACGTTTTCACGGTATGGCATTATACAACGATCGTTTTTTTTTTCTCTGTTTGTTTGTGTATTTACCACCATAACTTGGTAAGTTGTTATCTTAGAGCATGGTGATCAAACTTTTATTTCCGCAAACCCTGTCTTTTGGCTAATAAACGAAGCTACGCGTGGAGTTTGTTTGAGTGTTACACAGGAATACCGATGTACTAAAGACACCAGTTTGAGTTAATTGCTACCCGCTTAGCGCCTGCTCTGGCCTTGCATTGCAAGTGAAAAGTATGTTCTTGTATGGAAAGTGCCTTTTACATTTGTAAAATCTCTTCTTGTTGTGTTATTACGTTCCCGGTGGTTTGGCTGGTTTGATCACAGTGTTGACTGTATCATGTAGTGAAGTACTTTGATGTGACACCAAAGTGTTTTATGTTGTAACAATTCTAACTAGAATGGCCTTGGTGAAAGGAACTAACTAATCATGGTCGTTGCTAGGTCTTATAGCTACTGGAGGAAAGTTCTACCTCGGTTTGGGCATCCTCTGGGTGTAACACGAACATTATCTGTTTTAAATGAAAATGTAGATCTGTCTGTTGTTCTAGAAACAAAAATCATTGATTGGTTTTTTATGTCTATCTCCTGCTTTTCTGCTGTCTATAGGTAATCAGGGGAAATTAGTCAGGCTAAACTTTGAATGAGTATGCTCTTACTTCCATTTTCATAGTAGGTTGCTTGCTCACATGCTGTTTATTCGTTTCCCAAAGTCTTGAGAGACTTTAAACTTTGTTCCTTTTGTTTTGTGTGTGTGTGTGTGTGTGTGTGTGTAAATACTGCTACCTTCTCACTATGATATGGTAATTCAATGTATTCCAATTTGATATTTTATGCTCTTATAACACTGCACAGGAATAATATCTATATTAACATTACCTAGGTGCAGTTTGTTGACATCAGTTGATCTTCCATTTGTATTTCTGTAAAATCACTGTATTTTGTCTTGTCCTATGTAAACATGTTGTTATTTAATCCACTGGCTGCAATTCCATTGTTTTTAATTTATACTAAAGAACCTTTAGTAGTTTTCTTTTATATCCTGCAGGTAACCTATTTTGATACATCCGCTTCTGCATCATCATGGCTGATTTTGCTCTGTTGCTTTCTATGAGTTGAATTAAGTTGATTTTAGCATGGCTTTGTTTGTGATGATTTAATGTTTTGTTGTTTTAATATTTCAAAGTGTAAAGTGGTATTTTGGTGAAGCTGAAGTATAATTGAAAGGCATTTTGTTCCTGAACAAACTACAGATGTTGTGTTCCACATTAAGGTTGTGCAATTTGGTAGATGTTAAGGCCTTCAGATTTTTAGCAAGGAATGGACCTCAGGACCTGTTTCCCTTTTTTCTTAAGTTTAGTTTCTGCTTGATCATGGTATTCTATCTCTTTATGCTTGAAGTTACTTCTTGATAACCTTTAAAGTCTTGACCCATTGGATTTTTCAAAACTTTTTTACTTTTCTTTTTGAATTTTATAATCTTACTATTCATATAGTTATAATGTATTCCTGTCATGGCAGCTTCAATCATGGTAAGGAAGAAAAAAACTGGACCAGCCAGCTCTGGGGAGACTTCTGGGCAGGCCACAGGAGCTTCTGGGCAGGGTTCCTCACAGCGTGCTGAGAGAGCTCCTCCTCAACAGCATGGGGGAGGACGTGGTTGGGTACCGGCCAATCCTCAGTACTCTCAACAGGGTGGTCGTGGTGGTGGGCAACACCAGGGCCGGGGTGGACATTATCAGGGTCGTGGAGGGCCAGCTTCACATCATCCAGGTGGTGGTCCACTGGAGTATCAAGCGCGTGAGTATCAGGGACGTGGCAGTTCACGCCCAAGGGGTGGAATGCCGCAGCCGTACTACGGCACGCATAGGGGGGGTAGTGGTGGACGCGGTGTTCCCGCAGGTCCATCAAGAACAGTTCCCGAGCTGCACCAAGCCCCACATGTCCAATATCAAGTCCCGGTGGCTTCACCATTGCCAGCTCCTGCTGGCTCATCCTCGCAGTCTGCAGAGGTGAGCACGGGACAAATCCAGCAACAGTTTCAGCAACTTGCTGTCCAGGGTCAAAGTTCCACCAGTCAAACCATTCAGCTGGCGCCACCATCGAGCAAATCAGTTAGATTTCCATTGCGCCCTGACAAGGGTACATATGGGGATAGGTGCATTGTGAAGGCAAACCATTTCTTTGCTGAGCTGCCTGATAAAGACCTTCACCAATATGATGTAATCCCTCTTCTTGGCAACTTTTTTTATTCATAGGGAGTTTTATTTCATTGCTGAGTTTTTGTTTTATGACTTCTGATCATTAATCTTGTTTAACCAGGTATCTATAACGCCTGAGGTTACTTCACGTGGTGTCAACCGTGCTGTCATGGGGGAACTGGTAACCTTGTATAGACAATCTCATTTGGGTGGCCGTCTTCCTGCCTATGATGGAAGGAAGAGCCTTTATACAGCTGGACCATTGCCATTTACCTCTAGGAACTTTGAAATAACTTTGCAAGACGAGGAGGATAGTCTTGGTGGTGGTCAAGGTGGGCAAAGGTATGCTATTGAGGACACATACATACTTAGGTAAATTCAATTTTTCTTACTGACATTGCTGCTGTTTTAAGGAGGGAGAGACTATTTAGGGTGGTGATCAAATTTGCTGCACGTGCTGATCTTCACCACTTAGCTATGTTTCTAACTGGGAGGCAAGCCGATGCTCCTCAAGAAGCTCTTCAAGTGCTTGACATTGTGCTGCGAGAATTGCCTACTGCTAGGTAATTTTTAAACTTATCATCTTTTGTTTTATTATTTCACCTGTGACACGGTCATAGAACATTCCTGCATTTTCCATGTGTAGGTATTCGCCGGTTGCTCGATCATTTTATTCTCCAAACTTAGGGAGGCGTCAGCAACTTGGGGAGGGTTTGGAAAGTTGGCGCGGTTTTTACCAAAGCATACGGCCTACACAGATGGGGCTTTCCCTGAATATTGGTCAGATCCCAGCTCTTCATCTCAATTTTTCAGTTTCTCAGTCAGAACAATGATCCTCCCCCTTTTCCCGCAATAAATGGTCATGTTGGAATGTTTGCCTGACAGAAAATTTTCAGTAAGAGCAAGTATTTGTTGATAGACATCCGCTTGAATAGAGTTCAGTCAACATGGATGGCTGTTTATAGTCATTAATCGCCTCTTCATGAAAAATAATAGCATAAAGTAAAGTATGGAAACACTATTAAATGCTGAAACTTTCTCCACATCATTTCTAAGGAGACTATTGGAAAACATGACATCAGGTTTCTTATAGCGGACTGAACTATTGTAGCCTTTAGGTGTCCAATGCTATTTGTACCAGAAACCTTAAATGTTTAGCTGACATGCCTGTGTACCGCTGTTCTTTTGTTGTCTTGTTCTTCATGATGGCTGGACAGAATGCTCTAGAATATGCATCATTCTAGCATATAAAGCATCTGGGTATAGTTTATGAGATCTCTTCCTGTCTTATCTGACATCTTGAGTTTGTTGATGTGTGTTCTTGCAGATATGTCATCCACGGCGTTTATTGAGCCTCTCCCTGTGATTGATTTTGTTGCGCAGCTTCTGAACAGAGACATCTCAGTTAGACCGCTATCTGATGCTGATCGTGTTAAGGTTTGGTCCATTACTTGTATTATTGTATAACCTTGGTTGGCAGCGACTTGTTTTCTGCTGTTTTGGTGCTTAATTTGTCTATACAATTTGTTGAAGTCACTGGTATTATTTGTTTTTCTGTAGATCAAGAAAGCTCTACGAGGTGTGAAGGTTGAGGTTACACACCGAGGAAACATGCGTAGGAAGTATCGCATCTCTGGCCTCACTACACAAGCAACGAGAGAGTTATCGTATGCACTTCTCTAACATATATGTGGAACTTTTCTGTTATACTCCTGCAGATGCATCTGTGAAAAGATGGTCTGCTGACATGATTTGGTTGGTTTTTCTTGCAATAGATTCCCTGTCGATGATCGTGGTACCGTGAAGACAGTGGTGCAATACTTCCTCGAGACTTACGGTTTCAATATTCAGCATACCACTTTACCTTGCTTGCAAGTGGGCAATCAGCAAAGACCAAATTATCTGCCTATGGAGGTTACTCTCCAGAATGGCCTTTGTTGCATTCTTGTTGTTTTGCACTTATTAATCTATCCACTATGTTCTAACTGTTAAATGTACCTTCAGCATGTTATCACAAGTTGCTTTTTAACACAAAATCTCAGGTTTGTAAAATCGTCGAAGGACAGCGTTACTCAAAACGGCTCAATGAGAAACAGATAACTGCTCTACTCAAAGTGACTTGCCAACGCCCTCAAGAGCGTGAACTGGACATTTTGCAGGTGATCATTGGTCGTATTTTTCATGCCCATTGTCTCAAACTGTTTCAACAGTGTTCTGCTGTAAAGTTGCCGATTGACATGCTCATTTGTCTTCTTTTTTGTTCATTGTTTTATCTGTTTATCTGTGAGTTAGGTATATGTTTTCAGATATTTATGTAGACAAGTTCTTCCAATTTCATGGCTTAATTTTATTTAACTTGTTTATGTGTTTTCTTTTAAAGAGAGATCTAAATAGCATGCTGTTGTAATTACAGTCCAATAACGTTTTTATGCTTACTTTTAAATGTGGGATCCCTTCCCATGGATTTTTATTGTGCACCTTGTTAGGTAATTTTTTGTGAAAAAAAAGAGAGAATAGGGTTTCATGACAAGTGAACCCCATATGTCAAGCAACACACACCAAGTAGATAGCACCATCCTCCAAGTGAGCCCTGACTGTCATGTGAATAACTGTGCATCACAGTATGCAAATAAATGACATGTCTTATGGGCTTCACCTGTCATTATAGATAGCATCTTTTTCTCCAAAGAAATTAAGGGTATGTTTGGTTTGTAGCCTCAATTTGCCCCACCAATATTTGGTCATGCCCCTTGGTTTAGTCTTTCTTTGGTTGGAACCAAAGAATTGGTAAGGATCCATGAATTGGCAACTTTTGAGTGTTTTTTAGCCACTTTTTCTTGGCCAAAGTTGGAGTGCTGGTTTAGCCTTTGTTTGGTTGGAACCAAAGAATTGGTAATGATCCATGAATTGGCAACTTTTGAGTGTTTTTTAGCCACTTTTTTCTTGGCCAAAGTTGGAGTGAAGAAAAACGTGGCCCCAAATTGGTTCGTCAATTTTCCTCCCATACTCTATGACATGGGAGCCATAACTTGGCTTGCCAATTTTTGGCTAGCTAACTGTTGGTTGATGTTTGGTTTATGACCAAATTTATTTGGCTATGCTCCATATTTGATCATAAGTAGGGGTGAGAATAGATGCGAATAATCCATTTTATCTAATATTTGTATCCGACAAAACGCAAATATGGTAAACAATATTCATCCAAATAGCAATTCGAATCCAAATACATATACTATCTGAATTTTTTTCCCGAGGACGAATACAAACACACATAGGAATGCGGTGCAATCGGATTGAATACGAATATGAATACTACCTAGATTCGCCAAAGGCCCAATACTCAGCCCAATGAAATTGGTGATGCAAAACCCCAGTTTGCTTCCTATGCGCCATCGTCGGGGTCTTGCTTCTTTTGTGCCAAAGCAAGGGATGGCAGCCTAATCTTGCTATTATCGGAGTGCTTCTTGCTCTACTCCGATGCTATCCTCTTTGCCTTGCCCTTCTCCGACGCTAGCATCCCTTGTTTTGGCTCAGGAGGCCTCAGCTGAGGCAATGGTGTCTTGGACAAAACCTCCTTGATCTCCGCCGGTATTGAGTGCTCTCCTTCGGCAAGATCAACGGTGCCACCTTGTTGCTACCCATGCCGCGGCTGGCGTTCTTGCTTACGTAGTGTGATGGCGCACCAGCCAACCTTGATCTGTTGTGTACTTGTGTATGTGTGGTAAGAATTAATGGACTCATGCTAATGGTAGATGGGGTGTCGAGGTCAATTGGATGGTGTTCATCAATAGATGCAATGATGTTTGGGTAGGAGTAAGCCAATGGTAGAGGGAGTATGCCTACAAAACTTTACAAAACTTTAGGATATTCGAATCCGACCGAATGGAGTAAGTATTCGATTCAAATTCGTATTTGTTATGATATTCGATTTGTATTTGAATTTGAGTATATTCGAATTTGTTTTAAAAATATGGATGCGAATGTGGTTTGACCAATATTTGATTTGTATTCGATTTATTTCAATTTCCACCCCTAGTCATGATGAAACTTTTGGCATGGTTAAGGGGGGTAACAAACCAACCCTACCCTAAATAGTCCCCACTCGTCAAATAAAAGGAAATTGCCAAAATTATAAAATCTCTCGCCTAAAGAGCTTGTGGGGCCCACATGCCATTGAAAGAATGAGAATATGTGATGTCTTTCCTCGTTTTGTAAGGCTCCCTTTTTAATCAATTGCAACCCTAAATAAGCCCCACTCGTCAAATAAAAGGAAATTGCCACAATTATAAAATCTCTTGCCTAAGGAGCTCATGGGGCCCACATGCCATTGAAAGAATGGGAATATGTGATGCTTTTCCTCTTTTTGTAAGGCTTATTTTTTAATCAATTCTAAAAATGCCATGAGTCCTTACATTTTATGTGATGCGATAACTATAAATAGGGGTGCTATCCCTTCATTTCAAGACTAACCCCTTTGAAACCATTTCATCCCCCTCGAGCATACACCTCATGCTCACAATGTTGTTACGTTGCAAGAGCAATTCGCCCTCTAAAACCTGAAGGACTTGGAGGTCACAAGGAGCGCATGGATCCTGAAGTTCTTTCCTATTTCTTGGCGACACTGGGTGATCATTTGACTGGGCACTGATGAGGTGGTCACCTCTTCATCAACTTGTCAGTTGGGCACCAATATTGTCAGGATCGCGGTCTGGATCGTAGGATCGTACGATCCTATGATTCCATGGAGTCTATATGATCCGAATTGGACATCGAAGCCAAATCTCATAGGATCGGATAAAGATTGTGTAGGTTCACGATTCTTGTTTGGATGAATTTGTGAAGAAATTGTCAACATGTTTTCAATGTATATAAATCTAATTAAAATACCACAAAATTTACCATAATGATGTATAATCTCCATTTGTGTTCATTAAACATATGCATTTTTTAAAATATTGTTGCATCATAGATTCTATGATTCGATCACACAATAATCTATCCTACCTAGGATCTCGATTCTAACAGCCTTGGCGCCGATGAGGTTGAGTGATCACATGGCTGGCACTAATGAGGCAAAGGCCACCATTTACTCATCCATTGCTATACACCGACAAGGCGAAGGCAACTTACATGGCCAAGATAGACAAGGCGGAGGCCGCTTCCATACATCTTTGCATCTCCACCCCTTCATCAAGTGAGCATTAGCATCGCATTCATGGAGAGTAGAGACGAGGCTTGAAGACGATGATGATGTTCAATTGGAGGTGTTCCGGTTACTTGTGATGTGGATATAATTAACTGGACATTTTGAGAGGATTTGAGAACTGGTGAACCACTCAATCCCTTCAGTCAGATCCTTCCATGACGTGGAGAATGGAGGAATGAAAGTGCACAACTTGGTTTTGGTAAATCTGATTACGGAATCAATAAAATGCGAGCTCTTCGTCAATATGTTTTCATCCACCTTCTAATTATTTTTGTTTTTTGAAACACACCTAAAAAGTTTTAATATCAGGGGCTCTACAAGGCACTAAGTTAATGTGATATCTTCTTATCTTATCCATGACATTTTAGTTTATCGTTTACTATGGTAGTGAACCATTTTTACATGTTTTTACAAAATTACAGTTGTGTGATGAGCAACTGATGATATGCAAATTTCTGGTGCAGAGTGCCATCTATTGATCAGTTTTTTTTGTTTTGTCTAATGAGTACATACTACAGAAATATAGACAGATAGTGTTTTCTTATGCTGTTTTAGTTAGTTGCTTAGGTGTTATCTGTACCAAGATAAAACAACTAAATTGGCACTTCTGTTTTCATTTGCCTTGCTGATCAGACTGTGCATCACAATGCCTACCATGAAGACCCTTATGCACAGGAGTTTGGCATAAGAATTGATGAGCGACTTGCATCAGTTGAAGCTCGTGTTCTACCTCCCCCTAGGGTAAGTTAAATTTTCAGCTGTTTAACATCTGTTGGTTTTCCATGTTTGTGGCATATGTTATGCACTGTTGACTTTTTTCTTTTCTATATTATAGCTTAAATACCATGATAGTGGCAGAGAGAAGGATGTCTTGCCAAGAGTTGGCCAATGGAACATGATGAATAAGGTATGTATTGATTAATGGCCTACAAAAATCAAGATAAAGTTACTATTCCTGTCAATTTCTTCAGTTGTCTGGTCACATGAACTATATAAACTATATATTAACAAGATTTGTTGTGTAATTATTGTTATGTTCGGAGGGCTTTATAAATACTATTTTCATATACCAATGAGCAAGGAAGTTCCCCCATTGTTATGTGACTTCATTTGTTTCAGTCATCTCTGACTCACATTCCAGAGACTTGTCTAGTTCCATACAGAAATATATTGGGAGAAATTCAGTTTGCATGACTTGAGAATTCTATTATTAATCTCTGAATTATCCTGCTTCCGATATGTTGGCTCTTGTCTTTAAACTATTCTGATGGCTAGTTTGGGGAATTCTATCTCAATATTGTGTTCCACTGCAAATTTGTACCGCAGGCAATGTTCTCGTGTCATTAGCTTTTTTAGCCTAGTTTGGGGAATTCTACCTTTAGCTGGCGCTTTTCGTTACTGTCTCTTATGGTTTTGTTTGTATTTGTTCTTATCTGCATTTTCCTTTTTGATATAGAAAATGGTCAATGGTGGGAGAGTTAGCAACTGGACATGTATTAACTTTTCTCGAAATGTCCAAGACAGTGCTGCTAGGGGCTTTTGTCATGAGCTGGCTATTATGTGCCAAGTATCTGGAATGGTATGTTTCTGTCAACCTATCATTTCAAGAGATCTCTATTTACCATTATCGTTATTTTGTATTCTTTGTTCTTTATATTCTGCCTTTTTATCTTGGTAGGACTTTGCTCTTGAACCTGTGCTACCTCCAGTAACTGCCAGACCTGAACATGTGGAAAGAGCACTGAAGGCACGTTATCAAGATGCCATGAACATACTCAAATCACAGGGCAGAGAACTTGACCTACTGATTGTAATACTGCCTGACAATAATGGTTCTCTTTATGGTATGTTTTCTTCAAAAGGAGACACTTGAACATTCTCCACTAAATAATTTTCTTGGCGTTTCTTTAATAATGTTCTTGCCTTCCTCAGGGGATCTCAAGAGAATCTGTGAGACAGATCTTGGATTGGTGTCTCAATGTTGTCTGACAAAACATGTTTTTAAGATGAGCAAGCAGTATCTTGCTAATGTTGCCCTTAAAATTAATGTTAAGGTTTGTTGTTGTTCTTGTCTGTTCCATCTTAACATCTACCTGGTTTTGTAGTTCCTCATGTTTTCACTATTTAGGTGGGTGGAAGGAATACTGTACTTGTGGATGCTTTAACAAGGAGGATTCCCCTGGTTAGTGACAGACCAACTATTATTTTTGGTGCTGATGTTACCCATCCTCATCCGGGAGAAGATTCAAGTCCTTCCATTGCTGCTGTAAGTACAGCACTTGAAGTGCTATAATGTAATGGAAGTTCCTCTGAAGTTTATGTGACAATGTTCTTCCCTCCTGTAGGTTGTTGCTTCCCAAGATTGGCCTGAGGTAACTAAGTATGCTGGATTAGTTAGTGCTCAAGCCCATCGCCAAGAGTTGATACAGGATCTTTTCAAAGTCTGGCAAGATCCCCAAAGAGGAACTGTAACTGGTGGCATGATCAAGTATGACTTACGAGCTTATTGAGATTTGTTCGCTTCTCTGCATTTGAATGCTACTTTAGTTGCGAAGATATATCATATATGTATAAATTCTGCTGAATATACAGGGAACTTCTCATTTCTTTTAAGAGGGCAACTGGACAAAAACCCCAGAGGATTATATTTTACAGGTATGGTCCTTGCTTGAGCATCTCTGCCCGGCACTGTTGTGCTTGTATTAAGAGCATTTGTCTCTTTCAGGGATGGTGTAAGTGAGGGACAGTTCTATCAAGTTTTGCTGTATGAACTTGATGCCATTAGAAAGGTATACCTATTTCTACTGCATTTGTTTGGTGATAACTTCATCTCTGGGTATCATTATTGTACCGTGGATGTAGGCATGCGCATCCTTGGAGCCCAACTATCAGCCACCAGTTACTTTTGTAGTGGTCCAGAAGCGACACCACACTCGATTGTTTGCTAATAACCACAACGATCAGCGCACTGTTGATAGAAGTGGAAATATACTGCCTGGTTGGTTGTTGGTACACTTACATATTTGTGCTTATCTGTTTATTTTGATTCTGAACTTCGTGCGGAAAACCTTTTAGGCACTGTTGTTGATTCGAAGATTTGCCATCCAACTGAGTTTGATTTCTACCTGTGTAGCCATGCTGGCATTCAGGTTGGTTTTTTGTCATTTGCAAATAAGTTTCTTTGCTTGATGGAATGGGCTGATTACTGATCTTCATTCCTTTTAGGGAACAAGCCGCCCTGCTCACTATCATGTTCTGTGGGATGAAAACAAATTTAGTGCCGACGAGTTGCAAACACTCACAAACAACTTGTGCTACACGTAATTTACTACCTATTCAATTTGGTTTTTCATGTGTACACTCCCTATTCTTGATGTTGCTAATAAACTTTATTTCTATTGTTGCAGGTACGCGAGGTGCACTCGTTCTGTATCAATTGGTAAGACTATTAAACTTACACTACCTTAGCTGCTATAGATATAAACATTGGTGTTTCTCTTGTAAAACATTTTGTTGACAGTGGGTTGGTTGCTTGCAGTGCCGCCTGCGTACTATGCTCATCTTGCAGCCTTCCGAGCTCGCTTTTACATGGAACCAGAGACCTCTGACAGTGGGTCGATGGTGAGTGGTGCTGCAACGAGCCGTGCCCCCCCACCAGCCGGTGCACGCAGTACCAGGGCTGCTGGTAATGTTGCTGTTAGGCCTCTGCCTGCTCTGAAGGAAAATGTGAAGCGCGTCATGTTTTACTGCTAAGGTAGGGCAGCTTGCACCAAGAGAAGTACTAAAGTCGCTAGAGTAATATACAACGCCGGCCTCTTAGCCCCAGTTAAAGCAACTTAAACAACTAAGTATCTATGTATTTAAGTACTTATACTGTATCGGTGGTGCTGTGAACTTAGTTATGCTAGCTTTCATGTACTGTATTACTGCATCATGGTGTTGTAGCTTATGGTAACCATCTACTCCGAGATTGCTATTAATGAACTTAAGTTATGCCAGCTTTCCTAGTACAAATTGAATCCATCAGGTAGCTTTCCTTTATATTCTGATGATTTTATGGTCCCTCGTCAAATCGGCAAAAGTTCTATGGCTTTCTATGGTAAGTTGATAACCACTTGCGAATTTTGAGCGAAGTGATGGTTCGTTGCAGGATCAGACTGACTCATGGTTCTTAGCTGGTTCGGAATATGACTCCATTTTTTTCGAGGAGCAATCGGTTACCGCAGCTAGAATATGACTCATGGTCCTGTGCCTATTTGGTCGCTCTAACCACAGCTTAGACCTGTAATCTGGAGTCACAATGCTGGTCTATTTTTTCTCTCACTAAGTTGAAGCCTCCTAGCCCTCCGGAGGGGTGCATAAGGTGGAGCCCCACAATAAACTGATTTATTAGAAAAGCTATTGCCAATAGGCTCATATGATGGGAGTATGTAACTTTTGGTTATGTAAGATATAAGTAGATCTATGTAAAATGCTGGTTATGTTGGAAAAAAAAAAAGAAAAAGCTCAGAGTCTATTTGAGTTAGGTGGATTTTTTCCTTAAATTTGGTTTTATGGGCACTCAGCCTGGGCCATCCCAGTAAATTTTGTATAGCCACTAGGCTAGAATCGGGTTGGATCTATCTTGGTTTGATCATTGAGTCTTAAATTGATCCGGGAGAATTTCAGGTCGAGTTCGAAACGGATTCACGACCACGAAAATGTTTGCGACTTTGGAAAGGTTTGCGACCTTGGGAATGATTCGATCTCTGGTCGGAATTGTAGTCCGATCCAAATATATATTACTAAATCTTATCTTTTAGCATTAGTTAGTTTTCAAGTCTAATACGTTTAGATTATTAAGTCTTATACGTATTCATATGATTGGATTATAAATACTTTGTAATAGTTCTAGTTTAGATCATCGAGTCTAGATTGAAGTCTTAGACACATAGTTCCTCGACGTAGGCGGGTGCATCATAACGTTCGACGTGAAAGTTCTTTTTTGAAATAAAGAGTTGTGCAATTACTTTGTGCTGTGTTTTCGATCAACCTTTGGGTTTCGGTATTTCCGAGTAAAATCCCGTTATTCCGCATATTAAGATCTGGGCAAGTCTAGTACGAAAACCAAGACTAAGTCTCAAACGGATCAAGTTGGTATCAGAGCAACTATCTTAACCTGTGGATAATGAAGACTCGTTAAGGTTATAAAACCACCGATGAGATCCTGCAAGAGCATCTTGCAACTAAAGGCGAACAATCGACGGTATCTACAGTCGCATCTTCGGCAATGTCTGAAGGAACCTCTGTACAAATTAACTAACCTAGTCGAACAAGTGGCTAAACTCTCCACTGATATGGAAACCGTGTTTGCTTGGATTAAGCAGCAAGTCATGATCGTACTTCTTGAAGCAGGGATGGTTACGGGTGTGAAGACTGGTGAAAACTTGTGCAGACCAGACGACAAGGAAGAAGAAGACGACCATAAGGCCGACGACCTCGCGAACGCCTCCTTAGCTGTCGGATCTTTCAAAGTCGAAACTAAGATTGATATACCTATATATGATGGGGAGATCGATGCTAAGAAGCTAGACTCATTGATCGATCATCTTGAGACCTATTTTGACCTAAAAGAGTTTAGTAGCGCTCAAAAGGTGAAGTTTGCACCTTAATTTGAAGGTGAAAGACTACGCCAAGATATGGTGGAAGGCTCTTGTCGTCAGTGATGAAGCTAACGACCTTGCTGGGGTCAATTCAAGCGATTCCTACGACAAGAATTCTACTTGATGGTTATCTCGAGAAGAGATGGGATCGTTGGCACCGATTGTACCAACGGCGCGACCAATATGTCCAGGACTACATGACGAAGTTCCGGAGACAAGTAATGGTCCTTGGCATCTCACTTTCTGATACCCACACATTCAGAAAATACACGTATGGACTTCAGAAGATAATAAGTGCTAAACTAAGCTTATTCAGAGTTCAAGACATCTCGACCGCGAGCACGACTGCTTTGGCGATTGAGAAGAAGAATAAGACCCGCAACGACAAGAACGTGAGGGAGATTTCAACCACGACGAGCTCCGAAGAGGGTACCCACGATACGGGTAACACTTATGAGCATTGTCATGTTGCTGAGTACACAAAAGAGAAGTGTTATAAACTTCATCCTGAACTGCGATCAGAAAGAACAAGTAGGGATAAACCAAGCACACGAATAGCTATGGTTACTTCTATTCCCCTCGCATAGGAAATCATCCAGTTGGATTCGGTTGAAAAGGCGGACATGACCTTATCTCTAATAGCAATGCCGAAGGAGAAAGGTTCAGGTTCATCAATTGACCACAACCCGACAAAGGAATTGTTCACTGTTAACATACAGGTGAAGCACGAGGTGGTCGCAGCCATCTTCGACCCCGGAAGCCAAAAGAATTTGGTCTCCGCCGGGTTGGTTCGACGAATTGGTTTGCAGATGACTCATCATCTTCGACCATATCCTTTGGGATGGTTCACTTCTGACGTGAATCAGTAAATCGAGAGTCAGTGTACTCTAAAGTTTGCAATAACTGCTCATTACATCGATGAGATTCAATGCGATGTCATTCCCATTGATATTTGTCAAGTGATTTTTGAAAGTCTGTTCTTGTATGATCGTGACGCCTATTAAAATCGAAGAGCTCAAGAGTACGACATCACAAAGGATGGGACGAAGTTCATCATTAGCAAAAACGATCACGTCGACACTAAGAACTTGTTGACAACAAATCACGCGAAACAGATTGTCAATGCATGCTCAAAGTGTGTGCTGAGCGTGATGCGTCCAGTTAAGCAGGAGGCTTGTGCTGTATCGAGTATGGAAAGTGATGGTTGTTTGGTGAGCTTGCCCGAAGAAACAATGCGCTATTCTCAGAGATACATAGTTGATCATCACAACGATTAGTCGAAAATAACATGCAACTTGTCTCTACGACGCCACTGTTCAAACATCGCAATCCTAGCTTTGGGATCGGTGATGATATCAACCTCGACAAGGGGAAGGCTATCCGCGAGTGGCCAAGGCCACAATCCATGATGGAGGTGCCAAGCTCCATGAGCACCTATCCATATATTCGATCAGACGATTGTAGTATTGCTGATCGTGTGTTCGTTCCAAGGCTCCCAGTCGTTCTCTGCATCTTCACAGTTGGTCACTAACGGGAATTGGTTCCTTCTCAATAGGGGAGTCATGATCCGGGAGGATCTCAGGTCGAGTTCAAAACGGATTCACGACCACGAAAAAGTTTGCGACTTTGGAAAGGTTTGCGACCTTGGGAATGATTCGATCTTTGGTCGGAATTGTAGTTCAATCCAAATATATATAACTAAGTCTTATCTATTAGGTTTAGTTAGTTTACAAGTCTAATACGTTTAGGTTATTAAGTCTGATACGTATTCATATGATTGGACTATAAATACTTTGTAATAGTTCTAGTTTAGATCATCGAGTCTAGATTGAAGTCTTAGACACATAGTTCCTCGACGTAGGCGAGTGCGTCCTAACGTTTGACGTGTAAAGTTTTTTTTGAAATAAAGAGTTGTGCAATTATTTTGAGCTGTATTTTTTATCAATCTTTGAGTTTCGATATTTTCAAGTAAGATCCCGTTATTCCGCATATTAGGATCTGAACTAGTCTAGTGCAAAAATCAAGACTAAATCTCAAACGGATCATAAATGAAAGTTTGGTCTAATTCTATGAGAACTTGGATTGAAATTAGATCGAACCTGGACTAGATCGGCTTTGTTCGCGTCTAGATGTAAGTAAATGATAAGGATAAGTTTCGTTTTCCAAGTGTACATGACAAAGTTGGAGTAAGTATTGTACATACAACTGGTGTTTGTGACTGCAGTTGCAAATCTTTAGGGACAGTTCAGTATCCATTCTGTAATTGTAGGATTGTTTGGTAAACGGACAACTTTGGTGGGCTGGTTAAAATTTTCACCCTCAGTTTCTATTTGTCTGAATCTTACTAGCTATTTTTAAACTTTTTAAAACGTACGACCATTGGTCCCTCTGCAGGTTTCTACTCTGCATAGACAAACCTCGCCGTGAGGGCTTCGCTTTTTGCTGCCGAATGTACCTTAAAGATTTGCAAATGTCATCATCCTTTGTCTTTAACTCGACTAGATCGTTGACCTGCTATGTACCTTTTTCTTGGAAAGACAAGGTCTTACATTTCAGTAGCACTATGGTTACCTTACAGTTGTCCTCTGAACAAACCAATTTCACATAGCTTTATGGCGCACTCAGCTAGCCCATCTGAACAAAAGATATACTGCCCTGACGAGAGCAACAATTGACACTAGAAACCGTCAAATGACTTCTTGGAAAGTTCTTTTTCCACTCTCTTGCTTCCTTTTAGCCATTTCTTTTTCTGATGAAACGCATAGGTTGTCTCATATTTCAACTAATAAAGTAAAAGGATAAAAGTAAAAACAAATGGCTGTTGCGCAGTCACGTTCTACTAGCAGGTACCAGACGGCTTCTGACTCTGTCTAACAGCAAGACATAGATGAGTTTGACTGGAGACGCAAAGCTAGGATCATAGTTGAGAGGGTTGAGCCACCAATGTGGAATAGTCCTGCACTCTACTAATATAGTGTGATAATGTGGTTCATAGAGTTAGCTCAAAAGTGGTTTATGTGTTAGATCTAATTTATATTAGAAGTCTAAGATAGAATTAGATGTCTACAAAGTGTAGGACAAAAATATAAACAAGTCAATAAATTTGATCTAGTTTATCTTTTATGGGGTAAACAAAATTATGCTGAACCAATGAACCCAAAAAATATATTTTTGGTCTTTTTACTTTCTTTTTAAGTTTATTTTTTATCTCTCTATTTTAAAATGGGTTAAATTAGTTTTTTTATTTTCAAATCCTGCTCAACTTAACCCATGCATAATACTTAAACATAAAATTACATATGATGATAGGAAATAGTATGAAGTTGATTTTAGTATTATACCTGCAAATTAACACCAAATGAAGCTAACTCTCCCTTTCACTAATCTCTCTCTCTCTCCACTCTCATCTCTTTTATCTTTTAATGTGGTATTGAGTAGCTCCGTATGATACTAACTTAACTAGATGTCATATTCCACACAACTACTTGTAATTTTTCATCCAAAAATATTATGGAGGGATCAAACTGAAAAGATCTCAAAAATAAATTGATTAATTTGATCTATTTTTAAGTAGAGTGATCAAATTAAGTTAGAAAAATAAAAAGATCATAAATGCATATATCTCAAAGTTAAACCAAAGATATTACCCCATAAAAGGATCAAGATCCAGAGGTGTTTCAATCGATTTACTGTTAAGTATTATACCATCAAGCCACGGCTAAATATCTTGTAAAAAAAAAAGGCACGGTTAAAATCTTGTGCATATATAAAATGGCTAGCAAAGACGGTAGAAAACGGAGCATGGTATATTCTGCCCACGCTTCAACAGAGCCTACCTATCAAGTACAAACACTACGCAAAGTACATCTGAGTTCCGAACCAAGCCTACAAATCTACCCTACCCATGGTAAAAAACGATATAGCAGCAGGATTCACCGAGACTTTTTCACGTCTTATGATTGCAACTAAAGGGCTGTTACTAGCATCCAAATGCACGCATCAAGAGGAGAGAAGGCATCACATTCACATAGGATTCTTTCCCGCCCAGCAACAAATAATACCCGTGACCGCGAGTGATATTATAAATCTAGTGGGCGAAGGTTCGGCCAACCACGCTGCGACAATGCTAAAAACAAAACCAACATCACGTCCCAATTTTACTGTTTGGTAGGCGTGACCGCGTGAGCACGGCCATGGAGTTGTTAACTCAGAACTAATCTTAATTTAATAATAGATTTGCTATTCATTTAGACTATAGAATCAATATTTGTTATTATTGAGTATAACTCTCTAGAGATCATCCATCCCTATTAGTATTTTGAATAACAGTCACTAATAGATGAATCGTGAGTTGACATTAGTGCTACCAATTGTGGATGACAGTAGTAGCGGTGGGATTACTGATGATGGCGGTGGGTGGTTGTGGAGGAGTGGGAGAGGAAGGGTGGAGCTAGATAGGATTTTAAATTTAAAGATGTAAAGATATAATATTTTTTAAAACAAACAGTTATCTGGGTCAAGCTATCTCCAATTATCTTATAAGTTGTAGCACTGTGAGCGGTCATAAGAAAAATAACTGTCTTGTTCGTGGGAGGAGGGTCTGATCAGCGAGCAACAGAAATTCCCTGGTTATTCATAAATAATTTCGCGAGCATCTTTCTTCCCACGTTTCACAACAAATGGAACGAGTTAGGAAATGCAAAGATTCCAATTCTTGGGGATTACGTATTTACATGCAGATATATCACATGTATGCAAGGTGCATCTGCCCTCCAATTCCGGGGTGATTGCCAACCTTGTTCATTTCTGGTTCAAGAAAAAAATCTTTCGCCAAGCATTTACATTCGTGTACGAGCGGCAGGGCCAACAAGGGTCATGCGATGTGTGGGCACAGGATTTTACTGAATAGTTGTGAATAAACCTGTTAAATAGATTAGCTTGTATGCAATTTTAAAAATTCATATATAGAAAAAGTCAACCATGTACCGCACGGTGAAATTGATGGAAGGAGGGGGAGACTAGGAGGAGCTTCAGGTTTCATAATTTTTTATTTTTACAGCTCAAAAAACATGTGTATTTTTCTCTAGTTCAACTACATGTTCAGACTCTAGATCAAGGTAGTCATAAAAAATTCAAAATATCTCACAAAATTAATAACTATCTCAATTTCTCTCTTACATTAATCTAAACTATCTAAATTTCAATCCAATTTTTCTTTACTTTGACTACTTGATCAAACTCTAGATCAAGGTGGCCATAAGAAATTCAAAATATCTTACAGTATTTATAACTATCTCAATTTCTCTCACATTAATCTAAATTATCTAAATTCCAATCCAACGACTTTGAAAGAAGATTCAAAAAAGAGGATATAATTATGAAGTAGCTTTGCCTCTCAGACTCTTAGTATATATACTTCTAGTCATGCACAAGAATTTACCATATATATTAGGAAAAATAATGTCTTTGCCCCGCGCTCCCACAAAAGAAAAAAAAAACCACCTAATATACACTGTGTGGCTTTGTTCATAAAATTGTTTCCACCTCTTACATATCCAAAATTTTTCTAGCTCCGCCGCCACTGCACAAATTGAAATGCTTATGCAAGTGCTATACGCACCTTTGTAGCTGCCTATTCTCGCTCTTTTTTTTTTCTCTTCTAATTTGGCAATCCGGGGATCACTTGTACTTAAAGACCAATCTTTAGCTTGACAGAGCAGTGCAGAGACACAAAAGTAAAAACTGACTGCGAGTGCACGATCTCCCTCTTTCCCTTCTACACTTTCTTCTCAAGAATCATTGGAAAAACGCAGGCACTTGTGACCTTCTTGAGCTTTTTCCGGAGCTGTCGTTGTCGTCGTGGCCGTCGTCAACACAGCACTGTAGGAAGACTTCTAATAATAATTAAAGCGAGTCCTAACTACTTCACGAGCTGGTGAATCTAACTAGCAGCTCGACCTAAAACATTCCCTGGTGAGAATTATATGTACCAAGCCCCACGAGAAATTTGGTCCTACGTATACACTGTTGTGCATGCCACATAGGTCTCATGCAAGCCTAGCTACATGCAAACGTGTATGCATATAGTTCCAAACTCGGAGCATACTAAACTTTTATTCACTGATGCAAACCTGTCAACTCAACATTGTATGTTTGAATTAAGCCCTAGCATACTAAACTTTTTTTTTTCCCAGAAGTTGGCTATTTAGAAAAATCGTGAGACTTTAGTTTCTCAGTACAAAAAAAATTTCGGTGTACCCAAGAAGCTATTTCAAACGCACCCTATTTTGGAGGTGTTGAAATATTTAGTACAAAAGAGATTTTGGTGGGTGAACTGGTTAGTGTATGGAATTTAATATAGTATCAAAATTCAGAGATTCTAAGTTTAAGACTTGTGGTAATTTATAAGAAAATAATTGAACAATTTGATAGTGAAACCTAGAAGTTCTCAAAGGTGGAACATATTCTGGTTCAAATTAAGTACATGTTATAGGTCTGGTAAAAATTTAGATGTGAAGACTGTTTAAAATGAGTAGATTGATTGTATTTTTTCAATAACATAAATTTTTAGATAAACTCTATGTATAAAATTCAACAGGAGGGACTTAAGTTGATTTTGAGTTGAAGCTCTCCCATATAGTCTAAGCATAGGTGACCATCAAGACCTCTTCTTCATATACTCCAAGAAACCGAACGGGTAGGGACCGAAAAATTATACCCATGCTTCGATATGTATCATACTATACATTCAAATTTTATTAGTTAAAAGTGACGATATATACGTCAGAAGCAATAATTTAATACTGCCCATACATTGGTGCACCGAGACAAGGGTGCATGCACACCGGAAAGCTACGGCCTATCTCTCTCTCTGTCCAACGAAATGAGACAGCTCAGGAAGCAGCAGCAAGCACAAGCTTAGCAAGAAGCTAAGCCACATGCACAGTGCACTGTGCATATAAGCCAAGGGCTAGGTAGTCACGGGAGGAAGGTATCGTTTGCGCTATATAGGTAGCTAGTAGCTAAAATTTGAAGTGAAGAATGTATATAGTTGAACAATATTATTGATCGAAATCCCAAATCACATATTGTCATAAAATAAATTGTAGTAATTGAATTCAAAATGCACCGGCCATGCCAGGTCAAACCTTTTCATAATTAGTAGTGAAAGTACTAAGATGTGTTTGCATGGATTTTTTATTAAAAATTCAAAATAAATCTTGGCCAATTGTTTTTTACAAGAATGAACCTAGTTTGATGAGATGTGGCCAACGTCTCTATGTGGGTGGTGGTGTGGTGGGGTGGGGGTAGATCTTTTGAAATAGAGGAGTTACTACATAAGTATTATATATATTTTTATTTATTGGATTAAACAATAACGGTTATGATAGATATTTTATAATAAAATGATATTTTTATGTTTTTGAATTGTTTTCCCACTTAACCTATGTTGTTTATTTTTCTATCAAATGACCAAAAAACATGCAATACTCTCTGCAATAATTTCTCTGCTTTAGAAGATCTTGTTCCCACAGGGTGTTGGGTTGGGGCGTGGTGTGTGTGTTGTTTTTAAATCGATCACCAACAAATGTGATATTAGCTGTTAACTCTTCCCTCGATTCCACTATTTTATCTAAATCCTAGATACGGGCACTAACGCCTCAATGTATGGCGCTAGCCCTCTAACCCCACTTACTGTTGGCATTAGCACTTAGCCTTCAAATCATATCCAGAGAGCTAACAGTATAACATATATATGATGCTGCTCTATAACACTAACGCATTGACCTAAACTCGGTCCATTCTTGGAAAAGATGTTGCATGGTATATTTTTAAAGTTTTTAATAAAAAAAAGGATTGTTTAATAAAAAAACGTCAATTGCATGCTATTCAAAATCAAATGTTTAAATTTTAAAGTAGTAATTATTGAATCAAAACAATGTGGTGTGCTGCAACACTGAAAAAAGAGAAAACCTCACAGATCTTAAAACTCCTGTGGCTAAATTATAGATTGGTGCAAACCAGTCCCTTTACCTCACATTTGCCTTAGGATTTATATAATTTAACTTTTTTCGGTGAAGCATAAAAGTATTTCTCAATATGGGATGTCCGATTTTTTTCCCCTTGCAAATGGAGTGCAAACTTTGGAATTGCTGGTAGTTAGACCAGTAAGTCATAAACTTCACGGGCTATAAAAGGATATGGCTCAAATGCAGAGATTTTTCTATACCATATTAAGTGTACACTTAATTCTGATATGCCACATATCCTATCTATAACAAACTTCCTACTCCTCTACGAAAGATTTTCTCTTTCTGCTCTGTCTCTTACAAAAATGCATTCTAAACATGCTATCAATATATCATACTAGCAGGCCAAATAGCTTTGGGCATTGCCCAATATGATGGGGGCATTAAAATAGAGAAGCAATATTCTTTTACTACAAGGAACGGTAAGAAAAAAAAAGCAAGAAAATGGAAGAGAGTGGGGGTCATTAAGCCCCCCCATTTAAGCTAGCTACAAACACCATTATTGATACTATCTCCCCCACTATACTTAACCCAACAAAGATCCAATAACTACAACAGAAAACGAAACAAACGACAACATTAACGCCAAACAAGGTCATCACATGCATGCTACCACTTGAACTATGCTTAATTACTTAGTCAGAGAAGAAGACGCCTCTCTTCACCCAAGTCTCCCAGCCATCAAGCCAGCTTGATCCCATGCAGTTTAGTTGCTAACTTGCTACTACGCTATATAGCCTTACCCCTCGATCTCATGCATGCATGCAAGGTTGTTCCAAGTCTCAGACTCACTTAGTACTATACGAGCTTATGACTTGTATAAGCTCATTGCATCCTGCTTCCGTTGAAGGACGAGGCCGACTTCATCTCGGCCTCCAAGGAGCTCATGTCGCTGCCGCTCTGGTGATCCCCTCTCGGCGTCGACATCGCCCGCACGATTCCGCCTCCGCCGACTCCAAGAAAGTCACGCGTCATGTGGCCTGCGCCGCCGCCGGCGGCCGCATGGCTGTACTTCACCTCGTGCTCCATGTCACACAGTCTTGGGTCGAACATCCCACCGCCGCTGCCGCCACCGTCTGTGCCACCAAACATGCCCCCGGCATTGACGCCGCCGCCAGCGAGCGAGTTCATCAGGTCGTTCAGGTGTGCCTCGCTCTGGTCCATGTGGGCGGCCGCCGCTCGCACGTGCGGAGAGGAGCTCACGTAGCCCCGGAACATGGACGCGCCGTTAGAGCTCGTGCTCGCTCCCATCTGCGCCGCCTTCTGCAGCAACGCTGTCGCCGACATCTGCGGCAGCATGGAGGCCTGCTCATTGTACATCCCTGTCGGACCCACGTGCTCTCCGCCGCCGACAAAGTTTCCCCCGAAAAGTGCGGCCGCCGAGGATGGCTCAGAACCGCCGCCACTGGCACTACCACTTCCTCCACTGCCATTGAACTGATCATTGTTTATTAGTCCTTGGCTTGCATGCTCATGACTGGAACCTGAGCTATTGCCATTGTTTGCAAAGAACCCGAGATTGAAGAGGCTGGAACCTGGAGCACCAGGGCCACCGGCGCCATTTCCCTGGAGGTCAGGGAGCTGCATGAGGCCATGGAAAGGCTTGGCCTGGAGGAATGAGTGGGGCCCATTGCTTGCATCATCGCCGAAGTCCTGCCCCGCCCCTGCCGTCGCGTTGAGGAAGAACGCCGACGATTGAGGTGGCGGCGGGGGGCGGAAGGCCGATGCATTGGACGGTGAAAGGAGGTGGTCGAGACGAGCGGCGATGCTGCTGCTGCCGCCGGCGCCACCTAGGCGGAGGAGGTCCGGGGAAGGGTGGTGGTGGTGGCTGTCCTGGAGGGACGAGGTGAGGTGGGAACCCACCTGCGAGAGGCTTAGCGCCATGTTCCCGGCGTTGGTGGTGCCGTAGAGGTGGCTCGTCAGGCTGCTCAGGCTTGTGGGCGGCAGCCGCGCGCTCTCCTGCGCGAGCGCGTCGCAGAAGGCCCTGTGGGTGATGAAGCTGTCTCTCCTGCATGAATTCAACAAGTTTTGTTAGATGAACAGAAAATGTTTTCATGCCATGCATGAGCATGAGACGTGCAGTTAAAATGTACATGTTAGAAATGTACAGCACAGTAAAAAGTTGTTGCTTGAAGTATACAGGTACGTAAGAAATGGCAAGGATGGCCATGGATGGGCCATTACACGCTGGATGGGCGCTCACATCGAGGAGCAGCATCTCGGGTTAAGATATTGTTCTGATCATCATGTGAACACTGCGACTGCATGGTGTGCTACTGAAATGTTATGTTTGTGGCCAGCTCTGATGAGTCAGAACAGTATTTTTCTTTTGCCTTTGGAAAGCTGAAACAGTATGCATTGTCTCGTGACTGAGTTTACTTGTCAAGAACTGGTGAATGTGTTCTAGCTAGTTTCTGTGGATTTTTCTTTCATTCGTAGCTACAAGAATTTGCACTGTGTTACTAATTGTACTAAGGAATAGGGTTGGACCAATACTTGTACCTTTACTTATTTGTCTAATATATGTCAAGGGTATTAGGTATCCATGCATGCATGAAGCTATCACCCTCAATGGCAGCTCAAGATCCCAGAAACCCATGTCAATCAAGGGGGGGGAAAAGAGAAATCTCATATCTTACCATGCTATGCCTTTCATAGGTTCCCACTAGTAGGAAGCTTCAGAGGAGAAAGGCAGAAAGACATAGACATCAGACATTGTCATGCACACGAACACATGCACACACCAAGGAAGGGCAGAAAACTTTGTGGAGCCAGTGCGCTCACTTCCCAAGAAACCAAAAACGCGGAAAAAAAACTTGCACCCTGTTAAAGAAAGCCTAAACCCTCAAAACTCAAAGCAATTATTTGATAGGATTTTTTTCCTTGCAGAAACCATGAAGGAAACTTAACAACTCATCAATGCAACTCCTGTTTCCTGACCATTGGAGGTTTTTTTTTTTGCGCCAAACTCATGAAAGATAGGAGTGACCAAATGGCCTGAACAAGTTTAATTCGATCAATAAATGAATACTGTGTGCAACTTAGTTCCTAAAAGTTGCACCTATCTCTGAGATGTGAGGGCATTGCAACGTATCCATGAAAAGCTGTGGCCCTGGCCTGGCTCTCTGGCACAACCAACAAGCGGTTCTGCCACATCTAGCCAGCCAACTCACATGACAACAAGCTAGGCTTACATGGCAATAACTCACTCCATAGAGAGAGAAAGCTTTACAGGGAGTGTTGTGTCACTGACAGGATAGACCATGCAAATGTGGGACTATAGAACAAGATACATACGTACATGCATGTCTGTGTAATATGTGTTTTTTTAGAGAGAGGAGAGAGAGAAGGATGCGTTGTTTCATGCTTCCCAAGGGAGGGAACTCTGGAAAGGAAAGGGAAATGACGGGAGGGTGTTTTGAGCCAAGCCAAAGGAGTCCAAGAAAAAAAAACTGAAGCCATTTCACGTGCAAGCAGTACTTTTCCCAATGCCCTTCTCCCTCTCCCCCGCGTCTCTTCCATCTCAGGTTAACACACAACCATGTAACACACGCCCAAACAAAACCCTAACCCTAAAGAAAAGCAAGCCATGACACAGCACCACCATTGTTTACTCTCTCACCGAAACCAAGACGCATAAAAGGACAGCGAGAATAAGCTCATGAGATACAAAAACCTATGATGATATACACTATACGTTAAACACGCTATGCCATGATGCAGCAATCATGCAAAGCAACATATAACTACAAGAATGGCCTGTACATGTCACGTACGTTAAACGCTGATGCACACAAATGTATGTATATATGTGTGCATGCGCATGTATATGTCTGTCTATATATGAAGCTAGGTACGTACCGGGAGAAGAGGGTGCCGCAGTCGCAGCGGTACTCGCGGGTGCCGCAGATCTTGGAGTGTGCCTTCCAGTCGGACTGGACGGCGTAGCGCTTGGAGCACTTGTCACACTTCCACTTCTTCTCGCCGTGCTTGCGGCAGAAGTGCTTCTTGATGCCGGTGAGGTCGCCGAGGGCACGGGCCGGGTCGTGGTGCACACACGTCGGCTCGGGGCAAAGGTACACGCGGCGCCGCTGTGCCTGCGCCGGGTTCTTCTGCTTCAGCTTCCACGGCAGGTTGTGCCCCCGCCGGTGCAGCTGCAGGTTCTGCTCACGCTGGAATCCCTTGTTGCACACCTCGCACACGAACCGGTTCGTCGCCAGCAACGTCTTCGGCGACAGCGCTATCACCTCGGCGTCCGGGTCTGCATCCAGCAAACACCGACAAACACACATGCACTCAGTTTAGATGATTCATGCATGTGTATATGGACAACATTATTAATCCTTGCAGGAAGATGCTGAATGATATATGCATGATGAGTGGTAATGGATTGTTTTAAGCTTTGGAGTAACTTCAAAATTGTTAATGTCTATGGGTGTAGATTCATTGGTTAACATTTTGTGTGGATTAGGAAAGGAGGATAGAATAATAAGGATGTGAATCTTATTTTTGTGGGAAATGTCTAGGTGAGAGGGAGTGTTTGCTTGTAAATTAGGCATGGTGATTAATTAATGGTGGTAGGAGTTAGTACTGATGCTGGATTAATTTGGGGAAGATATTTTTGTTTAGTTTTGGTGGGGATGAGATAGAGACAAACCATGGCTATGGAGATGGGAATATTTGCATAAGATTTTGAGGAAGAGGTTTGCAATAAGAGAGATAGGGAACAAAGGAATTGATATGGATTGTATCATGGCCCCTATTTGCTTCTCATAATTGGGAAAAAAAGAATGACCTACACTGAAGAGGAGAACAGCTCATGCACATGGAATCTTGCAAATTTTTTTCTTTTGTTTTTTTCTTGATAAATATATAACAGTTTTTTTTTTTATAAAAAACTGGATATAGTCATAGAACAGTGATGAAATCTGGAACCAGTTGATCTAATTAAAACATGAGCCTTGAAAAGAATAAAAAAAGGGGGAGGGTCTCTAACACCTTGAAATAAGTACTTTCTATTCTCCACCTGAATTAATTCACTTTATTTCAGGTGAGAGTACAGGCTTTAAATGAAGTATTGATTAAAACAAGGAATTAATTAAAATCCACAGTTCATCATGACTACTTGCTGTGAATTGAAGTAGTACAGGAAAGGATTCACTGAGCATGGGAAGAAAAAGGAAAGTGAGAATTTAAGAACTGAAAGAAGCATTTAATGGATTTCAGTTTCTGCAAGAACAAAGTTAGGGGGATTGCTGTCCTCCGCATCCTTGTAATTAAAATTGCCCTTGAACATGTCAATTCTCCATGTTAGATCAAAATCAAAGAAACAAGAATAAATAAAATCAAAGAAGAAATTAAAAAAAATATAGTGGAAAAAATTGAATCAAGTGCATATGAGAGCAAAATATCCTTGCACCTGCAGGAACTAAAGATGATGAAACCCCCAACTAATTAATCAAACAAGATCTTGCAACAGATACGCATATGCATGCATGACTGAAATTAAAAAGGGTACTTGCTTAGATTGCCTGGTAGATTTCTTTTCTTCTTGGCCGGTGGCGCCGCCGCCGTCGCCGGTGCTCCTTGCCCGGACCCGGTAGGCGCCGCCGCAGTTGCCACGCCGGAGAGCGCCGCAGGCATCTGCTGCTGCGACAGCAGTGGCTTAATCTGGTCCTGCTGGTCCCCATCCCTAATCCCAAAGAACGCCGCCGCGGCCGATGAATTGGACGCCATCACCTCTGAATTTATCCTTGCACCAAACTCAAACACTGGAACAAAACCTTTCCCTTTTGGTATCCCCTTGGCTTGTTCCTTTTACTGGCAGTGTTCTTCTTTCTTTCCCTTCGCTAAAACAAGCAGTACTTTCCAAGTGAGACATGGCAAGAACAAAAACAAGCAGGCACACGTAATAAATACTGTCACTACACAACACAAGAGCAAGCCACCATGAGAAGAAGAGATCAGAAAGACTTTTTTTTTGCTCCAGGAGACAAAATTTTAAGGAAGGGGACGAAAGAACCAAAGGGAAAAAGCAAAAGGAGAGGCCCCAAAATCCCTGAGGTGATGGCTATGCCTATCTCATATGTATGTGCTTGGAACTGATCTGAAACAACAAACAAATCGACAAGAAGCCGAGAAAAACTCCAAGGCCTCGGCCGCTTGGGTACTCTTCCGAGATTAACAAAAGAACAAAGTGGACAGGGAAATCCAAACAAGCAGTTGCACTCAAAACAAGTAAAAAAAGCAAAAGAACAAAAGCTCCCAAACACCCACACCCACAAACACATATATGACACACACAAAGAGAGAAAAAAAAAAGAGAGAAAAAGAAAAGAAAAGAAAAGATTGCTTCTTCTTCTTCTCTATACCTCACTCCCCCTACTTGCTTGCTCTTGCTACTGAGAAGAGAGAAGTGGAGGAGAGGAGATGGAGTAGGCTAAGAAGGTTGTTGTCTCATTTCTTTCATTTCCTTGTCATACTTTTCTTTCTCTCTCTCTCTTCTTGCTTCTTTCCTTCCACACTCTTATATGCCTTTGTATAAACTAATTTCTAAAATTTTCCACTCTGCTCTTTCCTAGGCCTATATACACCAGGAAAATACACAAATAGGTAAAGATTTTATATACAACTCAGAGGAAGAGAGAGAAAAGGAGAAGTAGAGAGAGAAAGGGAGAGAGGGTAGTACAGTGGATGGGAGCGGGGGCTCACGCAGGCAAGCGGTGTCGTGAAGCGTCTGAGGATTGGGTCCACCGACTGTGGGGCTCACCTCTCCCCATCACACACACGCACATCTTTTTTAGTTTTTTTCGGGTGGTTTTGGGTTTTTTTAGAGGTTTGTGTAATTGCAAGTGCGTATTTACGTGTGTGTGCGTGTTTCATGTTTTTGCCATCCCATGGTTGGTGTGTTTTTGAGCCATTTCTGACCCGTTTTCTGTTGGATTGATCAGCCTTTTTTCCAGTGATATTAGTTTGCACGCTTGTAGTATTTGTTTTTAATGTGGTGCAGAAAAAGATAATCTTTAGACATTAAAGTATATCACATTGTACATATGAGCAGCACTGAGGATTCAACATAGACGCGAGACGGATGTATGTAGTGGAAGTTGTAAAAATTGATAACTATCTAGCTAGTAAGACAATACAAAATTCTAAACTGACAGTTATATGATTATACAATGAATGATCCAAATTGAACTCTAAAAGTACTTTGTAACCATTGAATATAGCACTTATTATGAAATTATCAATTTTTTCCCAATGATAAATCACGAACATCATTTTAATTAAACAGACACAATTCCAAAGTGATTGAATTATTGGTGATGTACCAATTATTCCTCATACTGTATTTTTTTTCTTTTTTATTTATCCCTGCAGAAGCACATGCATGAAAGATGGACACACTATCAGTATTGTCACTTAATTTAGTTCATGCATAAGATTGCACTGTTGCACTGCCGGACAGGATGATACGGGAATCGTATATACAGATATCCATTCTCCAAATAATAAATAAACAAATAAATAAAAGAAAAAAGTATACAAATATCCAATACAAGGATGCATGCGAATTAATACAGCACATATATGATGCAGGGATTAAATTAAAATACATAATTTGCCATCTTGCTTGTATAGGGTTATTTGATCACCAAACGACAGTACTTACTAACTTACATGTATGCTTTTTTTGGCTAAACTGAAAAACTATTGCTTTATCATGACAGGCATATGATACACAAATGCGTTAAAGAGCAGTACATATACTTCCAAATGTGCTGCTACATCTTTTTTATTTACTTTTTGTATGATCAATTAGGACATTCTCTAAAAGGGCTATGGCTGATAGCAATAGGGCCAAACCAAACAACAAAACCAGTTCAATACCAACCTTTTTGCCATTACTTTCTCCCCCTTCTTGCTTGCTAATTTTAACCGTCCATCCCTCCTAAAAAGAATTGAAGTGGATCTTTTTATCTTTTGTAATAAAACAACTCAAAGCAATGTAACCATTTTGGCCTCCCCACCCCCCAAGAGGAAATTGATTCCAAAATTTCATAATTCATCACCATTACAAAATTGATGTTGAATCTTTTTAGAGATTTGTGTGTTTACTATCACTCATACAAAGAGAAATTCTTATAAACAGATACTATTTTTTACCTTTTGAACGGGATAGGCAGTGGTGGAGGTGGTGGCGACTCATCAAACCTGTAAGAATTAAATTGATCTTTAACCTTAACTTACAATAAGAAGATCGCCAATGATGGATGGTGTTGGGGTAACATGGTAGTGATGGCACAACAAGCAACATGTGGCAGGAGTGGGTAATAGGACGGGGAACAAAGGGGGAGTTGTGTGGCGGTGTTGTAGATGCGGATGGTAGTGGACAGTGTTGATGGTTGTGAGGGCATGCGGAGGTGGAGTTGAGAATTTTTTTTTTTGAGGGTGGGGGTTGGTGGCCACACTGTAGATGTGTGTAG
This sequence comes from Pharus latifolius, assembly GCA_019359835.1. NCBI lineage: Eukaryota > Viridiplantae > Streptophyta > Magnoliopsida > Poales > Poaceae > Pharus > Pharus latifolius. Next base: position 10,508,941 of record CM033322.1, read on the forward strand.
TGATGGGCGGTGCGATGGCCATGAGGGAACACAAAGGCAGATGTTGGGGTATATTTAGGGGGTGGGGCTGGGGACGCAATAGGTCGATGACTACGTTATATATGTGGTAGTGGTGGGCGGTGCCGATGGTTACGAGGGCATATAGAGGCGGGTGTTGGGTTTTTCTTTGAGGGAGTAAGGGTTGGGAGTGGGGGTTGCATAAAATTATTTTAATGAATAGATCTCATTGTGTAGTAATTTACATACAAATTAATTTATGAATTGATATATCCTATCTATCAATTAAGGAAAATTTGTTCATACTTTCTGTCAAGTGCCAATGTTATAATTAAAGAAACAAAATGTGCCTACATTTTGCACACAGAAATCCATCATACTTCTTTGATTAGATCACGATTCATGAGATATGAAAAGTAATCCAAAGCCGATAAGTACCATTGTATATCAACCCTTCCTTTTTTTTGTCACCCCTTCTTTTTTTAACTTTTAAGGGTAAATGCAATATTTTCAAATAATGTGATATATAAAAAAAAATAATATCACCACTGATATATAAAAAAAAATAATATCACCACTGATATTAAAGAAAAAATGCATCATGCCCACATTGCAAGATTTTGTCTTTAATATGAAAGATACATTTGTAATCAGTAATCACCTATAAAACTTATGTACATACAGCATCACTTTCTTTGCCATTTTACATTTGTAATCAGTAATCACCTATAAAACTTTTGTATACATAGCATCACTTTCTTTGTGATTAATAACCAATCTAGAATATTAACTTCTCTCAAAAAAGAAAATTCTCTACCTATGAACCTTATAGATACCATGACACGTAGAGTTTGTGCAATCAATGTACTCGCAACAATATCCATTGTGCATTGATCGGTGAGAAACTAAGTCAAAAATGTCCAAAAACTCTTGCATCAGTGCATGGCAATCGAGGCGAAACGCACTTGCTGCCGGAAAAGGTCCGCACACTCGCACGTAAGCATGGCTCTATTTCTCTTGCATTTGTATGTACATGTCGTCATGGATTAATGGGTTTCCAACTCTCTTTGAAATTGTTTTCGATGTTGATAAGGATCACGTACTTCGAACACATGGACATGCAACAATCCAAGAACCAAGATGGAAAAAAAGAAAAACTAGTAATTGAAATTGTTTTCGTGGATGCAACGACTTGATCACGTTGATCCAGTCTCATTTTAGTAGATCTATGTTGGTAGAATGAGTATACGCACTAGTCTAAGTCAATGTCAAACTGTTAATATATCCTTATAAGTTTGATTTTTAGAGTCGTTAGGTTTCCTTGCGCGAGCCAGAATTGTTATGGGAGAGAAACAAAATATATAATTATTTACTCAATCTTATTATGTATGATATATATGTATTTTTCCTGCCTGTCGCTACTTGCATCTCTAGTGCCACTGGTGATGCTTTGACAGCTCCAACACCTTTTTTTTTTCTCTTTTTCTATTCTTTTCCTACTCTTTGTCACTATTTATTACTAACTTATAACAATACTACCACCCATCATCAACAACATTTTTCTTTAAATTAAGATCAGAAGATGGATAAATCTTTACAGGTTTTATGCATTGTTTATTGATTTGTTACCATCTATCACATTGAGAAGAGGAAGATGATATCCAGTTTTTAAGAATTTTCAAAAAAGTTTATAGTCACTTGCTCTCGTGGCTTCCCTCTAGTTTATACTTGTAGTTGACATGGCAAGATACCAATAATGTAGATGGCAAAGATGCATGTGACACCTAGTTGTCATATATACATGTCAAGATCAACACAACCATACTGCCCCTTGCTGGCCTAGCTTTGTGACATACTACCACTGTGTGACCGGGGATATTAACCAGGGCCGGGTCCAGTATTGATAAACAGGGGTACAGTTGCATAAAATTGCAGAAAAGTTTGTATTAGTTAGATTTTACAAGCTGTTTTTGATGGCTAGATGGGCTATTTTTGGAGTGTGAGTTATTGAGTTTACTTTTCTCCTATCTAAGGCTAAAAATTCAAAACTGTCACTATCACAAATGCTAATAACTCGATAATTCTGTCACTACAATCTTTAACTAAACCCTCAATGCCCCACAATTGTAATAGTTTGCTTTATAATCACTAGTCCTGTGATTTGCAGTCCTATCTCTAAATTCATAGGTTCACCTTTGATATTAACCCAACAAAGTAATTCGTCAGCACCGTTCTCACCAAAAAAAAAAGTAACTGTTCATAAAATAAGAAAGAAAATAATAAAAATCTGTCTGCCTTAAAAGCAGATAAGTTTTGCAAGATAAAATTTATGGAAAGATCATAGGACAAATTCAACCATATCCTCGCCATCTCCTATTATCAAATATCCCTCATGTATTCCTCATTTTATTATTTTGTTAAAAGTATATAAAAGGTTGAATTTTATTCAATCACATCAATTATTATTTTGGATGAATATAAAATAGTACCTATGTTTTATGGATCAAATTTCTTGGTTTAGAAAGTCTATTGTTTGGCCATGTTGTGGTGCCACTAGTCCTCATCTGTGGCTGTAATGTGTTGGTGTTGCTTTTACTTATCATATTGTTTTTTCTTTCAAGAGTGGCTCGCTAACTTGGTAATGGTGAAGAAAGCCAATTGTAAGTGGCGCATGTGTATCGACTTCATTACACTTAATCGTGTCTGTCTGAAGGATGATTTTCCACTTCCTCGGATAGACTAGATCATTGACTCCACTGCGGGTTGCGAGATGATGAGATTTTTGGATGCATACTACGGGTACCATCAGGTTAGCATGGTACGAAAAGATGAAGAGAAGACTGTCTTCGTCACATCCTTTGGTATATTACGTTTTATCGGGATGCCATTCGGGCTTAAAAATGCTGGCACGACGAATCAACGGCCCATGATGAAGATATTTATCGCCCAACTCAAATCGGAACTTGGAAGCTTACGTAGATGATCTAGTCGTCAAGAGTATTAAACGAATCGATTATATTATGGATTTAACAGAATCATTTAAAATATTAGGGAAAATTGTATCAAATTAAGTCTTGAGAAATGTGTATTCAGTGTTTTTGCCTACAAATTGTTTGGTTTCCTTGTCTTTGTTTAAGGTATTGAAGTCAATCCTGAGAAAATCCAAGCGGTTGATCAGATGCGACCACTGGAAAATACAAGAGAACCACAACGCCTAATAGGCAGTATAGCGACTCTTAGTCAATTTATATCTCGCCCACGTGAACGTGCACTTTCTTTTTTTTTAACACTCTCAGGAAATATGATGGTTTTTTTGTTGAAAGAAGCAAACAATACCTTCCAAGATTTGAAGAAATATCTAGTGAGTGCACCTGTATTGGTTTTTCCTCTCCCAAGAGAACCTTTACTGGTCTATTTTGCAGCTTCAACAAATGTGATTAGCACCCCATTGGTCACAAAACGAGACAATGTTCAAAGACCAATGTATTATGTTAGTGAAGTCCTTCATGGACCAAAGGAATGCTATTCACAGGTACAAAAACTACTATATGTGTTTTTAATGGCTTCAATAAAACTGCGGCATTATTTTCATCTTTCCACTTCGAGAAGTACTTTGCAACAAATAGTTGTCTGGTCATGTAGCGAAATGGTCTTTAGAACTCAATGAGTTTGACATCCATTTTGTTACACAGACATCAGTCAAAACCCAAGTTCTAGTTGATTTCATTGCCGAGTGGACTAATCCAACACTAGAAACTCCACAACAAGTACTCTCAAACCAGTGGGTAATGTACTTTGATGGTTCTCTTGGACTACAAGGTGCTGGTGCTAGAGTTGTGCTCATTTCCCCTAATAATGACCAATTTTAGCACATAATTGTACTCGATTTCATGCTACAAACAATGTAGCAGAGTACGAAAGTTTTCTAGTAGGACTCCGTGGGGCGAAAGCCTTAGGAATCTGGCGATTGCTTGTGAAAGGTGATTCACGTTTGGTCATAAACCAGATTGCGAAAGAATATCAATGTTCTGACCCAAAGATGTCTACGTGCCTGATCGAAGTGAGGAAGGTGGAAAAGCATTTTCATGGATTTGAAGTCCAATACATCCAACGTAGAGAGAATCTCGTGGCTAATAATTGGCCAGAATTGGTTCCTCGCAATCACCTACTCCGGCAGGAGTGTTTTATGAACACTTCACAAAACCCTCAATATCACCTAGAGAAGAGGCACGAAGTGCATAACCAGATATTGCATTTCTCGATTATGAAGTTAGTTGGATAACCCCTATTTGGGATTATTTAACTATAGGGACACTACTCAAGAATGAAGCTGAATCAGATAGCTGATTGATTCGCAAAGCGTGTTTGTATGCCTTGGTGGATGGGGTACTTTATCGAAAAGTTGTTTTAGGCATACTCATGTGTTGTATTTCACAACAAGAAGGTACCCACCTTTTAAGTGAAATTCATAAGGGCGAATGTGGCGCTCATGCATCTTATCACACGTTGGTCGGAAAAGGCTTTCGACAAGATTACTATTGGCCAACAGCCCTCCAAGACACTAAATAGTTAGTAATGGCATGTGAACAATGTCAATTTCATGCTTGACAAACATATTGACCAGCTAATGTGTTGCAAATGATTCCTTTGTCGTGGCCCTTTGCTATATGGGGACGACATTTTGGGACCCATGCCTAGAGCAGTTGGAAACTGTCAATACTTATTCGTTGCAATGACCTATTCACCAAGTGGATAGAGACTAAATCTATATCAACAATTTCTGCTTTAGCAGTCACAAAGTTCCTCGGGGAAAATATTATCACCCGTTTTGGTATCCCTGCTTGTCTTATAACGGATAATGGAATGCAGTTGACCAATGAACTTTTTCAAAAATATTGTGAGGTTTAGGAATCAAAATCCAATTTTCATCCGTAGCTCATCCTCAGAGCAATGGAGTAGTCGAACGTATTAATGGACAAATCATCCAAGGCATTAAGAAGTTTTTGATCATTTACTCAACTGCTCGGGGGTTTGGGTCGATGAACTTAATTATGTCCTTTGGGCTGTTCGAACTACGGCCAGTAGAGCAACTTGTGAAACACCATTCTTTCTGGTCTATAGTGTCGAAGCCATGCTTCAACCAAAAATTCATAATGGTTCTCAGCAAACCAAAGTTTTTAATGAAAAGGATTAGCAACAACAATGAGCATATGATCTTAATTTAATTGAAGAAAAAAGGGATCACATCCTTATACAGTCAGCTGTTTATCAGCAAGCTTTTTGTAGCCACTACGATTATATGGTGCTAACATGCGAGTTCAAGACAGGAGATCTTGTCCTTCGCAAGGTACAAGATACTTCTCGCAACAAATTTTCTCCTAAGTGGGAAGGCCCTTATATAGTGGTATCAATCTCTCGACCAGGCTTTGTTCGATTAGCAATGTCAGACAATCATGTGTTTTGAAGCACGTGGAATGCTGATCAACTAAGTAAGTTTTATGTGTAATAATTTGTCCAAGGGTTTGTAGTCGAACGTATTATTTATTTTAACTTATTGATCTTTATAACACTTCTCGAATAAATGCAAGTTCCCTAGAAGAGGTGGAAAAACATTGCCTAGTCGAATTCTTCCCCTTTAAAATATAATATCATACCACTGGGAAAGTTCCTAGTGTTAATACAGTTTTCTCCTACCTTGATGTAAGTTGTGAAAATCATATAACTGTTAAGTACTAAATTGATAAGTTTCTTCCAGTTGACTAAAAACTAAGATTAGTTTGCAGTCCACAGGAGGGGGCCAGGATAAGTTAATAATAAATTTTGTGGTTGTATAAGAATAAAAAATGCACTTTGCCAAATGGAAAAACTTTATTCACGTAAATAAATATTTGATTACAAAACATTTCTTTACAAAAAGCCAAGGAGTCTATTTCTCCTTATCCTGCTCATTAAGGATTTTCAAATCCTCACTATCTGTTGAACTACTACCTTCATCCTCAATCACTCTTTTTCTTTTCAAGAGTTGATCAACCAGCGGTTGCACCTCCTCAATGATCTTAATGACCTCATCTTCAGAGGAACAAGAAAGTTGACTCATAGTAGGACTAAGGTTGAGGTCAGAATAAGCTGCCCATAGTTTGATAAGTATGGAGGTGGTTGATATTTTGATTGTCGACATTACACTTTCTTTTGATGTTCCCAAATAGCAGAGGTCCTGGTCTTCAGTTCCTTTGATTGCTCAAGGATGAATCGACTAAGAGACCTCATGGAGTCATTGGCAGATTCAATCTCTAGCTCATCCCCCAAATTATTCAGACTGGTCGTGTAATTATTTTGCCATCGAGAGATGTTTTGTCATTTTCGAAAAGGTAACATCATATCTCTCAATGGTTTGTTGACACTTTTTATTATGTTTGACTAGCTCATTGTTCTTTAGAGATAATTTCTTGATTTTCCCTAAAAATACAAAAGTATTGAAGTTAAAATTTCAATGTTATCAAAGAAAAAGAAAGTTCATTCATATTATCTATAGTGGCCAAAAGGCCCCTAAAATTCTAGAAGCTACATTCAACCTCATGCAGTGAGTCGAAGAGCTTTGAGTTCTCCTTAGATCATAGTTGAATTTCTTTCTCCTTGTAAGATAATTCGTCTTGAAGGAGTTGGCAACCAACTTCTGTGGTAGCCTGGGTCTGTTTCTCTTCTTCGAGAGCGGCCTTCAATTTATTTACTTCCTCTCTCAAGGAGAAAGTAGCCTTTTCCTTGGCCAAGGCATCCTACGCCTTCAAAGTCTTCGCTTCGAGTGCGGCTTGTAGTTTTTTAGCGACCAAGGAAAACTCCTTTATTTCTTCCTAGGTAGGCAACCAATGAAAAGCATACATGTAAACAAAAATCATAAGAGTATGAAGCGCTTAAGGTCATACCTATCCTGGGATCTCATGATTACTTGGTCATGTTCATGACCAAGTTGTTCATAACAACTCGCCAAATCGTCGAACATCGTCAAGCTTCTTTTATGCTGAAAAGTGAGAAATGATCAGTATCATTTTAAACAGTGAAAAGAAAAACAAGAAATATAATGCTCTTACATTTTGGAATTCTTGGATGAAAGATTGCCTCAAGGCAGACAAGTCCAAGTTCTCCTGAAGATTTGGCGTGACCGATGCTGGGGACTCCTCTATGGTCCCATTTTCTTCCATGACTGAAGAAGGAAGGTTTTTGGTCAAAGGGTCTTCGATCTCGACCAAGGGCAATTGGGAAGTTTCATAGGCTGTCTTCTCGGCATCCTCGTTGAGCCTAGGAGCCAGGTCACATTGTTCGATGACCGTTTCTATAGCTTCTTTTATTTCCCCATCAGTCGGAGACGGTGTTTTCTCTTCGACTATGGCAGGAGAAGGAAGATTTTCTCCTGCTGCAGAAGAAAAAGCACTAGCCTCTTGAATGCTAGATATTCTTCCCCTATCCTAGGATGAGAGTCTGGTTGACAACCTTGTTAGATCACGAAAAAAAGAAGAGAAGTTAAATAATTTTTGAAAAACTCACCTTTTGGACAGGGGGTATGAAATCCCCATGTCGAAGTCAAAACTCCGCATTGTTCGATCTTTCTTCTTCTTTGGTTTAATGGTCAACGATTTGACCACCTTATCCTTGGGGGCTTCAACCAATGAAGCAACAGCTGCAATCATCAGCTTCGACGACAGAAGTGCTTGACTGGCTGTTGAAGCTGCTGCTTGAGAAAGAGTAGGAGATTCCTCCTCACTCTCTTGGTCGTTGGAGACCAATTTTCTCTTCCTCCTACTTAGAGTCTTGGACAGTGCAATTTGCTCCCCAACCTCTTCCACCGTTCCCGCCTAAGAAATTTAGAGTTTAATTTACAAGAAGAAGAAGGTCAAAAATAGGAAACTAGGAATCGATCAAAAATCCATAAAGGTCATACATGTTTTCTATTTTCCTTCTCTGCTTCAGTGGCACCAATCAAATTGAAGAAAATATCTTTGTCAATAATCCCCTCCACCAATCATAAAATGGAACCTTTTACGGCACTCCTCGTGAAGATCTGCAAATGAAGTATAAAATTTCAAATCTTTGGTCGATATTGAAAGACCTAACGCCTAAGAAAATGAAAATTACCTTCTTTGGCATCCCGAGTTAGATCTTGTATCCTAGTGTACATCCACATTGGGTGATCATGAGCACGAAGAGGACTGATACAAAGGCGGATAAAACTCACAACTACATATTGACCAGTCAAACCTTTTTCTCACAAGGATTTGATTTGCCTGATTGGCTATTTCGATTTAGTAGAGAGAACAGAATGAGACTCCCAGTTTCCATTTTGCTCTGCTTTCTCGTTATGGAAAAATAGATGGTCGCCACCTAGCAAGCAAGAGTAAAACCATCTATTCTTCCATCCGATCTGTGACTCTTTGAGTGGCACGATCAAGTAATCTTGTTTCCTCCCATCATGAAGGCGGAAGTAAATACAGCTAGGAACACCATCAAATTTTGAGAAGTAGAGTTGGTAGAAAGAGGAAAAAAGCTCTACGGTGGGCTTGATGCCTAGAAAACCTTTACAGATAAGCGGAGACACTCAGAATGACCAAAGAATTGGGTGCAAAATTCACCAATTCCACGTCATAGAACTATAAGACAGAAGCAAGGAATCGATTGGTAGGAATGCGAAACTCACACAACAAGAAATGGAAAAATAGAACTATTTAACCGTCTTGTGGGTTTGGCTACTTCTCATCTGTTGATAGGGCCCAATGCCCAAGGCTTTCTGGCAGGTTGATCATCTTCTTCTTCACAAGCTCCCTCAACATGGATTGGGTGCAGTTTAAAGAGTTCCAACTAGCTCAAAAAGGAGCATAAGAGTTTCTTTAGGGCGGAGAAAACTTTTTTAGGAGATTAAAGTGGCATACCTTGGTTTGCCCCAAAAATCTTCCTTTTATAGCTTTCAGAGGTGAGGATTGATTGCATCGCGATACTTCGCATTCTGATGCTTAACATTTCATGACGCTTTGATTTCCACACAAAAATTAAACTCAAAAGTAACTGTTAACGATGAAGAGACCACTTAATGATTCTTTTAAGATTTTATTACAATTTAAGCTATACTAAATTTGTCCAAAGAGTTATAATTTTCGATCACAATTGCTCAATACATTCATCATTTGATTGGAGAGTTAGTAAGTTTCTCAAACACTCTCTTTCGAATAGACCAGTTCCACTTCGAATTGGGGGGCTAACTGACCAAGATTATTACTTGTAATTCTCATACTTGGTCAATGTTAGTTTTTGACATTTGACTTAGGTAATAGATGACTTTACCAAGATTAAATTCATCGGCTTCGACCAAGCATCAAACCATTGGTTCAATAGCTTCGACTAGTCTCAAGCTATTAAGACAAGACTAGGTCGAGTATTCGACCAAACCTGGTCGATAAAATCCTTCCAGAATTTTTTGGAGGAAGTTTTGTCAACCGCTACATATAACCCACTTCGAGATGGTTCGTGCATGGCAAAAATTGCTAACAACCGGCAAGTGGTTGTTTGATAAACATGTAGATGGTTCTTCAGCATCTAATGGGCGATTATTTGTCAACTACAAAGCAGTTCTTCAACAATCATCAAGTAGTTATCGTTAACTTCTTTGTGAAACTGTCATTTTACAAATATAAATAAATAAATGATGTAAAGGTAGAGGACAAAGACAAAAAAGATACATGAACATTTTTCAATAATACACCACACAGGAAATAAGGTTTTTACTTGATTCGTTCGAGGATCCGAACCTGTCTAAAAACTCTCATCTTTAATCTTTGATTCACCGTAAATTCGACTGTCAATTCTTTGATCGTCAACAAGAAGGTTAATTGATTATGGGACAATGCAAAACTGACAACTTGTGTTGCCTTTCTAGTTCCTTTTAACGAGATTATCTCTTGTAAAGATTTCATCATTGCACATAGAGCCAAATCAAAATCTTAATTTTCAATAGAATTTTTGCTTTCCAAAAACCTCTTCTCGGTGCGGAGTTCTCGAATGAAGAAAAAACATTGTACATCGATTTCACAGAATAGCAACCAGATTCATCAGGCATCCATTTGATCCCATCTTGCTAGTTCATGAGATTAGTCGAGCTACTCAAGCTCCGCACCTCTATCCAACTTCACATTGTGTTTCCTTATATAATACGGCAAAATTGACAAGTTTGAAAGCCTTTACTTAAGATACCTGCCTCAGTTTTCTGTTGCTCAAAAGAAATATTATAAAGATTTGGGAATCTCTCTGTAGAGGGGTAGACCAAACCCAGACATCCTTCCAAACCTTGACATGCGCTCATTTCTAATGTTACGACTAACAAATTGCAAAAACACCTCTTTAAGTTTGATAATTCGAGACTACCGTATCGTTTTGGCTAGCCACATTGCATCCTTCTATAGGCGTGTTGAATTTCTATCTTCGCCAATATCCATATCCACTAATCATTTGATCTATATTGAGTTCAAGTAATATCTAAATCCAATATAGAGTTATTCGATGATACATGATACATATACAATAAAATTATTTTTTAATTCAAATCCAACCCATTTAAACTACTAATTAATTAGGATACTCGCAAGTAAATTTCTGAAATTTGTAGCCGTTGTGCCTGTTTTAACCCTCATGAAAAAGAAAAGTAGGTCATGGTCAACTATTGGTGGATGGAACTCCCTCCGCTTGGTCTTTTCACGACGGTCTTAATTTGAAAACACACTTTTCTATCTTTAGATTAACATGTTCTATTCTAATTTGGTAATGAAGGAGATAAGTGCATGTTAAATCCGATAGTGAAAGAATAAGGAGGTGTTTGTCCTAACTCCAACTTCAGCTCCAGCTTCTCTCTAATAGAAGTTAGAGTTAAGAAACCATAATTCTTTAGAATCTAGAAGTTGAAATTAAAGGGATGTCTAGTTTTTTTTACTCTAACTTCTCTATTTTAAATAGCACAAGTTAGAGTTAAGAAGTTCTAACTCTTCAGAATCTAGAAGTTAAAATTAAAGGAGTGTCTAGAACTTCTCTATTTTAAATAGTATTTGACATTTTTAACCTTATAAGAAAATACAGTATTATTGTGACAACTAATAAAAATCATATAATTTATTATGATATTATAGGTAAATATACCATCTTTGGTTTTTGAAGTCGGAGAAACTACTGAAAACTAGTTTTATAATTTGTATAGAAAATGACTTTGACTTCTGTCGGGCTCAAAAATATTCAAACTTAAAGTTAAGATGTTTGATTTAGTGACTCTAATTTTTTTTTTTAAAAAAAAAGTCCAGCGAAAACAACCCTAGGTCTTGTAGCGAAACACACGTCAAATCACACGGAATGTGGTGGGAGCATTCGTTAAGCGGCCTTTACACTGCATTAATGTTACTAGAAGTGCCTATCATCTAGAACGATTACACATCTGCCCAGTCAAATAAGACAAATTATGACCGTCCGGAAAACTATTCAAATGCATGCATTCCCTTTCCGAATCATATTAAAAACACAACTCTAGTCTTAATTAACGATACTGAATATAAAACAAGTAAATCATGTACGTACGCTAGTCTCGCTCGGCAACGAGACAAGGACGTAGTGACACAGAAAAGTAATTTGGTGAGGGAATTCCGTGCCTGGCAGTCAATGGCATTATACGGTTGTTTGCCGACAACAATCACACAACCCACGGCTTATCCCAAAAAAACATTCGCTACGTGGGGAAGATTTGAGGGCATCGTGCACGCTAAATCACACACACCTTCGATCCAAGTGCCATTAGTTTAAGTAAACCGAGTCCGTGCAAAGGACATAAATTCCACCATGATACGATGGTTTTGTTCCGATTTGATCCGTGCGTAATAATTATGTGTTCTCATTTGGGTTTTTGTAGGATAGTGATCAGACAGCGGAGGCACCGAGGAATATAATGTGATTTTACTGTGCTGAATCGGGCCCCGGTAGGCCGGTCCTCACCCATGAGATTCTTCTCTCCATTTGGTTGATTTCTGAATGGGAAACGTGAAACTTAGCAGCACTACTGTAGATCCATCGAATCGGAATCCGCTTCAATCTTAACTGAGAATATAATAGGAGATTATAGCAAATTTGATATATCTGATCATAAATTTAATTGTACAAATTAAGATTTGATTTAAAATAGAAAACAACTGTTCTTCTTATTTTACTATAGTGATCGATCCAAAATATTAATTATTAATTAGATGATTTGTACACATGTGCAATTACTATACTACCGTAGAAGATCCAGATCGATGTCCATTAGGTTTCAAGCAGTAAAAAATATCAACATACTAAGCTGCCTGTATACTAGTACACGTTTGAGGGGGTATCAGCATCAATACTAGCTAGTTGTCACTGTTGATAAAATTTGGAGGAATTACTTAACTTCAGAAATTGACTGATACAGCGTGGATTAAACAGGTGGAAATACAGCCCCCCATGTATAGAAACAAGTGTTTTATAGCTTGACTTTCTCTTAAAAAAAATTAAGAGTTTATTTGATTGGGTACCACAACTTTTATATTTTGGTTTAAACAGACATCATATGTGTGGCACGATTATATTTTGTAGTAAATTATAATTATTTCATTTATGATCACATCTAAAATGAAATATACGTAATAGTGTGGTGCTCAATTGCTCATTTTGAATACCACAATTTTAAAAAAAGAGATGTATGATAATGATCTCAAAAATTACTATGTCAAACAATGATAATGAGCCAAATAATAATCTAACTAACTAGATACCAGATAATGTGGCACGCATAACTTAAACCGTAAAAATTTATGGTCAAAAATCTGTGCACTATTGTACACTTGTGCTTGTGTACCATACACACACACCATGGTCCAGTCTCGGTCAACTTCATGGCTGGGTAGTATATGGGATGGAAAAATATAATAGATGAATAATTAAGAACATTTGTTTCCTCTTTTAGATCTTGGAGGTGAGCCATGCAATGATGCAAACGTCCCAAAGCTTCACCATGGACGTCACCCTGGTCAGTTCATGACGACCACGCAATAAGTTAAAATTAAAAAAAGTCCAAGTAGAATGATTCTTTCTTTTGTTTCTTTGTTGTAGCATTGCTGTAATACTGATGCAAAGTTTAGAAGTGTTTCTTTCAATCTGTTGCGTCGTGGCTGTATTAGCAGCTTCTTTGTTGAAGGTATAGTTAACCTGAAAAATCTTCTAGAGAATAAACAAGTTTATTTTTTTATTTCCTTGTTTAAATGTTGTGCTGATCACTGCTCACCAAATTAATAGATTGGACCTTTAACTTAAATCTTTTTTTTCATTTTTGTATTAGTTATCTATCTTGACGTAAATTACTAAACTTGGTGGGAGGAGTTATACCTGCCAAGCTTTCAATGAAGTGTTCTGCGGAATGTTGAAATTTCAAGTAATATATATAGACACACACGTGTGTTCATATTTAATTTGCCAACTCATGTGTCATATAGATGTGACAGGGCCAAATAGGGTTATTGGGATCGTATATTCCCGCTCAACTCCTAAAGATCCAATTTTACTTCATCTATAAATCTAAATTTATTAAGGTGTGAATTTTACAGATACCATTAGTAGTGACACAACCCACTCGTGGTCGGTGGCGTCTACTCCACCACCCACTAAACCATAAATAAGGTATTGATAAGTTCTAAAAAGACTAAATTCAAGAACAAGATTTTTATCAATTAATTCTGAGAAAATATACATACAACATTGAAAAACCAGTATAAATCCTTACCAAAAGTTAAACATTGTTTGTCTCAGTTAGAATTCATTCTTAAGATTGAGTCCAATACAAAAATATTTTATAATGTGCTTCAACAGAATATTCTCCAGCATATTCTGTGCTATGTGTGCGAAGCACCTCTCTACTCTAATGCAAAAACACTTCGCGAGACGCCTTCTCAAACACTCTAATGCAAAGGTGTTTCGGTATGCACTTCATGTGGAGCCTGTGACTATAATATTTATTAAAGATTAAAAAATCGCTAAAATGAAATTCGGATAATTTGAACACAACAAAATAAAAGATAGAAACACATGTTTCCACGAACGGGTAGGAATTGACCATGCTGAAATTGGAGTCTCTGAAGGCTCGGAACATCAAAACCTAACACATAACACTCAATTGTAAAATCTCTGAAACCTGAGCACCCATTTGCAAAATAGTCAAGACTCATAAATTTAAACCCTAACTTGAAAAAGATTTTTTTTGTGATTTTCAAAACTCCGAGAGTCATTTTGCAATTATGTCATTTCTCCTCAAAACCTAACCACCAGCCTCTGTTGCAATTTCTTCTTCTTCCTCTCCCCCAAAACCCAAAGCACATCCGTCCATCACGCCGCCGGTTACTGCGTGCGCGCGTGTGCTGCCGCTGCTGCATGCACGCGTGCGCCGCAGCATCTTCGCTGGAGCTGTGCACACACACCGCCACCACGCACGATCGAAAGGTGAGGCCTACAAAACGTGTGCTCGGACGTCGCGACCAGTCCAACACAGCCGCTTCGACCACCCAAGTGTCGGTGGGCCCACTTGTCGAAGCTTCGATCACGCAGTCTCGTGAGATATCGTCTTCCTCCTTACGCAGATTGTTTAATATTTTTTTTTTCCCATAGACCTCAACTGTCAGAGCTTCCCGGCGTCCACGTTAGATTCCGCCTAGTTGCTTTCGAAATTATTTAGGAACGTTTATATAGTCCATCTGAATCATATGGAAGAAGACTTCGTTGACAGGCCCGAATGCCCCAGTGGCATGTCATCTCTCTAATCGCCAGTCATGTCGTCTTGGAGACAGTGGACGTGAATCATTTATGTTTATGCCAAACTCCACCAGCTCCTAGAGTGTGAAGTCCTATAGTGTGTACAAAGTGATAAATTTCATGCAATTCTTATCATTTATTTCAAATTCAATATATAGAATTTAATGTATCCATAGAGACTATTTTTTAATTGAAAAACTTTTCAACCTTTATTGACCATCGGATTTAAAACGAATAATTCGGATCAAAACCCGTCAAGTGTATTTATTTATTTTGCGCGTGACCCCTCTTAAAAAACCGTACCCAATTAATAGACGTTTCCTTCTCTCCACTGGATTCCTTAAAATTTCTTAGTTTGTGAAAATGACCTGTTGAGTCTTCGCCGCATGTATGAATATTGATGAAATCACTCTCAACGAAGGCTTGAAAGTATCTAATATATCTCTTTTTTATTGTTCTTGTGTACCTCTCATCAAAACTCCATACAAATATTAATGAAAACTTCTATAAAAATTTGAGATTTTAGATATAAAATACAACTATCATTTCACAAAATTTCAAATCCAAATTCAATCTACAAAAGGAGAAACAAAAAAGACAAATTCAGCTGAAAAACAAATCTGAAATAAAAAGAAGAGAAAAAATAAAAATTACTATTCATTGAAATTTGCTTTTTTCTCTTAATATACAAATTCTCTTATTTTTGTAGAATTTTTTAAGATTATTTACATGATCTTTTGAGGTATAATGTACAAAAACATCGAAAGAATGAGATGCATTGGATACTTACTCTCTCTCTATATAAACTAAATTAGTTTCTACCCACCTCATCCACAGTTGGATGGATCTATCTTCCAACTTAATTCAGTAGCCATCTCAGCCACCTCCCTTTTGTGCCCGTCTCTAAAAAATTGCTAAATTTTGTATGTCTAATTGCTATTGTTTGAACATATAATTGACAAATATGAACACAATTATAAACCAATCTAGTATTTTAAATATTTCATTAGTATCTTTTTCCCTCCATAATTATATTATCTTGTATATAAAGTTATTATTTTGTAATAAAATTACTATACTCTCTTTTTGGTATTGTTAAACTCATTAATAGAGTATATCAATATTTGTTGTTCTTTTTTATAAAGTTGCTATAATTTCTCATACAATTGCTACATCCCATTTATGTAGTGTATTAGGTACCTTTATCTGTAAAAAAATTGCTACAAAAATATTTATTATAACTAAACAATCTAGTTATTGCTTGTTATATATTGAAAACAAAGTTACTATAGAATTTGTGGGCCCCAAATCCGGGTCCTCAATTGACCTGAGTTAGAGACTCCATATTGACCCAACCGCCTCTTAAGCATCGCCCTCGAGTGTAGACGAACTATTATAGGTTTTTGTTTTTAATTTACAATCATGGTTCTTAAATATGGAATCAAACTAAATGTTACCGATTGCTTGTAGCGTTGCCACTTGTCATCTCCTCCTTCGCATGTTAATCGCATCATGTGGGATAGGTTTAGTGTACTATCTAAGTTAAGAGTCCACCGGCCTCATTCTTTCAGGCAAGCTGTGTCATAAGCTAGCAAGCGTGAGTACTTTACTACTCAACAAATCGAGATAATAAGAAATAGAATGACATACCTAACTGATCATTAACAAGGTTATAAAAAACATCTTCTAATTTCTCTTTTCAACACCAAATGATCCAGGAGGATCATCAAGTCCTGATCGCATACGGCTTCACGACTTAACCGTGTTCGGAATGATTTTGCGACCATGGATTAGTTCGCGACCAGAAAAAGGAATTTGTTCCCTGTTCGGAATATTAATCCGATCCGTATATATATAACTAAGCTTATCTGTTTAGGATTAGTTAGCTAGTTAGTTATATGAGTCTGATACGTACTCATACGATTGGACTATAAATACCTTGTAATAGGTCTAGTTTAGATCACCGAATATTATTACAGCCTTGGATCATATATCCAGCTTATAGTTCCTTCGACGTAGGCGAGTGCGATCTAACGTCCGACGTGTAAAGCTCTCTTTGAAATAAAGAGTTGTGCAATTACTTTGAGCTGTGTTTTTCGATCAACCTTTGGGTTTCGGTATTTCCGAGTAAGATCCCGTTATTCCGCATATTAGAATCTGGGCGAGCCTAGTGCGAAAACCAAGACTAGGTCTCAAACGGATCAAGTTGATATCAGAGAAACTTTCCTATTCTGTGGATGGTGAAGACTCGCCAGGGTTACAAAACTTCGGCTGAAACTCCAGGCGATCAATTGACGGTTCCTATAGCCGCGACTTCGACTATACGACGAAATTTCGACGACAAGCAATGGTCATCGGCATCTCACTATCCGATCCTCAGGTATTTCGGAAATACACATCTAGACTTCAGAAATCGATCAATACTGAGCTAAGTCTGTTCGGCGTCCAAGACATCGCGACCGCAGGCACAACTGCTATGCCGATCGAGAAGAACAAATCCCGCAGCGACAAAAGCACGAAGGAAAGTGCGACCTCAACAAAGAAAAAGCCGAGTCCGAAGATGTAACACCCCTGTTTTTGCCAAACCCTAAAATAGCCAAAATCCACATCTGGACCCCAAACCCTAATATGCTTCAGCCATTCCCTTCTAAATGTTGTTCAGAACATTTTTCCCTTCGGGACCATCTCCAAAATCCCACCCTAAAGCTGAGTTTCAGCCCTCGCCATTTTAAAACCCTAATTACCCTAATTACCCTAAACTGTTTTCCCCAATTTTGTCGAAACTCTTCAGATCTTGCCTGATCTTACCAAACTTTGGCCAGACAAGTTCTAAAAATCTTTTGCAACTTAGCTGCGAAATTAGATTTCAGATCGGACCCTCAGATCTCCAGATTTGCAAACAGGTCCATTTCCTATTCAAACTTTCCTCACAGAACAGCCCCTGGAGCAAGTTTCAGAAATAGCAAATCAGCCCAAACTTCTTTTTAGGCCCTTTCGACCAGCGCCTGGTCGTTGCCACGACCAGTGCACGAGCCACCGTTGCCGCGCCGTGTTCTCGCCGCGTTTGCTCGCCGCCGGCCACCGTTTCTTGTCGCCTGCATTGTGAACAACTGAGCCACCTCCCGCGCACGTGCCAGCACAGTTGCATCGCCTCGCCCAGCGGATAAACGACCGCGCTCCCGTAGCGTTTCGCGCGCGCGCTCCCGTTGCCGTGGCAGTTGCATGCGTGTACGTGTCATTGCCGGAGCCTTGCTGTTGCCTCCGCATCTGCGCCGTTCCAGGTGAAGTCCCAATGCAACTGGCAAAGCTGCAGCACCGCCTGAAGCGCGATCACGTCGCCGTCGCCGTCGTTGCGCCTGCGCCCGACAAGTTTCTCCCCGGCGCAAGCAACCATTGTCGCGCTCTCCCTCGCAAGCTCCGTCCCCGTGCCTATTTAAACCCCCTCAGTGCTGTGAAGAAGCACAACTTCAAGACTTAGCCAAATTCCCAGTTAATTTCTCACCGCCGTCGAGTTTGCTTTCTTCTCCGGCGAGCAACCTCTGGAGCTCACGGTGCCAGCCTAATCCACTGCACCATTCTTCAAACCAAAGCCACCAGTGAGTTCCCCTCTTCCCCCTGTTCGTGTCATAGCACCCAATTGCACCCCAGCGAACCTTAACGCCGGTGATCACCGGAAAAGCTCAAAACCCCTGTTCCTGCAATGCTACCTGATTTAGTCCAAATTAGCCTTAGTACCAGTAGAAGAAATTGATCAGCATACTCTTTTTAGCAAGCCTACCAATCTGGTTTTCAAAATCGAGCTAAGATCATAGCTCTCCCCAAGTTGCGCGCCACCAGTGAACTGGCTCTCGTCGCCAGGCCACGCCGGCGATCATCCGGTCAAATTGACCCCTCCAGTAGCTTCGTTGCACCTTAGAGATCATTCCCAAGCTTGGAATTGAGCTCATTCGCCCTGAATCGAAAACCCCCTTTGTCCAGTGTCGTCTTCTCCAGCGCCGGTCGCCGGAATTATTTCCCGGCCGATCTAGCGCCTGAAACCTTGTCCCTTAGATAGATTCCAGTACCCTGAGCAATATTGTCCACTAGCTCGACACCTGGATCTGCCTAGATTGTGAGTTATGCCTATGCCAAGATCACTGTCCAGTAGCTCAGTTCATGTCCAGGCCACCGTAGTTCATCGCCGGATTTGGCCACCCTCCGGCCATTTCCAGCCCTTGTGCCTGTTGAGTATTTTGTTCCTGTTAGTAATGCCTACCTCCCAGACAAAGTGTTGCATCAATTGGAGCCCTGGATCAAAAGTTAAGCCATGCCCTATTTTCTGGCCATGTCCAGCACTATGTCAGTGCATGTCAGCCACTGGCATTAGCCTTGTTTAACCCCTTCTGGTTGAGCAATTGAAATCCCACCTTGTCCTTTAGATTCCTGGAGTTGTGTTCTACAACTTTCTCTACTATCACTTCCCCAGAAAACCATCCTAAGATCAGTTTGAAGTTATGCCAAAGCCATGAACTGAATGTCGACCCTTCGACGTTCAATCCTTTTTAGCCGTTTCTTCAACCAGAGCCCTTGTGACCTTGCCCTAACCTTTTCCCCTGCATGCATGACTTATTTACTTAATACTTTCTATAGAAACTATTTTCAGTATGCTTATGTGGTATGTGTTTGTGTGTTGGTTGATTGCCGCAGAGCCAGAAGCTGAAGGAGCGGAAGAAGTCTTTGAAGATCCGTCTGAGTATTTAGACCCAACATCGCAAGGCAAGCCTCATTCCTTTGATCATGTCTCACCCAATATTTTCATATGAAGTATATTCACTGTTTCTTACTATGCATGCTTATTTGAAGTACAAGTATGTTTGAATGACATGAATAGATATTACCTAATGGATTATGAAACCCCTTTTGTTATTGAACCTGTATGTATATGCTTTTGTCACCCTAGGATTCATATACTGAATATTCACATTAAACTTGAAATGGTCAAATGCATGAGAAGTTATGATTAAAACCGTTTTGTCAAGAAAACTGATAAAAGGAATCAGTAGTGAGGATTGGTTTGTATGGAGAGGGTGCGGTGCGCACCAGGGAATGTGAATGTTCCTCACTATTGATTCATAAGGACGAGAACCTTGTGCTGTGTCTCTATACGAATTGTAAACGTACCAACCACTTGCCTGGTATGGGACAGGCACAACTTAGTAGCTTTTTGGTATTAGCAGTTCCCTGCATGGTTTGACGATCTGGTTTCTCGCGTGGAAACTGGAAGGCCAAGGTTCGGCCATGAGTGATGTGAGCCAGAAAAATGATGAGAGAAAAAGGTGTAAATGAAGGAAGGCGCCCTAGACCTGATTAAGCCGCGAGCGGCTGTAATCTTAAATGGTCGTATGTCTCGCGTGGACATAGACCAAGGCTATGTGTCCTGCGGGAACATAGACCAGAGAGGCTAGGAAGTAAGGCAGTGGGGAAGACCCACAACGGTACTTGAGACTTAACTGTCTATTTACCGGGCAGGGATACTGTTAATACTGGATTGTAAAGCGTTGTGTGATCTCGGCCTTGTCACATGTGTATAAGTCACATGAAGCTGATCCGACTTGAAAGCCGAGTGAACCAGTGGATTTAAAAAGAGGTACACCTTTGCAAAGTGTAAAAGAAGTATCAGATACTCTGTACTCCCAGGTTCAGGAGTCTTTTCGTAGTGGATGTTATCCATGGGTTATAGCACAAGTAATGTTTTGGAATATTTTCATAATGCGGTTAACAAAGTAGTGACTCATGGGAGACCACTACATCTAATGTTTTATTGAAAACCTGTTTAATGTTTAAAGCACCATTTTCATGACAAAAGTACTGTTTTACTGAACAAATGACTTGGAAATCTACATATCTTTATCCTTATGAAACTAAAACCCCAGAATCATATGTTTCACCCTCATGTTAGTACAATTACAATAATCCCCGGAATGAGTATTGCTGAGCACCAAGTGCTCACCCTTGCAATTTACATCCAACTGTAGAAGAGGGATTCGAGGATCCCGATTCCTTCAGTTATGAGTTCCCGGCAGAAGATGGAAGTGCCCCGGACGAGCCCACGTTCTAGAAGGATTGCGCACCAAGTCAAGTCAGATGTGGGAGGAGCCACTCCAACCCCGCTGCGGATGGAAATCAAGCTGTTTGTCGTTGCTTTGTGCTTTATGCTGTGTGTTCGGTACTTGGATACCGATTCTGGTTCTGATAAACTTGTTATTTTCTTAGCAACTCTACTTAGCGCCATTTTCGGTGCTTTGGCTATGTAATATTGGCCATGTTGGCCTGCTACTTGTTTAATGTTATTACTATGCTTGTGTGGTTTGGAGCTCATGTGACATCCTGCTGTGTGTAACCTACCTGGGCGGTTATCAAGGTGATCCTCAAATGGGGGTCTCACAGAAGAACGCTTCAAAATCGGGCACGGGTGCCTTTTGCGAACATTGTCAAGTCGCGGGACACACCAAAGACAAATGCTACAAGCTTCATCCTAAACTTCGACCAAAGAAAAACGGACTAGGGAAAAGAACAACCACGGCTACTGCGACTTCACCCAACGAAGAAGTTGTCCGAGTGAATTCGGTTAATGAGGCGGATACGACCTTGTCTCTGATAGCAATGCCGAAGGAGAAGGGTTCGGATCCACCGAACGACCATTACTCAACAGAGGACTTGTTCACCATCAACATTCAGGTGAAGCACGAAGTGGTCACAGCGATATTCAATCCCGGAAGTTAGAAGAATCTGGTCTCCGCTGGACTGGTTCGGCAACTTGGTCTAAAGACAACCACACACCCGCGACCATATCCACTGGGTTGGTTTACATCCGACATGAACCAACAGATTACGAGTCAGTGTGTGTTGAAGTTTGAGATCTTTGCACGATATATCGATGAGGTGCAATGCGATGTTGTCCCTATCGATATCTGTCAGGTGATCTTTGGGAGTCCATAGCTGTATGATTGAGACGCTCACTTCCATCGGTGAGCGCAAGAGTACGACCTCACCAAAGATGGAGTTAAGTTCGTGATCAGTAGAGACATCCACGTCAACACTTCGAACTTGATTACCGCAAATCAAGCCAAACGAATTGTTAATGAATGTCACAAGTATGTGCTTGTCATGATTCGACCCATTGGTCAAGGTGAGGGTACTCGACCAGCATTGTCGTTGGCGTGCCGAGAGGGTTTTGGTCGTTTGTCGGGACTGCTGGAGAAATACAGTGATCTGTTCGAGACTACCCAGGGTCGTCCCCCAAAA
Source organism: Pharus latifolius (assembly GCA_019359835.1). Taxonomy (NCBI): domain Eukaryota; kingdom Viridiplantae; phylum Streptophyta; class Magnoliopsida; order Poales; family Poaceae; genus Pharus; species Pharus latifolius. The sequence goes on from CM033322.1 coordinate 10,531,054, forward strand.
CGTCCAGTCGAGCACGAAATTCAGCTTGTGTCCGATGCGACACTGCCCAATCTGAGTATGTATCGCAACTCAGTATTGGAGAATGAAGAGATCAAGAGAAAACTTGGTGAGTTGCTAAACAATGGTATCATTCAACCAAGTAGTTCACCTTGTGGATCTCCTGTAGTGTTAGTGCCAAATTAAGAGAGATGAGACTTGGCGTATGTGCATCGACTACCGAGCACTGAACAAGATCACCATCAAGAACCGGTACCCCCTTCCTCATATTGACGACCTACTAGACCAATTGAAGCATGCCGTTGTCTTCTCCAAGTTGGATCTTAAGTCAAGATATCATCAAGTCAGCATTCGAGAGGAGGATACGTGGAAAACCGCGTTCAAAACACGACAAGGTCTGTTCGAATGGCTGGTCATGCCGTTTGGTCTCTGCAACGCCCCGGCAAATTTCATGCGTCTTATGAATGACGTATTGAGACAGTTCATCGACGACTTTGTGATTGTTTACCTCGACAACATACTAGTCTATAGTCGTTCGTGGGATGAGCACCTCATTCATGTCGAAAAGGTGTTCGAACAGCTTCGGCAACATCAACTTCGCCTCAACCGTAAGAAGTGCGAGTTCGGCCAACAAACTCTACTTTACCCCAGATTCATGGTCGGCAACAGTACGTTGCAAATCGACCTGGATAAGGTAAAAGTGATTCGCAAATGGCCGTGACCGCGAACAGTTACGGGCGTGTGTAGTTTTGTGGGAGCATGCCAATACCTTCGGAAGTTCATCCGACACTTCTCGATTATTGCTTCTCCATTGCATGCATTAACCAGGATCGATCAAAAGTTCGAGTGGACAGGGAAACATGAGGACATGTTTCTCTTGTTGAAAAGGAAGATCAGCGAGGCGCCTGTGTTAGCTTTGCCGAATCTCCAGAAACCGTTCGAGCTAGAAACCGATGCCTCAGGTTATGCGATGGGCACAGTGCCATGCAAGAAGGTCGACTAGTGGCATATCACTCCGAGTTATTCCAGGGAACTCAGAAGAACTAGCCAACTTATGACAAAGAGTTGTGTGCACTGCATTAGGCCGTGAAACATTGGCGGTATTATCTCTTGGGTAAAGAGACTGTTGTCCACACCAACCATCAACCGCTGCAATATTTGCAAACTCAGTCCAAACTACAGCAAGCTCGACACATGAAGTGGATGTCGTATCTGCAGCAGTTTAATCTGATGATTAAGTACAAGAAGGGCGTACACAACAAATTGGAGGACATGTTGTCGCGACCACCAGTTACGACCCTCTGTTTTTCAGCATTCATGCAGATCGACCCCTCATGTCATGATGAATATGCCACTATGTACAGTGAAGACTTTGATTTTCAAACAGCACTGACTGAGCTCGAAACAGGGAAACCTACAGAGTTCGTTCGGCGAGAAAGACTCTTGTACAAAGGCAGATTACTTTGCATACCTCGTGGAGCACCTCGAATTCAATGGATGCGGGAAGCGCACACATCGAAGGTAGCTGGTCACTTTGGGGTTAAAAAGACGTTGCAAAATCTTCACCGACATGTGTTCTGGCCGCGTATGCAGCAAGATGTGGCTAGTTTTGTTTGAGGTTGTGGTCTCTGCAGCATCTCGAAACCGGCAAACCGGAAATTAGGTTTGTACACTCCTTTGCCAGTTCCATCGCGACCATGGGAGAGCATATCCATGGATTTCTTGGGAGGATTGCCTAAGACCCGACGTGGCAACGACTATCTATTTGTGGTCGTTGATCGGTTCTCCAAAATGATTATTCTTATACCTTGTCGAAAGACTATCACGGGAGAAGAAGCAGCTCGGGTATTCTTTCAAAATGTTTGGACACACTTCGGACTGCTGACTTCTATTGTGTCTGATCGCGATACCCGGTTCCTTACTCACTTTTGGCGATCGCTCTGGACGATGATGGACACCAAGCTAAAGAGGAGTACTGTCTTTCGTCCGCAAACTGATGGTCAAACTGAGGTGGTAAATCACACAGTCGTTCATCTTTTAAGAGAATATAACTTGAAGCACCCGAAGACCTGGGATGAAAGCATACCGTACCTGCAGTTTGCTTTTAATCGAGCAGTGCATGGTTCGACTGGAAAGTCGCCGTTTGAGGTCTGTTTAGGATTTCTACCACAGAGTCCATTCGACATGGAGTTTGTGATCCCTACCTCAGCACAGAATAGCAAGGAAGCTTCTGATCAAGATCGAGCACAAAAATTCCTGGAAGGTATTCAACGACTCCATCGAGAAGTTGAACAGAACTTGCTGAAAGCTCAACTCAAGTACAAGGCGCGACATGATCGACACCGAGTTGATGCGCAATTTCAAGAAGGTGATATGGTATGGTTACATCTGAGTAAAGAGAGACTTGAAGGTGAAGGTAAGAAACTCAAACTCATTCATTATGGTCCTTTTCGGATTTTGCGGAAAGTGGGTAATAATGCTTGTCAGCTCAAGTTACCTCCATACATGGATATTTACTCGGTTTCCAATATTGAGCACCTCAAACTCTTCGAGCCTTCAATGCTGGATGATGAGCCAGATACCATAGTACCATCTGTTGAAGACTTAGTCTATCAACTAGATGCACCTCTACGTGAAGATGTGATTTTGGAGAAGAAGGTGACTACCACCCGCAGTGGCATAAAGGAGACTTTTTGAATCCGTCGGAAAGATCAACAAGCACGTGTGGCAAAGTGGTACACCAGAGAACATGGACAAGCCCAATTTCCACATCTCCAGTTTGATCAAGAGGTCACAACAGGGGTTGGCTCCTTCTCAACAAGGGAGTCATGATCCGAGAGGAACTTCAAATCCTGATCGCATACGGCTTCGCGACCAAGTCTTGATCGCATACGGCTTCACGACTTAACCGTGTTCGGAATGGTTTTGCGACCAGGAAAAGGAATTTGTTCCCTGTTCGGAATTGTAATCTGATCCGTATATATATAACTAAGTTTATCCGTTTAGGATTAGTTAGCTAGTTAGTTATATGAGTCTGATACATACTCATACGATTGGACTATAAATACCTTGTAATATGTCTAGTTTAGATCATCAAATATTATTACAGTCTTGGATCATATATCCAGCTTATAGTTCCTTCAACGTAGGCGAGTGCGACCTAACATTCGACGTGTAAAGCTCTCTTTGAAATAAAGAGTTGTGCAATTACTTTGAGCTGTATTTTTTGATCAATCTTTGGGTTTCGATATTTCCGAGTAAGATCTCGTTATTCCGCATATTAGATTCTGAGTGAGCCTAGTGCGAAAATCAAGACTAGGTCTCAAACGGATCACCAAACCATCATTTTTAATGAAATCTACTGCAACTACTAATATAGATAACCACTATCATCGTCTGTCCCGTCCTAGAAGCCGAAGTGATTATTTACATCTTTTTAACTCTATAGAGGTATACATCTTTACCCACAGAAACCCTTAATTGACTTGGTAGCTAGCTATACTACACGTTTTTAAGTGCATGACTTGGTTAAGAGAATAAAACTTTTCACCTTACTTTACACTTAACTTTCACTCAGCATAGGGGTTTATCGTGCCGTTGTAGCTGGTTTTGCTACTCCACTCTTGTACACTCGCTGGCCACTCTCAGCTCACTTTTTCATTAACATTGTCTGTAGTGTTTCACATCTTGGCTCAAAATTACTAAGATAGTACACTTCTAACTCACCATATGCAATGCACCCATTGTGGAGGTAAGTTTCCAGACAGGGTAATCGGCTCCGCTTGTCTCATACCAAGTTGTGGTAGCACATAAAGATGATACAAGAAATCATTAGTTAGTTGGTGATGACTTAAATATTACTCCCTATGTAGGGGAGCTCTGTCATGCCCAAACAACACAATACATTCATAAGCTCCTCCGTCATGCCCAAACAACACAATATATTCCTGAGCTCCTCTACTTCTCCAAACAAACAAAATGTAGCTTGCTCCATCAACTGACAATTCCGCAGATCGCACCTTTCTTTTCATTTCCATCAATTATTCGATTTAAATTTAGAAAATAGGTTTCTTGGTTGTAATATCAACCGTATAATAACTTTCACATACAATATGTAAATATTATGCACACAATTGTCACAACATGATCAATGAAGATCGACTTAGCTAGTTCAAAGGACAATATTCTCATTGTAGACTAGCCAATTCCGACGAGCGTGAAGACCTTGAACTATTATCCTTGTTGTGTTAGACCATGCCGAGGGCCAAAAGCTTCATCTTATAAGTGTGGTAGTCCAATGGTTCCTCGCGTCTAGTACCTTGAAGAAACCCATCGATTGGTTACCACCACTAAGAATTGATCAACTCGTAATATTAACTACTAGATATTTAAACACGTGCCTATTTGTAGAAATATGCAACTAATTTATTTTTTAAGAAAATAATCCAAACAATCTACATAAAATATTATAAAGCATTAATGTACATTTATTCACAAAATTGGATGATTACTAACACCTGAGTTCAAATGAACACCCTTTGACAAGTCAGATACCTATTTTAGGAACATACACTAAATTAAAAATAATTCTAGAAAATGACAATTCAATGACATTGTAAGGATGATGAATTACTAATCCCCATATTCCTGACTTGTGCATGCAAAGATGTTTGGGACCTTGGGTTCACCTAGACATGAGCAAATACAAATATTTCTTTAGTCAATTCAAGCAATACAAATGAAATTAATAACAAGATCAAACTCGCCCACAACAATACTTTATTTCTTCTAGTGTATACATAAGCATATCAATTTTACCATACACCACTAAATTAAATGGACTCAAGATTAGAATGATAATCAACCGTTTTCTCTTGTCATTACCCTTGTAAAAATCAAGTTACCATTCTCACCAATTTTGCCCACACAATACTCAGGTGCTGCCCTCAAAATTGAAATCAAAGTTTCTTCCCAAATCAAAACCAAATCAACCATCAAATTACAAATCCAAACTCTAGGGTTATATATCTAACATCCTAGTGCAAGAACCTAGCAAAAACTAACCCAAATCAAAGCCGAATCAAGCCAAACTTAAGGATTTTGGGTGTATTCCAAAAATTACAAAATCTAGGGTTTAACTCTTTACCTTAAGAGAAATGGTGAGGGGGAGAGGAGAGGCTCCTAGGGTGATCTCCTGGATACCCCTTGTTACCATCCTCATTCTTGTCAAGGGAAAGCGAGGGGGAGTGAGGAAGAGAGATGGTAATGTGTTTCTTTTTATATATGTGAAAGGAAGCAGGAAGTGGGATGTGTGTTTATAGACTTGGTGTGCTGTACAAGTTGGATTTTTCATCAAAGTTGTCATTCCTATCCATTTGTGTCTTGTGGTTGTGGCAATAGAGTACAAATTGGTTTTATTTTGTGAGCACAAAGCCTTATCCATTGCATCTTTGCAAAATTTCTAGATTTCTAAGGGGTTTTGTGCAGAAGTGTGGACCGAAATAAAATTAGTAAATTTTCTATTTGGAAATAACAATGTCATGGAATCAAGTTCTATCCTCAAAAGGAATAATTCAGATGTCTGCACATGTAGATGACTTAAACTTATAATCTATAGACATTAGGATTTAAACTCTGGCTTCTATAGGAACATCTAGATGCCTTAGATTAAAATTAGTTGATGATTAGATATACTCTTAAATATACTAATTAAATGCACAAATATGTCTGACCTTACTTTTATTTGCAATAAGTGTTTGAAAATATCTTATTCTCGAAGATATTTTATCATTGTGAACAATTGTGGGTAAGATCAAGAATATTAATTAATTGTCAAATATAAATAAGATCAAGACTATTAAAATAATTCTCAAATAAGGATAGGATCAAGATAAATTAATTCTTAGATATGGATAGGATCAAGACTATAAAATTTATTTCTCTTTCTAAACTCCTAAGAAATGTATAACATAACAAAATATCTTTGCTTTGTTATTAAGTAATTTCTTAGTACCAAAAGAAACACTACCAATAACTTGTTTTGAGTAAACAAATTTTTTTCACACATATAGTAAAGTTTAACTAAGCTAAATACATTATAAATTTTGTATCAAATATTTGATTGGAGTCCAAATCCACATTGACACTGCTTCCAGCAGCAGCAATTTCACCTAGACTTCCAACCCTAGGGTTCTAAGTTCATGCGCCTTGACCTTGAGGCGCTTCACCTCAGTTGCTGCCCAGATTCCTGCACACGGCACATGTACCGTAGCTCCAACACAAGCTTTGTCGCATGCTTGCACACCTGTTGTGCGCATCTACTGCACAGGCATCCACGCGCCTTGTGCTTGGCTTTACCGCTACCATAACACACATGCACGTATGCCAGCCGCGGCCCACGGCCATTACCGTGCCGAAGCCTGACAAGGCCTTGCCAGCAACTACCATGGCTCGTGTAGTGCTCCAGCCATGTGCCTTACACCAGTAGTTTTCCCTAAGCACCACTACTACTACTTTGCTCTACAGATGCATGTGTGTATATCTGTATGTGTATGTATGTTTGGGTGTATGTGTCTGTGTCTGTGTCTGTGCACATTTGTGTGCTTGTGTGTATGTTTGTGTGCTTGCCCTAAACCAACAAGAAACTAGAGATGGTCTCACCTGTGCTGTTGCTGTTGCTGTCGCTAGAAAACAGCAGCCATGGGGTGTATGTGTGTGTGTTGTGTAGGTGCTGAGGAGGAAGACAACAAAAAGTGAGATTATGTATGTGAAAGGTTTGTGTATTTATGTGTGTGTGGTGCTCTATATGCATGCATGGCTTTAGGTTGGTTAGGGGAATATGATGTAGTTCTGGCCAAGCATGGCACAATTGCCCCAAATTGTAGGGACTTAATTAGAATTTTGGGATTTTTGAGGGAGTGCATGAAAAATATAAATATAACTAGTTTTGGCCACCTTTTGAAATTTGGTTTTTTGTAGGGGCTTTTGTGCAGATTGCCAATGTAGTAGGTACTATGGCTGTTCGGAATAGGAACTTTAGAGTTTTTCCTAGTCGTTTTATGCAAAATTGCAATATTAGTGGACTCAATGCCCTTTTGTACATTCTAGCTTCTATAGAGACTTTCATGCAATAGTACAATGCATTAGGTGTTAAGGTCGTTTGAATAAAATTTAGGACTTGTCCTTAGGGTCGGTATATGCAAAAATGCTAATACAATTTGGTTTTGGGCTCTTTTTTGGAAATTTGGTTTATTTGGCATTTTGTGCAAAAGTAACACTAGGGATAAGACAATTTGTGGTGCTACATCCTTTCTATTTTTAGGTTTCTTGCTTAATTATTCTACCTAGGCAACCGAAAAGTTTAGAAACACTCGATTTCGGCCTTGGCTATCCAATCAATCCCCAAATAGTTAATGAAATAGTCTCTCGCTGATACCTAACGGATCTCTAGTTCTTTTCAAAATTAATTTGTCTTATTTAAATCTATATTGCTAATATTATTAATATTACCAACAATATTGTTATTAATATCATTGGTATTCCTATTAATACTATCATCCTTAATTAAATTAATTTTGAAATATTTGTTCCTAGGACATTCGTTACACGATTATGTTACCAGCAATAGGTTAAAGCACTACAGTCAGCAATGCAACCCGACTAGCATCATAGTCATTCCTAACTCGAACGCTTCTACCTACCTTGTGAGTAAAAAAAACTCGGGTTTTCACAAAATCCCTTTGTTATTTTCGAAAGAGATTATCTGACATATAAATAATATAATTGCTACACCTTGAAAAAAAGTGATACATATTCTAATTTACTATTCTCCAATGAATAATGTCTAACACAAATATAAAATCTCAGAAGAAATTTATACAAAAATAAGTTTATATCTAACACAAGATATACTATTATTATCTTACTTCACTTTAATGTACACCTCATTGATATTGGAAATAGAAAGATCAGTACATGGATGCTTCATCGTATGACACATCCTTTGTTGCTGCAAATCTGATGTACATTTACTATAAACATATAATTCTCACTCACTAAATATGTATTTTCTGCACATTATATAATCAATTATTATTAAGAGTTAAAATCTTCCAAGAACTTTAAACACATGAAACAAATCTATAAAAAAACTTTAGATTTAACATAAAATACATTATTATTGGGTTTCTCGATCCTTACTGGAAAAAGACTCCCAATATGCTTAACATAAGTAAAAACACATTATACTTGATAATTATCTTGTGACAACCAAAATTTCAAACTTGTTACAACTTAAGTGCATAGTTACTAGAAAGCATACAAAATGTAGCTACAGGTGGAGTCAAAATTCTAACAAAGATATAGAATCACATAAATCAAAAAATTTGCAAAAAATTTTAGATTCAACACAAGAACATCACTATTGGCTTCCTCCACACCTAATGAATTAAGCACGTTATATGTGCTTGATGTGAAGAAATAAAAGAATAAGACACATAGTAGCATCAGCAAGAAAGGAGGAAGAGTCATCTGACAATATGAAAAAAACGGCAGGTTGTGATGGTGTTGGATTAGTAGATGAAGGTGCTGCCATAGAGGAGAAAGATGTGTTGCATTGGAGAAACGAGAGGAGACCAAAAGAAGGGAGAGAGAGTTCTGGTGGAGAAATATGTAGGTGGTTACTAAAACTAATAGAAAATATAGTAGGTGTTTACTAATGGAGAAGAGATGACAATGTTAATTTTTTTGAATAACAAGTGGGATGGGACACAAATCTTGAGGCATATGGATGATGGATATGGTGGGTATATACTAAGAGTTTAATATTTAGATATAAAGTAGTTATTATATATATATATATATCAACTAGTTTGTACACACATCCACCACTGTCCATCTATCTCTAGATTTAGGCCACTATCCCATTTCCTCTTTAAAAAAATTAACACTGTTTTCTCCTTATTAGTAACAAACTAATCACCTATTATCCTTATCTCTCCTGCTCACATCTCTTCCAGCATGCTCTCATGGTAGTTGCTCCATTCTCTCTCTGTCTCTCCTTCTCCTCCTCCAACACCGCAAATCATCTCTTTTTATTCCATTTGATGTTGTTTCTTTTTCCTTCCCACAAGCGTTGGTATGTTTTGCCATCACAGAGCAAACCAATGGTAATGTTTTCAAATCAAATCTGGAGTTTTTTGTAAAAGATTTCTTTTGTTCATTTTACAGATTTCGTGATAATTTTTTACTTTGTTTGTAGCAAGCACTGGTGTACTACATAACAAGAATGTATTTGAATTGTAGCAAGTATGAAATTCCTGTTATTACAAGATTTCTTATTAGCCATTGTGTATTTTTTATGGGCATGCAAAAGGAGTTTTGATAGTAACAAGTAAATTAATGAAGGTGCTTCTGATACAAGATCAAGTTCTTTTAGAATATTTGATTCATTGACACTGGGTCATCAATGAAGTTCTGACATTATCTGTAGCAAATTGATACCAATTCATGGTAAATATACATTAGATTTGTAGCAATGAGGGATGTGACTCTTCGATGAATTTTTGTAATAAAATTCATCACAAAAAGTCCCATATGATCAAAATGGCCAAAATAAAAATATACTATTAAGAGTGCTGAAAACCTAGTCAAAAGCCCCACTGGTCGAATTTGAACAAAACTAGCCTGGTCGGATTCAACTCGAAACTGATATGGTTGAAATCAGACTCGGACTAGGTCTGGTCGAGTCAGATCCTGGTCGGATTTGAATCAGACTTCGGTCAGGTTGAATTGACTAGGTCTGGTCGAGTCAAGTCCTAGTCGGATTCGAATCAGACTTGGGTCTGGTCGAATTCGACCCGGATTGGGTTCGGTCGCACCGACATTCAGCCCGAGCTCGAACAGGATAAACATTAACATTATCTTTTAATTATTTAAATAACATTGTTTATCTCCTTTTCAAATTCAAATCCCTCAAATATCTTTGGTTGCTGGATAGTTGCAACCAACCCAGAGCCTCTATAAATAGAGGGGTACTCACCTTTTTGCAAGTGAACAAGGGCAGACTAGAAGACGACGTGAAGATCAGGCAACGAAGATAAGAAAAAGAGGGAGCCTCTGTTCGACCAGAAGCCCTTCTCCTTGTCCCTTCTAAAGATGATCATGGGTGAGTACTCACTACTACAGAAATGCAGTCCACGAACCCCTATCTTCTAACGGTTATATGCAATCTGAGAGAAAACCGTTAGTGTACGAGGACCGCAGTGGAGAAGAGGTTTTATACTAACGGTTATGGTCTGGGAAACCGTTAGTGAATAGCACATAACTTTTACTATCAATTATTAGTGTACGAACCGATAGAAGAGATAAAATTTTACTATTGGTTTGTTTATTTAACTGATAGTAAAATTATGTCATTTTTACTATCGGTTATTAGTGTACAAACCGATAGAAAAAATAACATTTTACTATCGATTTGTTTATTCAATCGATAGTAAAAGGACTTCATATATACTAATGGTTATGACAGTGGGGACCTTTAGAAGAGAGGAAAGCATGTAACTTTTACTATCGGTTATTAGTGTACGAACCAATAGAATAGATAAAATTTTACTATCGGTTTGTTTATTTAACCGATAGTAAAAGGACGTCATATATACTATCGGTTATTAGTGTACGAACCGATAGAAGAGATAAAATTTTACTATCGGTTTGTTTATTCAACCGATAGTAAAAGGACGTCATATATACTAATGGTTATGACAGTGAGGACCTTTAGAAGAAATGAAAGTTCACTAACGGTTGTGTTTTTGAATCGATAGTAAAATAGTACAAGACCTTGGGTTAAACCCGCAGGAGTTTTCCCTCTAGTCCAACCAAATACATTTCCAAATAAGTCTCTACTCTCACGACGAAAACCCTAGCCTCCCCGACGTCCCCTTTTTCGCTCACATTTGGGTTCTCTACCGCCGCCGACCACTGCATCATGCTTCGTAGGCCACGCCACGAACTGTAAGTGTTCTTGACCAACCCGATTAGAATTGTTCTTGCCGCTTGCATTTTATCTCTTTTCCTTTGCTAAATTGATTTTTGGAAAAGTTAATAATGTTTCAGTCGTTGTTCATTACTGATAATATGTATTGTTGGTCATTGAGATTTGTAATCGAGTTCGCATCTGTCGGCATCTTCATAGACCGAATGTGTTAATTATCACAAAACTGAGTATCAAGAACAATGGGCAAAATTTTGTTTATATCCATACTCTTGCCAAGACTGTTACTGAATATGCTTCTGTTGTAAGTTGTTTTGTTAGCCTCGTTGTTTTGGGTTGGCTGCATTCGTCCTCGGCCTCCGACCTCGACCAATCACATCTTCAACCACTCCAGTTGTGACGACCTCCTCTACCTCGACCTACGACCACCTCCACGACAACCATCGACTACATTTCCTCAACAACTGCTTCACAACCATGCCCATGGCTACAATAGATCCAGCAAACATGATCGGTAGAGTGGGTCAACTTTGAAATTAATTTTTTAATCTGGATTATTTACAAAAATAAAAAACCCTATTCTCTGTGATGTATTTGTGAATAATTAGATTCAATCTATCCAATGTGTGTATCTCTGTATTGTTGTATCTGTGAATGCACCTTTTTCATTTGTATAGCTGCTTATAACATATTCTAACGGTTTCTAACTCAGAACCGTTAGAAGAAGTTATGCTAATACTAACAGTTCATAATCTACAACCAATAGAAGAAAGTTTATAATACTAACGGTTGTGAGTACTGAACCGATAGAAGAAATTTAACAATATAACAGTTGTGAGTACTGAACCGATAGAAGAAATTTAACAATACTAACGGTTGTGAGCACTGAACCGATAGAAGAAAGTTTATAATACTAACGGTTTTGAGTACTGAACAGATAGAAGAAATGTACCAGTACTAACATTTGCGAGTAATGGACCGTGGGAATATAGGTATTGTACTAACGGTTTGTAACCGTTAGAGTTGTGCTAGGTTTCTTCTATCATGCCGATTACTAGCGGTAAGAGAACCGTTAGTATAGCCCATTTTGAACTGATAGTGTAAAGTAATTTTGTAGTAGTGACTAGTCATAAATGTAGCGTTTATCATGCATCATATCAACGGTGGAGGCATGTTCGTTGGTGTCTGTACAAGCCCTACTATGAAGATGAAGAGTAGTTTGAAGTAGTATTGAAGGTCTCAATCAATTGCACTAGGGAGCTCGAAGTCAACAAGTGCCCCGAGAGACCAAAATCAACATTCGATCAAGATCCATATTGCTATTTAGATCAGAAATCAGCATTCGATCAAGATCCATATTGTTATTTTGATCAGATTTCAGCATTCGATCGAGATCCATATTGCTGTTTCGATTAGAATTGAACATTTGATCAAGATCAATATTGCTGTTTCAATCAAAAATCGACTGCATTTGACCAGTTGTGCCCATTCGATCAGAAAGCTACATTTGACCAGTGCGCCAATTCTATCAGGACCAAAAGTGTGATTTTCGGTTGAAACCCTGAAGTTTTTTTTGGGCAAAGATCAAATCTACATCTTGATCGAAATCAAGTGTGATTTTTAGTCAAAACCCTAAAGTTCCTTTCAGGCAAAGATCAAATCTACACTTTGATCTAAATCAAGTGTAATTTTCAATCAAAACCCTCAAGTACTTTCGGGCAGAGACCAGATTTACATTTCAATCACAATCAGAAGGCTGCACTTGAGCAGAAGTCCACTTTCAGCCAATCATCTAAAGTCCAATTCGATCAAGACTAGATGCGCCATCTTGATCACTATCAGAAGTTGTATCTGCGATCGAAACATGAAAGCATTTTCCTGCAGAGACCAAATTACACTTCGATCACGATCATAAGTTGTACTTGCAGTCAAAAGCTTAAGTCACTTTCGGGCAAAGACCAAATTACACTTCGATCACGATCAGAAGTTGTGCTTGTGGTCGAAAGCTCAAGTCAATTTCGGACAGAGACCAGATTACACTTCGATCACGATCAGAAGTTGTACTTGCAGTCAAAAGCTCAAGTCACTTTCAGGCAATGACCTGATCTTTACTTCGATCACTATCAGAAGGCAGCATTTGATCAAGACCAGTTGCGCTAATTCGACCAAAGGCTTCTAAGTTCAAGATTTGACCAAGGAGAGACTATACAGAAGAATTTCAATTTGTCCTGAAGATCGATGGTAACTTTTAATCCAGAAGTCTGATCAACCCCAAACTTTTATGGAGAACAAAAGGTTCAATGTGAAGCTGTTCCTCCAAGTTTCACCTCAATCCAAAATCAAGAAGAGTTTCAGAAGACCAATGCAAACAAGATCTATCTCGCTGAATTCTAACTTGACATACTAGCATTGCATTGAAGATAGTTGTCAATCTGACGGACCGATTGATCTCAAATTTTGATGAGCAATCGAAGATCTGTCCAAAAGCTATTTTACTAAGTTTCAAACCAATCATAGGCCAGAAAGGCATTCATCCAGTCAGTCGAAGGGGAGCCAATGCTTTAATCATGTCTGAAGTTGTCAAGACAAGTCAAGCTATTTCTAAGCCATTGATGAATGTTCTGATATGCTACCTACCATGCAATGTGCATTTATTGAAGCTAAGAAAGTCAAGTTTTTATCACAATCATTTACACTTATACTTTCCATGTCGCTGGGTACTAATGAGGTGAAGGCGACATCCTGTCCGTGACTGACAAAGTTGGACACCATTCATGCCGAGTACTGATGAGGCGAAGGCATCCACTTGTTCATGACCGACGAGGCCGAACAACCCCCAGCTAGACATTGATGGATATTCCAATGTTCATCACATTTATTTGTAATAATACCATAGACTGACGAAGTTATAGATTTGCATGCTTGCATGCATGGGCATACGCATTGCATCTATTTATCAAGGGCAAAGTTGTTGCGAGGCTTGAAGACGACGACCATCAGCACAGCTTAATCAAAGGTGTTCTGCGGATTTGTTCAGTAGATGTAATTAACCATGAGCTTTTCAAAAACCCTGAGGAACCATGAACAGCGCAATCTCCTGAAGCCAAGATGTTTTTTCATAATGTGTAATGAGAATATATGAATCTCAAGGGGACTTGTAACTTGTAATTCATTTGAGAATTAATAATGTACATGTTTCTCTAATATTATATGTTTTTTATGTCTTTTATGTGTATACTTATGTATACTGGCACACTCACAATATGAAAAGGGACCAATTTCCTGGAAGAGAGATCTTTTCGGTGAAATAGTGACATACGACAAAACATTTGCACACCTATCGTTCTGTTTCTAACATGAACGATGTGCTTGTTAGAATGGAGTATGAAAATGATAATATATTTTGTGTTAGATATAGAATTTCTTTTTGGCATATTTTTGTTTGGGATTTGATGTTCATGTTAGACAATATTCTTTAGAGAATAGCAAATTAGACTATGTAGCACCCTTTTTCAAGCTGTAGCAACCGTGTTGTTTATATTGCAAATATGTAGCAATTGAATTATGTAGGTGTGGTACACGTTTTGTAATAATTCATCTACAAACGGAGGCTCCTATTACACTATATAAATGGTATGTAACAATTGTACGAGTCATTGTAGAAATTTTATAGAAAAAACTTCAACAATTGACATGCATAATTTGAGATGATTGTGATAACTCAACTAATAGTTTTACCAATACCACAAATAAAGTATAGCAACTTATGTCAAAATGGTAATTATATGAAAGACAACGTAATTACGAAAATAGCATTGAAATATCTAGAATATTAGAATAATTTATAACATTGTTCATATGTAGCAACTATATATCAAGTTGTAGTAAACACATGTTCAAAATACAGCAAATTTTCCAGAGGTAGGGCTCCAAGAGGGAGCTAGGCCAATATCAAGTTGGGGATGGTTGGTGAAAGTGAGATGACGTCAACACGTGTGCAATTGGATTTAACTGAGTTTTTAACGTTGTTTTGTTGGTGCTTGATTAATTGGTGGTTGTTTTTTGATTAAGTTAGGGATGGACCTATCTAACAGTGGATGGGGTGGGTACATACTATTAAGTTTATATCTAGGTATAGACTACTCCCACTATATATATATAAAGTCACTACTTTTATATTTCTAGTAGTATATACTCTCCTTATTTAAATTACACTATGGATAAGTTTTTCATGTATATAGATACTTCTTTTGTTTTGTATATATTTTTTTAGTTCTTTACTATATTAAATATGAAAAAATATATCTTACAACTTAGAAAAGTGTATACCATATTTCATTAAAAATATTATATATAATCAAAACCATATACAAATTATAAGCAAATATATATATATACTGTGGAAGTATATACACTTGCAGTATATATATAAAACACTACTTGTTTATTCCCTTGGGACCACCAGCGTGCTGCCAATTCACCGAATGTAGTCGTTAGTTTCTTTTTGGTTAAGAAAAGACGCTACAGGGACAAAGTACTGGCGTTTGCAAGCTTGTAATCCTATGACATGATTAGTTGATGGTTACAGAAATGATGTTTAAGGTCCGAGTACTGTTCTGTACTTGTATACTCCTTTGGATACACTGGACTAAAAAAAAATATATCTGGTTTGTCAAATCATTTTAGATATAAATTTTTTAAAATTAACTACACCATAATAATCAAATTTGGAATTATTAATTTACCTGTATTAATTGTTCTCTTTCCCCCCTAATCTGACATACTTTTATTCTCCTCCTGATCATGTGTGCTTGGAATGATTAACAGGCATGCCTCTATTCTATTACTACACTAAAAGAATTTAACGGACACGGATTTAATTACATTTATTAAGTGTAATATGGGAGTTGTTGTGCAAAATTTAGAAAAAATGAAATAAAATTAAAAATTTTGAATTATAGTAGAGATTAATAATGAAATTTACTGATTACTCCATACATAAAACAAGAACAACGGCAGCTTAGAAAGACTTATGTCTATCTTATCAAAAACTTATAAATCATTTATTTTATAACAGATGGTTTTAGTTTCACTTTATTAAATGTTACGTGACAACATCATCTCAAAAGAAATATTACAGATTAAAATTATTTCTACAACTCACTATCCCCTCAAATAGTATACTATGTATTATTAACATAGACACCTTCACAACCCAAATCATACCACGACTACAGAAAGTAGGATTATACTCTAAAAAACCATATGTATGCACTACAATTTTTCAAAATTATAGAATTATGATCCAAATCATATATAGAACATGTTTGGACAATTATTTAACTTGCGTCTCACGTGAATAGGAGGGGTCTTGGCAAAAAAATTTCCCTATTAACTTGTGTATAATCTAGCTCGTCACAACAATACAAAGCGCATGGACCATGAGAGCCATGTCGCCAGGGCCCCCCACACGCACAACCGATAATTGATAATTGATAATTGTTCCTTAGCGTGGCAGGGCCGACGTCGTCGTGCGTTACGTGCGTACGTGCCACCAAAGTTGCGATCTTTAACAGGCATGTCGGTCTCATGTTACCACCCTGCTCTTCTCTGCGCCTCCATTTTTTTCGTACGTGCATGTGTGTACATATACGCGCGCATGCATGGCTCCAAATTATAAAGGGGCCAAACCGTTTTGGAGCCGCTCAGTAGTGCAGGGGTCTTGTGAATGTGATAGTGCCCCGCCGGGTTTAGAGCTGTCCGGTCCTGGGCATGCGGGGACGGCGATCCGTGTACTTTGGGCCACTGTGCTGCGGGCCCCTGTGCCGGGCCGGAGGTTTTAGAACTAGCGTAAAAAATATGCGTCGTCGAGAACTGTCACTGTGGAGGAGTTTGGACTGGTGAATTGTAGTAATGAAAAATATACCATGCGTGTACTGACTGTTGACTTATATTGAGTAATGGCACGCTTTGTCGATCTCTATCGAAAAATAGATTGGTTAGTTGGTTGAAAGCAAGAAATGTGTTGTCTTTTTTTTAAAAAAAATAGAAAAATCGACCATCTGAGTATTGACTCTTTTTATTTTTGGTTGCTTGAGCACATCTATTTTTAGAAGTCGTTCATTCTTTTTTTTTTTTTTTTTTTTTTTGGGTGATTAGGATCTTTTATTTTGAAGAAAAAAAGATAGATGTCTTTCTTAGAATCTTAATCGTTCAATTAGATTTTAAATTATTTAGATTGATATACAAGAAAATTTGACACAACTAACATCTCACGAGAAATTCTAAATTTCTCACTCACATAGATCTAGATGATTAATTTTTAATCTAATTATTCAAATAAAGAAAATACGTGTCTTTTATTCTTTAAGCTAGATGTCACAAATTCGTTTTGTACACTAAATATATCATCTAAGTCCATGTGCTAATTATTTTTAGCCAAATTTGTCCTCATTGTTGACTTTAAAATGATTCATCAGTTTTTGTTTTTCATGCAATTGTGGGAGTGCAACTCTCCATATGGTTTACATTATAGTGTCATTTGATTGTTATTGCTTTAGTTAGTGAAGAACTACGTACGACTTAGATGACCAAATTGAATTATGGAGACTAACATGAAACTTTTTAAGAACTTCTAGGACTAATTAAATTGGAGGAACTAAGAGTACAGGACCCAAACAAACAACCTGCAAAAAAAGTAAAAAAGTGCAGGACATGTGTTGTAATTTTGCCCATTAATAAAGGCTTATGGTGTTATTTTTTTTTTTCAAAGCACAAGTTTTTACTTAGGAGGAACAGTTACCATAAGGTTAAAACATGGTTTCTCAACTTGGCATTTAACCAAAGATGGACCACACGATCGATTGAGGCAAAATTTGACAGTACTCGTGTTAGTCGTCTGCTGATCATGATCATTATGCTCAGAAGGCATGCACGGAAATGATCTCATATGGGCCTCTGTGATCACGAGAGAGAGAGAGAGTGTGTGTAGAGATAAGATCCAAGCTTTGCAAACATGCATGCATGAGCCCCCCAACCCAAAAGGCTAGGAGGGGAGAGATATATGCATGTACACGCATGCACAAATACCCAAGTTTACAGCACAGTCAGAAGAACATGATAGGACCGTAAAGAGGGCGTCCTTCTTGCCTGAGTTGTTTCAGTGCCTCCTCACTCCTCAGCTTTCGCTGCAGCTCAGAATACCCTGGTTTCGAGGCTCCAAGATTTCCCTCTGTTATATCTCGCTTGTGAGTATTTACATATAGGCACCATAGTTCAATTTACTTCTAAATGTCTTTTTATACAAAAGCTAGCTTACCATAGCAATTGTTGTGTTATCTAAAGCTGTGTTGACTAAGTCTTGCAGATGCAAATCTATCTGATTATACCTATCTATCTGTCTATTATTAATTTCAAATTCTAAAGGAGCTTTCATGTTAATCAAAAAAATCAAAAATTTCTCATGCTAACCGAGAAAAAACAAAAATACCTGACTATCTATTTGGTGGTCCCAACTATAACAATGGAGATTTATTAAAAAGAAATATTTAACTAATATAACTCTATGAAAACATATTAAAATTTCGTAATTAAAATTATTCAATTTCTGAAATCTTAACTGATACAAACTCTAAAACTAAATATTAATGAAAATGAAAATACCGGAATTAAAAATATTAATTTTCTGAAACTTTAATTAATACAATCTCTAAAACTAAATATTAGGATAAAAATTCTAAACTAAAAATATTGATTTCCTGAAACCCTAACTGATACAAATTTCAAGACAAATATTAAGGAAAATTAAAAATTCAGAACTAACATTATAAACTTTCTAAAATTTAGAAATTCTTAAAAAATACAATTCAAAGAAAAAATACTAAAAATTTGGAATTAAAATTATTAAATTTGTGAAACCTTAACTAACATAAACTCTAAGGCTAAATATTAAAAAATAAAAAATTGGAATTAAAATCATTAAATTTCTAAATACTTGAGTAATAATAATTCTACGAGTAACTATTAAGAAAATTAAAAATTCGGAATAAAATTATTAAAATTTTTGAAAACTTATCTAATACAAACTCTAATATTAAATATATAATTTATCAGAATCATAAAAGATATATTATTTTTTAATTGGTCTCTGGATAGACATGGCTATAAAAGAACAACCCTATCATATCTCAACTCTAAGACTAAATATCAAAGAAAATTCAAAATTAATTTAATCCAATTTCTAGAATTTAGAAATTCTTAACTAATGCAACTCTAAAACAAAATATTAAAAATTCTGAATCAAAATTACTAGATTAGTGAAACCTTAAATATAATTTTGAAATCTTAATTAATACAAACTCTAAAATTAAATATATAATTTATTTGAATCATTAATTATATGTTATTATTTAATTGGTTTCTGAGGAGATTTGGAGCTATAAAAGAATACATTAATCATATCTCATCAGAAGCCATCAAGTTTTGCTAAGATCTCTCTCGAGTTCTTAGTTTATGGTAGAATTGATGGTCTTATAATAGCATGCTACACATGTTTATTTTCTTAACTAAAGGTAAGTGTTTGTACTTTATTTTTTTAGTGAGTTGTTTTTCTCATATTTGTCCACCACAATATAGTTCATTAGATCGAAGAACTTACATTGCTAATGTATGAGTATTTCAATTAATTATTCTATGTTTGCCCACTAATTATTACCTTTTATTTTGAATCAAAAATAGTAGCTAAATTTTTATGAACCACTCAACAGATAAGAAGTACATGTATAAGCAGTTTATCACATGTGACTTTTAATTTATTGCAGTTCTGTTACCAAACCACTCACATGTAGATTAGTTGATTACAAATTGACTATCTAGCTCGGGAAAGATAAAGAAGACACCTGTGTTCTTGAGTTATTTTTTTCATGTATTTTTTTATCACAATAGATTTCTTTTTAACTTAAGAATTCACAACAAAACAATTTTCTAATCTTTCCATACAAGCAACCTATGTAAAACTGAAAAAATGATAACGAGACATAACTTTCAAAAAGACTATAAGTTATGAATTAATTGAGAATATATTGGCACATATATACAAGGTAAAACTTCAAATTCAAATTTTGATTAGATTTTGTAATATTAGAATTTATATCATTCAAGTTTTTTTTATTTGGAGCAAATAAATTTTTTATTCCTAATTTAGTTCAAATTCATATGGATCAAACTTTTGTGTTGCTAATCCATTTTAGATTATTAATTTTAAAAACTAACCCATGCAGGTACACGGATTGATGACTAGTATAATATTAATTTCAGATTCCATAGGGGCTCCCACATTAGCCGAAAAATCAAGAAATTTCCTTGTTAATCTAGCCATCAAGAAATTCCCACCTTACAATAGCATGCAACATGTATTTGTTTGCTTGACTAAAATTAAGTATTTGTACTTTATTCTTTTTAAACAAGTTGTTCTTCTCACATTTATCTACCTACAGTTATAGTTCATTGGATATGAGAATTTACATAGTTAATGTATGAGAATTTTAATTAGTTATTCTCTGTTTACTCTTGAATTATTACCTTTTGTTTTAATGCGATAAAAGTACCTAAGTTCTTACGAATCACTCAGCATGTAGAAGTACATACATAAGCAATTAATCACATGTGTTTTTGATTTGTTACAATTCAATTACCAAAGCACTCACCTGTAAATTATTAGAAAATTGACTGTTTGGCTCAGGAAAAATAAGAAAGTTATATGTGTTCTTGAATTATTTTTTTCATATTTTTTTTTATCACAATAGACTCTTTTATCTCAATCATTCAGATTTTAGACAACTTTTTATTTTTTTCATACAAGCAATCTGCAAAGAAACAAAAAGAAAATATAATGAGGAGATATAACCTTTGAACACAATATAAATAATGAAGTAATTGAGAGTATACTTCCCCGTATATACAAGGTAAAACTTTCAAACTCATTGTTGGATTAAGTTTTGTGATATTAGAACTCATATAGTTCAAGTTTTTTTTATTTGGAGCAAATAGCTTTTTCTATTCCTAATTTTGTTTAGATTCATATGGATCAAACTTTTGTGTTGTTAATCCAATTATAATTATTAATTTAAAAAACTAATCTATACAAGTGCACAGATTGACGACTAGTATATTACTAATTTCAGACCTTATAGGACCACTCAAGTTAAGGAAAAAATCAAAAAATTCCCACATTTATTGAGAAACAAATCTGCCCATCAATTTGGCTGTCCCGAATTATAATGGTGAAGATTTATGAAAAAACTTTAATTAATATAACACTAAAAAATTAAAAATTCGAAATTAAAATTAGTAAATTTCTAAACCTTTTGTTATGAAATATTTACTAATACAAAACTTAAGAATAACTTTCAAAAAATTAAAAACTAGAAATTAAAATTCTTAAAGTTTTGTGACTTTAACTACTACAAATCTCTAAGACCAAATATTAAGGAAAAATTAAAAATTCGGCCTAAAAACATTAAATTTCTAAAACCTTAACAAATACAAACACTAAGAGTAAATGTTAAAAAAAATAATAAGTTCAGCATAAAAATTATTAAATTACTAAAAAATAAACTAATACAAACTAAAAGACTAAATAATAAAAAAATTAAAAATTATGAATAAAAATTAATAAATGTTTGAAAACTTAATTAATACAAACTCAAAAACTAAATGTTAAAAAAAATTAATAAATTTTGAAAACTGTAACTAATACAAACTCTCTAGCTAAATATTAAGAAAAATTATAATTTTGGGATAAAAATAGTAATTTGTGAAAACTTAACTAATATAGTCCCTAAGACACAGTATTGAAAAAATTAACGATTCCTAATTAAAATTATGAAATTTATGAAACTTTAACTAATACAAAATTTAGACTAAATATTAACGAAAATTAAAAAATTTGAATAAAAATATATATTTCCTAAAACTTAAAACAAAATCTAAGATTAAAAATTAAGGATAGTTAAAAAAGGAACAAAAATTATTAAAATTTCTAAACCTTGACTAATACAAACTCTAAAACTAAATATTAATAATTTAAAATTAATAATTTAAATTATTAATTTATGAAATATTAACCAATAAAATTTTAAGATTAAATAATAAGAAAAATTAAAAATTTTGAACTATATTTTTTTAATTTTTAATTCTTCACTAATACAAAATCTAAAACTAGAAATTAAGGAAAATTAAAATATTGAAAAAAAAATTATGAAATTTTGGAAACCTTAACTAATACAAACTCAAAGACTAAATAGTAAGAAGATTTTAAAATTTGGATTTAAAATAATTAAATTTCTGAAACCTCAAATAATACAAACTCTAAAACTAAATATTAAGAAAATTAAAATTTAGAGCTAAAATTATTAAAATTTTGGAAACCTGAACCAATACAACTCCATGAATAAATTTTAAGGAAAATTCAAAATTGAAATTGAATAAATTATGAAATTATAAAAATAAATAATAAAAATTTAAAATACTAATAAAATAAATTATGAAATTAAATAATTGAACAACGTGGTGTTTAATTATCCAAATATCTGTTACGGTTCAAATAAAAAACTTAATAAATACAACTCTAGAGGCTAACATATGGAAGATAATTTAACCAATACATGATTTGTTTCAAAAATTTACTCCTTGTATTGCAAATACATGTCGTTTTGGTTTCTCACATAGAAATAAAGGTACGAGGGGAAAAGACCATAGTAGTTTTATTTAAAATATTTTTTGAGTGCCCTTGTCACCTGTCAAAGTCATATATTTATTTTTTCTAAATATTAAATGAAAAATATATAAGAAAAGTGAAATATAATTGTCTCGAAATCGTAGAAAGACATGTATTTGAAATAAACATTAAAGACTAAAAAAACATGTGAGTTAATTTTCAAAACTTTAACTAATACAAAACTAAGACTAAATGTTAGGAAAAATTAAAAATCGGAATTAAAATTATTAAAATTTTGAAACATTAACTAACACAAACTCTATGACTAAATATTCAAGAAAATTAAAAATTCAGAACTAAAACTATTAAATATCTGAAATCTTAATTAATACAAATTCTAAGACTTAGATTACAATTCAATGTAATATTTGATAGTTAAAAAATTAAAGAGAACTACATGGCCATTAAAGTAATAAATTGGATAATGAACACATAAATCATATAAACTTTAAAAATCATAAGAAATAATTAACATGTGGAAGTGTACGAGTTAGACTAGTATGCAGAAACCTAAGAAAATTATCCGCGAAGTACAGAGAGAGAGAGCCGCGGGGGTGGGTTCTCTCTTTTTCCTCCCGTGACCTGGGTGGTCCTTGCGTGCCTGGTTGCATATTGCATGGCTCTCCTCTCCCTCCCTCCCTCTCGATAAGCTCGTCACGCATGGGTAATAGACTCGATTTAGAGAGAGAGAGAGAGAGTGTGTGTGCGTAGTACTCCGTATGGCAGTGTGGTGTGATGTGTGCAAGTGTGAGGCACAACAAAAGCGCGGAAGTGATGCCAAAGGCTGGACTCTGCAAGCACTATGTCATTGCATGGCGCTTATACCGAAACCAAAATGCAGCTTAAAAGCATAAGCATGGCGTTATTGTGCTGCTTCTGACTGCAGGCCGCCGCAAGCCCAACCTTAAGGACTCACTTGCTTGTCCATACTCATTTGGAGCTACTCTTTTGCATATATGCACATCTAGCAATCAATCTAATAGATCATATGGGCCACACACACGCGTATGTACACACATGTGAGCATAGATGCATGATACCTAGGGTTTTTCTGTACCTATATATCACTAAAGAGCTGTTGTTTAATTTTTTTTTGTATGAAACATATAATGAATTGGAAAGTGAGCACATGAGCTTCTGAAGAAGTAAACTTGAAAGTAAATAATTTAGTATAGAAGAAGAAGCAAAGGAGGATTTTCCATATTAATTTGCATGAGATGATTATCTTGTCAAAAATATTTCAGAGGTTTCAATCTTTTTCAATGATCTAATCATTCTTGGTTATAGAATATCTGAAAAATATGCAATGGAGATAATATTCTGATCTTCAAAATTGCATGCCAACAGTTGGTCGGCTCATTCCAACAGGACCCACTTCTATCAGCTGAGAAAGGGAAGAAGAAAGATTCAAATCCGCAATTGGGTGAGAGATTTAGATTGAAAATTTATAGAAATCTGAGGTTTTTCTTTAGGGTCATTCTCTAGCTGCTTGTATTTTCTTTCTCCCTTTCCTTTCTTTTTTTCCACATCTGTACATACTTTTTGATTTTATGAAATTTCAGTAGGATTATCTCCTACTACTGTTCAATTCAAAAAATTAGTACTTACAACTATATGAATATTTTTGTCATGCTTCAATTATATATAGTGATTTTTCAATATAGTATGACTATCAAAAATTTAATGTTGCAATGTAATTAGGCATGCAATCTACCACTAACTGCTTACCTCCGAATGGCCTTACTCGAACAAAATAGCATGTGCGTTAACAATTGTATTTAATGATTTGAAGGATGTCGACAAAAGGAATAGTTCTGTAAGTGGCCTTATTCGAAGTGGGCTAATTCATTTGTGATTTCACTTTCTAAATTTGTTCGTTTATGAAGAAAATCCAGTATACCTAACTCAAGTATAAGCATGTTGACATTAAGGGAAATCACCATACAACTGAAATATAATAAGCAATCTGTAATGCACTAATGTAATTTATGTATGTTAGAAATAACCTATAGATTTTCCCCACAATTTTTAACACCATATTAGTGGTAAACCCTTTCCAAGCATTACATTTGAATTCAAAGAAATAATCTGTCTGTGCATATGTGTGAGTACATCATATGTAGCTCCATCATATGGGGCTAACATGCCATCTCAAAAAAAAAAGGGTCTAACATAACAAAGCAAACAATTTGTCTATACATACATGCCATCCAAGTGTGCAGCTTGGGGCTTAAGCAGTCCCAATCAAAGTGTAGCTTTTCCGCTTCCCTGCCGTGCAGGGTAGATACATGCAAGATGCTGCAAAACGACCATGGAAGTCACATTTCACTGCTCTAAAAAAAGTCACGTTTTGCTAGGGCAATCTAACAACATACTACGTAGCGAAGAATTTCCAAATGTGCTCCATGCATAAAACATAATTTTCTCCCTCCTTTGACAACTTTATGGTTGGTTTTCTTGTACAAAGTCGCGCTGTCATCCAATAAATCCCAGATTGCTTCACTTCGAGAAAGCAGCATCGAACCAGCACGATGCTTTGAAATAGACAATATCTAAGTACGGAAGTGCTAGGATAGAACCATCCTTTTCCTTTCTAGAAATAAGATATGATTAGGTTTGCTTGTGTTGGATTTCTCTCAAGATCTCTATCAATTTTGGACCTTAGTTGGATCTTAAATTTACTTTATATTTTCTTTCGGCCCAATACAAATACAATGGAGTGAGACAGAGAGAGAAAGAGCCCAATGAGAGCTTTTAGATTTAGTTATAAACCAAAATCATATTATACTGATTTATCTAAAGAAGTTTAGGTTGTATTTGAGATTGCAGTGATGTAGTAATAAGCACAATAATATAGTGCTTTAAAAATTGTTTTTGAAAAACTATTGCAAATAAAATTGTATCTATTTGGTGAAACAAATATTTTGTTAACTCTATTGTAGTTTATTGGCAATCTGGTGGACCAAAGATAGTTCATAATTAAATATTTTATTGTTAACTAACTGTGATTAAGAAAGGCATGTCAAACTATGCTTTCACAAGAAAATATATATCAATCAGGTAAATTAGATAAAATATTTTACAAAACTTGCTTTTTTGAGTGCATCATGTTTCAAATACAGTCTGAGACTAACAAAAATAAGCTATATAAAGACACAAAGTTCTTGTTTTTTTAATTTGAGGGGAAAAATGGATCGTACGTTCAGCATTGTCGTGTATCATCTGGACGATGGCAGGTAACTCCTAGATTCCCTCGCTTTGCGTTGCGATGACATGGCGTGGGACCCGTAAAACAGTGAGGTCATGGCAGGGCGGCCCTACTGGCAGGCTCCTCGGGATGGGGACCGTCGTGTGATGGCATGACACCAGCCAAGGCCCGGACTGCACAAGAGACAAACCAACCTCCGTCCTTTTTGAGGTCCAATTTTAAAGCGACAAGAATATTTTGCACAGGTAAAAGGAAGGATGGATCTGCCCCATCTCCAGGTACGTTTGTTGTTGGTCCCCCCCGAACCCTTTTTGCTCGCGTACGCTGCGAAGCGGTGTAGGCCGCACCGAACGGAACACCGTGCGCTGCTGGTGTTGGTGCGGTGCGCGCGCGCGGACGGCCATCACCCTGTGCGCCTATATGGGTATCAAAATTCGGTAGTTTTTTTGTAAGACACGAAGATATTTTGAGATAATGTTTGATTGGTTATTAAGATTGACTAAATGTAAATTTGCTGGATAATAGAAAATATATTGGATGATAATTGATGGATAGAAGAGATATATCATTAGTTACAGTTTGGACAAACTCTTGCCAAATGCAATGTGAGATTTTGTGTAGCTCTCTCAATTTGGATAAGATTCAAAATTTTCAGCATTTTTATGTAATACATTTCTATTCTTAATCGCGTCTCATATCGACGTGTTAGTGTGTGAAGACAAAACAAAAATAGATAAGTAGTTGGCCTAGTGTTCCCATCACCTTGCATTTTCTACCAGATATGAAAACCACCTATTGTTTCCCAAGGCTAGCATCTAAACTCCTTTTCGGATTTGCCAAGCGAGGATCACAAACGCACTTAAACAACCAATTAAGGTGAGGTTGTATCTACTAGTCAAGCCCAACACTCATATAAATAATCAAACATTTTTCATGTGAGTCTTACGATACATCAACCAAATGTAATGGTGCATTGGTGAGCATGACAGGGATGGAATAGATCTAACTCTAAGTAATTAATGAGTGAATCAGTATGCGCACAAAGTAGTCTCCTCTCTTCCAAAATCTCCCGCAATAAAATATCATGAACCCACGTGAAAAGCATTTCCTGGGGGTTCTAATGTGCATGTAAAAATTATAATGTTGAAAAGGGTTAGTTCCATGATTTCTTGTATTATATTAGTGGGGCCCCTATATTAGATGCAGGACTTATTCTAATTTGCATCCACCCGTATTGTATATGACTCCCTTTTACATGGACGGTGAGCCATCTATATACAAAGCTTATACTTACATAGCATGGAAATTTAATTTATATGTCTGTTCATCATTCCCATCATGTTGTGACAACTTAATTAATACTCCATCTGTTGCACAACACAAAACATATTTTGATAAGATATACGGATTAAGAAAATTTTATGTTCAAGTGAATATTAAAATAAAATGGCACAAGAGATTAATCATAAATAGTAGAGAATAGATAAATAAATAAAGATAGAATAAAAAAGATAAATATAAATTTGCATGCAATCTAATAAGATTGAAGAAATTATATGTCTTATATTTTAGAGGTAAATTTTTTATGTTACTACAAAATTTCAATATTTTGTATTTAATATTAGAAGTAGGACTAACATATGGATAATCCACTTTGTTAATCACATAAACCACAATTTCAAAATTTTTACTATGATATAAAAAGAAATTTTCCTATATTTTACTGCAAGGAGAGTTTTTTGAGTTTTAATAAGTAAAGCTTTTCGTAAAAATTCACGTGTGGACGCATGCTAGCTCCATTCACGCTGGCCGGAAACACGCACAATCATGTTCGAACGAGTAAACGAGAGGCTGTCCGATGGCGAAAAGTAAGCACCATGCATATAGATATTTCGACGACTACTTATGAGGTCACCATAGGATTATAGGAAGATAAAGACCCGACAACCAGAATGTCAAGAACATGTACTGTGTTTTCCGTCACGATAGTCCAAGGCTACATTAATTGGTGCTTGCAACATTCTACATGGACGCGATCTTTCTGCAGAAAAAATTTGTAAAAAGGAAGAAGGGAAAATGGTAAAAGGTCGAGTATGCGACTTGCGAGGAATCAACGACAGATAAGAAAACAGTCGTAATTAGTGAAGTACCTCCATGTATAGTATAGTACGTACGTACAGAAGGGAGAGCACGCGATGCACATTTTAGATATTTGTTTGCTGCTTAGTTCAAAAAATTTGTTCATTCAAGTTTCATGAGAAGTGCTTCTGTGCTTCTCTAAAAAGAAATTACACAAATTCCCAAGTAAATGGAGTAAGGTGCTGATTTGGAAAAAGCTAATATGTGCAAGTTTTTTGAAGTATAGAAGCTCCTCTAATAAATGAGTAACTTGAGCATGTGGACCCTTATCATTTAAATTAGCTTCAATTTATAAGTTGTTTTAAACTTATTAATTCAACAAATCAATTGAAAAGAATTTAAACTTATTTAAGATTTCTAGTTAAAAAGAATTTTAATTTAAAAGATAAACTCAAAATTTAAGTTCTTTATTTACTTAATTTCAGTTTATCTTAAAAACTAAATCTTGCTTAAACACCACCTAAATAAGAATTACAATGGTGAAGTGACAAATTTTTTTTATCCTTTCTGTTGTTTACTTGTTTATAAATAGATTGCATGCATAAGTACACATGCAAAAGTACAGCTGAAGTGAAACTCCCAAATCACATGCAACACAGTGATAGTTACCTAGATACATGATCGATGCTACTGTGTGTGTGTGAGAGAGAGAGAGGGAGGGATGGACGGGTCCAAGAGACATGCATGATAGGTTTTAGCAGCGGACATGGTGTTGCCTACGCGGGATAAAGAAGGGAAGAGAGAGTTCACGGGCGCCTTCCCCTCGCCTCGACCCCACACGCAGCGCAGGGAAAGATTCCCACAGAGCGCGTGCATGTACAGATGAGAAATAGATCAGGTATATGAGGGAGATAGATGCATGTAAGTTGCAACTTATTAGCAACCTTACAAGTGGATGTACGTTAGTGTCGGGCAAATATGCAAGATGCTCCAAAAATGACATGTAAGAGCAACTCCAATAAAGTATTTCAACATATGTTTATGGTGAAAATTAATATCAATTAAGAGAGATAAAAGAGGGGAAAAAAATACGATTCAATAGACAGTACTAGTGTTTGCATCAATTTTTTTCTATCATAGGATCTAGCAAAAAAGAAAAAGAGAAAAAATACTTATCGACCTACTTAAACATCAAATAAAGGGTGTTATTATTTGAATTAAAAAAATCAATGAAGATGTTTGATGACATATTATTAATTTTTAATCTAAACACGTATCAATAGAATATAACTATTGAAGATGCTCTAATGCCTCCTTTTATTTCATCAATTGTAACAGGTCCACATGACACGTATGCCCTGTCTTCCTGCTTCTCATTTCGCCGGTCAGGCCTGTCGTTAGGTTAAAGTACAGTTCTTGATTAGCTACGAATTTCTACCATAGTAAAAACTAGAATTTCTACAATAAAACAATTAACTCGAGTAACCGGCCACTAAATGTATTTTATCAGGTCCAACCCAATTTGTTCATGAGCCAGCGGTCAAAAGACAACTCAGCTCTAAATACCAAGTCAGGTCAGCCCAAGTGAGTAAACTATTTTTGTTCAGGTCTAGTTACAAGGTACAACTGTTGCATTAACACACCATAGAACCTATATTTGTGTTCGAAATAGTTAGATTTGCACCGAAACAATATGAAAACAGCTTTGGCTAGCCGTTAGAAAACGAATGCACGAACCATGTTATATACTCAGTCAAAAGAATTCTGAAAAGAAAAAAAAGAGAAGCCGACTGCAATTTCTTTTAAGGCTAATTTTTTAGAATTTTTTTCCTAATTACCCAAAAAAAAACAAATTCAAAAAATAACCCAAATCTTTTAAAATATGCAAAAATGGCTCTCTGTCGCGAATCAGCGCGCGCGACTGGGCTAACAACTAAAGATGTGGCACGGCCCAACGCCCCACTGGCCCAAGTGCCGTGCCACGCCCGCTTTCAGTCACTAGCTCAGCTAGCGACTGAAAGGTTGAAAGGAGCAGGGGCCCAGATGCAAGGAGTTGGACTGATTTGTGATGATTTTGCTTGGAAATTTGGAATTGTTTGCAAATCTTGAGATTGGGAGGGCTGATTTGAGATATAGTTTCACACACAAGTGTAACTTTATTCCAGGAGCTTATTCAGCAAGAGTTTCGATGAAATTCGCAAGATTCGATGATTTTGGGATAATTCGAAAACATGGCACTTTAGGGTAATTAGGGTTTTAGAAAATAGCGAGGCTTGAAACTGAGGCCTCAGATGAGATTTTGGAAATCTTGCAGAAGGGAAACTTACTCAGAATAGTGAATGGGAGATACTCCTTGAATTAGATCGAAGTTCAGAGATGAGATGTGGGTTTTAGCTTTCTTAGGGTTCTCGGGAAATCTGAAGTGCCTTGTCATACAAACGGGCAAGACGACAAAAGCTGAAAGTACTAATCGTACAAAAGCTGAAAAGATGAAAGTGTAAAGGCTGAAAAGCAGAAATGCAGAGTTGGAAAAAAGTAGAACAGTACAAAAGTGCGACAGTGTTTTTCTCAAAAGGTTGGAAACCTGACAAAAATGTACGAAAAAACTGAACAGACCGACAAAACCCTACATCAGGCTACTGCCCCTCCTCCCCCTCTATGGGGGGGCTTGATACTCCGATGGTGTGTACCGAGAGGGGGACTGACGATCCATGACGCGCCGCCTCCTTGCTGGTGGTGTCTGCGCAGACAGCGGAGCCTGGGAAGGCTGTGTCGGCTGCGTAGGCGGCGGAGCATCGGCAAGGAAGCTAGAATGCTGCTGTGTCGGCTGCATAGGATGCTGCTGTGTCTGGTCGAGAGGCTGGTGCCATGCAGGAGTATCGAGCTCTTCATCCGAAGAGCTATCGGCAGGCACGAAACCCGTGTGCGGTGGTGGAGGGCGCGACGACGACGGACGGTCCGCTGGTGGCACATGCGGCAAAGGACTCCGCGCCGACGATGATGGTGGGGGAATCACGGTCAAGTGAGGTGGCAGCAGCACTCTGAAACCGACCAGAATCTGATCGACCTGCCGCTCGACCTCCGAACAATATGCGTATACATCGTCGCTGGGCATGGTGGGTCCAAGGCGGGACCTGACCATCATGTCCCATGCACCAGCAGAAACACCGCCGAGGATGTCTAGCTGTGCACACGAATTAATGTAATTATAGAACGACAATCCATGTGAAAGTCAGGTTGCAAAGAGCTAAGAAACTCACAGAAGAGTGGATTCGCCCAGTAAGGCGTCGGTCGTAGCAGTTGTCAATGGTGGCGGGAGAGACGGGCTCATCAGGCGCGGCTGGTGGACCGCCCGCCAACCGGTAGATCGTGCGAGGTCGGTACCAGGACAGATACGAAAAATGGATGTCGTGGCTGTACGGTCTATGCTCCTCGACCGTGCATGTATGGGCCCAATCCATCCACTCCTGCACATAGGGCCGCTGCCGACGAACGAAATCGTCCCTCACTCGACCTTTCCTGGATTGCCTGCGGACAAAGCAATTAGTTAGTGACAGAAATCATGTGCAAAATAATATGTGAATGTAATGCATATTTGACGTACTCGTGAATATGGTGCGGGATCTGTCGAGGAGGCAGCACGGGGACAAGCTGGCGCAGGCCGAACTGGCGCATAACTCTCTCAGGCGAGTACTCCTCAATCATGTGCGAGAAGACGAGCAGAACTTGGGTGCGCCAATACACAGCATCCTGCGTACAAAGAGAAGAAAGGCCAACTGGAGCGACGGATTGGAGGTTTACGGTGGTCCACGAATCCCAGATGACGCTATCGTCGACGAGCAGATCGAAGCCCGTGGCGTACGAAGGATAACAGAGGTACGCCTGATCTATGGCCCACATCAAACTCAGTCTAGCCCACATTCATCCCATCACGGGGCCGTCCCTCGCATCCCCGGCCAACGCGAACTGATCCCGCGGAACCAGCGGTCGACCGATGGGGAAATGCTCGTACGACCACATCTGTAAGAGGATAGCGCACCCAGCGAAAAGATAGCTCACCTGGTCTCTGCTCGTGGCGTCGCACAACCCCCTGTAGGTTTGGCAGAGCACAGCGGATCCGAAACTGAATCGCGGCACGTGCCCCAGGGCCGAGTCGGCAATACTCCTGGCGAGCTGAACGTACTGCCGCTCGTAGATGTCTCCGTGAGTGCCAAGGAAGAGCAACCACCCAAACAGGTACAGCAAGTATGCCTCAAGGTGGTGCCTGAAGACCTCCTCTGGAGCGGCCATGGGGAGCGCACCATCGCGCACTGCGCGACGCTAACTCTGGGGAACTCCCGCGTCCTGCGCAAACCCCCCCTCCCTGCAGGCCCTACTCCCTTGAAGCGATGTAGAAAATCTAGGCACCATGCAACTCTGTCGGTGGCCGCTAGGGCATATATCTCTACACGGATAGGCAGGCCAAGCAGCATGCTGACGTCCTGCAGTGTGATAGTGAGCTCACCAAAACTGAAGTGGAACGTGTGCGTCTTGGGCCTCCACCGATCCACAAGCGCGGTAACGAGGGCTCGGTCGAAAGGGAATCGTCTCGCCCGATCTACCATGCGGGCGAACGGCAACAGCCCGGCCTCGAGCAAATAAGGCGCGAACCACTCATCTAGAGGCCACATCTCACGCGGTGTCCTCATGCGCAGACCTGGGAGAACGGTGCCCTGTAGAAGGCGTCGAGCACGGTGATGCTCCTGATGATGCTGTGCAATCAGCTCGGGAAGCTGATGGTCGTCGACCATACCTGCAATTGTTACATATTGGTTGAGAAGTTGATACATTACTGTTAATAAACAAACATTCAGTAGTACTTACGAAAATTCACGACAAGGCATTAGGGAAATTCAGTACAACTCATATAGGAAAATTTAGTACAACTCATGACAAGGCATTAGGAAAATTCACGACAAAACATTCAGTAGTTCAAACATTACAACATTACAGTTTTATTTAGGAAAATTCAGTACAACTCATATAGGTAAGTTGTATTACTTTAGTTTTGCGACGAGGTCGATGCGCCTGCCACCAGCGGGCATCGATTCCTTGTGTGACCAGGCTGCCTGCAAGCACTGCATCTATGTAGGTCGTCTTCACGCTCCGCTGCATCCATATTGTTCTGTATCCTCCTGGATCGACGTCAGCCGACATGGCCTACGAGGAGCCTCTTGTCTGGGATCCACGTGATGGTATCTTCCGGCGACAGTTCTCGATAGTTTCCCCTCGCTGCAAACCCATTGAAAACACCATCCCAGGTTTTCCACAAGTACTGCAGAGTATAATAGGTTGAGATATACTGCACTGGATCGATCCCAAGAACAGAGCAGGCAGCGATGACATGCGAGCAAGGAATGTGCAGCAGTTGAGGCTTGTTGCATGTGCATTAGGCATCTGCATTTGAAATTCGACATTCGTGGACCCGACCAGCTCGCAATGTGCCACGGACATATTTGTGCCTTAGCCGAACCTCGTACTTTCCGTTCAAACGACTCAGCACTGAGATATCATGTGTCAACGACTTTCTTTTCCGAAATTCGAGGTAATCATTGATCTTTTTTGGGCCAGTGTACTAAGAGGTCATGCACAGGACTTGATGCCGCCAAACTCCTGCTGTCGTAGTACGCTACTGTGCGATAGAATGTCATCTCAACTATTGCAGTGAGTGGTAAGCATCGCACACCTTTCAGGACGAAGTTGTACACATCGGCCAGATTTGTTGTCATGATTCCGTACCGAGCCCCACCTGTGTCGTGCAGCAACGACCACTTCTCCATTGGTTTGGGCTGAATCCATTGACTGAAATGATACGACCTCGGCGGCTTCCCGCACCGGTAACGCCGCCGTCTTCTGGAGCGCCTGCCTCTTGCAATTCCGCCAACGTACCTTCCTCCAGCGACTTCCGTATTTTTGAGAACTTTGCCTCTTGGTTCTGTTTGGCAAGCCATTTGAACACCTGCATAAGGCACCTACTCTTGAAACGAGTGTGAAAATTCGCGGCAAGATGCCGAGAGCACCAACGACTCTGCAAGTCATCCTAACTCAGCGATGGATCCACTCCTGATTGCATGTACTCGATCGCACTCAGCATTCCTCCATTTTGATCGTGAATCAAGCACACGTGCTTCCGGTCTTTAACGACCTCATTCTTCAATTTTCCCAAGAACCACAGCCAACTACTGTAGTTGTCCCCCTCGACCACGGCATATGCTATGGGGAGAAGCTAGTCGTTGGCATCAACAGCCACGGCAATCAGCAGAGTTCCCTGGTATTTTTCAGTCAAAAATGTTCTATCAATGCAAAACACGGGTCTCATGTACCTGAACGTTGCAACGCACTGTTGGAATGCCTAGAAAAATCTCCGCAGTACCATGCACCCAGGAATCACAACACCCTTCGAGCCGATTGCCGGCGTATCAACAATTTCGATGACTATTCCTGGATTTGCTTCGCATATGCACCGCAATAGTCTCAGTACGAAGTTGTATGCCTCAACATATGTCCCAAAAAGCTCCTCCAGCGTCCTCTGTTTAGCCCTCCATGCCTTCGCGTACTTGATCTTATAACCGTAGTTCTCCGCAACATGTGCAATTATCACTTTCGGTGTCATTGCCGTATTTTCCTTTACTACTGACAGTATCAGACTGGCAACAAAACTGGAAGTGATATTTCTATGCTGCTGCACCATGCCCTCAGCCAAACATCCGTGGTCTTCGACTCTGGTCACCTGAAAGAACGGGCCATCTCGTGGCCGAGTGACACGTATGTACCATGGACAGTTCTCGACTAAGCACCTCACAGTCCACAAGCACGAATTTTATTTGACCACCAGGAATGGCCTATTTAGTGAAACAGCCCACGTAGTTATGGCTTTCTTTGCATCTTTCTTACTCCGAAACAACTATCCAAGCTGGACGGTTGATTCATTATAGGACCATCGCGAACTCAACTCATCACGAACCACAGCAGAAATCAAAGATGATGGATCAATCCATTCACTTATAGGATTCTGCTGTTCCGTGGGTTCATCAGGAGATTCATACACTTCTGACGGATCAGTATACTCTTCCTCATTAAAATCCTCCTCCAATTCTGGTAGTTCTTCAGCTGCATCTACTTGATGGCCCCTAAACGAAGTTGTATCTCTTACAGTTTGCAAAGGTGCACTGCCAGTTGCACTGGCATTGGTACTGCCACCTGCATCGGTATCGGCACCAGTACCACCACCATCGTGACCTTCGGTGTTGATATTAGTGCTGCTCTTTTCTCTTCCTACGGAATGGCTGCCCTCCAAGCTATGTGCGCGTAAGATTTTAACGTACAGTATGATGACCCCGCAACCATAGCCTGGAGTCGTCACAAATCGTCCAAACGAACCCCATAATTTGTCACCTTTCAGTCTCTTGAGCACCCATTTGTTTCCCTCCGGAATCATGCCTTCAACCCTGAGATTATCTGTCGCAGGATTTAGTTGCAACAGGTCGACTAACCACATCTCCAAATCATTGAAAGACATTCACTGTGGTTGTCTCATTTGACCGTAAACATGCATACAACCACCAAGATCATCACCGTTTGCTCCATTACAGATTATACCAGCTCCATAATAAATGCAAACTGTACTGGGTTGCTCCATAGCCTAATCAATTTGTCATTCTGTGTTAGGTTTAAACAGGATAGTGCGACGATGCGCAATAATTATAGCGGAATTATACAACGATATTGCGACTATGAGATGTGTGAAAACATTGCTCAAAGTACTACAAAAAACATGGTTTTTGAAACAACAGAAATTTTCCAACACTGCATTTCAGTCGCTGTTGGGCTACACGATTTTTGCCTAGGAAAAAGGTGAAGTGAACAATTAAATTTATAGACCCTAACCCTAAACCTAACTGAAAACCAACCCTAATCCTAACCCTTACCCTAACCAAATTCCTAACCCTAACCAAATTCGCGACTGAAGGTCAATTTTGAAATATTTAAAAGTTTTGGGTTAGATTTTGAATTTCTTTTTTTTTATTCGGTTATTCCGACAAAAAATCCCTAACCCTAACTCTAACCCTAACTGCAAAGCAACTCTAACCCTAACCCTAACCCTAACTAAAACCCAACCCTAATCCTAACCCTAACTCTAACCAAATTTAATTTCTAAACTCTACAACCTTAAAATAATAGCCGCCCTCGCTCTAAACCCGTGCGAGCAAGGCCAAGACGGCGACCGACGATGGCAGCAAGGCCGCGAGGGCCGTAACATAATATAAAAGAAACTTTTAAATCTACATATTATCAATCAGTTTAATATACATACTAACAAACGTTTACATCTACATTCTAACAAATATTTTAATCTACGTGCATACTAATAAAATTCAAATTTGAAAAAATCATATTTTTTAGTCCATCACATACTACTAATGTATAAGTTCTTCAAATTTTTTAATCTACAAACATACACTAATATACAAGTTCTTTCAATTTTTTAGTCCATTACATCCACGCATTTGCCATCCATATAAATTTATAATCTAAATCCTATCTAAATACTACAAGTTAACAAACTAATTAATCTAGATATACGAGTTAATGAAAATGTACCTCAGCGAACAGATTTGAAGAATCTCCGAAAAGAGTTTTTCTCCTCCTCTTTCTCCTCTTCTTCTCTTCCTTCTCTTCTTCTCTTTCTTCTCTCTCTCTAAACAGAATTCAGTAATTTCTGAATTTTCGAAAAAAATGAACACGGCCGTACTGTGAAAGCGACTGGCAACCTTTAAATAGCCATTTCAGTCACTAGTTGGGCTGGCGACTGAAATGTTGCGGGTTTCAGTCGCTAGCCGGGCTAGCGACTGAAGCTGGCGTGGCACGGCACCTGAGCCAGCGGGGCGTTGGGCCGTGCCACGCCTTCAATCACTAGCTCAGCTAGCGACTGAAGATCAGTCGTGCGTGCTGATTCGCGACAGAGGACCACTTTTGCAAATTTTAAAAAGTCTAGGTTATGTTTCAAATTTGTTTTTTTTTTGTGGGTTATTAAGAAAAAAAATTCAATTTTTCAAGCAAAAGAAAAATAATTGCATGAGGACTCGGCAAGAGTTTGTCCTTGAGGCTAACATTATTATCCGGACACACCGATCATTTTCTTTCGTTATAGCTTTCTCAAACAGCAAGCCTTGTTAGTTGACTTGTTCGACATCTATAGATCAATGCTCTTCCTTCTATCTGATGATTCTAACCACACCAAGCACCCCTCTGGCATGTCCATTTCCCCTTGTCCCTTGTGCCAGCATCGACAAAAAGTACCAAAGAAGACACAAGCCAGAAGAATTCTACGACATCGGGATGAGATCAGAGAACTTAAAGCCAGCATCAGCAAGAGCAACAAATGGCCCAGCGCTGAGCACATGGACTAAACTTTACCCAACAGCAATCGACAGCTAAATCAAATCCCCCCGGGAAATGTCATTTCTATTCTCTCATTCCATCATTCATGCATCATGCAACAGCAAATTCAAAACCAGGGGTGACAGCCTTTCCTTGATTGCACAAATCACAGTGCCGTAACCAGTACAGCGTGCAGTCAGGTACAACACTTGGCGTCAGATGTAGTTAGGCAGCATGGCTTCCCTGAATAGAACCATCCCTGGAATTATCTTAGAAACAATCATGCGCATGACAAATGACGGAATGGCTGAATAGTGGAATCATCGGATCCAATTTCAGACACAGGCCGTGTAATGGGAAATCATCCTAAGTGAGATGCAGATTGATCATGCCATGAAAGCCAGTATTGTACTATTCCATCGCATACAATGATGCAATGTTTTGCTCACGATAGAACGTGTAGACTGTAACAACATATCCAACAAAAACACATATCTTCTGCTAAGCAAGTATATTATGAAAGTAGACCTTTCATCCAAACAAGGAAACAAGCAGCAATCCAGGTACAACATTCAACAAAGCTGAATTCAACAAGTTTTAATCCTATATGCATGTATTGGGAGTAGTCCCAGACTTAACCGCTGTGTTGGGCAAAACTAGATCACAACTCAAAACATATTAGTATGAGTAAAAAAGGAAACTCAAAAGAATGAAAGATATTAGTAGACAAACAAGATCATAGATTCACAGATCAAAGAAATTAATAGGCAAACCTTATCACATGCCC
This sequence comes from Pharus latifolius, assembly GCA_019359835.1. Classification (NCBI taxonomy): domain Eukaryota; kingdom Viridiplantae; phylum Streptophyta; class Magnoliopsida; order Poales; family Poaceae; genus Pharus; species Pharus latifolius. The sequence continues at coordinate 10,569,311 of CM033322.1, forward strand.
TGTATTTCTTGCTTCTGGAGTATTGTTCAAGACAAAAACCAGCATTGGAAACATAAATTATATGATAGCAGAATTTTATGGTATCAGAGAATTTTATGCATGTACCATGATTTTGGTTTTTTTTCACTTTTTTTTAAAAAAAATCAAGAATGGAAAACTACAAATGATTGTACAGACAACTAGCACGTGTTTTCTGCCCCTTTATGCATCTTGGACAACTCATCTTTCTTGCTGTTGGAAGAGTATCAAGCCTCAGATACATGAATTGAAACATAGCAGTCTAGAAAAACAGACATGAAGAGAGCATAAGACAATCAATATGGGCATAGATCTGGTTTCAGTTTTCTAGTTAACATCAATAATTCTATACAGCATTCCATTTCCTAACTTTGCTGTTAAATTAGCACTCAGTATTAAACAATCGAAAAACCCAAACCATCAATAGCAGTTAGAATTTGAATAGATGATTCATCACCCGAAGTGCAGGTGACCTCAACAGAGGCCCATGAGCAGGGAAAAAAATGATGGAAAATGGACGGGAAAGGAGCAGATAGAAGAGTACCGTAAATGGGCCAGGTTCTCAGGAAAGAAAAGCCTCTGCTAGCATTACAACGAGAAGATTCCTATGAACAAGAATTATGAATGACTCCACGACAACAGATGGGCCTAACCCAGGCTTGAAACGTTTATCATCATGAAGGGTTCACAGCACATAAAATCAAAGGCACAAAAGCTACAAACCAAAAAGATTTGAACTCAGTTTCTAATAAGCATCTAACATTTTGAGTGTAGAGATTAATTATAAATATTAGAGAGTATGGAGAAATAAATAAGAATAGAATGAAAAATATAACAATAAATTCACATAAACTTCTTATATAATGCAACAAAGTTAAGAAAATTATATACCTTATATTGTACAATAAAAAGTATATTATATAAGATTACTTTGGTCATTTTATTTAAGAAAAAATTAGCTCCATATCACTCAAATATGATCATTTTAATAAATACCATTCAAAAATTGTATCATTTATTTTTTTTACCACTTTCGAGCTAAAAAAATTAATTTTGACAATTTTACTCTTCTTCTTTCTCCTCCAGCTCACTCTCCTCCATTAATAGATCCACAAGCTGCCGACTCAATTGCAAGAAATCACCTTTACTTTTTCAAATTCCTTGCCAAGAACACCATTTTAGAAAATGCAACTCATGCGGGCCAAACAAAAAAAGAGCAGTTTTTTCCCAATAAATTAGCAAATCAATACGCAACTCAGAACCAATTAGTTTGGAATTACACGAGAACATACCAATTGTAATGACTCAACTCAAAAAAGAACAAACCAAACTAGACAGATTAGATCTTAATGGACACCATGGCCCAAGGGGCCGCCCAAGGTGCCACTTTTCCTTGAGGAAGTAACTCGATCAGTCTTCACCCAGGCTTTATAAGATCGAACGCGGCACTACAACAGGGTATCATCGACGCGCTTCCGTCAGGAGAACAAAGTTGATCACCTAGAAGCCTTTATTTGTGATGACCACAAACTCCACAGTAACCAAGTTGTCATACGGCATCAGTACGACGATGGTATAGAGAAGGCGGCTGAAGGGCCCATAGGAGGAGGAGGTTGGCAAGGGAGGAGGCCTACAACGGAGGAAGAAGAAGGAAGAAGGCGGCAGTCAGGGTAAAGTTGGAATTTTGAAAATTTTAATATAGAGCTCTAATGAAAAGTTAAGGGAAGTAGTAAAAACACTAATGGTGTAAAGTTTGAGTGACATTTTATTGATGTAGGATATTAGAGTGTTATTTTGATAAAGTTATCATTTTTTAGTGATTTGAAACTAGTTTTTCCCACTGTTAGATACCAAAACAACATTTATTTTTTTAATACCTTATTTGTAGTGTTAGACACCAAAACAGATTTATGCTTTCTAGACAATTTCAAAAAATATAATACCGAGAACTTAATTGATCCAAAATTACAGATGTGTGGAGCCAAAACTAATTACCCAAGGTGCATCACAGAGCCAGTTTCCCCCACTAAACACTCCCAGGTGACCTCAAAGTGCAAAGATGATTATAAAACGGCAACATATATCACAGGCAGCGCTCTCAAAACCAGCGGAAACCAGCCAGTTAAGCCGGATGCCTGTTTTCCCGGCTGGTGGCTAAACCACCAACCAGTTTTGTTTGTATTTTGGAGGACCGTAGAAACTAATCATTGTACAAGATTCAGTAAATACAAAAACTATAAAAAAATACAGAGAAAAAGGGGGAAAAAACAAGAGGAAGTTGGTCGATTTCAAGTATACCGGTGGGTTCCAGGATTTCCTCCGGAACTGACATTTGGAATCCTAGTCACAAATACCCCTCCGTGTGGGAAAAAGAAGACGTAAAACCTAACAAAATTTATAAGCAAGTAATATGAGCAGCAAGCCAAAAAAAGGATCCAGCCAGGGGCAGAGCTAGCAGGGAGTACTCTCTTGGTGGCCCATCCCTAGAGCAGATGACCTGAAAACCGGCCCCCAGTATGCCGAAAAGTGCAGATGCGGATGCTAGATAGCGTGTCAATTGAGTTGGCTTCCTTTCTCTTCCTGTTATGCCTGACACCCACTCTTACAACCTGTCTCCGATTTCTTCACAGGAAAAAGAATAAACTAATGACAGCCCTAGTCTGCGGCTCAGCAACTTGAAAACGACTGTGCCCTCAATGTTTCCATTGCTATTACTCAGTCATAGATAGAGTATCTGAATATCATATGAAACTAACATGATTACATGTATATTTTATTTAGCTGATATCGAGTGAGTAAGCGAGCATAGGGTACTGCGATAGAACACACATGTGTTATTTAACATGGGTTTAATTTTTTTTCCCACAAACACACTCATTGACATAAAAATTAAAACATATATGTATCTATTACAATAATTACCTTCAAAATTGTTTAGGAACAGTAGAAGTCCTAACTCAGATCGAATCCGATTTTGTGAGATATGACCTAAGCACACACAATAACAGGAACGAGTATAGAGATCTAGTAGAGAAAACCACAAATAATGACAATAAAGCAACGACAATAAAAAAAAAGAAAAGTTGGCGAAAAAGATCACAAATTCTTAAATACAACTTTAAAAAAAATACAAGAAATTGATGCTTTTAAACAAGTTAATATTTTTTGGACCCCTCAACTTTAGTACTTTGTAAGAGTCAGTTGTTTAAGAAAAATTTAACCCTTGTTTTCTCTATACTCCTCTTATTTATATTCTAAATTGATCTCTTAAAATTATAATAGACTGATTTTCCTTAAACTCATCTCTCATGAGTTTATATAAATCCCAATGTTAACTCTAATTTACAAAAAAATATATATCTAATACAATATAATTAAAATTTTTAAAAACTTTTCAAACATAATACGATTAGCATAAAAGACAGCCCCAATACTCTATATTCACTACAGTCAAAACATCTCCTCCAAACAAACTTCATAACTATATACTAGCTTTAACGTATTGTGAATGTATTGTTCAAACAGTGTTGCATGTCAGGCCTCCCCTTCCATGAATTTCTGGCCCGCCACTGAAGGCTTAGCTGAACTAGCTAGTTTGAGTAATATTGATAGAAATCATCCAACTTCTCTGGAAATAAAAATCGATATGAACTTTATAACGATGGAGCTAAGTTCAGGTCACATCATAATTTGTAACATTTGGTGACATATCTACCATGATCAATGCAGCAGAAATGTCAGGTAGTGATGCATAGCAGCAAGGTTGGCAAGCTGCAATTTCATTTCTACAATGAACTAGAGAGACCACTTAAATTATATTGAAGATGGAGTAGAGAAATAACAACATAAGAAACTAAGATAAATAATGCAATAAAGCTCTGCTATATTGCTGCAACAACTGCTCTACATTTCATTAATATCAAGTTGAAATTTCCGCTAGTACAGTCGAATGATTTTTTTTTATATTTCATTTCAGTCCTTTCTACAAAAAAATAATCTGCCACAAGATCAACCTATGTTGAGCTTATACACTGTGGGTCACTTTGCAGAAGGACATTGGAAATCAGTTGTAGCTGCCCACCAGCAATTTCCGAAAGCTGATTCATAGGACTAAGCAGTAAACAAGGCAGGTGCAAACCAATGGAAATCCAATGAATCAATGCCAAAAAATCACTGCAGAAAAACCATGTTAGGGGATTACCCCAATTTGAACAGTCTCAAAAATTCATCAAATTTGTAATGGAAAACCAAATTTACATGACAATGACGTGGACAACAGATTTGCCCGTATTCATGGTTTATCAACGAGAAAATCATTTGAAATATACTTAGAATATTTGTAAATTAATCAATAAATTGAAAAAAAGTTACTATTAAAAAATAACATGAAAAATCTCAATGTGCGGGTCACATAAAGCAAAAAGAATTGCCACCTCTCTGGATATTACTAAAAAATTTCAAAAAAAAGAAATTAGTAAAAATGCTTATAAACACATGCCAAATGACAAATGTTTAAGAGGTGAAAATTAACAGACCTTGTTCATTTTACAAATTTCTTCCACAAGGATTATTTTAACAGCAAACAATTGATCTAAAATAGATCCATGTAAAAAACTTACCTTCATCCCCACAACTTGCCACAAATTCCGTTAATAATGTATTAGCAAATGCATCTATGTCATAGCGAAGTTTGGAGACTACATATATATTCCTAGGAAGCACATTTTTCAGTCATCATCAAACAAGAGATTTAATCACCTGACATGATTGGTTTCTCATGCAATGAGCAACGGGTGGGCTTACGAGGAGGAAGGGGCACAACAAGATTAGCTGGGTGTGCAGGTGAGTAAGATGACAGAGAGGAGGGACGGATCTAAAAAAGATTGGTGTATTTATCTAACATGTGCATTCACGGTCTAACAATTGCTAATTTCATAAGACGCTAATTAGGATAACTTTTAGCGGCAGTTAAACACCATCTAATTAGTGATCCTAATGGATTAGTCATAGAGCATGGCAAACATTATTTAGGGGCAAATCTAACAATGCAATGTTAAAATGGGCTATACATGTAATTAGTAAGTTCTAAGGGGCACTGATGCAATTCCTCATTGTATCACATGTTGAACTAACTGGATGTTAGGCCACTTACCTAGCACTTCGGCAACTGTAAAATCAAGGCATGTCAAAGCAAGGATTTAGCTCTAAACTTATATGATGCTGGACATACGATGACAATACCTATTAAGTAAAATAACAGCCAAAAAAGAGTACTTTTAAATTGGACAAACGAAAATTTCTTATTTTAATCATATACGCACCATGTATCTCGCAAAGTCTAGTCTATACTGTGAATTTCTAGATAAGACCATGTATCTCGCAAAGTCTAGGCTATACTGTGAATTTCTAGATAAGACTTGCAAGCAAATTCATTCTATAAAAAAATCATTGACGACAAGTGTCCAAATCATTTTAAATTTGTAAAATGATAGTTGAAAAAATAATAAACGTTAGGTTAGACTCGACCCTCACAATATTGGAAGCCTTTCTACTGATTTTACTAAGAAATTGTTCGATACTTTCTGAGGTAACAAACTAAAGTAATATTTCTTTGTTAAAATCTGTCTCCCTCCATCTAAGATGGACGAAACAAGACTTGTGATCCAGCCCAAATCCTATTGACATAATAACTGGAAGATACCACTACCTGCAAAAGACTATCTCCGAGGCTGCCATCTAACTACATCTATCTAAACTAAAAACAAATTTTAGAATTCTCATATTAATTAAGAAAATATTAAAAGACTAACATTAATTTTTTTTAAAATGAGAGAGAAGACCCACACGTCATAAGTATGAACCACTGAAAAATCCAAACCACAAATATGTAATGAGCCTCATTGAGATATATCAAGCTTTGAAAAATCTCCTAACCTCCAAAACTACACATATATTAACAAAATAATATATTTAATCTAAACCAAACATGCCGGACATAGAAAAAGAAAATTTAACTAACTAATTTTGTTGATTCATACTCTAAATCATGTGGTGTTATACATATTTGAGCCATTCAAATTTGTATCACACAGGATCTGGCCTGCCCTTATGATGTCTTTACATATGTGTGTACATGTCTCGTGCTACTAATATTCTCTTGCTTTGCTCGCTACCTTGCTAGCTTCTACTCATGCTACATCCAAATTAGAGAACGAAGGTCTATTTATAGTGGTGATAGAGTGTGGTTGGATGGCTCTAGAAGTGTTTATAGATCCTTCGATGCACAACCATAGTTTCGCAAAACAATGTGCCATACATAGTTTGTTGATAGAATATTCTAGAATGAGATTGTTGACAGAATATTTTAGAATGAGGCTGTGAGGATCAGATAACTCGTTGAGAGGGCGGAAATCAGATTTACAGCAAAAAATACAAACACAGAAAGAGTACACTCAAATTTTACAGAGTTCAGCATGCCACCTTGCATCCTACATCTCCACTTGATAGCACTGTCAAGATTCCACTATCGCCGACTTTTGAACACACCGTCAGGGATTACTACAGACTTTACAATTCACAGTTTTTGACTTAAACCAAATCCAACACTACCGAAAATCCACCGGCCTTTCGACTTACACCAAGTCAAGACAAACGAAAAACTCTTTTCTCACACTTGAGATAAAACGGCCTTTGCATATAGGCAAGACAGCCGAAACATGACCCATTCTCTGAATAACTTATACGATACAATAAACCGTAGAAAGTACTGGTATAGGTGATCAACTACAAAAGATATTACATTTTAGACCTGACTTCTTTGGTTTTTTGTTCATTCCCCTTTTATAGATATAGTTTGCTTGTATTTGAATTGGAATAGGAGTGTTCCACTGAGAAATTTCACTCTGGGTAAACTTCTAAGTATATGGGCGTGTCAGTTACATAAGTATACACATCAACATGAAAAACAGATAAACATGAGAAAACATTGTTTCACTGAGAAATTTCACTCTACGAGTAAAATTCTAAGTATGCGGGTGTACTAGTATAGATAAGTATACACATCAAAAAATAAAAGAACACATAAATATAAGGGAAATATGAACTTTATTAATTTGTCTTGAAGTACAAGCTACAAGTCTCCTCGGGGTTTACACCTTCTCATTGTGCATATGAAGTACATCTTAACATCAAAGATTGTGCGGCTCCTAGTTCTCAGGGTTTTGTAAGGCTCCTGGTTAATTATATCTGTAAATTTTAGATCTACAGAACATCCCCGATTAAGCTATGTTAACATTGTCTTCGAACTTCAGATATGTCTTACATGTATGTAATGCATATACCCATGCATGCAATTATGTAAATCTCTAGTCTTATCGGTCTATGGTGCTATCACAAAATATATATGGTCTTCACCTTGTCAGCGCTCAACCTAGGTGTTGTTCGGCCTTGTCAGTCGTGAACAAAATGGATGTCTTAGCCTTGTCAATGCCCGACAATAATAGTGTCTAGCCTTGTTAGTCACGAACAAGATGGTCGTGATCTTCACTTTGTTAGTGTCCAACAACATAATGTATGGATGGTAGTAGAGTTGTGAAAACATCTTGGCTTCGTCGGCTTTCGAAGGTGCAGATGGCATGGAAAAAATGTACATCGATCCTTCGAGGCTCCGATCATTGCTCTGGACATGAATAGCTCAATGATTGATAGCTTGTAAATGGCTTGGCTCAATAATCTTTAGGATAGATCTGAAATAGCACGTCTTTCGCCTCTTTCGGATCTGGTACCTTGGCGTGATGAGAATAGATTTGGGTGACGCATCTTGCATCTTCTATAATCCAATCTCTCGGCACAATAAATCATGCTCCCCTTTCTCGACTAGACAGGGGCCTTTCTGACCTTTGATCAAGGTGGAATTTGGTAGAGATATTCCTATATGAGTCTTCTATTGCTCATAAAAAAATGAGGTTGATCGGACCACTACACTAAAAGTTATCGATCATATATAACAATCACGTCTGACTAAAATTTAACAGTCTTTTTACCATGATTTTATGGAACTCTTCTTGACCTCTAATTAAGGTGAAGTGAAGATATTCCTGCATGAGTCTACTGTTCACTATAAAAATTTGAGGTCGATTGGATCTCTAGATAAAAAATTATAAATCATCTTCCACTGGCATGTCAGGCTGAAATTCGACAGAACACCGGCTATTTGACTCAACATTAGACAACTTATGGATGGCACGGCTTAATAATCTCAGGATAGATTTAAAGTGGCACGTCTTGTGCCTCCTCCAAACCTGATCATGTGGCATGATGAAAAATTTGGAATGATACATCTTGTACCTTCCATTATCTAAACTATCGACACAATGGATTGAACTCTCCTTTGCTTGGCTAGATGGAGGCCTCATAATGGACATAGCTTTGGAAATTTCTCTAAGCTTCTCCTTGGATTGGTAGACCTATTGTCATGTAGCCATTCAATAGACATCTCTCATTTCCCTAAATTGGACATCACTTGTGCTAAGCCGATACTCTTGTACAAGTCTTCCATGCAATGCATGATGCATGCTATGCAGATGGAAAGTACTCACCATTGATGATCACCTCCATAGCCTCAGACGCCATGATTGAAAGAGAAGTAGAATAGGGGAGATGAGTTCTTAGAGACGCTTCTCAAAAGAACTCTCTTGTCCTTAGGTGAAGTTACGTAGAAGAAACTTTCTCGCTAAAACTCTTGATACGTGGCGACGAAGAGAATGCCCAATCTCTTCAATGTGGAGAGTCCCCTCTATTTATAGAGGGTATGGAATTGTTGGTCGAGGAGATCAAGAGAGATTTAAATTCAAAACTTGAATTTTAAACGATAATGTGAGAAGATAATTATGAAAATAATCTTTTTTAATTAATTTAAAATTATGCATTAAATTAAAGTATTTTTAATATTTAATTCCTGCATAATTGAGTTGGCTCAAACTCTGTGCGTGCAGATCTACTCGGGCAAGTCTGACACGTTATTCGAGTCGTAAAAAATATTAAATATAGAGATAAAATTTTAAATAGAAAAATTATATACCATTGCATTTGTATTGAGGAGAGTATGATAACATAAAAAGTAACATCTATTTTTACATTTTAATCCCTGAGAGATATTCGGGCAAACTATAAACCTTTAAATGTAACCATTTAAGCCATAATGATTCATTGTATAGATTAACCAACTTTAGAGAATTTTGAAATATCATGGAACCACTCATTTTATTGAAAAATCTAAACGTTATGATTTGCACTGGTTTAATCAAAGTAGACTTTCTGTTTGTGTGACGTCCTTCATGTTGCAACGTTGTATTCAATATGTATGTGGTGCCGTAAGGTTCTTAAAATAATATAAAATATCTTATTCTGACACAAAATGAAAAAATTTTGACCAATTTACATAGAGGTTCTTTGTAGCTGGACCAACGATTCATTAGCTAACTGTGCTTCCATAGATTTTCAATACCTAGGCCAGCTCATGTGGCCATATTGGGGGTCATGATTTAGCCATATTTGACAACTGGCCTAACCATGAGGTCCAACTAATTCGGTGCATTGAGTTCCGACCGAGCAGGTATGCTAAATGGGATAAAAGACAGTTATACCACCAATAGAATTTATGGGGCAAATTATGTATCATTGTGTTCATATTCTCGACTAGAACACAACTCTATATTTATTTGCTCCCTCATACTTATGCACAAATATTTTTATCTTTTTAGCCCTTGATCAAATGGGAGGCACATATCATAAGCACATGACGGATTTTGTTACAAAATTTCATCGAACAAACATGAGATATATTAATTTGTCTTGAGTTACAAACTGCAAGTCTCTTTGGGATGTTTACATTGTCTCATTGTATCTATGGAATTACATCTTTCGTATAAGGACTGCACAACTTCTGGTTTCTAGGGTTTTATAAAACTCCTAATTAATGACATCTATTTGGATCTATAGAACACTTTCGATTGAGCCACCAATGATCATCGCCTGCAAGCTTCAAATCTATCCTCCATGTATGCAATACCGATAGATACAAATATGCAAGTCCATAGCCTCCTCGGTCTATTGTGCCATCATATATTGTGGCTTTCGCGTCGTCGACGACTAGCCAAAGTGTAATTCAACCTTGTCGGTCACAAACATATTGGATGCCTTCGCCTCATCGATGCTCGGGCATCAATGGTGCTTGACTTCATCAATGTCCGACAACATTATATGTGGATGATGGGTCAATGATAGCGCCTTATCCTTGTCGGCATTTGGAGATGCATATGGAGGTATGTCAATATATCTGTTGATGGCTCCAAATGACACTTCCGATATAAGGTGTGCATGGCTTAGTATCGAAGATGACTTCTAGATGGATCAATGGCTCCATATGACATTTTCTTATACTTGATGAACATTTCAACTAATTGCAGACCTCAAAATTGATAGTAACTAATGTACATTTCCTCATACTCGATGTACATTTCAACTGGTCTAAAATGTACCTCTGACCAGGTTTGAGAGTGAAATTTGAATCTTGCATGTGCTTCCAGGAAAGTTAGTGGACTTGTCATAGTATTATTTTTTTTACCCCAAATGACTTGACCTAAGTCCACTAACTTTTTCGAAAAAAACAAAAAATAAAGGATGAATCTTGAGGTCAAAGGGACAGTATGGATAGCGGTAGCGCATATTAGTAGTTGTGCCATATCTGCTTCCAAACAAAACTTATAAAAAAACAACGAAAAAAAAGGGAAAAGAGGGCTAAGTCTTGGCGGGTGGGGGGTGGGGTGGGGGTGCGGGCGCGCGCGCGCGCACACACACACACACACACATATATATATATATATATATATATATATATATATATATACATATATATATATATATATATATATACATATATATATATATATATATATACATATATATATATATATATAAAGCACATATTTAATAGAAATTAACATTAAAAAAGAGAATAAAAATTATAAATATTAATCATCAGATCAAATTTGAATGATATAAATCAAAAAGAATAGTTCATACCATTAAATGGTGGAAAAGTGGAAGAGTAAAAGTAGAGTGTTAAAAGTGATAGTGGTTTTTAGTGGATAATCAAAACTAGTAGATCTAATTTAATGATTGAGATTGTTATTTTTTATTTTTGTATTTTAAGAGTGGTTTTTCTCTAATATATTAGATATATAGTTGTGCGGGGACAAAATCACACGTCAGCCAGTGAACAACACATACCTGTGTATTGACGATGGACCCCTTTCCACTCAAAGTCCATGCCGCTCATGCGTTGGCCATGGCATGGTGAGTGATGTTAGCATCCTCCAGCAAACCACTAATAAAAGCACCGTGCATCATTGGCTTGTTGCTGAATGCTGGGTAACGCCTTTTGGTGGCCTCTCCAAAAAAAAAAAAAAAAAAAAAAAAAAAAAAAAACCGCCCAACACTTACGACTAAGATGTCATATAGTCATCTCCAGATGCTCCAACAGCAATATAATATGAATCGAGACTGAAGGGGTGTGCCCCATCTAGTACAAACACACTGCATAGGATCTGGGACCTCGATCCCTTGTGGTTCACAGATACCTAAGAACACTCTGTATAGGAATCTGTCTTAACAGTCACTTGCGAGAGGAATTGGATTTCTTAATACCAAATCCAGTGACACAACATAAATTTCGATGGATAGCAGCAAGTTGCCGCAAGGTGAAATGTCATTTCTAAAGTAAACTAGAGACACCACTTCAATTATATTGAAGATGGAGCAGGTATATGCAGATAAAACGAAGAAATTAAGGCAAAGAATACATCAAAGCTCTACCAAATTGCTGCAACCACTGTCCATTTCATTAGTATCAAGTTGTAGTTTCCTTCAGTACAGTAACATTTATTGCTTTCATTTCAGTCCTTTCTACAATAAAAAAATAAATCTACCAAAAGATCAACCTATGCTGAGCTTATACACTGCCACTTTGCAGAAGCACATTGAAATCAGTTGTGGCTGTCCACCAGCAATTTCCCATAGCTGATTCACAGAACTAGAAGTAGCGAAGGAAGATGCAAACAAATGGTCATCCAACAAATCAATCAAAAAAGGCACCATCGAGCAAACCATCTTAGGAACCCCCAACAACCGATTACCAAGATGTGCTGCTTAAATGAAGGCCACAAAGGCATCATGAGGATATTCCATTGATGGGATTGAGTACCTTCAAGCCAATCCATCATGAGAACTTCACACAAGAAGAGATGCCAAAATCTCTCCCATCGTCTTCTCTGGTACATCACTATCATTGTTTAACTCTGCTCCAGACTGAAGAATTGCAGCATCTAATACCAGTTTTCGCCTAGCAATCTCATATATGTTTTCATCAACCGAGCCCTTTGTCACAAGCCTGAAAGAAAATGAATTCATGCAAACTATTATCTCTTGGAGACCTGAATTTTTGAGTAGCATTATTTGTAATGATGATTTTCTAGTGTCATTTCAATGCTCCTGATCATTTTGGATGACAATTGTCATGAAGATGAAGGGTATGTTAAGGAGTTTGAGAAGACAAGTGCGCTTGAGAACATTTGAAATGCAAAAAAAGGATAATGTACTGTAATGTGTATTCACAAAAGGTACCAATATGCTCATCTGCATGCTAGCTTGTCCAACATTCTATTCAAGTGTAGTGAGCACAACATAAACTACTTCTGTAACCTTCGATTCGGCACACACCTACATATTTTGAACTGAATAGGAGTATACTACAAAACCAAGTAGGGAAAAACGAGGTTGAAGCAAGGACAGGTAGGCCAAGTGTCTTTTTTTATTATTTTTTGTTTGGGCAATGGGAGTGTTGTGAAAAAGAAAAGAAAGACAATCTGTTGCTAGAAAATCGACACTGGAAGAAAAAAGAACTAATTGTCACTTTTCCAGCATACATTTATTTTAAACTGCATACTACCATACTACAAAACCAAAAAAGGCTTAAAACAAATAAATAATAAAAGCCAAAGAAAAATGCCTCCAAGCAAACTCCTACATATTTTGATTAGCACAAGGGAGTATTACAAGACCCAAGCAGACAAAAAGTTTAAGAAAAATCAATGACAGTGCATTCCCCATCTAACCAACCCTAAAAATGCCGTACATTTGTAGATGAACTCATTGGCATTGAACCTCCGTGAGAAGATCAGAAACAAATGAATGTGTTCACGATCTGAACCAGCAAAAAAAATAGAAGTGACAGATAAGGACAAGGGGCATAATTAGAGGTAGCACCTATAAATAGTGACAGGTTTCTGTTGTCCAATGCGATGACACCGATCCTCAGCTTGCCGATCCATCTGTGGGTTAAAATCCATGTCATGTATTATAACTGTGTCAGCTCCTATTAGGTTCAGCCCCTGGCCTCCAGCTCTTGTGGAAAGTAAACACGCAAATATAGTGCAATCATTGTTGAAGGTGTCCACTATAGTCTGCCTTTCAGTTACTGGGGTGCTGAAACAAAAGGCGCATAATGAACTTAATGAACCAACAGACTTTAATCTGATTTGAAAATTACTAAGGAACAAACTAACCCCCCATCAAGACGTCTATATGTAACTCCTATTACTTCCAACACCCATTCAAGGATATCAAGCATTGTAGTCCACTGGCTGAATATGAGAACTCTGTGGCCATCATTTTCTAAAGGAGGTAAAAGCTCCGCCAAGGCCTGAGCAAAAAGGTAAAAATCAAGGCAAAAGAACAACTTTCTTGTTAATGATTGTATAACAGTCCCAGCGTTCATCTGTTGAATATGTTGTAAAATAAAGGCATTTCTGATTTCACCAGAGCACTGTTTTCTTTCTTTCCTTTTCCTCTTTTTTGTTAGATAAAGCAGTACATAGCTAATCAGATATGCAAAGTAACTACACCTGACATTTCGCTGATCCAAGAACATGTTCATCTGTTAGGGCACCCTTTGTACCCGTATCACCATATGAAATTAATAGCTGCAGAATTGAGAAAGAAATTATATAAATGGACCACAGATATGATTACAAATGATAAATTTAGGACATGAGGGACATGTCTGTGCAGCAGAACCACGTTTTGCCCCTCGCATCTATTAACAAATAACAGATTCAGTGTTACCTTGCTGCAGCCATTAACTAGCACCATATTTGATGCATAGCAAAAACTAACACCAAGCAGGATAATGTTTATCACTAGATAATGCAAAGCGATTAGTTGGTTCCAAAGATCCAAAGAGGACTGGCTTCTTGAAGGTGACAACAATACCAAATATATATTCATAGTGTGGCCAATGGCAGAAATAGGAAAAAAAAATAGAATAACATGCCAACAGCAAGATGAGGGGAAGATTGAAGAGGAGAAAGAAGTTATTAATTGTGCAGTCAATAACTATAATAATCTTAACAGACAATTGCAGGAAAATCTATGGAATGCTAGTGAAATGGTAAATGAAGCAGAGAATGAAGTGCTAATTAAAAATTTAGCATGGAGGAAAAGGAGGCAGCGTTCCAAATGGAGAAGAAGCCCCACCAGATGCTCTGCCATAGAGTTCTATCAGGTGTTTTGGGAGGTGATTTAAGCTTGATCTTAAAAAATCTGTTTGGTGACTTTCATGCTAAGGGGCTGGACATTAGTAGACTCAACAATGGTATAATTAGCTTACACCCAAAAAATAAACATGCTAAGAAAATAAAGCAATTTAGATCTATTTGCCTTTTAAATTGCTGTTATAAGACCATGATTATAGTCTTTACAAAAAGTTTGGTTGGTTGTTATTGACAAGGTGGTCAGCAACACCCAAACTGCAATATTAGTGGTAGAAATATTATGGACATTGCACTTGTGATGCATTGAAATCCTTCATGAAACTAACAAAACCAATCAAGTGTAGTTCTAAAACTAGATGAGAAAGCTTATGATAAAGTCCATTGGGGTTTCTTGAGGATCATGGCTTTGAAAGGCTTTTCTAACACATGGTGTGATTGGATTACAAAAATTGCTCACAATAGTCGTGTATGTCAAGAATCTGAAGATGAGGGAGAAGCTGGGGAGGTATTTGAAGAGCCCAAAAGGGCTGAGGCAAGGGGATCCAGCATCTCCTCTCCTGTTCAACATAGTTGTTGATAGTTTATCCATTTGTATAAGGAGAGCTCAAACTAGAGGCCAGATTGAGGGCTTAGAGCATCATTTCATCCCCAAATGTATTGCTATCTAGTGGTATGCAGGTGTGATATGATATTAATGCCCCAAAGATAACTTGGAGGTGGCCCAAAACCTCAAAATGATCTTATATATGTATGAATTGATGACTGGCCTACAAACTAATTTGCAAAGAGTGATGTGGTTTATATTGGGAGAATGTAGAGAGAGTGCAGGAATAAGCAGATATTTTAACTGTAAAATTGTCAGAATCTCCTTAAAATACCTGGGAGTTCCTGTTAGTTGGAAAAAAATTGAGAATTCAGGAATGGCAACCACTAGTTGATAAGGTCAGCAAGACTTGAGGCTTGGAAAGGGAAAACACTCTCCCCAGGTGAGAGGGTTGTCCTCATTAATGCCCACCTTAGTTCTATCCTGTCTATTTCATGTCCATGTACAAACACTGCAAGGGAATTCTGAAATAGATAGTTCTTCTAGCGAGAAAGCCAAAAATATGTACATATATTATTTGGTGAAACAGAGATGTGTGCATGCTCAAAGAAAATGGGGGTTAGGTATTAAGAACCTCTACAAATGAATATCGGCCTGTTGTGCAAATGGCTTTGGAAATAAGAGCATTGAACAGAACTGTGGCAAATTCTATCGAACAGTTTAAAAGTCTTTTTCAGATCAAGAAAAAAGCAACAGACTCTCCCTGCTGGGCTGATATTCTAGATAGAAGAGACATTTTAAAACCACTGTAAGAAAGATTGGGAGGATAGGTGTTTAGAAAAGAATTCCCTCATGGCAGTGCCTATGAACAAGTGGTGATCAGTAAGGTATAGCAGCAGGGATTCCAGAGAATATTTTTTAAGGACCCTAACTTATGAATTGAGGAAACAGTTGATAGAAGTTGAGGGGAAATGTAGAGGAATAGTTTAAATAATGATCCTGATGCCAGCATATGGAATGGGGCAATAAGGGTGTTTTTTTCCACAAAAATAGTTAAGAGTATGGAGCCTTAGCCAAAAATGCCGCAGTGATGCTTCCCAGTTGAAGGCCATTCTCTCATAAATCTGGTTGCCATTTTTTGCTTTAGAGTTGGACTTGATGTTTCTGCTTGAATGTTTTTGTACAAATTCCCCATAAATCTGTATTTACTGCAGCTGGCCAAACAATAGAAAGGCAGAGCAGTTGGTCAGGCAAGAGAAAACAATACCTGGTGGATAGCAAAATCATTATAGTTCTTTAGCTCTTGGATTGCTCTCTCCAAGGAACATTCAAAGCCAAATGCACCTTTAGGGTACAGCAATCTTGCAATTTGATCAACATCTTTGTCACTGTATATACGTCTTATAAGCAAAGGATGATTGGCAATCTGAGGAACAACAAAGTAGCATTTGAGACAGCAACAAACATATTCCAAAAATTTCATGTCAGTAAATATGCCCACCTTACGGAACTGCATAAAATAGTTTGATATTTGACGTTTTGGAATTAAACCAATAATGTTATTGGGAATTTCCATATAAGACTTTGTACCACGAGCCTGACAAGCGGCACGGTATTCATTTATGGCATTGTTGTAAGCTTGAGATTGCTCTGAGCCCATTAAGACCAATCTAACCTGCAACCCACAATCACTGTAAGTTAAAACATCAACAAGCACTAATTTCTGATGACTCAAAATAAACTCATATACATGTTGTATCTTCGGAACAAGTTGCTGCATAACATCTGACTTCAAGCGTCTAAGAATAAATGGCCCTAAAATGGATTTTATCCGTGAAATTAGCTCATGGTCTTCTGCATTCAAGAGCTTCTTCAGATCAACATCTCCAGTAGCAAATATATCAGGCATCATGAACTCCAACAACGACCATAGCTCCTGCAGATGTATCAAATCCAATAGCATTCAGGTTAGAAAGTATCACATATGTGGTTACTTAAGATGAATTGAAACAGATCTTTAAACCAATTCAGTGCCTATTTCCAATAACTGCTGCTAGAAGGCCACCAGAAAACACATGCTAAGTATGGCAAATTGGCAACTCAGAAAGCAGCAACCATCAATTTATGAGGTTGAGAAAATATGAAGTACAACAAATGGAATTGAGGAATGGGAACTATATGCTAATAGGAACTTTAGATACTGCTTCACAGAGGATAGTAGGATTAGTAGAAGATCTTAGGCATTCAAGCTCAAACTGTACAAAAAAGACAGCGATAGTTCAATCATGTTCATAGAGAACAACAGTATCACTCACGCCTTTGTGAACCTGTCTTTGTCTACGCTAAATTCTTCAACAGTGTGCCCGTGCCCTTAACAATATACTCCAATTTTACTTGTCAAGCATATTTCTTCCCCAAAATTTCTCCAAAACATATTTATTATACGTACTTGCTTAAAAAAAATAGGAATGTTTATGGTGAAGGGTTAACTTCAAGCAAACACATGTTAGTTTTCCAGACTTACATGCAAATCATTTTGGAGTGGAGTTCCTGTCAGCATTAGTCGCTGACGGGCATGTTGTGCAACCGCCATGAGGTTTCTCCATCGGAAGCTGCCTTTATCTTTCAGCACATGTGCTTCATCCATCAATACACAACTCCATTGCCATCTTTTTAGTGCCTTACGATCATCCTTTTGCTGAGCACTGCATTATGGATTAAAGCAGCACGCAAATGAGCTCAAAAATAAGCATGATTATTGATGTTCTGAATAAGATAAACTGTTGTGACACATGAAACCACACTAACCTCCGCCTTTCAAAGAGTGAGTAACCAACTAGCAAAACATTAAATGGAGGTGGGCAACCGGCCTTGCCTAAGGAGCTTAACTCCTTTGAGTAGGCTGTCCTTCCAGCTCCATGGAACATGATGATTGAAAATGAAGGACACCACTTCCTCAGTTCTCTTTCCCAATTTTCCAACACAGAAGCTGGGCAAACAATCAGATGTGGACCGGGATCATTGTATAGATGTCGCAATAGGGTCAGATAAGTCACAGCCTGTAAGAACACGATAAAACATTAGCAAATGAGTTAATAATAACACATTTTATTCTTTTCAAAACAGTTAGTCATGGGACATCCTATAATCATCAGTTCATCACATTCTATGACATGTTAACATGAGGTCAAATAATTTGTTATGATAGTTGGATATACTGACCAAAAAAAAAAAAAAACAATCAATGCTCATAGTAAAAGCAGATGCAAGTATGCAACATCAAAACTGAATTAACAAAACTTTCACCATATTATATTTAAACATATAGAAAACATAATGTAGCATTTTCTTTTGGAATAAAAGCAACACATGCTCAGTTTCATTAGAAACCATCAGGTCAGTTCAGAAACAGCACCGGGTACAGAACCAGCTTTCCAGAAAGCACACATAATTGAAGTTTAAAATGCTACAGAAATACAGGTTGATGCAGCAGCAATACAAAGACAACCATCAAACAGTACTGATAAAACATAATGTAACATGTGTGCAACTATTACGACACTTAGTAATTTTCTATTTTTTTTATAATGGTCCTGGAGGTGGTCTGGGACGATTTAACCAGATGCTATTTTGTTAGTTTCAAGGAAGTGGAGCAGGTATGATCTTCATTCTAAAAAAGTGCAATTATTACAACATATCATTTATTCATTTAACCTAAAAAAATGCCACCCAGATTTTTCCAATTTATGATGTCCTTAGAATAGCCGCTCCCTTTTTTACTGACATCATAAGATTGCTTACCTGGACAGTCTTACCAAGACCCATCTCATCGGCCAAAATTGCTGCATAAAAAGAGTAAGATCCAAAAGGAGAAGTTAGTATTTTTGGCACAGAGAAAAGCTAAAACATAATAAGCAAACTATTAGTGTGGTTACTGACTTAATAGTATTCTGAAACACATGAGACTCAATAAAGAGCTGTCATATTGCTTTTCCCAATACAATAGAAAATACAAAAAATGTTGTTGCAGAACAGCATACTCTAATATTTATAATTGCAACCAGTGAGCAATGATACAAACATGGTAAATGCAGAAACAGGATTTCCTTAAAAAAAATTATCTGTGGTCTGAAGATAGTTTTCCAGTTGGTTATCAATTTTCCATTAGAATGTACCCCACTACTATTCGAAAATCCCTGTGGATAGCATACTAAACAAACCAAAAAAACTCCAGCATCCAATAGTTTTCTATCAAATTAAGTTTCCTCTAGTACATGTTGATAGTCAGATATTCACAATGTACATCTGCTAAGAAAATAATCTACTGTTTGTTTCAGATGAAAATGGCTGCAGATGTAACAGGATGCTTACTGAAAACTACTTGTACTCGACACCTAAAAGCAAACAACACAAATAGTGCAGTGAACTCCATCCCTTTGTTTGGTTTCCTGCTGAATTTTACTTAAAACAAAAATAAAGATGTTTTTTTTAGCATAGACCAGTTAATTGGCAAACAAAGTAACAAGCACGTTCAAGTTCAACATCTCAATTCACAAAAATTTCACCTCCACCAATGCTTTTCCGATGCAACAGTAGAAGGAAATTTACGCCCACAAGCTGGTACGGCTTAAGCACCGGCTCAAACTCCGACTCCTCACTTGTGCATGCGGCATTCACGTCCTCCTGCTCCCAAACCCCACCACATCAAAGCACCAGTCCACAAAGCCTGCAAACTACATCAAACCAGGCAAGTAGCAAAAACCTGAGTAACAATCCGGCAAGTGGACGCGTCTATCTCAGCGTAACGGTCGCAGTCCCGTGCCGACGAGTCGTACAGATCCTTCCGCAACTCCTCAGAGATGCGTGCACACTTGCGCAATGCCTTCCCCACCACGTCCCCCTCCCCCACCTCCTCCACCCCCTCCCTATTCACCTCCCTCCCCTCATTGTAATCTCCGTCCTCGTCGTCCTCGTTCTCCAGCTCCGACCAGTTCACCCCATCATCCTCCTCCTCGCCCTTCCCCTCTGCCACCCCCACAGCCACAGCGCTGTCACTGTCGTCGTCGTCGTCGATCATGAAGCGGCGACCTGTGGTGCGGCGCCGCCGCGACGGCCTTGGCTGGGGGAGGTCGAAATCTTCGTCAGCGAGGTCGAAGTTGCCTTCGTCCTCAGAGAGGTCGATAGTGGCAGCGGCCGCGAAACGGCGACTAATGGCGCGGCGCGGCCGCGACGGCCTCGGCGAGGGGCAGTCGAAGTCATTATCGGCAAGGTTCAAGTCGTCGTCCTCGTCAGAGAGGCCGGCGGCGGCGGCGGCAGGGGATTGCTTAGGGTTGTAGCTGAAGGACTCAATTGGGGGAGGACGCTGCGGAGTGGGCTTGGCGTGGGGGCCCTTGAAGGTGTTGTCCGACCAATTGCCGTCCGCGAGATCGAAGTCGTCGTCATCGTCGTCGGAGAGGACGATGGCGGCAGTGGCGGTTGAAGGCTTAGGGTTGTAGCGGAAGGACTCGATGGGAGGAGGAGGCTGCGAGTGGGGCTGGGTGCTGCGGTGGGCGCGCTTGAGGACGCGCGAGGGCTTGAAGGTGTGGTGCGACCACTCGCCGTCGGAGATCTCCTCGAAAGCTCGCCGCATCGAGGGCGGCGGCGGAGGAGGCTGTGGTTGGTGCTACGGTTTAGAGGAGGGGTGGGAGGTGAAGTGGAGGTGGGGAACGAGGAAGCGGAGAAGGGGAGCGCGAGAAGAATTGTGGAGAAGGAGAAGAGGAAGGGGTGGAAAATTTTTGGCGGCCTGGGGGAGTGAGCGGGGACTGGAGCAGCGCCGAATAGACCGCCATTTCCTAATTTGCTGTTTAGGAAGAGAGGTATTTTTTTTCGAGGTGTTCTTTTTGAATTTATGAAATATTTGGATCTTTGGAGGAGTTTTTTGGGCCTACGTGTCAGTTGGTGTGTCTGAGAGTTGAGTGCGTGTGTGGTGTGGGGTGTGCCCGTGTGCCGTGCTTAGCTGGGTGGACTGATTCTAAACTTGTGATTTGGGGCACCTTTAGGTTAAGTTTCTCTCCAATCTCTCGCTTGACTCAATCGCTATCTTCAGGAAACGATAGCAGGTTGCAACCCACAAACCAAATTCGAAACTCATGGAATCGTTTGAGAAGCATTTCGATCTACTGGATAGAAGAATATGCTTCATGTTAAGAGTTCTAAAAGACGAACACTCTTTTTTATCTTAAATCCTTTTTCTTCACTCTTCATTGTTAGAAAATACATCCATCCTATCCATATTTGTGGTCAAATTAGTGGTGATAATTGATGTATAGATATTTATGTATAATCTCTTCTATTCACATATTTAACATAAATGGTTTAACAAATATCAAATAATGGATTGTTATGCGAAAGTTTTATTGGGCTAACACAGTTGATTAACTCAACCCAAACTCTTGTTTATTTCAATATTGTTGTACTTGTTTGAAAGTGCAATTCTAAACCATTGTCATCAGAGAATATAAAATACAATTCTCATATATCGAATTTAATATATCACATAGAATTGTAGTCATTAACATTTACATATAAAGCTATTTAGAGTATAATTTTTTATTTCAAAATGCTTTAGAAAACCATGACAACATAGACTAAAATTTTTAAAAGAAAAGGGCTAGGACATGATTCATTGACTGAAACAAGAAGCAGTCTTAAATTTAAAGGTCCCAACAATATTAACTTATAAGTCTCAACTTTCCTATTTTTATGACCATATCATACGTGAAAAAAATTGCTTTTGTGACATTCACACATAACCAACTTGCAAAAAAAATCAAACTATCCTCCTACAAGGCTATTATTTCTTTGTCAAATTTGTTTAGGGGCAAACTCCATTGAAATAATCTATCATTGTCGAGTTCTACATTTCAATCTGCAATCCCTTTTGTAACCGTGTGAAAATCTCTCTCCTTATCATATCTAATTTTGCATTACTGCATCCGATATCTTATCGTCTTTGCACAACAACGTGCTATTCCTTTGAGGTGGGATAGCATCCTCCTTTTGATCCTGGATGGAGCTTATTTTGGGTAGTTCACAATTAAATTTGTAAAAAGAATTTTCTTTGTTTTTTTATGTATATAAAGTATGCGAATTGCTAAGAGCTAAATTTAGTGTTCAAATTCAAAAAAAAAATTGTATTTATATTTTTCTCCTAATCACAGAACCGACTCCAAAGCAACGAGAAACCAAAGTAACCAACCCGATCCAAGTCACCTCAACTGACAGAATCGCGGAAGAGAGTCTACCCGCCGTCCGCCTCACGACGCCCCTCACGGCCTCACCTCGTCGCCCCATGTCTGACGCCTACAAGAAAGCGAAGCCGGGCCGCCTCGTCTTCAAGGGCGGCGAGGCCGCCTCCCTCCGCAAGCCAAAGAAACACAAGAAGAACAAGAAGCCCGCCTCCACCACCCCCGCCGAGGACGAAGCCGCCGAGGTGGCTGCGGAGGCGGTTGAAGGCGGCGGCGACGAGTACACCATCGACGCGGCGAAGCGGATGAAGTACGAGGAGCTGTTCCCCGTGGAATCAAAGAAGTTCGGATACGACCCCGCCAACGCCACGCGCAGCGCCGCCCGCACCGTGGAGGAGGCCCTCGACGACCGCGTGCGCAAGAAGGCCGATCGCTACTGCAAGTGAGGTGAGGCTCCGGGGTTGGGTTTTGTGTTGCTTGGATTGTTTTGTTTGATAGATCTAGAGTATTTCCAATGTTCTGAGCTGATTGGTGGTGTCGCGATATGTGTATCAGGCCTATTTTGTTGCATAATTCGTCTGTGTATGATAAACCGTGAAATTGTGAACTGGCACTGATGCTGCAGTACTGCTTGTTTACTAATCACTGACGTGATTATAAAATCCAGCACTGCAATTTACTAATTGTGATCATGTGATACGGTAGTGGGATAAAGAGGCCATGAGTGACACTCTTTGGCGAAGTACTTGTAGTCTACATTGTACTCCAGTTTGGTATCAAAGCTGCAGTGTGTTTTTGTATAATTTAGAATTTCCGATGTTCTTGGTGATACGTGTTTAGGTTAACCCACTTTTGGAGTATGAAACAAAGATTTGCTGAGCCAGAGTTATTTTTTGGGCTGATATTATGATTTTTGCAACAGTGTACTGTTTGATTTTCTATCCCCAGGCTGCATAGAGTATTCCAATATTCCATTTATGTTACTATTCCAGATTCAGGTGTTTGATTTAGCTTTACTGTAACCTCACAGATATCTTTTTGCTCTTCTGGAGAGTTCAATGGTCTATGAAATTATTTAGTTAAAAAAAGCATAGAAATCCAACAGACTGGTCTATCTGAGGATTAAATCACAATGGTGGTCCAGTAGGTAAATGGAGAGAGATGTTTCCCTTGTAACAGTGAATTTTGGATGACTTTGGGATGGTTGGTGTGATTGCTAACATGTTTTGTCTAGTAGCCCTTTGTTAGTGTTCAGTGTTGCTGGTTAGGCGAAGACTCCTAGTCGTTGATAACAGATTGGGCCTAATGTATGGGTAGCAATAACATTGCAAGTTATGGCCAGGTTATGCTGTTGTGGTTTGAAGGAATGCCCTGGTCATCACTACGGGTGATGGAAGCGGGTTTATTCAGTGCTTGTCTGCTGTATAGATCCAGGCAACATGGTGAGCTCTTCTTTTCACTCACTAGAGGATGACAAGTTGTTGCAGCACTGGATTGAACATAGGATTAGTAAGTATCAGAAATTCAGAATACATGGTTTTGAATTTGACAGCTTTTGAGGCCTCCTGCACCATCATGGTGTATCCTGGGCTTGTTAGATTTGTTCTGCCTCATTGCTTTTCTTTTTCTTTCTTCCAGCTGGGTGTTGATTTGATGTGGTGAGAGAGGTTTCTTGATTCCATGCTGATGTTGTACCGAAGTGTTTCCTTCATGTTAATATTCCAATGTTCCTTTCTTTCTCCTCCATCCCCTGGCTTCTGCAATACAAGACGGCATAGGGCTTCTACACTTTCTTTGGAGGAAGAAAGAAAAGTGTCCAGTAGCTTGGACTGTTAAGGATTATGGTTGTTGGCTTAGTCATCATGATTCCTCATTATTATGTTAAATGCTATATAATATGGGACACATTGTTTCTCTAAACTGTTATGTGAAGCTGAAGGTATTCTGATATATTTTTCTACTTGGCAGGTGGTTACCTATACCCGGGTTGCCAATGTTGGGACTTAAGAGCATCACATGTAGTTGTTAGCAGATGTTGAGGAGAAAGACCCACTTGAAGCAGTTGTGTTCAATCTATTAGGGAGAGTATCTTTGTAGAATTGTTAGGTCCCTGATGATATCTTGGAAATCAAGCTTGTCCCTATAGCGATAAGCATTTCCTTTGATGTTGTATGGTTGTACTAGCTAATGAAATGATGGTAACATCTGGTATAATTTTCTTGTTCAATCTGTTGCCTGATTTGGTCAATTGAAAACACTATAAACTTGTCACATGCCATGTTACATTGAGTATTCATGATCCAGTTACAAGTATTGAAGGCATGCCATTTGTCTTTCTTTTGCATCACCCTTTTTGGTATAGGCTGTTTCAATTCATCCTTGTAGCTATTGTGTACTGAGCTTCGTCAACAATAGCGTCGGCAAATTCTACAACTTGACTCTAAGGTATGTCTGTTCCCTCTCTTTTGATGGAATGAGCAAGGGCAAACTTGGCTGACTCTATGCTGTATTTTGTAACACTAGATACTGATGTCTTGTGTTCAGCTTTGTGTGAGGGTTTATTGTGGATTTAAACTGTCTTTGTGCTGTATGTTTTAACACTAGATATTAATGTTCAGGAATGACGTGGTGCCACATTCTTTTAAGTTAGTAAGGTTAGCCAAAACTATTTGTTTGGACTGCTTCTATAGATATGTAAATTGGACATGAGAACATTGGAATGTCCAGGGATTGAGTTTGAGGGAGGTCATGCAATGATTCCAGGGAGGCACTTGTGTACTAGCAAGTATGTAAATTGGCTTTGTGCATTCCTTTTTCCTTTTTGTCAGTGCTATGCTGTTATGTATTCCTGTTGCCAATCTGACCATCTTTGGAAAACTACTATGTAGAGAATGATATGCATGAGAATAAATAAGAGAGAGCAGGTTTGGAGGGAGAAATGTGCACATCCATCTAGGTGTGATGTGCACAATATCTGGGTTAAAATGTGTGCTTTTGTTTAAGATTTTTTTTTCCAGTCTAATCTGATGAAGATTCCATTTCCCCCTTGTAGCCTCTTTATATTTGTGCTGCTAAACTGATGAAATCTGTATAATAGTAGTATGAGAACACCACGGTGAAATTTGTGCCTGAAAAATTGTAGAGAATTCCATGCCACATCATGATTTAGAGTATAGTTGGCACGAGACAGGTTTTTAGCTGAAGTTAAATGCACGACCAAAGGTATGGACAAAGCTCATCATTTGTACAGGCAAAACACATAGGTGTTAGATAGTTCTCCTTCAGTGTTAATTGTGTGAGACCCTGATGCAATTTTCACTTTCTCATTTGACATACGGCAAATTTGTGTTAATGTGCAGCTGTCTTTGAAATTTTGGCTACACTTGATACGGGTTGACTTCTTTGCATTTGTGAGGAGTGCGTAAACTATTTTGTCCTCACTTGAGTGTCACAACTCATGTAATTTGCAAGTTTTCCACTAAGTTATAATAACTTGTTTACTTCAACTGCCATTATATTTCTCTTTTGATTCTAGTGTAAAGTGTGTTTAGTTGATGCCACCTTTTCCTCCTTTCTAGTTTTGGACATCTTTCCACTCCAGTACTGCTGAGAGGACGGAATGGAGTCCTCTTCGTTTTCCTCTACCGACATCACTAGTTGTTTCTTTTGAGCAATTCATTCATGCTGTGCGTTTTGTCTGGTCGTATTATACTGTAGCTGGTACAACTATGCTCTTAGTTGAATGAACTTATCCTTCCATTTTTGCTAAAACAAAAAAGAACTATCCTTCCATTGTCATCATATTCTGGGTTTGCCTACTTATTTTCTAGTGTAGCTGGTAAAATTATGGTCTTGGTTGAATGAATTTATCTTTTTATCATCACCCTGTTTCGGCTCTGTCAACATCAGTTTTGATTTGAATTATTCTTTTTGAACCACCATGATTCTTAACCTTGACATTCTCCTGAGTCTTGCCCACTTTAGGTGGATAGGGATATTGGCTATTCCACTGGAAGTAATGGTAAGTTTACAAAAGAACAAAATAACTTTTATTCTACTTTCGCGCTTACCATAAGTGATAAGATATTGATAAATTCTCCTATTGGGTCTTATCTTGGATCCTGTCCAAAAACAGTTTTTTATTTCTTTTTTCCCCTTTCCGCACTTACCCTAAAGCACCTTTTTAATCTTGTAATATTGTATTTTGCAGTCAGGAATTTGAACATGAACAAGCTCGCAGTAAAGTGCAGGAGGGCTGGATTGTGCCTGTTTGTCCTACTACCTCCACGTAATCTGTTTTTGGTATATCTGGTCTTTATTGAAGTACAGTTACTTAAATCTTTGCTACTGTTAAGTAACACAATTTGCATTTCTACTGTTTTATATCTGTCCGTAATGCATATTCTCCTTAAATCAGCTAGATATGATCATAGATCATACTGAAGCACTGTATGACCCCAGCCGAAAAGACTAATACACACGCATGAACTGACCTTCTGAGTTCACAAATTGGACCTGTAGGCTGCGGCTACTGTCCCTTTAGTAGTTCCCTCCTACAGTAATCACTGTGGTATTTTGTCATACAATTGGTGACGAAACTAGGTACAGTGACAACAGTATAAGACGCCCTTAAAACTCTCCGAGAGCCACAACTGTCCTTTTGACCATCTTCTATTAAAATAAATGCTCAATGCCGTTGACCTAACCAGGTGAAGCATGAAGAATGTACGACAGCGAAGACTCGAAAGAGTCTGAGATCTCTCTTCAATCATCTCGAAGCATGGGCGGGTCCGCAGTTGGGCAAGTGTGGGCAAGTGTCCCCTGGTTTTAGAAATTACCAAAAAATAAAAAAGCCCTTTTTAACCAATAGATATCACATAGTAATTGACCATTTTTAATTTTTCAAAGTTAAGTATAAACTCCTCTAATATTAAGAAAAGTTCTTCAATTTACACAAGTGCGGACAACTGTTCCCTGGTTTTTAGAAAATACAAAAAAAAATTCGTTTTAGGCAATAGTTATCACATAGTAATTGACCATTTCTACTTTTTCAAAATTAAGCATAAGCCCCGCTAATATTAAGAGAGGTCCTTTAATTTACGCAAGTGTGAGCAAGTATCCCTGATTTTTAGAAATTACAAAAAAAAAGTCCTTTTTAGACGATAGTTATCACATAGTAATTGGCCCTTTCTAGTTTTTCAAAATTAAGTATAAACTCCTTTAATATTAAGAAAAACCCTTCAATTTACGCTATTTACGGACATATACTTCTAAACTTTTAAAAATATACAAAGTTCATCTAATTGTAGATAATATAAGCATTACTATGTAGATTATGTTTACATCCCCTCCCCCCTCCTCCAATTTAGTTTCTGAATCGGCCGTCTCAGAAGTCTGCCTCATAAGAAGGAATGTATGCATTTGTTTCTAGAGCCCAGCTGTTGCCCTCACTGGAACATGCGGCTCTCACCCATCGTTGTCGCCCTCCACCAACATAATTAAGGTCACCAGTGGGAAGCCTTCGCACTCAGTAATTGGCATTCTTCAAGACGAGTTTGTCTCTAGAAATGGAGAGGCAGATGTCTTTACACTAAAAGCTTCTATTATATATTACACAGTCGGTCACTTATACTAGTGGTTGACACAGAGGGGGTCAACATAGAGTAAACAAAGGCACTTTATTCTTGTCGGACATTTTAGTCCACATAGAACTCCTGATATGCTTTACCTCTTTTCTATTAGAATAAACGTTATGCGTGTTTAATGCTGCATATCCTTGCTTTGTCCCTGTCTCCTTTCTGAAAGTTGGTAGTCCCTGTATCCATATATGCACTTGGTGTGCTTTATTGGTACGCGTGATGGCTCCTTGCAGCTGGTTCTGGTTTTCTAAACCATGTTATAGTGAGGATAGGATGTGTTCCTCTTATCTATTATCGAAGATATAGTTGAAAACTTTGCCCTCAGCACTTAAAGTTGACATCTCCCTCAAGTATCATTTGGCACAAGAACCCTGGCCATGGGAAAGAAATTTTCACCCTTACCATACCTTTTCAAAGTGCAGGATACAGGGTGGTAAGCTTTTCTTTCTTTTCAAAATGCAGTCTTTAAGTTTTTCCATTGTTAAACAAGAGCCTAATGAAAATAAACTGTTGTCCCTTTCACAACATTCCATTTTGCTCGAGGATACATTTCTCAAAACCAAGTACAGGTGGCAGGCCCCAGAAGGTGCTTAGTTTAGTGAACATTACTTGAGCATGCTCCCTTTCCCTTAAATCAATCAACAATGCCAATATTTGTGGGTCAGATCAGAGGATAGGACACTAGTGAGTTTTGCAAAGAATTATAGTAAAATGGATGTCACAGAAATTTAGGTGGAAAGCCACCACTCTTGCAAGTTTATTGCTTAAATCAATGGTTAAATTACTATTTATACCTCTCTATCTACTAAAACATATCTATACCTCTCATACCTTGCGAAAGACTGTAAAAAATCCATAAAAATAAAGTGTTGTTTTACCCTGTTGGTTTATGAACAAGTTGTTCTGCCATTTGACTTTGGATCAGATGTTCTCACCTTGATAACTGTTCCAAAGAATTCTGGCTGGAAAGTGGTTTTATGTTATTCAGTACCAAAACCTGTCCTTATTTAAGTTCTAGAATCTGTGCCGGTCCCAGGATTATAGATTTGAAGAAAGACTAGTCGGCACAACTGCATGCTTCTGTAATGGCACACAAATTAAGTTATAGGCCACTATAGTCCATAACGTGCAGCAATGTGCCATTGCATGGTCCCCCATATGAGTTTCTGACATAGCTTATTTGAGTTTTTAACACGACTCTCATATTCTCATGAACTCGTATGTTTTACCTGATTGAGATTTGGATTCGCCTAATTGGCACATGTAGCTCTTCACGATCAGTAATACATACTATATCCGCATTGCTTCTGTTGATGATAAAATGAGTGCAATGCACAGTGCAGTTTCTGTATTTTCTGGTCACTAGCAGTAACAGCCGGTTAACTCTGGTTTGGGGCACTGTTTTGCCTTTGCTGCAGGCAGTTCTTTTGTTCTTGCCAGTAAGGAGAGGCAAATTAGAACATTGCGTTGCCTTTTTACAGCTGAGCCGTAGATCTAATATTGTGTTCTGACTGCAGGTTGCAGAGCTCCAATGTCAAAATTCTTCAATACTAAAACACGCTCCAATGCCGCTTTCCCTGCATTCACATCCTACGCGGAAGAGACCACAAGCAATGGAGTGCAACCTTGAAATCTCCCTGGCGCACCAACACCACCATCGCCATCATTCATGGTGAGCTCTTTCTACTGCCTAGCGCATACTTTACTCCACACAGACCAGCGTATAGAATCCTTAGAACACAAGAAGGTGACTACAACGGTTGTTACTACTTGCTTTTGTCTAAGACCAGAGTTTAGAATATTTGAATGCTCGTATCATCATTTAGTAATGATGATTATGCCACTGTGCAATCTCTATCATCATGCGTTCAAACTGGCAGTGCTAAATTCCAAAGTGATGTGATATGACTCGAGAGTGGGTGTCTTTTTTTCCCCTTCCAATTCTCAACTTGTATATACAGCATTTTCCATCTAAAAGAAATATCCTACTAGTAGATGACAAAAAGGCTCTTGTCAATTATTTCTACAGGTGACCTTATACAACGATGCATTATAAAAATCAATTGTACACAGTATGCAACGGTTTTGGACAGGTACATGGTTAAATCAGTAGTAATCATGATAGCAGATAGAGAGGTCGAATCGTTTATCCGAGGTATTATGAAATGAGAATTCTACAACAATCTTAAAATTGCTGCAAATCGGTTCCTTCCTAATTAAACACTCGTGTCCACGGTGCATGAGAGAGAGAGAGAGAGAGAGGGGGGGGAGGGAGGGAGGGAGCATCATAGCTTGTATGAAGTACTCTCCAACAAAATTTGCAGCTATGGTATCTGAATAAACACACGTGTCATTAAAATAATTTTATAATATTATATCTTTATAATTTTTCCTAATATATTATAACAAATATTGATGATCAAAGTTATTTATAGGTACTGTGAAAATAAAAAATATGTTTGTTTTTTTGGAGGGAGTGATTTTCATGGCCATCATATATAATCATTTGCCAGCACACCATTACAATCATGTAAGAATTCGAATTTTTCGTACTTTTATTCAACTACTATAGAGATCAGTTACCTCAAACCTAAGAGGGCTGCACGCCAGTAGGGACGTACTACCCAGTACCCACGGCGCGCGCACCTAATGTACCTTGGCCAAAGAACACCACTCTAGCGACTTCCATGGTATGTAGACGCCTTCAGTATACCGAAGCCTTGTGGCATGCTCACGTCACGCCTACGAATGCATATTCTCCTCAGAAGCAGAACGCATTCCACGCACGCGCCTACAAAAACACCCTCATCAACTTGGTCCACCCCACCGCATCTTCTACTCGGCATGCAGTGCAGCTAGCTCCAGTGTTTCATGGCCCAAGAAGCATCCGAAGCTCCAGTGGCCGGCAGTTCCTCCGCTTCACCAAACAACAGCATGTGGGAGACTCAACAGATGCATGCGCCCTTCTCCTCCTCCCCCTCCTGGAGCCCCTACGCCGGCACGCTCCTCGCCGCCGGCTCAGCGTTTGGCGCGGACTCCTCGTCATCGTCCGACATGCGCCTGCCGAGCGAGCACGTCCACGGCCATGTCTGGAACCAGCTGGGTGTAATGTGAGTATAGGCACGTCATAACAACACTTCTTACCACCGGTTGCTTGCTTGCTTGACAAAGTTAAATGAACAATCTTTTCAGAAGCACGGATGCGCACGGGAGCTCGGAGCATGGCGGGAGCTACGTTTACAGAGAGAACTTCCTTTCTTTGCTAGCATCACAGAACGTGCCGTCGGAGATGTTCGACGACGTCCCCAACTACCTCAAAGTGATGGACAGAGGCATCGACAACATGGCCGGAACAGCTGACTATAGCCTGCACGGCACGGACCGATACGCCGGTGGCAGTGTTTCCCCCATAAAGTATGAATTTACTAGCTCGCCACTGTACTTGGGAAATAGCTTGGTCCAAGGGAGCATGAGTTGCCTTCCATGCTACGACCATGAGGTGACAGAACGCAACCAGCGGCAGAAATTTGGGGTTCCCATGACTCCATTTCTGCAGCAAATGATTCCTACTAATATTGGCATTCAAAGTACCGTGGATTGTTCCGGCATAGGAACTGACCGGATTTGTCAAGAAGGCCAAGTCACGGAGGCTCCTTTTGGCATGAGGAACTTGCCGGACTTCGGTTCTTTTAGTGGCTACAGATCAACCGCAGAATTGATGTCCACCAGTAGACAAGAGCTGGAGATTGTGCCGGTAAGATTTACATATCATTATATAATTTAGTAATGGCATGCAAAGCAGGACTTGTTCATATTGGATGTGTACAAAAGTGAAACAAATACGCGTATGCTTCTTGTAGCCAAGGGCTAGTAGCAGTGGAAGTGGAACAACAGGCGATACCAAGAAGAGAAAATCCGAGGAAATGTTGGAAGGCAACGCCAAGAAGTCTAAGCAAGAGGCTTCAAATGCATCACTTCCCACGGTAATAACGAGAGATTAATGGACAAACCAGTTAAAGCCTTTTGAATGAGCATTTTGACGAAGTAATTTCGAACAAAAATGCAGCTGCAAGCGCCTAAGGTGAAGCTGGGAGAGAAGATCACAGCATTGCAGCAAATTGTGTCGCCTTTTGGGAAGGTACATGATTCTCAATGCACGTTTTGCTTCCAAATGCAAACAGTGAAATTACTTAATTCCTTTTTTTAGCTAACTCTCTGTAAAATTTGCAACTTATCAGACGGACACAGCATCAGTACTGTTTGAAACGATCAAGTATATCAAATTTCTTCACGAGCAAATACTGGTAACAACATTAACGTGATCACTTTTTTCTGCATATTTTGACTCAGAAGTTTCTCCAAAAATAGAAGATATGTTAAAGGTCCTAACAAAGTGCACCGCAGGTGAACTATATACGTGGCTTGTAGACTGTAGTATCCTCAAAGATACAATGAATCGTTGCGCCGACTTTTCAGCTTATTTCAATGCGCATACGATATTATTCTCTTGTTTGTTATGCCTTTTATCAGTGGACTTCCAAGTCATGCCCAAGTTCTGCATAAAGAATGTTTATGCTGTCCTTTTCTACATGAAGAAAAAGGACATTTATACTGTCACAACTCACAGCCATTAGTCTTTTCTGAAGTTAACTAATAACAATAGCAATGCTGATTAGTCTCCCATTGTCTGATTTAATTTGTGCAGTTGTTTAGTGAACCGTATATGGCAACAAGCGCAAATAAGGTATGAATCAGAGGAATAAAGACCCCTTATTATCACTAACTCATCTAAAACAGTATGTAATTTCTACTTAACTGTCATTGGTTTCAGGTTCAGATTCCATGGCGAGATGATGAGGCGACAGAGAAGGCAGTAGTAGAGCATCAGCAAGATTTGAGGGGCAGAGGCCTTTGTCTGGTCCCTGTTTCATGGACCCCGCAAGTATACCGGGATAACAGCGTGACGGAATGCTGGACGCCAGCTTACAGGAGCTGCATGTACAGATGAGGTCATGCACTGCAAAGTTCTGACCTATTGCTCCATTGCAACTATATGTTGGAAGCTTATAGGATGTCAGTTGATTTGGTTCTTGTTTTATTATTGCTTAATCTATCTGTCTTACCATGGCTGCTATGTAAGTCAGAAGAACAAAATTGGTAGCTTTGGCTTTGACCCTTTCAGAAAGCCAGTAGCAAATACCACTTGCAGATTTGTATTCCGAGTAGTGCCTAACATCTCGCCGATAAACTGATTCTTCAGAGGACTTGTTGCTGACGCTGGGACTGTGTAGGCACCCAGAGTTGCCTAAATTGTCACACTCGTGACAAAAGTTAGTGGCATAAAACGAATATTCGAATTGCTCCTGTCAATTGACTTGTGCCTGGATTTCTGCAAGGATATGTCATGAGTTTTATCTTTGCAAAAAGGAAGTATATTGGATGCACCAACAAAAGAACATCAAGTAACTAATTTGGGTTAAAGTTATTTGTAAACTGAAAAAGAAAATTCTTCAGGGCTTCTTTTCAAAAAAAAAAGAAGAAAGAAATGCTTCAGGGCTGATGTACTCACACTATTTTGTAGTACACGTGGGGGAATTAAAATGTAAGAAATGAGGAAAATAAATTGTGTTGGATTATAGTATTCTATTAAAGAGTTTGAAAGTCAATAGAAAGTGTATTAATATAGGTGTGAGAAAAAATATTAGTGAAAAAAATTGTAAAAATGTACTAAAAATATATTGAAATTATAATTTGACTTATATTGTGAAATGTATAAAAACTATAAAACAAAGGAAATAATAGCTTTATATGGTGAAAGGTCAAAAAAATATATTAAAAAATAGGATTATACCGTCGTGAAACGGAGGCAGTGTTACGAAATCAGTATGTATATAAAGTATTTCGGAGCAACCTTACCCTCACCTAGTCACTGTACACAACGGAAGCAAGCCTCCTGCTCTCCTGCAACGGCGAGTACCTCGTCTCCAGCAACGCTTAGGCATTGACTACCATGGGCAGCACACCCAAGGCGAGGAGCGAGCCTGCCAGCTGCAGAGATAAATATTTATAAATAATATAAAATAAAAAAATAATTGTGAAAATGACCCAAAGTTTGCTAAAATTATAAAAATGATCTGATTGAATGCGATAAGTCAATTATCGCGGTTGTAATACGCGACAAAAATTATAAACCTTCAAAAAATATGTTTCCATATTTTTCATTTTTAAAATGCGACAAAAAACAAAAAATTAATTTCTTATAAGTATTAGTGGTCGAGTGTCTGTGATCAAAGGTCGTTGTGGAGGTGATCCTAGATCAAAATAAGAGTGGTCGAAGGTTGTCGTGCTGAAATGTAGTTTCACCAATTTTGATCGTCATCGATCAACCACCTCTTCGATCACTCCAGCCACGATAACCACCCCTACTTCGACCTACAACCACCTCCATGATGACTTTCGATCAGAAACACTTGACCACTAGTACTCGCGAGAGATTGTTTTTTTGTTTTCTGTCGTGTTTTCAAAATAGAAAAGAAGAGAAATGTCTTTTCTGTTGCGTTTTCAAAATAGAAAAGATGGAAACATATTTTTTCGAAAGTTTATGGTTTCTGTCGCGCATCACAACTGCAATAATTGATTTATCGCACTCAATCAGGTCTTTTTTGTAATTTTGATAAATTGTATTTCATTTTTGAAATTATTATTTTATTTTGGATTATTTATAAAAAAAAATTCGGCTGCAGATGTATGAACAAGACAAACAGTGGCGCCACCACCGCGCCTGGCCTTGACGCCTGTCGTAGGCATGGACGCGGGCCAGGTTGCGCGCAATGGTCAGTCGGTCACCGCTGAAAGCAGCAAAAGCACATGAGTCGTGTCGAAGACCGCGCAACGTCGCAGCCGGCAGCCAGGATGATGCACACAGCGCTTCCAAACTGATACTTCGACGTCGCTAAATATCAAATCAGATCTTTATTTGCTGAGAAAAAAATGGATGAGCACGGAGTAACTGCCCAATTTGACCTGACTAAAACTCTAAAAGACCTGCCGAATGACAGCGAAACGGATCATGGGCTCTAACTTTACTTATGGGCAAATTCTGTCTACAAATCTAATGGGCCATTTAAACAATCTTTTTTTCTTTTTGGACTGCACCTCGAATAGTAATGCAGTGTTTGTTCAGTCTCATTTATGAGTTATTTTCGCTGACGCATGGACTTTAAGTCGGACCTACACATCAAATCAGCGTTACAAAATTTTTGTTACCTATATGCAACTGAAATAAGAAATGACGAGACAGATGAGGGCTCTATAGATATTGAATCCGAGGACTGTAATGGTACAAATTAGTTGATGTATTTTAGCATGGTTGCTTAAAAAAAATGTGGTATTCTTTAACACGAAGCATGCTTCGTGTGCGGATTGTTATGAATATTGTTATTAATATTGCGAGTCTGTAGGATAAAATATATACACAAGTTATAAAGATATTTTAGATAATAAATCATAATAAACTAATAGAATAAAGACATAATACATATCTCTTCAGTAACACTGACTTTGGAGAGAAAAAATATATGTTGCGCCCAAATTTGCAGTTTGGTGAAGAAATCAGCAAGCTGCAATTCAGAGGGCACATAATGTAGAGTGTAGGATCAAGGATACCGATTAGAGGGGGGTGAATAAGAGGTTTTGAAAACTTTTCAAATAAAACAATTTTAGCAAAGAGAAGAATAAAAAAACAATACAACAATATATTGCACAATTAAAAAAAGAGAAAGAGAGAACAAACATAAGGATTTTTCTCGAGGTCTTGGAGATTCGTCCGGTCTCCCGTACTCCTCATTGAAGCACTCAAATGAATAAGTCTTGCTTCAATATCCGCGAAGAATATTTCTCACTAGTGGTTTATCCTTGTCCACTCCGAAAAGGCGAGCACCGATACCTTTTACAATCACGCCGAGCCTCTCTGACAATCTCTGAATAGAAGATGTCAACGGTCAAGTCACCAAACCGTCTAGGTGATGGCGTTCACCAAGAGTAATAGATTGTAAGGTCTCTCCTAGACCTTCAACATACACCGAGAAACTCTAGATATGCAAAATGATGCTAACAGAAAAACTCGGTGAATCACAAGACTCACGACTTGATCAAAAGATCAAGATTTTTATGCAAAGAACTAAATCTTAAATGTGTATATGAATGTGAGGCTGTTTGGTGTAAGAAACAATAGCTCAAAGTCTTTATTTATAGCCCAAAGAATCAAATTAGCCGTTGGAGCTCACAAACAAAAGAAACAATGCATGCTGACAGTCAGTATGGGTCACGACCAAAAAGAAGTAAAATTCGGAGAAAACTCAGTTAGCCGTTTGAGGTCCAAAAAGAAAATAAAACAGCCTAAACTGACAGTCAGTGTGTCAAACTGACAGTCAGTGTTTACCTCAACGACTGACAATAATTACGGATAAAACTTTACTAGCCGTTTGTGGTTGTATATGGAAATTGACACCTCATACTGACAGTCAGCATCACATGCTGACAGTCAGTATCGACCACAAAAACGATCAGTTCAAACAAATTCTCAAAACAAACAGCTTGAGGTCGGAGTGCATGCTGACAGTCAGTATAGGTCAAAAGATTTTAGCTCAAGAAAACATGCTCTCTGGACAATTGTCAGTTTAAACAGACTGACAGTCAGCATAGCATACTGACTATTAGCATGAATAAAAATAGTCATAATTTTTGATCCAGAAATCCGATTAAAGAGTTTAATAGCTAGTTTGAAAGATAATTTAAAGGGCTAAATTTTTGTCAACAAAAGAAAAAGTCAGATCTGCCTAGATTTTTCTATAAAATGCAAAAATACTTCTGTTGTCAAAAACTCATCTGAAAAATCAAATGAAATCCAACCGAAAAGAATGCAATGCAGTGACCTAATAGTTTCTTGGTTTATGCTGGAAATGTAGAGAGGACTTGCAACCTCTCTTTATAGTACGGTTAAAACTAAAAAAATTGCTAAACTGATCAAACTCCAAACGCCGAGATCGGTAAAATAAAAAAAACTTTACCTCAGGTCCTTTGCAACTTCATTTCTACGATTTGCGTCTTGTCTTTGTTTCTTGTTACTTGTGCTTTATCTTTTTCACGTTGGGTTCATCTTGATCATCTTTACATGTCTTCCCAACAATGCCCTGTATCAAATATCTCAAAAACACAATTAGTCTGAAACGCTTGTTTTCGTTAATCATCAAAATCAGGCATAATGGCCTAGATGCAACATAGAGAAATCACGCGCTACTGTACTTGCGATTGCATGTACGAAGCATCGACACCAATATGCTTGGTGAGCTCATGCTTCACTGGATCACGCGCAATACTAAGAGCATCAGTACTGTCGGACATCAGAGTCGTCAAGGCTGAAACCGGGACACCAAAGTCAGCAAGTAACCAGCGTAACCACACAATCTCAGCAGTCACAGACGCCATAGCTCTCAACTCAGCCTCAGCACTCGAACGAGAAACTGCAGTCTACTTCTTAGTCTTCCAGGCAACAAGAGAGGAACCAAGAAAAACACAGTAGGCAGAAAAGGACCGACGATCAGAAGGATCACTGGCCTAGGTCGCATCACAATATGCCTGAAGCTGAAGAGTACTAGTGCGAGAGAAGAACAATCGGCGAGACATCGTACTACGAAGATAACGAAGAACACGAAGAAGATGACTATAGTGAGTCCGAGTGGGTGAACAAACAAACTGACTGAGAATGTGAACTGCATGAGTGATGTCAGGACGGGTGATGCCAAGGTAGACCAAGCTACCAACCAAATGGCGATAGCGAGTAGGATCCTCGAGAGGAGCACCATCTGTGGGACAGAGCTGCATGTGAAGCTCCATAGGAGTGTCAACAGTATGCTGATCAATGAGACCAGAACAAGCGAGAAGATCCTGAACATATTTCTGCTGAGAGAGGTAAAAACCATCAGGTGTAGAAGTAACCTCAATCCCTAAGAAGTAACGTAAAGGATCCAGATCAGACATGAGAAACTGCTCACTAAGACGCTTCTTCACAAAGTCAATATACGCAGGATCATCACCAGTGATGATCATGTCATCGACATATAGAAGAAGAAGAGTCCGACCACAAGATGAGGTGTGAATAAAAGAGCAGGATCATGAGAGGTAACAGAGAAGCCAGCAGCAGTGACAACAGAAGAAAAGAGCTCAAACCAAGCTCGAGGAGCTTGCTTGAGACCATAGAGGGCACGACGAAGACGACAGACATGACCCTCAAGAGCAACGAAACCCGGAGGTGGCTGCATGTAGACTTCTTCATGTAAGTCACCATTCAGGAAGGCATTCTTGACATCCAGCTAAGAGATACTAGTGTCAAACTGAGGCAACAACAATGAGAGTGTGAACATTAGTCATATGGGCAACTGGAGCAAAAGCCTCATCATAATCCCTACCATGTTCCTGTTGAAAATCACGTGTGACAAGACGAGCCTTGTAACGCTCAATGGTTCCATCAGACCTGGTTTTGATCTTAAAAACCCACTTGCATGTGATAGGAGTAGCATGAGCAGGTAAAGGAACAAGATCCCAAGTGCCAATACACTGAAGAGCGCTGACCTCCTCGGTCATGGCAAGCTGCCACTCAGGATAGGAAGCAGCCTCACGGTAAGAGCGAGGCTCAGAGACAGTAGTAGTAAGAGCAGACGCATACTAATTCGTAGGGCAGATGGTATGACGATCCCGAAGGTAATACTGAGGAGACACAGAAGAGGATAAAGACGAAGAAGACTCCACCTGAACTGTAGTAGAAGTGGAAGGAACAGGTGGCTGAGAAACAATTGGAGGGCGCCGAGTGTACTGAAACTGGAAAGAAGACGCAGGACCAGGCAAAGACTCAATGCAAGCTGGGGCAGGAAGAGTAGATAGGTCAGAGGGAGAAGGCGCCGCAGGAGTAAGTGGAGGTAACCTAGGAAGAGGCAGTGGCGATGAGTCAGGGATGGATAGAAACGAAAATATCTCAAAGGGAGTAGTGGCCTAGGGGGGCAGAAGCACGATAGTAGTAGGGCCGAGTCTCATCAAAAGTGACATCACGGGAAACTCTGATCTTCCGAGTAGAAGGATCATAGCAACGATAACCCTTATGCTCTGAGTTGTAGCCAAGAAAAACACACTCGACCGACTGAGCAGTCAGCTTTGTGCGTTCTGGAGGCTATAGAAGAACGAAACAGGTACAACCAAAGACACAAAGATGAGTATACTACGGAGAACGATTGTAGAGACGCTGAAAAGGAGCAGTCCCCTAAAGAGCAGTGGACGGCTGAAGATTGATGAGATAAGCTGATCCGTTTGAGACCTAGCCTTGGTTTTCGCACTAGGCTCGCCCAGATTCTAATATGCGGAATAACGGGATCTTACTCGGAAATACCGAAACACAAAGTAATTGCACAACTCTTTATTTCAAAGAGGACTTTACACGTCGAACGTTAGGAACACTTGCCTACGTCGAAATAACTATAAGTGTCTAAAACTCAAATAAGTTTTATGACTCTTCGATGATCTAAACTAAACCTATTATAAGGTATTTATAGTCCAATCGTATGTATACGTATCAGACTTAGTAATCCTAAACTTATTAGACTAATATAACTAACTAACTAATTCTAAACAGATAAGCTTGTTATATATATTTGGATAGGATTACAATTCCGAACAGAGAACAAATTCCTTTTCATGGTCGCGAACCAATCCATGATCGCGAAACCTTTCCGAACACAGTTAAGGTCGCGAAGCCGTATGCGATCAGGACTTGAAGATCCTCCCAGATCATAACTCCCTTGTTGAGAAGGTGCCAACCCCTATTGCGACCTCTCGATCAAACTGGAGATGTGGAAATTGGACTGGTCCATGTTCTTTGGTGTACCACTTTGCCGCACGTGCTCGTTGACCTTTCCGACCGATTCGAAAAGTCTCCTTTGTGCCACTTCGGGTGGTACCTTCTTCTCCAGAATCACATCTTCCAGTAGAGGTTCGTCTCGTTGATAGACCAAGTCTTCAACAGATGGTACTATGGTATCTGGCTCATCATCCAACATTGAAGGGTCAAAGAGTTTGAGGTGCTCAACATTGACAACCGAGTAAATATCTATGTGTGGAGGTAACTCGAGCTGACAAGCATTATTGCCCACTTTCCGCAAAATCCGAAAAGGACCATAACGAATGGGTTTGAGTTTCTTACCTTCACCTTTAAGTCTCTCTTTACTCAGATGTAACCATACCATATCACCTTCTTGAAATTGCGCATCAACCCGGTGCCGATCATCTCGTACCTTGTACTTGAGTTGAGCTTTCAGCAAGTTCTGTTCAACCTCACGATGGAGTCGTTGAATACCTTCCAGGAACTTTTGTGCTCGATCCTGATCAGATGCTTCCTTGCTGTTCTGTGTTGAGGTAGGGATCACAAACTCTATGTCGAATGGACTCTGTGGTAGAAATCCTAAACAGACCTCAAACGGTGACTTTCCAGTCGAACCATACACTGCTCGATTAAAAGCAAATTGTAGGTACAGTATGCTTTCATCCCAGGTCTTCGGGTGTTTCGAGTTATATCCTCTCAAGAGATGAACGACTGTTCGATTTACCACCTCGGTTTGATCATCAGTTTGCGGATGAAAAGCAGTACTCCTCTTTAGCTTGGTGTCCATCATCATCTAAAGCGATCGCCAAAAGTGAGTAAGGAACCGGGTATCGCGATCAGACACAATAGAAGTCGGCAGTCCGAAGTGTGTCCAAACGTTTTGAAAGAAAACCCGAGCTGCTTCTTCTCCCGTGATAGTCTTTCGACAAGGTATAAGAACAATCATTTTGGAGAACCGATCAATGATCACGAATAGATAGTCGTTGCCACGTCGGGTCTTAGGCAATCCTCCCAAGAAATCCATGGATATGCTCTCCCATGGTCGCGATGGAACTGGCAAAGGAGTGTACAAACCTAATTTTTGGTTTGCCGGTTTCGAGATGCTGCAGAGACCACAACCTCGAACAAAACTAGCCACATCTTACTGCATATGCGGCCAGAACACATGTCGGTGAAGATTTTGCAACGTCTTTATAACCCCAAAGTGACCAACTACCTTCGATGTGTGCACTTCTCGCATCCATTGAATTCGAGGTGCTCCACGAGGTATGCAAAGTAAATTGCCCTTGTATAAGAGTCCTTTTCGACGAACGAACTCTGTAGGGTTCCCTGTTTCGACCTCAGTCAGTGCTGTTTGAAAATCAGGGTCTTCACTATACATAGTGACATAGTCATCATGACATGAGGGCTCGATCTGCATGAACGCTGATAAACAAAGGGTCGTAACTAGTGGTCGCGACAACATGTCCGCCAATTTGTTGTGTACGCCCTTCTTATACTTAATGATCAAATTAAACTGCTGCAGATATGACATCCACTTCATGTGTCGAGCTTGCTGTAGTTTGGACTGAGTTTGCAAATATTGCAATGGTTGATGGTCAGTGTGGACAACAGTCTTTTTACCCAAAAGATAACACCGCCAATGTTTTATGGCCTGATGCAGTGCGCATAACTCCTTATCATAAGTCGGATAGTTCTTCTGAGCTCCCTGGAATAACTCGGAGTGATATGCCACTGCTCGACCTTCTTGCATGAGCACTGCACCCATCGCATAACCTGAGGCATCGGTTTTCTAGTTCGAACGGTTTCTGAAAATTCGGCAAAGCTAACACAGACGCCTCGCTGATCTTCCTTTTCAGCAAGAGAAATGTGTCTTCATGTTTCCCTGTCCACTCGAAGTTCTGATCGATCCTGGTTAATGCATGCAATGGAGAAGCCATAATCGAGAAGTGTTGGATGAACTTCCGAAGGTATTGGCATGCTCCCACAAAACTACGCACATCCATAACTGTTCGCGGTCGCGGCCATTCGCGAATCACTTTTACCTTGTCAGGGTCGATTTGCAACGTACTGTTGCCGACCATGAATCCGAGGTAAAGTAGAGTTTGTTGGCCGAACTTGCACTTCTTACGGTTGAGGCGAAGTCGATGTTGCCGAAGCTGTTCGAACACCTTTTCGACATGAATGAGGTGCTCATCTCACGAACGACTATAAACCAATATGTCGTCGATGTACACGATCACAAAGTCGTCGATGAACTGTCTCAATACGTAATTCATAAGACGTATGAAAGTTGCTGGGGCGTTGCAGAGACCAAACGTCATGACCAACCATTCGAACAGACCTTGTCGTGTTTTGAACGCGGTCTTCCACGTATCCTCCTCTCGGATGTTGACTTGATGATATCCTAACTTAAGATCCAATTTGGAGAAGACAACAGCATGCTTCAATTGGTGTAGTAGGTCATCAGTACGAGGAAGGGGGTACCGGTTCTTGATGGTGATCTTGTTCAGTGCTCGATAGTCGATGCACATACGCCAAGTCCTATCTTTCTTTGGTACTACCACCACAGGAGATCCACAAGGTGAACTACTCGGTTGAATGATACCATTGTTCAGCAACTCACCAAGTTGTCTCTTGATCTGTTCATTCTCCAATACTGAGTTGCGATACATACTCAGATTGGGCAGTGTCGCATCGGACACAAGCTGAATTTCGTGCTCGACTGGACGTTTTGGCGGACGACCCTGGGTAGTCTCGAACAAATCACTGTATTTCTCCAACAGTCCTGACAAACGACTAGAATCCTCTCGACACGCCAACGACAATGCTGGTCGAGTACCCTCACCTTGACCAATGGGTCAAATCATGACAAGCACATACTTGTGACATGCATTAACAATTCGTTTGGCTTGATTTGCAGTAATCAAGTTCGAAGTGTTGACGTGGATGTCTCTACTGATCACGAACTTAACTCCGTCTTTGGTGAGGTCGTACTCTTGCGCTCGCCGATGGAAGTGAGTGTCTCGATCATACAGATACGGACTCCCAAAAATCACCTGACAGATATCGATAGGGACAACATCGTATTGCACCTCATCGATATATCATGCAGAAATCGCAAACTTCAACACACACTGACTCATAATCTGTTGGTTCACGTCGGATGTAAACCAACCCAGCGGATATGGTCGTGGGTGTGTGGTTGTCTTCAAACCAAGTCGCCGAACCAGTCCAGCGGAGACCAGATTCTTCTGACTTCCTGGATCGAATATCGCTGCGACCACTTCGTGCTTCACCTGGATGTTGATGGTGAACAAGTCCTCCGTCGGGTGATGGTCGTTTGGTGGATCGGAACCCTTCTCCTTCGGCATTGCCATCAGAGACAAGGTCGTATCCGCCTCATTAACCGAATTCACTCGGACAACTTCTTTGTTTGGTGAAGTCGCAGTAGCCGTGGCTGTTCTTTTCCCTGATCTGTTTTTCTTTGGTCGAAGTTCAGGATGAAGCTTGTAGCATTTGTCCTTGGTATGTCCCGCGACTTGACAATGTTCGCAAAAGGCACCCGTGCCCGATTTTGAAGCGTTTTTCTTCGAAATCGGCTTTTTCTTTGTCGAGGTCACACTTTCCTTCGTGCTTTTGTCGCTGCGGGATTTGTTCTTCTTCTCGATCGCCATAGCAGTTGTGCTCGCGGTCGCAATGTCTTGGACGCCGAACGGACTTAGCTCAGTACTGATCGATTTCTGAAGTCCAGATGTGTATTTCCGAAATACCTGAGGGTCGGATAGTGAGATGCCAATGACCATTGCTTGTCACCGAAACTCTGTCGTATAGTCTTGGACGGTCTGGTCACGCCGTTGGTACAATCTGTGCCAACGCTCCCATCTCTCCTCAAGGTAACCCATCGGATAGAATTCTTGTCGCAGAAGTCGTTTGAATTGACCCCACGCAAGGTCGTCAGCTTCACCACTGGCGACAAGGGCCTTCCACCATGTCTTGGCGTGGTCCTTCATCTTTAAAGATGCAAATTTGACCTTTTGAGCGCTACTGAACCCTTTCAGGTCAAAGTAGGTCTCAAGCTGGTCGATCCAAGAATCCAGTTT
Source organism: Pharus latifolius (assembly GCA_019359835.1). NCBI lineage: Eukaryota > Viridiplantae > Streptophyta > Magnoliopsida > Poales > Poaceae > Pharus > Pharus latifolius. The sequence continues at coordinate 10,613,376 of CM033322.1, forward strand.
CTCGGCATCGATCACCCCATCATATATGGGTATATCAATTTTAACATCGACCTTAAAAGATCCGACAGCTAAGGAGGTGTTGGCGAGGTCGTCGGTCTTGTGGTCGCCTTCGTCTTCATCTTCATCTGCCCTGTGCAAGTCTTCACCAGTCTTCTCACCCATAACCTTCCCTACTGCAGGAGGTACAATCATGGCCTGCTGTTTAATCCAAGCAAGTACGGTTTCCATGTCGGTGGAGAGCTTAGCCACTTGTTCGGCTAGGTTAGCTTGAACGGAGGTATCGTCAGACATTGTAGGAGACGCGGCTGTAGGAACCGTCAACTGATCGCCTGGAGTTTCGCCGGAAGTTTTGTAATCCTGGCGAGTCTTCACCATCCACAGGATAGAAAAGTTGCTCTGATACCAACTTGATCCGTTTGAGACCTAACCTTGGTTTTCGCACAAGGCTCGCCCAGATTCTAATATGCGGAATAACGGGATCTTACTCGAAAATACCGAAACCCAAAGTAATTGCACAACTCTTTATTTCGATGTGGGCTTTACACGTCGAACGTTAGGCACACTTGTCTACGTCGAAAAAACTATAAGTGTCTAAAACTCAAATAAGTTCTATGACTCTTCGATGATCTAAACTAGACCTATTACAATGTATTTATAGTCCAATCGTATGAGTACGTATCAGACTTAGTAATCCTAAACGTATTAGACTCATATAACTAACTTACTAATTCTAAACAGATAAACTTGTTATATATATTCGGATAGGATTACAATTCCGAACAGAGAGCAAATTCCTTTTCATGGTCGCGAAACCTTTCCGAACACGGTTAAGGTCGCGAAGCCGTATGCGATCAGGACTTGGTCGTGAATCCGTATGCGATCAGGACTTGAAGATCCTCCCGGATTATAAGCAGCTATGGAGACAGCCTCAGCCCAAAACTGAGGTAGCACATGAGAGGCAAGCAGTAAAGTGCGGGCAGTCTCAGTCAGATGTCGATGTTTGCGTTCAGCAACTCCATTCTGAGCATGGGCACCTGCACAAGAGTACTATACAATAGTGCCCTGCTCAGAAAGAAAATGCCAAAATGCAGACGATTGGTACACCACTAGAATCACAGCGAAAAGTGCGAATAGCAGAGTCAAACTGTGTGCGAATCATGGTGGCAAAAGACTGATAAATAGAAAGAAACTGACCACGAGAAGTCATAAAATAAAGCCATGTGAAGCGAGAATAGTCATCAGTAAAAATCACATAATATTTATGACCACCCTTTGAGGTAAAAGGAGCTGGACCCCAAACATCAGAATGAATGAGATCAAAAGGACATACAGAAATGGATTCACTTGAACTATAAGGGAGTTGTAGCTGTTTGCCAAACTTACAACCCTGACAGACCATGGTAGCATCAACAGATATGCTACCAAGGACATCCTGACGCACTAAAGATGAGAGAAGAGACCCACATAAATGACCTAAGCGATGGTGCCACTGAGCAAAACTAACAGAAGCAGCGACAGCAGGAGAAGTGGACGATCGACAAGAAGTAGCGGAGGTGGAAGGAAGGTGAAGTCGGTCGAGGATGTAGAGACCCTGATGATGCTGTCTATGACGGTGACCAGTACCAACTATCTTTTTTGTCCGACAATCCTGAACAAGACAAGAAGTAGGACCAAAGCCAACACAGCAGTTATGATCAATGATCTGACTAACAGATAAGAGATTCATAGCTAACTGAGGTACATGAGAGACATCAGGGATAGAAAAAATGTGAGGTAGACAGGACACCCTAAGAGGTGCAGGCATAAGTGTGCCGTCAGTAGTCTCAACAGAAAGAGGAACATGTGGAGATTCGGTGAGTGTAAGGGAGGATGAATCAGGCGTCATGTGAAATGATGCACCAGAATCAAGAACCCAAGGAGAAAGGCTACCTGGAGGCAACTGAGCAGCAAGACTGGCAGAACCAGAAGGTGATTGAGCAGCAAGACTGGCAGATCCTGAAGACGAGCCAGGCTGAGTGAGACGCTGGAGGAGACTGATCAGCTGAGTGGTGTCACTCTGAGACGGTGCTAGAGTGGGAGGACCAGAGGACCTTCTGGAAGGACCCTCCGTACGTCCGCCACGAGTCTTGTTCTTCTTCTTCTGGGCATGACAGTGCTGATAATCATGACCATAGCAATGACAGTAGTTGCACTGGACACCAGAGGGCGGAGTGGCAACTATAGGGGCTGCAGTAGGTGCACCAGAGGCAACACCTGGAGATGAAGAAGCAGCCGAAGGAGCAGCGGCAACTGGGACTGCGAGAACAGTCAAGGAAGTCGAAGACGATGAACCACTAGTACTGAGAAGCCGAGTCTCCTCGGCACGAAGTGCAGCAAGAGCCTCGACCATAGTCGGTGGGGGAGACCGACCCATCAACTGATTGAGCTCTGGCAGGCTCGAACTTCGGACGAAGACGCATGACAAAGTCGTGAAGACGACGCTTGTCAGCATGTTCCCAAATCTTGGTGCAGCAGGCACAGGTACGATAGACTCAGGATCCAGGGAGTCAAGCTGGCGCCATAGAGTGGTAAATTGACGATAGAAGGCGTCTACTGTGTGAAAAGGATCTAGGATATCGACTAGAGGGGGGGGGGTGAATAGGCGATTTTAACAATTTTACAACTAATCAAGCAATTTTCAACAATTAAGAGCAAATAGCTAAAAACAAGATGAATAGCAAGCAACTTGACACAAGGATATAACCCGTGGTCTCGGTGATTTGCCGATCACCCCTAATCCACATTGAGGCAAACTCAAATCTCTAACCGCTCCTCTATCTAGTCGACTTCCTCTCAAGAAGTGACCTAGATCTCAAGCCGGATTAGTATGATGAGTTATCCAAACCTCGATTCCACTAGTGATGCACTTTACCACTCCGGCAAAACGTGCTCAACCTCTTCACAAGTCGTTTTGAGGCTTCTTCACAATCTCCCTTGAAGAGCTCTCCAAAACCTTCTACCTAGCCGTCTAGGAGTCAGTAAACTCCAAGAGTAACAAACCGGTGATGATCACTTAATGCTCTTCTAGTGCCACAAGATTGATTTAGTGAACTAAATGCAATGCACTAGAAGATCTTAATTGCACACCCTCTCAAATTCAAGAAGTTAAGCACTAGAGTGTATGAAACGTGTTTAAGCTCTTAAGAATGAAGTCAATGTTCACACATATGCCAAAAGCCACTCTAACAGGACCATACAAGGGAGTATATATACTCTCCTCAATAAATATAGCCGTTACAAGCCATTGGAGGAAAAAGATCACCTGGCGATCAGACCGCCGCAATTACAACGGCATTAAACAGGCGCAATAAATGCTCACCTACCCGTGTCAGGCACTCTCACGGTCAGACCGGAGCCAACGGCGGTCAAACCGTGAACCCATCCAAAAGCAGCATCGTTTCTGGACACAATTTACGGTCAGGCCGAAAACCTTGGTCAGACCGGCTAGACGGTCAGACCACAGTACAAAATCACGGTCAGACCAGTTTAGCGATCAGACCGGACCAACTGACGGTCAAACCGACCAACACACTAAGTTCACAAAATATGATCATGAAGCTCCAAGAGTCTGACCCAACGTTTAACCACGGACAGATCGACCATTTTTAGGAAATAAAAACAATTTACCACAACTGTCGGTCAGTCCGAAACAACCCTCGGTTAGACCGTTTATGCAGTCAGACCGGCTAACACGGTCAGACCGACAGAGACTGAACTTTGCTGGTTTGAGTGGATAAATGCATTTTCAAAAGATATAACCTTCTAGTATGCAATGCAAGTTGTTTTTATGACTTGTGGCACAAAGATGAACTATTTAATGATACACCACATGCTCCTCTTAATAGTACGACAACTAACCTACAATCCGGTCAAAATCCTTCTCTAATCACCTTAGACCAGTAAAAAGGAAAAGAGTCCTATTTCGTACCTTTGCCTCTTTGCTCAATATCCTTTTTTCATCATTTAGCTCTTTCTTCACCTTTCATTATCCTGTCTTTTGATTTTTCTCTTGACACAACTTAACAGGTATCGTTAGTTCAACAGTTGTAATTGTCATTAATTACCAAAACACCCTTTAGGGGCCTAGAAGCTACACTGTGGAGTCATGCTGCTGAAGAGTCTGAGGGTGCTGAAGCAGGGAGTAGTAAAGGGCATCACTGCTGGGAAGATAGTGCTGCGAAGGTACTCCCACATATGACGTGAAGTCAGTAAATCAACGATATCCATCCAGATGGAAACGTCAACACTGTGAACCAAAACAGACACCACTCTTGCCTCATTAGCGCGCCAGCGCTCATGAGCATCAAGAGCAACCTCATAGGTCTCATGGACATCGGCACAGCATCCATAATAGCCGGGTCATCGGATGCAGGCGCCAGAGGCACGACAGAAGGAGGAGGTGGCTGAGGAGGACAAGGAGTAGTCCCATAAATGTGACCCCAGAGACGAAGACCGTCAATGGTAACACGAAGTAAAGTGGACCACTCCCTGTAGCTGGCGCCATCAAGCCGGACGACAGGAGACGGAATGGCTACAGGAGGAACCGACGACATGGTTTTCTTTTTTTTTTTACGGAAGCAAAGAAACTGGTTTTTAAAAAAGAGGTGGGCCACAATGCGGCCCACAACTACCCGTGGGAGGGAGCCCAAAGGGAGAGGAGGGGGGCGGCGGCGGCCGTGATGGGGGCGGCGGCGTTGGTGGCGACCCTCAGGTGGTGACGGCGGTCATGAGGGAGGCGGCGGCGTCATCAGCAGGAGGCGGCACGGAGGTGTAGAAGGCAGCGTTGGCTGCAGCCTTGAGGGAGGTGGCGGCGGCGGCGGGAGGCAGCGCAGAGGGAGCTCGAGGGTCGGCGGCGGCCCGTAGAGGAGTTGGAGGCAGCGGCCCTTTGGAGGCGGCGGCGGCAGCCCGGAGAAGAGGGGCAGCGGTGGCGGCGGCCCTTGGAAGAGGGGTGGCGGTGGCCGAAGATGAGGGCCCAAAGATGAACGGACGGCGGCCGAAAATAAAAGGTTTTAGGGTTTAATCTTATTCTGATACCATGTTATGAATATTGTTATTAATATTGAGGGTCGGTAGGGTAAAATATATACACAAGTTACAGAGATATTTTAGGTAACAAACCCTAACAAACTAACATAATGAAAACATAATACATGTCTCTAACACGGATGACTAAATTCATTTAATTAGGTTGTAAAGCACTGATAAGAGGGTTGGCTGACAACATTAGTTTATTTATTTATTTTTTAGAAGTAGCTGGCAGCATCAGTTTAATTGTGTTTTGTTTGGCTATGATCTCTCTGGATGTGGATAGCAAAATACCCAACTAGTCAACTAAGATGGCGCACGAACATAATATTGCAGGCAGCGTGGAAGAGAAACCTAAATTTAAAAAGCGTTCCCAAGTTCATGGAAGTGGGCTTGAAACTTGAAAGTAACAAAATGTGAAGGTCCAGGTGATAAACTACAGGGCGCGCATATTTGTTAACCAGAACTCAACATGGTTGACTCCAGTATATATTGCATATATATCTGACTTTAACTTTCAAAATAGTAATAATCAACACACAATTGGTCGTTGTGACCGGGATAATATGTTTAGCTTAGTATGAGTCATGCCAAAAAAAAGCTATATGAACTTTTAAGAATTCTTGTCTAATGAGAAATATTTGATATTAGATTGTTTATTTGATGTGTTTATTTTTGAGTGAGTAGGAATGAAAAACTAAAACTAGATGTTGTTAGTTATATCTCAGAGTGCCAACCAATCCATCTTAAGTATGCAACTGAGAACACTAACCATGTTTGACAGGAGATGGAGAAAGCACCGTAAAACACAACAATAACGCCAAGCAAATAAGGTCCACATACATCGTATCTAGAGTTATCAGTTCATGTCAACCAAATAGACCATTAGGCGGGTCTCACACAAAGTCCAGTTTAGAAGCAGCTAAATAAACATTGGAAAAATAAAAATAATATATTGGGCCAAATCCACCATACACAGCCGATACCATTTCCGTGCCACAGTGGTGGGGCCCCTGCACGACTGTGTCCAGAGGCTTCATGCACCAATACAAACCTCCAAGTGGGCCATACAACTTACAACAGCTAAATAGATCCATGATTCCATGAACCAAGTCCATGGTTCTTTCTCCAAAGTCGTGCTTGTGACCTCGTAGTCGTCTCTACAAAATGGGCACAAGTGTCCGAAATCCCAATTTGTCACTACTCAATATTCTCAAGCAAAGGAGATCTCATTAGGTGATTGATTTTGTATTAGAGTACAGATTAATCCGAAGTTGCCATGGGCTTGAATAGTGAGGCGAGCTCGTCGTCCTCCCGGCTGGACGCGGCGCCGCTGCTGCTGCAGCACAGTGGCGGCGCGCACCTGTCCTCGCAGCCGAGGACATTCGCGAACGTCTTCATCACGGTGGTTGGATCCGGTGTACTCAGGCTACCGTACACATTCTCCCGTACTGGCTGGGCGGCCGGGTCCCTCCTCCTCCTCCTCGTGGCCGCCCTCACCTTCCACTTTATGATGCTGCTCGTCGCGTCCCGCCGCCGCCTTGCCGACGAGCACCCTAAGATGGACTCCTTCGGCGACCTCGGAGATGGCGTGTTTGGTGCCGCTGGCCGCCACGTTGTCGACGCCATGCTCGTGCTCAGCCAAGCCAGTTTTTGCGTCGGCTACCTCATCTTCATCTCCAACACTCTGGTCCATCTCTACCCCATCGCCGCCGCCTCTGCCTCCCCCTTTCTCTCGGCCAAGGCGCTCTTCATCTGGGCCATGCTGCCGTTCCAACTCGGGCTCAATTCTATCAAGACGCTCACGCTCCTCACGCCGTTGAGCATCTTCGCGGACGTCGTCGACCTCGGCGCTATGGGCATCATTCTTGGTCAAGACGTGTCCACCTGGCTTTCCAACAGACCCCCCGTGCATGCCTTCGGCGGCCCGGCCAAGCTCCTCTACGGCCTTGGCGTCGCTGTTTACGCCTTCGAAGGAATTGGGATGGTGCTGCCACTGGAGGCGGAGGCCAAGGACAAGTTCAAGTTCGGTGGCTTGCTCGCGCTATCCATGGCGTTCATCGCCGTCATGTACGGGCTGTCGGCGCCATGGGATACCTTGCGTTCGGGGCTGTGCATCAATCTGTTCTTCACCATGTCGGTGATGATGAACTCGGTGTACGAGGTCGCCGAGTGGCTGCTCCGTGGCAGGCGCTACAGCTGGTGGCTGTGCTGGCTCCTCGTCGTGGCCGTCGGGCTCGCGGCCATGCTCGTGCCCAACTTCGCCGACTTCCTCTCGCTTGTCGGGAGCAGCGTCTGTGTCGTCCTCGGGTTCTTGCTGCCCGCCGCGCACCACCTCAAGGTGCACGGCTCAAAGATCCGGTGGGCCAGGATGATCGGTGACGTCGCGTTCATAGTTCTCGGCCTTGCGATCGCCTTGTTTGGGACGTGGACATCGCTCACGTAAATCTTCCACTCCTCCGATGTATAAGTGTTACAGAGACATATGGATGAGTCTCAGGTATACCTGAATGTTTGTTCTTGTGTACAAAGGATTAGAAGAGATGCACAATTTAGCGGTTTAAGTTGTTTGGGTGTACATTATGTGATCGAATTCTTTAAAAACACGGATCAATTGGCATGCAAAAGTCAAATATCGTTTTGGAACTTTGGTCAGAAAAAATTTATAAATAACCCAAAGCAAAAAAACAATTTGAGAAATGACACACAGTTTAACGAAATTGCAAAACTAATCTGGTGGCGCGCGAGAAGATGCTTATCGCGGGTGTGAGACGCGACATAAATCCACGGCCACCTTTTCCGTTTTCGACCAGCGACATATACGTTTTCCATTTTGGAGCCGCGACAGAAGGGTCATTACTGTTTTCGACCAGCGAACTGCATCTATTCCATTTTGGAACCGCGACAGAAGGGTCATTACTGTTTTCGACTAGTGAACTGCATCTATTCCATTTTGGAACCGCGACATTAGCCTTTTCCATTTCAGAGCCGCAACAGAAAAGAGATTTTCGCCAATTTCTTCTCTGGTCGTTTCCACTGTAATGTTACATAAAATAATAACTTTTTTTATACTTTCCTTGTCAATTTAAAATAATTAACCTTTGAATTTGGAAATCTCTGATTACTGCTAAATTGATATAGCTTTTGCTCTAAGTTTTCATCTACATTCATGCTAACAACTCTTTCCACATGATATTTTATGTGAATTTTTGTATCATTTTTACAATCCGCTTTCACGGTTGTGTTTGTTATGTTTCAGAGATAATTCGTACAAAATTTGGAAGAATTTCGAGTTTGTTTGGATAAGAAACGAAGAAAACCATAAAAATTAGAAAAACTGAGGCCCTGAAGGGCCCAAACCCTAAGCAACGGAGCCCAGCATGCGCATTAGAACGGCCAATTTTAAATTTGAAGTCTGATATTTGGAAATTATTAATTGTTTGAAAAGATGGAACGCCACATTGAAAAGCCGAAACAAACCGCCAGTACATATTATTTAGAAGTACATCCTATGGTGTGCTGACCCATTAACATATCTAATTATTAAATCTCCTCTGGTCGTTTCCATTTCAAATAATTAACCTTCAAAGATGAGAAAATCTCTGATTAGTGCTTAATTGGTATAGCTTTTGCCCTAAGTTTCCATCTAAATTCATGCTAACAACTCTTTTGACATGATATTTTATGTGAATTTTTGTATCATTTTTACAATCCGCCTTCATGATTGTGTTTGTTATGTTTCAGAGATAATTTATACAAAATTTGGAAGAATTTCGAGTTTATTTGGATAAAGAACGAAGAAGACGATGAAAATTGGACAAACCGGGGCTCTGAAGGGCCCAAACCCTAAGCAACAGAGCCCAGCATGGGCATTGGCATGGCCAATTTTAAACTTGAACTCCGATATTTGGAAATTATTAATTGTTTGAAAAGATGGAACGCCACACTGAAAAGCCGAAACAAACCATCAGTACATATTATTTGGAAGTACATCCCATGGTGTGCTGACCCATTAACATATCTAATTATTAAATCGCCTCCCTCTTTTGTGATGCCTATCTCTCTGAAAAGGCGAGGGTGAATAAGTATCAGGCGGGTTATGTGGTCTCCGACCAGCTGCAGTAGAAGGTCCGTAGTGGTCTGACGGCCCTAATGGTTGTGAAGGCTGTGTGGGTGGCGGAGCATCATGGAGCTGACTCGGTTGAAGCTCGTCATACGTGCGGTGCTGATGTGCATAGGGATTATCCATCCCCAGCATGTTGGACACCCAATCGGCATTCTCCCTCTGTTCTGCCACCCACTCAGCCTCAGCACCCTGTGGCGCATGTATTGTCTACTCCGACGGCTGACCCCAAGATGCCCAAGATGCCCCCTCAGCAGGTTGTGCTCGCTGCGGAGGCATCCAAGGAGCAGAGTAAAGCTGGTTCACCCGGTCCAAATCCTGCTGATCCCAACGATGATCGTCTGCGGCTAGTTGCTCTGCGAAAGTCCTATCAGCAGCCTCTTGAGCTCTTCTGATGTCCTCCGGGTCGTCGGAGTCGTCGGAATCATTGCCTCCTGGGCTATGATGTGTCGATGGCTCTCCTATATGTAGTGATCCATCGCGATGAGAAAACATTGACGATGAGCGTGGAAGAATTGATGGGGTGCTAGATGGGCCCGCTGTGTCAGTACCCCACCTCGATGATGCGCTGTGTCGAGTAGGACGTGTGCCCGAGGTACTGGGGCGTGCAAAGGAGGGTCGAGTAGACCTTGGGCTTGGTGGGCGCGCCATAGGCTGTCTTGGCACGAATGTGTCAGTAGTACGTCCGCAACTTAGGTCGCTCATGACTCGTCGGGCAGCAGTGTTCACCGCACGGATGGCTCCAGTAAACTCAGTACGGCACCAGCGACCTCCGCGTGCTATGCTAGACAAAATCGATCTAGTCTGCCGCTCGATGGCAGCTGCAACGTCGAACTGAGAAAGACAAATAGTGTATTAGTTAGTAAAATGAGTAAATGATGGATGCAAAAGGGGAAATATCGTAAAAACGTATTGAGCGATGTATCCGGCCCGGCCAATCAGAATCAAACCCTAATTGCACACGTTCCGAATGCGGTATATGTGTTGGTGTATCCCCAGGCACACGAGAAAGCCGCGTGCGGGTACGGGGCATGTACCAATCAAGATACGCTTGGTACGTACTGTGATCGTACACTCGAACCTCTGCAATTACATCGGTCTGTGCAAGCTCGTTCCACTCCTGCACCCATCTGCCATTCTTGTGCGCCCAATTGTCGGGTTGCCTTCCTTGCCTACTTTGCCTACAAAATAAAATGGAGGTAATGGTAGGTATCGAAACAGAAAAACAGAATTCAAATCTTATGCACGCATGGTGGTACCTGTGCACCTCCTTGGGGAGATCCCTGTCACGTTCTCTCTCCGGAGGTGGGGTGTGCTGATATAATCCAAACTGACGCATCACCCGCTCCGGGTAGTACGGCTCCATCATATGAGAGAACACAAGATGGTCGTGTCATCCTACAATCGTTGCTCGCTGTGCACATGATCGATATGCCATGCGGTGCAATGCTCTCAATGAAATCTGGTGTCCACAGACACCATACGACTCGCGACTCGTGGAGTAGATCGAAATCCCCTTGGTACAAGACGTAGCACCGGCGAACCTGGTTCGCAGACCATATCGGTCGACCGTGCATCCATCTTGTCCCCATGGTTGGGCGATCCACCCAATCATGGACATCATCAGGCTCGGGGTACGGATGCACCGGTCGATCCAAGTGTGGCCAGCCAATTGGAAAATGCTCCCAAGACCATAGCTGTAGAAGGAGGGAGCATCCCGACAATACGGACTCTGGGGCAGTCCGGACACATGCATCGCACAACCCCCGGTATGTTCCACAAAGCACGGACATGGCCCAGTTGTACTGGGGAACATGCCCTGGTTGGGCATCGACAATGCTCTCCACCAATGGAATTAACCATGGGCGAACTGTATCCCCATGTGTAGATTGGAACAGGATATACTGGAACATTACCAACAGGTATGCGAACAAATGCTGGTGCACAACATGCTCCAGTGCATCAGGCGGGCAATCAAGGTAGGGCAACAAAAACCTATGCGGCACACCACGCCTAGTTGATGGGATCTGATCTGCCTGTTGAACGATGTTGAACCTAAGGTTTACCTGAGTGCTCCAGTCTGCAGGCGGCGGTGATGGAACGATGGGTGCTCCTGCGGCAGGTAGGCCTAGGAGCATACCCACATCCTCCAATGTGATCGTCATCTCCCCCCATCGGAAGTGGAACGTGTGTGTCTCGGGGCGCCATCGATCCACCAATGCGGTGACCAACGACCGATCCAATGTGAGGCCATGACCAGTTTGCAGCATACGAGCAAACGGTAGTAAACCCGCCTCTGCGAGAATAGGGATGTATCTCGCATCAAGAGGCCAGAACTTCATGGGAGCCCTCATTACAAGTGGCTCAAGATGTCCACCTCGCGACAATACACGCCCACGATGAGCATTGTCCCATCGGCCACTGAGTAGCTCTGGAAGCCGTACATCCTCGTGAGCCATCTCTGCATAAATTAATTACCGTTAGCATAACAATTCGAAATATAACGAAGAAATGAGTTTGAGTTTGACACCTTATAAGTCTTAATCTGGTAGAATTTTACCGTAGGTTTAGTTTTAAAGACGTGCAAAAATCACGCTTAAAACTCCTTCCATACGACATTCTATGTGCAAAGTTTCATTATTTCTACAAGATTCTATCCCAATTGTGTTCTCTGTGTTGCAGGGATCAGGCCTACCAAGTTTAGTTCTGAAAACATGAAAAAATCACACTTAAAACACCTTTTGTACGACATTTCATGTGCAATGTTTCATTGCAATACCAAGAGTCTGTCAAGGAGTTTTTTTAGGCATATTTACCTGTGTACTATAAATAGAGAAGTTTCTAGCTCAATTAGAGTATCCATAGAACATCCACTGTTACGAATGTGAAAGGACCACCAAAATATTGGAAAATATTAAATAACGACAGAATACAGAACTCATGAACGATCACATGACTCGTTACGCGTCACTATTACATGTGTGAATACTAGGTGGGTGGGCCGGGTGCATGTAGACAATTCTTTCTGGTATGCCCGGCTTGTTTGCAAATCGAGCATTTTCTACCTCGAGTGCTCGCTTTCTGTGATTCGTCCATGTCATTGTGCAAGCGACGCGTCTTCCGACGACCAGGTCCCTTTCTCCTGAGGTTGAAAGGTGGGATCCACCTGGTCTCACCGGATGGAATTACTTTGTGATCACCAACCTTCATGAAGACCCTCCAAATACCACTCCAAGTCTGCTGAAGGTTATGAAGGCTGAAGAACTCAGAAAGGTATGGAGATGGGCTTATACCGAGTGCCGCACATGCAGCAATGACATGCGAACATGGCTTGTGTAATAACATGGCCTTGTTGCATGTGCACTCCGCAACATCCCCCAGAATGACTTCGTGTACCCTGCCGGCTCTGAGATGGCCGTTAACCCGCTTCTGGCGCAGTCGGACTGAAATTATCTTGTGCAATCGGTTGATGATCTCCACCTCGTGCGTCTGGGCCTTATTTATCCGGAAATTCATGTATTCCTGCACCACGTCCGGTAAGGTTCTAAATGGATCGTCGACCAGCATCTTGGCTGCAAGGCTTCTGTTGTTGAAATATTGCGCAGTGCGATACCATGTCATCTCCACAATCGCGGTCAATGGCAAGCATCGCACCCCCTTCAAAACATAGTTACAAACTTCAGATAGATTTGTCGTCATGATGCCATACCTTGCCCCACCCTCGTCATGCAGCAACGACCACTTCTCTTTCTCTTTGTCGCTGATCCACTGTGAAAATTTGCTTATAGCATCCCCATCGCCGGCCCTGGACCCTTTATTAGCTGTGTACTTCAGTGTCAACTCCTCGAGCTTCTCGAAGATAGTGTCGTACTTGCTCACTTGGTTCTGCGAGCATAACCTCTTAAATAGGTCCATGATTTGTTTGCTCCGGAATTTGGTGAAGAGGTTGGCTGCAAGGTGTCGCATGCACCAACGGCTCACCACGTCCTCCCACTTGTAAGGTGGATCGGGAGCGCCCTGCATGATCTCAATGGCTCTAAGAAAGCCTTTGTGTCGATCAGAAATAATGCAGATCTTCTCACGATCCTTTACAACCGCTCGCTTCACGTTCACCAAGAACCACAACCAACTTTCCGTGCTCTCGGCTTCTACAACTGCATATGCTAATGGAAGCAATTGATTGTTAGCATCTGCAGCAACCGCAATCAGTAGTGTCCCTTTGTACCTCCCAGTCAAAAATGTGCCATCCACACATAACACCGGCCGGCACATGTGAATGCCTCTATGCACTGCGGGTATGCCCAGAACAAACGGTGCAGAACTCTTGTGTTCTCTATGGTATTGCCATCCGGGGCAACAGCTGTCTGATCGAGCATATCCACAAATGTGCCTGAGTTCGTTAGTGCAATGTTTCGAAGCAACCGCACCACTGTGTTGTATGCATCCTCGTATGTGCCATATATGTCCTCAATTGCTTTCTGCTTTGCTCTCCATGCCTTGTTGTAGCTGATACGATAACCACATCGATCTGTCACTTGCTTGATGATCTCTCTTGGCATTATTGATACGTTCTCCCGCACTGCGGGCTGGATGATGTTGCTTACATATGCCGCAGTCATGTTTCTATGGCTGTCCAATGCCTCAGTAAGCACACATGTGTGGGCGTTAACTCTCGTGACCACAAAACCAATGTCATCCTTTGGTTGCATGGCACGAACCCTTCATGCGCAGCCTGGTGTAAGACATGCGACATCGTATAACCTAGGGGTAGACTTCACCACTTTGTACTGTCGGTTGAGTGCAAGAGACCATCTAGCCACGGCATTTTGCACATCTTCTTTCGTTCGAAACTCTTGCTCGAGTTGGATGCTACTTTGCTCAAAAAACCATCTTGAGTTTTGGTCCGTCGGCAGCACTGCCGAACTAAATCCAGATTCATCAATCCATTGTTGGGGGGTCCTGAAATCATCTTCGTCAGAGTCTTCAGATGCTTCAGAGTCTGTCAAGTCATCTTCATCATCTTCGTCGAACACAGTTCCAAGACATTCCAAGAACTCACACACATCAACACGTGTGTGGCAAAAAGCTTCTGACCAGTCACTAGCCCTGAATGGTGGCGGAATCAGTGCATTCATTTCTCCCGCCCGTGCGTCGCTACTAGGGTCGGCTCCAACGTCACCCTCCGGCTGTTCTAGGTCACCGAACTGGACATAAACAAAAAACCGACCGCCCAAACCGCCATAAGGGTCCTTCACTCTCCTCACAAAGGACCCCCACGAGTTGTTCCCTTTCAGTTCGCACAACACCCAGTATGGGCCGTTGACTGTCTCCTTCACAATGAGCCCCTCTACTTGAATTGTCTCATGTTCTACACTCTTGCCGAACAAACTAGTTGGATCAGGTTGTGGTCGGTTTTGGTTGATTTTTGGTCGAATTGAGAAGTTTCTGGTCGAATTGAGAAGTTTCTGGTCGATTTTGGTCGAATTGGTCTTGGATTTGGTCGGTTTGAGCGAGTTAGTCTCCGAACTGGTCGAATTGGTCTAGTTGGATCAGGTTTTGGTTGGTTTTGGCTGAGTTGGACTCAAACTGGTCTGTTCTCATGCCCCAAATTTCTTAACGTTTTAACATGATTTTAAATTTCAAATTCTTTTGCATTTGAGTGCATGATCATATAGAAACTTATAATGTGAGGCAGTAGAGCAATTTGGATAAATTCAAGCAAACCCTGCATTTATTTAAAATTAGGTTAAATGAATTGAGTCACATAAAATGATAGGACAAATCCTAAATGTAAAGCTAAGTTATGCACAAGAGAAATTTCTAAAAATTATGGAAAATTGTAATAAATTTAATTACTAATGTTTCAGCTATTTAGGATTGAACTGCAAAAGGAATAATCACAATTTAGTCCCTTAATTAATTGCATCATAAAAAGAAAAGCCTTATTGAAAAAAAAAAGAATCAGATTACAAGGAGGCTCATGTGGAAAA
Source organism: Pharus latifolius (assembly GCA_019359835.1). Taxonomy (NCBI): domain Eukaryota; kingdom Viridiplantae; phylum Streptophyta; class Magnoliopsida; order Poales; family Poaceae; genus Pharus; species Pharus latifolius. Next base: position 10,628,553 of record CM033322.1, read on the forward strand.
CTTTATAATTTTTGTTACAAAAATGACTATGTATCTGAAGAGATTATTTATAAAAGACACCTTTTTAAGAAGGCCCTCAAAAATAATTAAAGTTTTAGAATTTAATGATTGTATGATAGAATATTACTAAAATAACTTTAAAAATACACTAAATAAACAGTAATTCATCCAAATTACCCCCTTTGTCAGAAAACCCTATTTTTCCCTGCAGCCCTCAAGTTTTTACAAATTAAAAAGAAGTCCTTGCATGTAATTTTGGACTTTATTAGTGCTAAATTACCATTTTAAACCTGATAAAATCACTAATGCTACAGTAAACTCACCAAAGTGTCCTCATTTATCTACTGGCCAAGTCTTAGTAATTTTCCAGCTCATGTGATACCTCATGCTAAGATTTTAGCACAATAAAAATTCAACAATCAAACAAAAACTGTGATAAAACCTCCGGTAACCTTCAGGTTGTGATAGATTTTAACACAACAAATGGCCATTAATTTGAGCTATGTCGCTGTAGAAAACTTACATGTTTTAGGTTATTTGAAACCCTTGTATTTAGAATTAGGTCAAAAGAATTAGAGTCACATAAAATGATAGAATAATACTACAGTACAATGACCATTTTAAATCTGAGAAAATTACTAATGCTACAGTATAATGACCAAATACACACATTCACATGCTGGTCAAGTTTCACCAACTTTCCACCTCATGCTAAAACTTTAACATAAGAAAGATTTACAAAGCAGAAGAACAATGTGATCAAACTACTGTAAATACTCACATAAACATAGAAGAGGTGTTTTGAACATAAGCATTTAACATCTATTTAGTTAACATCTACTTAATTAACATCTAACGTAAATATAACAGCTAATATTAACTTTTAACATCAACTTAGTTACTAATCACATAGTTAGCACATAAATTAGCAAAATAATCGCATTTCAACGAAAGTTACCACGTTTGGAAGATCTTTCTTCAAGCTACAACTTTCTCAACTGCACTGACTTCAAACAACGATCAGATTTGAAGAAAAACTAGCTCAAACACAGAAATTTTTCAGTACAACAAGTGTGGGAAGAGAGGGCAATGAATGAGAGAGAGAGAGTGACCGGATGGGGAGGGTTAAAAGCTGGCCGAACACACGAAAACTCACGAGATTGTGCACGGGAGTTACTGTCGCGCGTGGGAGATGCGACAAGGAAAAACAACTTTCGGTCGCGGATGGGAGTTGGAAAAGACTACTGCCAGCCTTTGTCGCGCACGGGTTTGGGAATAAAACCTTCTCGCGGTCGTGGTCGGCGAGAAGTGGCTTGGGATCATGTCGCGGTCGTCAGGCGCGAGAAATTCCCGGCGGTTTATTGTCGCGGTCGTGAGATGCGATTAGATGAAGTGGCGGTATAGTTTCGTAATTTTCATAAAGTGTAGGTTATTTTTCAAATTTTCTTTTTGCTTTGGGTTAATTATAAATTTTTTTCCTTTGGTCACATATGGATTTCTATCTATATATTGGAGACGATCCCAAATGTAGTGAAAAAAAGAAATTAGTGAAGGAACAGGGCGCGATGGGATGGATGAATTTCCATATAAGGCTGTGTCCAGTGCATCCGGGTTTCGCGAGTTGTTTTAATAGAATATTCTTCAGTATATTTTGTGTCACATGTGCGAAACATCAACTGAAACACTCGCTACTCCAACACAAAGGCGCTTCGTACGGGCCTACAGTGGTATATCTAAATGGTTTTAGTAAAACAACAATAACTTTTAATTCAAAAATTGAATATATGTGATGTTTGGTCTCTATACGAAGATAATTAAAAGATCTACAATTTTTCAATATAATCAACATCTAATTTAATTAATACATAAATCAAAAAATAAAATTATATACAATTCAATTGCACGAAAATCGAGACAATTAAATTAAAAAAATACCGAAACGTCTCTTGACGTTTTCGCTCTCATCAATTGAATTTTTTATTATTTTTCAGTGTGGGACCTGCATGTCAGTGGTTGAAGCGTCTGCATTCAACACAGCTTAAATCGTATTGCCTGATGAAATTTCTTTGTATTGACCGAAGCTTCTGTGTATCAATGTGTGTTTGTATCAATGTCCTTTTAAACTTGCACGGTAGTGAAGAAAGTTACTGCCAGTGGTGTGTTTGGTATTATGTTTGTGCAAGACTTAGATTTGATTTTATTGTAGTTGGCCAAATGTGTATAAGTTGCCAAGTAGATTGAGTTTTTTTTCCTTAGATTTTGCTGTGATTCGAGCCTAGGGTCACAAAGAGAGAGATTTTACAACTAGGGGTGGAAATGAGCCGAGTTCGAGCGAGTTGGCCCTGGCTCGGCTTGAGCTCGTTCATCCTGGCGAGCTGGCTCGGCTCGGCTCGGTACCTCACTGAGCTGAACAGCCAACTCGAACTCAGCTCGGTCCAGCTCGTGAGCTAGCTCGGTCCAGCTCGCGAGCTGGACAGGTCTGTTGTTTTCACGGCGCGGTGCCAAGAGGCCTGGGGCGAGGGAGGAGATTCGGGGTCGGGGGAGACGGAGGAGGCTTCGCCGCGCAGTCGATAGCAACAGAGGAGGTGTAGCGGTGGCGCGGGGCGATGGATGCGCCGGCCGCTGGGTGGCTAGAAACGACGGAGGAGGTGTGGGGCGGATGTGGGAGACGGAGGGCGGAGGGCGGAGGCGCCGCGGCCCACGGGGCGACCGAGGGAGATGGAGGGACGGGGGAGACGGAAGGGCACGGGGCAGCGAAGGCGCGGGGCTGCGAGGAGATGGAGGAGGCGGCAGAGGCGTGGGGCGGCGGAAGCGATGGAGACAATGGCAGAGGCGTAGGGTTGTGGGGAGATGTTTGGGAGACGGTCGAGCGAGGATTTATTTGGATGTGTATATATACCGAGCCGAGCCCGAGCGAGCTGGGGTTTGGCTCGAGCTCAGCTCTGTAGGATCAAAGATACCGACTAGAGGGGGGTGAATAGGAGGCTTTTAAAAACTTTAAATTAAAACAAATATTTACAAATAAAGAGATCAAGAACAAATAATAATATGAGCAAGAGGAAGAGAGAATGAACACAATGATTTTTTTTACCGAGGTCTCGGAGACTCGCCCAGTCTCCCCTAATCCTCGTTGAAGCACTCAAATAAATTGAGTCTTGCTCCAATATCCACGAAGGATATTATCTACTATTGGTTGCTCTTTGTCCACTCCGGAAAGGTGAGCACCGATGCCTTGTACAAATGCGCCGAGTCTCTCCAACAATCTCCGAATGGCACTAGTACAGAAATGCAATCTTCTATCGGTAAAAAAAACCCTTCTACTATCGGTTTTTGTACCGATAGAGATAGACACGATAGAACAAGACTGGACATTTTCTATCGGTAAATAACCGACAGAAGAAGTTCACTATTCTATCGGCATATTATGAATCTACCGATAGAAAACCCGTCGTATTCTTACGTCTAGCAGTTGGAAAAGTACCACTATTCTAACGGTTAACTACAAGATTACCGACAGAAAAAAGCTTAGTACTCTATCGGCATATTAGGAGTGTACCGATAGAAAACTCGTCGCTAGCGGATTGAAAAGTACCACTATTCTAACGGTTAACTACAATATTATCGACAGAAAAAAGCTTAGTACTCTATCGGCATATTAGGAGTGTACCGATAGAAAACTCGTCGTCAGCGGCTGGAAAAGTACCACTATTCTAACGGCTAATTATAAGTTTACCGATAGGAAAACTCATACTATTCTATCGGCATATTACAAGTTTACCGATAGAAAACTCGTCAATAGCGATTGGAAAGTACCACTATTCTAACGGTTAACTACAAGATTACCGACAGAAAAAAGCTTAGTACTCTCTATCGGATATGTATGAGTTCACCGGCAGGAAAGGTCAAACTCTTCTAACGGTTAATTTTGATTGTACCGATAGAAAAAAGGACAGTAGTCTCTCGGTTGTTGATGAATTTACCGATAGAGCATTCACATATACAGTACTTTATTTGCATTCACAATACAGTACATTCACATATACAGTACAGATGCAATACAGTATAGATTGGATACACAATACAGTACAGATGCAAGGTAAATTCACAGAACAAATTGACACATTAGGCAGTTATTCACATTTATTCACATATGTATGGACAAATACAGATTGCAATCCAATGTGGACATTTATTCACATATATATATTTATTCACATGTATATGAACAGTCTATGCAGAGTACACAAAAAGGAGAAAATTGTCATGCTGGATGGTTGGGCGCTATTTCCTCCATGACATATTGTGCCCAGATTTGTCGAAGATATATAATCTTTGCATTTTCATATTGGTCTTTCGACATGGCGATCTGCAAGCATGTGTGCATACTGAGTAACTAACTTCGATCCTAATTTAGAACGTGACACCCATTTTTGAAATTTGAGTTAGCTATCGATGCTTACCTGGGGGAATCGGGAAATGTTTGTCTGCACTAGGTCGTACATGTAGCGCAGCACATAAAACCCGCATTCCCACGATTGCGGCTGCTGATGGCACTGAGATAATTGCATATGCGAATACATGTTAGCTATATATTGTTTCCATAAACTAATTAAGCATAAACAAAAAGTCTCATGAGTACCTCATATTCTTTCCAAGCTAGTACGGAGCCCTGCGGTGCGGCATGCCTCCCTCCAGCGGACACATATTTATCAAAAGCCCTGCATTTCAGTTAGTATTGCCAGTTAATGTATTATCATTAGCTAGTGAGGTCAAAATATAAATCAAACATATAAGTTACTTACGCCTCCATATTCCCCTTGAGCACATATTCCATCGATAATCTGTCACGCATCGAATCGAGGTAGTACACCTCGTTCCTCGGCGGACAGATCACGATGAGGATCCAGTGGCCCCTGCATTGTACGTAAAAGAGGACCGCTAGCTCAAAGTACATCTCAGGTGTAACATACAAGATTGAGTTAAATTAGTACGAAATGCACTAACCTTTGGTGGTACGGCACCAGAATGAAGTCCCTGTCCTGCTGCGCCATCAGCGCGCTGGATATGTACTGCTCAGCGTGCGCGGCGTCCTGCTCTAGCATCGTGAGGCTTATTTTCTCTGGGTCGAGGAAACCCACCTTGTCACACGCAGCCTCCGATGCTAGCCTGTACATGCACCTGCATGCGAAGGACGAGATTAATATTAATTTCACAGAAAGTTACTCAGTATTCAAATGAACTGCAACATTAATGCAGAGTTAGCAAACAGAGTTAGAAAACAACAATACATAGCATCAGCAAACTCACAGGACTCCAGTCCGTATGATGGACATATCGAGCTCTCGCCAGTTGTAGAGGTCGAACAGATCCTCGTGTGCCACGGATATAGTCCCGGGCTCACGGTGGAACTGCCCAGGCCTGTAGGGAACTAAGAAGTTCAGGCTGCGCCGAGCTCGATGTAGGTACCAGTCGTGGAGGTCTCTGGTTGATCGATCCAATTTCCGCAAAGATGCCTCCGACAGGAGTGGGAGCGCGTTCGTGAACGTCCGCGGCAGTCCCTGTCGCCCTTTGCCCTTGCCTTTGCCGCCCTTGCCTTTTGCCGGGGACTGAGCGCGTACCTTCGAAGGCAAGGGCGAGGTGATGGCGGCTTTCTTCCGAGGTGGAGGCGTGGATGCGCTGGGTGGGGTCGAGGCCGTCTTTGATGTGTCCAGGTTCGCACGAGATCGGCCCTCATGCCCCGAGCTGGGGGCGCAGTCCCCTGGTAGCCCCGCGGCAGGCCACTTCAATTAATGAGCACGTATGTTAGATTATGCAAGTTGAGTGTACTGAGTAGGATGTAATCTAAAATGTGTAGGATTTACCGGTTGTATTACAAGACACTTCTTGGGCCACTGTACGTAGGAGCCCACTGCCTCAGCAAGTGTCTGCAGTTCCACTTTTGGGACTGGCAACGGAGAATCGTTGTAGCCCGGCATGGCCATGTCCACCTGTACCTTTGCGAAACCCAACCGCAGAGGTACACAGTGGACCCGGACATCCGGCCCAGACGGATATACGAAGCCGTGTGCAACCACTTCCTGCCCGGCGCCTACGTGATTCTGTAGGATGCAGCCCTCCGGCCCCTGCAAATTTGTAACAATTAAAATAGGTTAGCGAAACAACTCTAACAGAATGGGAGTGGCATCAACTTAAGTGCACAGATGAAGGCTTGCAGTACCTCAAGTAGATCCACTGGATCCGCGAGTACCTTCGAAGCGCAACTGCTTATCCGACCCCGCGGGGTACCATCGTCCTGGGGATCCGCATCTGCAGTCTTGGCCAGCAATGTTTCTCTCAACCGTGCAAACTCTTCCCTCATTTGTGCGACCTCGGTCTGCACCTCAGACTGTACCTCAGCCCGTATCTCAGCCCGCATCTCCGCCCGTATCTCCTCCCGTACCTCAGCCCGTATCTTATCGGAGAGGTCAGCTTCCTTTTCCTTCCAGGTGCGGGCCTTCTTCCTCGGTGGAGCCGGATCTACGAAACCGGCCTTCCACGACACAATGGCTCCCACGGCCCGTGTCCGCCCGGGATGCTCCTTATTTCCTAGAGCTCGGGTGAGGATGTCGTTCTCCCTCTGCGGGGTAAACAATCCCTCCGCTGCCTCCTTCTCAAAAGAGATCTGTTACATTTGAAGGTACCTTGTGAGACAAATTGCCTTATATACACTTGTGCGCACACAGTTTACGAGGTTAGCCAACTTACCATTCGCCTCACAACGTCGGCGTCCCCAGGGGTTGCGAACTGCACAGACCCCGTGGACGACACGGACCCCCTCCCCCTCCACCATCGCTTGCACCTCTCATCCCTGATCTCGGAGAGCGGCAACTCAGGGGTGTCGATGACAGGATTTTGTTCGTCTTCCTTCTTCCACTGTTCCTCCTTCCCCGCATAGCCCCGGGATCCGAGCCGATGCGGGTGGTCGTTCATCTTCTGGATCGCCCTATTCTTCTCGCTAAGGGCCTTGAACTCCTCAATCCCCTTCTGCTTGGTGAATTCCTCCCATACCTCCTCCGATATGAAGGGGTACTTCTCGCAATGAGATTTCCCCGCAGCTAGGAAGTTACTGACGAGCCAGCTCTTAAAGGTTTTCCATGTTCCGTTCATGTCCTTCAAGCAGGCAGTCCTAGGTGTATCGTCGGGGATGTTCCACTTAGCCTGTTTCCGAAAAATGCATACAATTAATCACGAGTTAGTTAAACTTTAGTATAAGCCAAGAGAACGTGATTACGAAAGAGTTCAGCGATTTCAGTTCATTTAACCTTCACTTCCGCCCACAACCTATCCCTCTCGTCCGCCGTCACGTCCTTCCAGCTCTGGACGGTGATCTTCACCCTTTCTTTCGCCAACAGCCCAACGTAGGCCGCGTACCTCCCAGCATTCTTTCCAATCGGCCTCCCAAATTGGTTGAACTCACAAGAAAGATCAGTGTGTTTGGCCAAACGCCCCAACGTCGTCGCGCCTCGCCCCACCCTCTTGCGCTGGGATGTAACAGCCCCATCTTCAGTAGTTACGATGGGGTTGGCCCTAGTCGAACCACTAGTACCATCCGATGAAGACGACGACATGTCTTCCCCTACAAAACCTTCAACAAACCATATATATGGCAATTAATTCGCCTTGGACTTCCATAACTCAGCCCAGGACTGGAGACTAACTAGGGCGGCAAAAGGGAAAATAATACAAAAAGAAAGACATGCATAAATTACTTACTGAACTCTTCAGAAATATTTTCTATCGGTAAACACATGAGCTGCCGATAGACCATAACAATTACCTCCACACAAGACAATTTTTCTATCGGCAAACACGTGAGATACCGATAGAACATAACAATGTTTCTACATATGGAATTTTGTTGACAAGCCACCATTCACTGTCATCACATAACATTCTCGATGATTTGCTACACTAATATTCATGGGCCAGCATTATTATTTCACACGTAAATATGCACACAAGCATCTAAGTGCTACTGTGCATAATCTTTAGCCTAGCCTGTATGTGAGTCATCAGGACTTCACAGCTATTAGGTTGGGAAAAGTCATGTATATAGGCATTTGAAACATATACATCGAAGACCCATCCACATTGCCATATATTCATACGAAGTGAGTAAAAATTCCCAACCAAACTAGTACATTGCATGGCTCATGTCCTTCCAGATCCAAATTAAGTTTTACTACTTGTGCAGAAAATTTTCTATCGGTAAACACATGAGCTGCCGATAGAATATGTGTAAGAACACCTCCAACATATAATCTGCATTACATGGCAGTTGGATACAATTGATCACACATACAGCAGTATAGAGAAGTTAAAATCTCAAAACAGGTTCATTACAGCACTGGAACATATTATGTAAACCCTAATTAAAATCAATATTGCCTGCGGAATGTACATAAGCCAACACAATAGGGAACCCTAGTGTAATTGCAAAACTCCAAGAATTCGTACGTGCAAAACACTAGGATCAAATAAAGAAGATGCTGGAAATAGAACGACGAATTAGGGTATTTACGGCGGCGATCAGTTCTGGTGATGCAGAGGCGGTGTAGAACGCAGCAGCGGCGGGCGAAGGACGAAAATAAGAACCGGTGGCAGTGACGAACCAGTGTCCAGCCGGCGATCGTCGTGTGGGAGAGAGGAAGTGAGTGCTCACGGCGGAGGTTGGGGTTTTCTTCGCTCTCGAAGAGACGCAGTGCTCTAAGGTGGAACTGTTCGAGTGGAGGGAAACTAAAGGGCCGTGTACGAGTAATAAAGTAGCGGAGGAACTTTTCTATCGGTATAACAAAATGATACCGATAGACTTATGTAATTTTCTATCGAAACAACAAAATAATACCGATAGAAAAAGTAAATTTCCCGGAAAAATATTCGAATTAGTGATTGCATTTTTCTATCGGTATAAACAATAAAATCCCGTGAGACCAATTTTCCACAGAAAATTTTTTTAAAGTGCTTGAGATTGGGTGCCATTTTTCTATCGGTAAAAACAACAAAATACCATGAGAGTAATGAAAAGGTGCCCTTTTCTATCGGTATAAACAAAAAAATCCCGTGAGCCCAATTTTCCCCAGAAAATTTTTTTGATTAAGTGCTTGAGATTTGTGTGCCCTTTTTCTATCGGTAAAAACAACAAAATACCGTCAGAGTAATGAAAAGATACACAATTTAACATCAAACAGACCGTGGTTGAAAGCTGCAGAATGTTAAAGAAAGAGGGAAGATAGCCGGAAAATTGGAAAATTGACATAAAAAGAAATTGTTCATTCATTGTTGTTTTATCACTTACAAAAAAAAATAAAACCCAAAATGCTAGGTCAAGGGGTGGTCTTAGCCCTGGCTGCATGTAGAATAGAGTCAGTTAGACTTGCAGCCAGGACGCAGGACTCCTCTAGCGACAAGTTGTCCCTAGGATCAACTACTACCGCGTCAAGAAGGCCTGCGACCTCCCTCAGCTTCGCTATGGTATCCTTCATAGTCAAACCGCAGCCAGCGATGGTCATATCCGCGGCTTTCTTCTCCTCGCGAAGACGCCTCGTCCTCGCCCTAGCATTGTCACCATCCGTCTTCATGCGCTTAATGCGCTGGAAGAGATCGTCAAGGTCAAGCCGTAGCTGAGTGTGCTTGTCTGTAAGGAGCTTGTGCTCCTCCTGGAGGGCCCTCAGGTCAGCCTTCACTTTGGCAGTGTCTTCCACGGCTACCATTCCCTGTGCAAATCAACAGGTCAAGAATGAACTGAACATGGATTAACAATACAGGGGTAAACCGAGGAGATTTAGAGTTCTTACCGGGGAGGCCGTGGATGACGATCCCATGGAGGTTGCCATTGTGAAAGAGAAGATGAGGAGTCCAACCGTTCGAGAATTAGAAAAACAACAAAATACCGCGACGCATGGCGAGGTACTTATAGAGTTTCCAAGGCGACGCATGGCGACACGGTTGAGAATTCGAAGCGGCAGAGTATTCTTCTATCGGTAAAAACAGGAAAAAACCGTCAGACAACAAATACCGTGAGACAAATGAATTTATTCTAACGGTAAAATAGAACAATACCGATAGAAAACGTTTTGAAGTGCCTGAGAGAAGATGTCCTTCTCTATCGGTATAAATAACAAAATACCGTCAGAAAAAAGGGATTTTTGAAGAGGCTGCGATGAGATTTTTGCAAGTGCTATTTGAAGGGAAGAATTAAATATTTACAGGATAAAGGTACTGTACATGTTAGAACTCATGCTGTGGAGTAAAATTGAGATGTATTAATGCTGTGAACTAGCTTATCATTAAATTCTAAAGAAAAATGTACTGCCTGATGTATTAATGATTAGTTCCTCACCTTGCTGCAGAACTTGTGGGCTGTTTGCTTGGCATTTATCCCTGAAATAGAAATTAATCATCAATGGTTCTCAACCCATAATCCTTCTTCGTGGTCATCTCGCAGATACGTTGTTTCGTCGATATCTTCAGTACGGATAGATTGAATGTCCTCTAAAAATGGAGGTATTTCATCGAATTGGTTATACTCCTCTTCGTCGACAACATCTTCGACCCCAACAATACGTCTCTTGCTGTGGAGGACAACATGCAAGTTTGGATTGGCCGGGTCAACGATGTAGAATACCTGTGTGGCTTGCTTTGCAAGTATGAATGGATCGTCTTGGTGTCCGACTCTACCAAGATTGACGAGAGTAAACCCGTAACTGTCAACTTGAACACCTCGAGGGATTTCGACCCATTGGCATCGAAACAGGGGAATCTTAAGTAATCCGTAATCGAGCTCCCATATTTCGTCAATAACACCGTAATATGAGTTCAGCGCCCTTACTGACCTGGCATCCTCGGAAATAGCAAACAGTGTCACTCCGCTACATTGCGTGCTACTCTTGGCGTCTTGAGCTCTTGTGTAAAATGAATACCCATTGATGTCGTACCCCTGCCAAGTCCCTACAGTGAATCTTGGGCCTCTAGCCAACCATGTCACAGTTTCACTTACGGAGCCCTCGGCAGCTCGCGTGACTCTTTCTTGGATCCACTCAGCAAATTTCCTGTTATGTTCTCTGCTTACCCAAACGTCTGACTTCGAAGGATTCTGTGACCGTAACATTACCTTGTGCTCGTGTATGTATGGCTCGACCTCCGTCATGTGTTGTAAGACCCAAAAATGTGATTTTGCGTACACATCACGAGCGGGGACGATAGCTTTGAATCCAATCGTTCCAATTCCCTCAAGCCTACCCTCGTGTCGGGACCTAGGAACACTAATTGGGTCAACCCCGGCCATATAATCTGTGCAAAATTCAATCACCTCCTCGGCGGCATAACCTTCCATGATACTCCCCTCGGGTCGACGACGAGTCCTTACGTATCCCTTCAATACACCCATAAATCTCTCAAATGGATACATGTAGCGCAGGCACACAGGTCCACAAAACTTAATTTCTCTCATAAGGTGAACAATCAGATGGACCATAACATCAAAAAAGGATGGAGGGAAATACATCTCGAGTTGACAAAGAGTTGTAACCACGTCGCGTTGCAAAGCGTCCAGTCCATCGGGATCAATTACCTACGAGGACACAGTTGCGCCAAATATTCATATCAGAAAAATCTTCTAATTAAGCTCCACAAATGGAGGTAGTGAATTTATAGTACGAGTGCACGTACTTACCTTGCAAGATATTGCGTTGAAGAAATAACATAGGTTTGTGATTGTCTCTCTGACTTTAACTGGGAGAATGCCTCTGATAGCAATGGGAAGCATCTGTGACATCAAGACATGACAGTCGTGGGACTTCATGCCAACCAGTCTTAGGTCCTTCATAGACACAAGTTTTTTCAAGTTCGCGGAGTACCCACATGGAACTTTAACACCGTGCAGGCACCGACAGAGTTCTGTTTTTTCGCTCTTGGACAACGTGTAGCAGGCCGGGGGGAGGTATGTACGCTTTCCATTCTCTAAAGGTGCAAGCTCAGTCCTTATCCCCATTTCCACCATGTCACGACGAGCTTTCACACCATCCTTTGTCTTTCCCGGAATGTTCAACAACAAACCAATCAAACTGTCACAGACATTTTTCTCTACATGCATGACGTCAATGCAATGTCGAACTTGTAAGTGCTCCCAGTACGGTAGATCCCAGAGAATCGATCTCTTCTTCCAAACATTTTTTTCTCGAGGTTTAGAATGCTTACCGAACTCAACTTTGATGTCGTTCACGCGTGAGTAAATCTCCTTACCGGTCAGAAACACTGGAGCTGATCCCTTCTCAGGCTTCCCGTTAAATGATTTCCTCTTCTTATGGTACGTGTGATGCACCGGAAGAAACCTGCGGTGACCCATGTACACTGTTTTCCGGCAGTTTCGCAGCCAGATGCTCTCAGTTTCATCTAGGCAAATAGGGTAAGCCTTGGCTCCTTTCGTACTATACCCCGACAAATTGCCGTAGGCAGGAAAATCATTTATGGTGTAAAATATCAGGGCCCGCAAGATGAAATTCTCTTTCTTGTATGCATCCCACACCTGCACACCCTCGCTCCACAATTTCTGTAAGTCCTCAATTAAAGGTGCTAGAAACACGTCAATATCATTTCCGGGTTGTCTGGGTCCTGAGATTAGTAACGCCATCATGATGTACTTGCGCTTCATGCATAACCAAGGAGGAAGATTGTAGATGCATAAAAGAACCGGCCAAGTGCTGTGCCGGCTGCTCATATTACCATGTGGGTTCATACCATCTGTACTCAGCCCGAACCTTACATTCCTAAGTTCGCCGCCGAATTCAGCAAATGTTCTGTTGATGTTTCTCCATTGAATAGAATCAGCTGGGTGTCTCAGTTTTCCGTCTTGTTTCCGGGCTTCAGCATGCCAACGCAAGTGCTTCGCGACTTTCGGATTTGCAAACAGCCGCTTCAATCTAGGTATCACAGGCAAGTACCACACAGTTTTTGCCGGGGGCCCTTTCCTTACCTCGTGACGTTCACTGTCAATCCGGTCCCTACGCGTATACCTCGATGCGCCGCATCTTGGACAAACATGCAACTGGAGTACTCGTTACGGTACAACACACAATCATTTGGGCATGCGTGTATTCTTTCGATTTCCATTCCCAACGGACACAACAGTTTTTTGGCTTGGTAAGTAGATCTTGGCAACTCATTTCCCTCTGGAAGCATGTCCGCTAGAAGATCTAATAGTGCCGTGAAACTCTTATCACTCCAACCGTTTCCTGCCTTCAAGTTATATAATCTCAGCACAGAAGACAGTTTTGTAAATGTTGCACATCCAGGGAACAGAGGCTTCTCAGAGTCAGCAATCAGTTTCTCAAATTCACAGAAGTCATTTTCGTTGTAATCTTCCTCTACATCACGTAACATCTCATCTAGATTGTCATCATCATCATCTACGTGCACATCGGAATTAACATTACCAAAATTGGGATGATCATCGATATTATTGCAATCCACATCCGAGTCGTGCTGATTGGTAGTAGTGGTGCTTGTTTCCTCAAGATCTTCGCCATGCCATATCCAACGGGTGTATCGCGCGTTAAAACCACGACGAATCAAATGACTCTTAACTTGATCAGAGTTGCTAAACCTCTTCAAGTTCATACAATCTGTACAAGGACAGAGCATATTTTTCTCTCCCTTCCTCTCCTTTTGTTGCTCAGCAAATTTAATAAACTCATTCACACCATCCAAATATTCAAGAGTAGTACGTTTTATTCCATACATCCAATATTTCCTGTCCATCTACAATTAACAAAATTTAACGAGTAAGCCATGCATGAAACCTGCCCGATTAAGTTATGTATATGTACATGTACAGCCTCTTACAACAGATACATGTGTTGAACCCTAGCCTGACGAAATTAACACTAATTAACCTAGCTAACTACACAATACAAGCTAGTTAGCTCCTAAAACATGACGCATTTCCAGCTACCAAGCTCCCAAGCTTAGAGCTACAAACTTGGAACTACACAATACAGCTAGCTTGCAAGTAGAGAGGAAGGGAGATCTAGAGGGAGAGAGAGATAGGTGTCGACGATTAAGCATACCTTAAAGAGAGGGGCGCAATCAACTTCCCTCCAGCCTGCGCTGATCACCCTAGCAGTGTAGCTGGAACTTTCGTCACAAACAGAGGGACACAGAGTGCAACAGAACAAATTAAAGAGCAGCTCAGCAATGGTCGACTGGGCTTTTCCTTATAATGGACATTTTTCTAACGGTAAATACATGAAATAACCGTCAGACTAACTTAGGTAATTTGCCGCTCACATATTCTATCGGTAAAAACACACACATACCGTTAGAGAATATACATTACTGAGCAAATATATGTATTTTTCTATCGGTAAATTTGTGCATTTACCGTTAGAATATGCATGACTAAACAAATATATGTGCTTCCTATCGGTAAATATGTGTATTTACCGTTAGAATATGCATGACTGAACAAATATATGTATTTTTCTATCGGTAAATATGTGCATTTACCGTTAGAATATGCATGACTAAACAAATATATGTGTTTCCTATCGGTAAATATGTGTATTTACCGTTAGAATATGCATGACTGAACAAATATATGTATTTTTCTATCGGTAAATATGTGCATTTCCGTTAGAATATGCGTGACTGAACAAATATATGTGCTTCCTATCGGTAAATATGTGTATTTACCGTTAGAATATGCATGACTGAACAAATATATATGTTTTCCTATCGGTAAATATGTGTACTTACCGTTAGAGGAGGTACTGTCACCAAACTGGGACAAACATGCACATGCCATTTCTCACATTCAAGGAATCATATCAATGTAACATCAAACAGATCTTACATCAAACGGAACTTAACTAGAAGATAAAGCAATATATTTCAAGAAATGCTAATTTGTGGATTAACTAGGAGACACAAAAATACTTTTCGTAGGTAGTTGGGACTTCATCTTGCCAAAGAAATTACACATGCCAGTTCACAAATTCAGGTACAAACATACACATGCCAGTTCACCAATACAAATTCAGGTACAAACATACACATGCCAGTTCACAAATTGAAGTGCATGTCTGAAACAGCAGTACAAATACACACCTACCTACCAATACAATTAAATACACAAATGCTCCCTGCACATTCAAGTTCATGTCCCAATTAGCAATACATGATACACAAATATACAACAATATACAAATACAACAATTCACACATTCGATGTATATTACAAAAGCCACGTCTGAAATTAACAACAGATCACGACGAGGACCCAGTGGCCCATACATGCATTTTACATAAAAGGGAACCTTTGCAGGTTGCCACAATGCAACTACCGACTACAAGTTAGACATGATACATCACAAATCCATTCATCCAAAACAGCAAATGTCTGAACCACATTGGACTTAACCATAGGAGTTCAGTTCGAAGACGCCCGAGGAGCTGGAACTGCCGTCGACATACATTTGTACGTAATGGTGATTTCCTCGGACTCAAACTCGATCAACTCAACTCAACTCAACTCAACTCCATTAACAAAAAGAACCTACCTTCCAAGATGTTGTTCTGTGTAGTGATGGTGTAGAATGGCTGTGCAAATAACAACAATTCTTCTTCTCCAAGCAGGTAAGCATCTGGCCACAAGCTGGTGCATGCAAAAACATGTAAGATGCTTTCTATAGGTCCTGATTTGAGAAACACGCCGGGCTTAAGCATCTTCTCGACCGAGCCAACCAAGATCTCGCCCTTCACGTCCTTCCAGCTCTCGACGGTGATCTTCACCTTTTCTTTCGCCAACAAGCCAACATAGGCAGCGTACTGCGATGAAGAACCGTGAAATACGTTGCCCCCCACGAGCATCATCCAAGGACCTGAACAGATCATAATCATATTGAAAAGAAGACACATCAAAATGAAGGATACAAAAAAAGCAGAATTATTGCCATAATCGGATTAGAATAATCTAACAATATTGCAGAAATTTTACGTACCTTCCTTGGGATGCCGACGTCTAGAGGGCGTCGATGGAGGTGCGGAGGTGCAGCGGTCCCCTGTAGAGGTGCGCCGGCCGTCCATGGAGCTTACGGGTTAGGACTACGAGCCCAGATGAACTGTGAGAATGAAAGAGACATACCCGTGTATTTATACAATTATATATTTTCTATCGGTAAGAAAACAGAATACCGTTAGTAATAAAAACATCTGTAGAAGCCGAATGGTTCTATCGGCAAAACAAATATTACCGATAGGAATTTTTGTACATACTCTATCGGTCTGTACGTACATTGCCGATAGAATATTACTAGTTGTAGAAGGCCAACAGTTCTAAGATATTTTGTGCAATATTCTACCGGTATAAACATGCATTACCGATAGAATAAAACTATTAGAAGACGAACAGTTCTAAGCAATTTTCTATATATTCTAACGGTAAAAGAATCCATTACCGATAGAATAAAAATATTTGTAGAAGGTCAACTATTCTATCGGCGAACTACATATTGCCGATAGGAACTTTTAATATATTCTGTCGGTATATTCATATAGTAGCGATAGAATAAGTCTAGTTGTTGAAGTCGACCAGTCCTATCGGCGCACAACATTCTTCCGTCAGTACTTATGCATCTCTTCTAACGGCAAATATGTTCATCACCGCTAGAGTAAATCATACTATTTATTCTATCGGTAAGTTTCTTAGAAACCGATAGGGAAAATACATCCGTCGGGCTTTTTTGCCCACGAGGCACATTTTCTATCGGTTTTGTGCTGTTTCGCTAATAACCGATAGAAGATAGGGGTTAGTAGACTGCATTTCTGTACTAGTGAAACTGACAGTCCATATGAACAAAAATAGCTATAACTTTAAATCCAGAAAACCAAATGAAGTTTTTAATAACTCGTTTGAAAGATAATTTAAAGGACTACATTTTTGTCAACAGAAACAAAAACCATATCTGCCTTGATCTTTCTGGAAATTTGAAAAACTCAACTGAAATCCAAATCTTTAAAAACTAAATTCAGATCAAATCCAAACAAAAAGAATACAATGCAATGACCTAAGTTTCTCGGTTCATGTTGGAGATGTAGAGAGGATTTTGCAACCCCTCTTTATAGTATGGTTAAATCTAAAAACAAAATCCTTAAACCGATCAATCTCCTTACGCCGAGATCGGTAAAATAAAATTTCAGATTACCTTAGGTCCTTTGTATCTTCATGCTTACGTCTCATCTTTGCTCTTTTGCACCTTGAGCTTCTATTTGATGTCGGGTTCATTTTGATCATCTTGCATTTCTTTCCGAACACGCTCTATATCAAAAATATCAAAAAACACAATTAATCTGAAATGCTTTGTTTTCATCAACCATCAAAATTAGGGTTAGGCATAAAAGTCCTAGATGCAACAGACTCGTTTTTGAACTGAGTTACGAGGACAGTTCTGTCGCAACCCGGCATCCCACCCACGTGATAGCATGCCTGGTCTGTGAACATTGCCCGACAAAAACATGTTTTCTCGAACAATGTCCAATTCAGAATAGCGAAACAAAAGCATGGATTTCAGGTTAAACATATTATAACATAAAGAGTTTGTTATTAGAAACAACCCATACTACAAAATTCAATTTTTTACCAAAAACTATACATCTTACTAGCAAAAGGACTAGTTCTGCGGTAGCTTTTAGAAGTCTTCGTCTCCAGATCCAAAATAAGTGTGGTCGTAACTGTAGATATCCATCTCCGGATCCTCGGGGTCTTGGGCTAACTCTACTCTTCCGTTGCCTTCTTCAGTAGATTCTTCCTCAGCTAAAAATTCTAAGTCTATCAAGGATTTGCATAACAAGGGTGAGTACAAATATACTCAGTAAGCATCAATCATAATGCAGGATGATCTAGGTTAACTATATTCAAGGAGAACATACTTAAGCATATAATAAATCAAGGAGTATAAGTTTTACTTTTAAAACATTTGTTGAAAACAATCTCTATTTGGTCGTTTAGAACAATTCTACTGAGCACTTTACACCACAGGGCTGAGGCCACCTGTCGGCCTCCTTTCCTGCTGCGACGTAGTTCTCGACCTGAGAACAAGGAGTGAATATCCACATTTTACTCTGCAGAGGTGTACCACTTTACCTACAGAATCTCTTAACTTCCGTGTCGGTGTTCGTCAACAGTATTCCGCATTTCTGATAACGCGTGACACCGTCAAGAGAACAAAGTCTTTTTCAAATCCATCCACTAAGCATCTGCACTCCACCAGGTGAGCATATAGCGTCTTGGTTACTTCTTGGGCGACCCGCGGAACCCATCTGGATTATTTTGAGCGATCCGTGACGCCCCCTAGGTTATTCTGAGCAACCCGTGGCGCTTATACATATATAATACGTTCCCGTGGAAATGACCTTAGTTTCCAGATAAAATACTTGATTAGGCCCGTCCCATACCAGGTATGTGGTTGATACGGGTGTTACGGCGCTGGATGAAAGAGTCAGCTTGTTACAGTCCTTATTAATTTTCATCCACCATAGTATCGATAAGGAAGTCATTCTGTTGCGATCTCAAATGCAGAGGCTTCCTCTATCATACTCAATATCCCATGTATGTCATATCATATATATATATGATCTCCCTAAATCATCTAATCAATCTTTAAAAAAAATACTCTTTTCATACAAGTAATAACTTTTAACTAGATATGAAACTATATCATAAGAAATTAGTTCGAGCAATTTCAACATGATCAATAAGGAACTTGCCTACGTAGACGGGATTGAAATCAGAGTTCAGCAATTTACCCCGATGTTCCTCGCTATCGTCAGTTCCTGAGAAACATAAATATATATACATATACATACATATATTTAGAATATTACTATAACATGACATACAAAATGCAAGAATGAAAACATCTATGCGTTCGTTCCTCGGACCCGTGGTCGAACACGACCAGTCGACACTCTGAAGATAAGAAATTTCAGTTATAAGAAATATATTATATGAAATTAGTTTTAATTGAACTGCATAATGGAATTGCATAAAAACCTCGGGTTGTGTAGCTCCCAAAAGAAAATAATATTTGTTTTACAACGATTGAAATATAAATCTAAAATAGTTTGGTCAAGATATTAATTTAGTGCTAAGATTATTTAATCAGTAATTAAATTGATCAGTTATTTGAAATAAAAATAATACATAACTTTGTAAATCTTTTGTGTGGATAGCAGGTCATTTAAAAGAAATGAAAATAATTTGATTTATTAAAAGGGTGAAAATATATCTGTGTATATACATATGTTTTATTTGATTTTAGACTCTTATCAAAATTAGGTGTATATATATATATTAGAAATTCATAGATGTTAAGTGGGTTAAAAATATTTAGTTAGTTAAATCTCTGCACTAAACAAATTTTGATTAACTGTGTTCAATTAAGTTTTTAACTATTATTTAAAATAGAATTATAATTAGAAAAGGAAAAAGGAAGTAATAAAAAAAAACCAAAACTATCGGTTGGGCCCAAACCGGCCCAACTCGCGCGCACGGACCCGGCTCGGGTTGGGCCAGCCCACTTCTTCCCTCTCTCTCTCTCGCCGGCCCCTCACACAGTAAACACACACACGCACGCCACACACTCACACCACACACCCACGGCCGCCCCTAACCCCGGCCGTTGCCGCCCTCGGCTC
Source organism: Pharus latifolius (assembly GCA_019359835.1). Taxonomy (NCBI): domain Eukaryota; kingdom Viridiplantae; phylum Streptophyta; class Magnoliopsida; order Poales; family Poaceae; genus Pharus; species Pharus latifolius. The sequence goes on from CM033322.1 coordinate 10,648,281, forward strand.
CGGCTCCGGCTCCGGCGTTGCGGCTCCCCGGCGAACCTCTCCATTCCCCTCTCACGCGCTACCCCTTTTCCTCCCATCTCCTCGCGCCCTACGAGCCTACGGCTAAAACCCTAACCCTGGCTCCCGATTTGCCCTGCCGCCGTTCGGGTTCCTCGCCGGCGTTGGCGTCGCGGCAGGCTGTAGCCCGGGCCGCGCCGCTGCGCCTCCTCTCCCGCGGCTCGCGGCCGCGCTTGGCCGCGCCCTAGCGGCGTGGCCGCGCGGTAGCTTGTCGCGCGTGTGGATGCGCGCCGCCGGCTCGCCGGCTGCCTGGTCCTCGTCGCCTGCGCCTCAGGTGAGTTTCTTCTATACCTGGGTTTTGAGCCGAAGCACTAGGGTTTGGATTGTGCACTTTGGTCTTGTTCTGTGATTGTTGTGTCTGTTCTTGTGTGCTGGTGTGCTCTGTTTGGGTTTGGTTCTGGTCTTGCCCTATGTGCTATGATGATTGTGTTCCTGGCTATGTGGCTGTGTGATGATGCTAGATGTGTGCAGATCATGTGGCAGCAATAATCTGCAAGTTCCAGGGGGGTATTTGGGATGGTCCTGGTGCAACTGTTATCACTTGCTGTTTAAGTCTTTAACTAAACAACTAAAAGCTAATTGAATTTCAGGACTCAGTACTGAGACATGATAAAACTTGGAATTGGGTTCAGTTTAGGGCTGATTTCTGCGCCATCCTCTTAACAGAGCACTAATTGAAACGCTGAACTGGGAATTAAAGCTGTATTTACCTTGTTTTGGGGTTTTGGTTGCTTCCTCCTTACTCCTGTATTGCTCCTGTGTTGCTCTGGTGATTGATCCTTAACCTCTACTGTTTCTGTGTGTGTTTGTGTTGTTGTGTATGTGAAACTATATGCTGTGATGCTACTGTGTATGAGGTTATATTGTACGGTGCAGTTACTTCGTCTGGTGTCTAAGGCAACAGGTTTGTTTCTTACTTGGTTCTTAAACAGAATATTCTCTGCCACGTGTGTAAACACCATCTCAAAGCACCAAGCAAACGTCAAGCCTCCAACAGCTTGGCTCTTGCTTGGCTTTTAGCGTGGGCCTCACACTCCTAACCACCAACCAAACACCAAGCAAGAGTCAAGCACTCCAATGGCTTTGTTCTTGTTTGACTCTATACAATTTAACAATTATATATTCAACGAATTTGTATTAATTCATTAAATTCTATATTACCAATATATTAATATATTACCTACGAAATTAAATTCGATATTTGCGACAAAAAAATAAATTCGACATTTTGGATTTAAAAATTGCACTTGACAAAAAAAAATAGATATTAAAATTCGAATAGCGGTACATGATATAATTGTGAAATACAAAAAAAATTATATTTGCAAAACAAATGCCTACTACAAAATCCGGTAAGATGCTACTCGTCGGCGTTTCCTCCGAAACGTTGCCAAATGTGCTCGATCAAGTCTGTTTTGAGTTGCGTATGCGTAGGTTGAGCATGGATGGCAGCATTTCTTCGAAGTACATCTTCGAATAAAGGTGTACCCCCAGTGCAAATCACAGGCGGTACTACTGTGGATATGTCCGGATGATCATTGTAGTCATAGTTGGCGACATTGTCGTCGCGCTCGTTCTCTATGATCATATTGTGCAAGATGACGCGAGACCGCATGATCTTCGCGAGAGTTGACTGTCGCCAAAATCGTGTCGCACCGTGCACGATGGCAAATCGAGACTGTAGAACTCCGAAAGTCCGCTCAACATCTTTTCTCGCTCATTCTTGCTGTTGCGCAAACAACCGATCTTTCACCGTCTGTGGGAGGGGTATCGTCTTCACAAAGACAGCCTACTCTGTGTATATACCATCGGCGAAATAATACCCTATATTGTACTGTCGGCCGTTGACAGAGTACTGAACATGAGGAGCCCGCCCTTTCAACACATCGGTGAATAAGGGCGATTGGTTTAGCACATTGATGTCGTTGTTGGAGCCTGCAACACGAAAAAAACATGCCATATTCAGAGATCATACGAAGCTACCGCTTCAAGTATAATCGTCGGAACTCCATAATCTCCACGAGTGAATTGACCTTTTCATGCTACGGGCCAATTTCTCCATTCCCAGTGCATGCAATCAATACTTCCCAGCATACCTGAAAAGCCACGGGACTCTCTTTGTTGCAGTAGGCAGTGGATATCCTCGACTGTGGGGCTGCGAAGATATCGGTCGCCAAATATGTCGATGACACCTTGTACGAAGTGCTCCAAGCATTGAATCGCTGTGGACTCCCCAATCCGCACGTACTCATCGACGGCATCTGCGGGGCCACCGTACGTGAGCATACGCATTGCTGCGGTGCATTTCTGTAAAGGGGAGAGTCCACGGCGATTAGTGGCATCCCTTCTTTCGGTGATGTAGGGGGACCACCCACCTAAAGCTCCAACGATGCGAAGAAAGAGGGGTCTCGCCATCCGAAAACGCCGGCAAAAGATATTGTCAGGGTAGACGGAGTATTCAGAGAAGTAGTCGGCGACGAGCCGTTGATGCCCCTCTTCGCGGTCTCTGTCAACATATCTCTTATTGCTGCTTCGGCGACGTCCGCGGGATGATGAAGCATCGAGTCGAGCGTAAAGACCGGCGATGATATGATCTTCCTCCTCCTCATCTATAAATTCCACTAAGAAATCCTCGATTTTGTTCACGGCATCCTCCTCGGAGCTATTTGTACTTGAACTAGAGCTAAAAGACATTTTGTGAGTGGCTACTGAAACTGAGTTTCTCAAGAGCTGCACCATTTGAGAAGATAGTTGGATTGTGAAGAGAAACTTTATGGAGGGGGTGAATATATAGATAAAGAGTCCAACGACTAGTTTGCAACGGCTATATTCCAATGGCTAGTCTGCAACGGCTATTTTGCAACGGCTATATTCGAACGGCAATTTTGCAACGTCTACTTCGCAACGGCTAGTTTCCATAGTTGGATACCAAAGTCAAATTAAATAGAGAATCATATCTAGATTAATAACGGAGGATACATGGTTTGTTACAAGAGATAATTCAAAAACAAAATAACTAATCGTCTGCGGCATTAAGTTTCTGTCTCAGAATCTTCATCCCTGCATCGTATTCTGCTTTTTGTGCATCGTCGAAGATGGATTTGTCAAGACTCATCATTTTCCAATACGCCTTATACAAGGCGGACTTTTCCTTCGATTTCGCCACGTCGCGCAAATTATCCGACATACGGAGTACGTCCTTCCTCTTGTCGACCCGGTCAGGTTGATTTTGGATGAAGGCATCGATATCTGCTCTCATTACCTACGTAGAATCCTACGAGTCATCAACCCTTCTCTTACCTTTGCGCCTCGCCTTAGCAGAGTCTCGTCCTTCCGGCCGTGTCTCCGCTGGTGGCACATCATCATTGTTAGACGATGACGTGTAGGTGCCCAACTGCGACAATCTGCTTCTTTTGCTAGGAAGATCAACATAAACTGCAGACCACTTTCGGATTATGGAATGGAAGTCTTCGGCCACTACACTGTCTCGCTGCTTGATTTCGCCGACTCCTGGAGCAGTTGTTCCTGGCAATGGCCCTCCTGGGTCATGCACAACTTTCCGTGAGCAAGTCCCAAAGCAAATTTTTGCACAAGGTTAAGTTACTTTCAGTTAAACTTTCTATGTTTGATGCTGTTCTGAACTCTCATAGTCCGAAACTTCCTGCCTTCCTGTTAATGTTGTGTTTGAGTGGACCATCCCTTTTCCTAATCAGATTAGGCATATACTGAGCAAATTTAAATTTATAGATGACCTTCATATCAGATATATATATTCTGGCATATGCTGCATATGTTGGTAAATAAACATGCGCCATCGACCAACATGCTCGCAAAATTCGTGGACACCCTCAGTTGTGGCAGTGCGTGCATGAAGTTGCCAAGATCCTCCACCAAGAACAGTACCAAAGACGAGCACATAACTGAAGAGATCGCACCGGAGGTCCCATTCATCACGCTCTCTTCCCATGATGGTGCCTATCTCTTCTCCTTGACCGATGACCGTCTATACAATGACATCCACCTCCCCTTGTCGGTTGGCCCTCGTCTCTCCACATCTCCGTACGGCTTGATGTTCGCGACACATTGCTTCGGCACATACGCCTCCTCGCTTGTAAACCCGTTCACCGGCGTGGTGACGCGACTTCCCGACCTGCCTGTCCCGTTCGCGGATGCCGAGCCGACGCCGTGCAACCACGACGAGCCCATCCCGAGCAGCATGGCCACGGACGACGACTTCGCGTGGGATTGGTCGCCGCACGGCATCATAATCTCGCGACGTGACGCGCTGTTCTTCTGGCGGGAGGGCGAGGGCTCGTGGACCACGATTTACCGGTCCAGCTCACGGACGACCATCAACTACCGCTGTGGCTTCTTCTTCGTCCTGGAGGAGCGCTCACGGTTCACGACAGTCATCAACGCCGTGTCGCTCGAGAAGGTCGCCACGATCAAGCCGCCGCCCGGCAATGACACGGTCACCGAGGCCTACCTCGTGGCGTCCAACGATTACGACGTGCTCTTGCTGGTTCGCCGTGAGGGCCAGGAGGTGATGATCTCCCAGGTGTTCCGCGCAAACCTCCGGCGGCGGAAGCCGGAGTGGTCGGAGGTGAAAGACATCGGCGACCGTGCGTTGTTCGTGGACAAGTTGCATGGCTTCTCGGTGGACACGAGAAAGCATGCGGGAGTGAAGAGAAACTGTGTCTATTCGATTTGTGTGAAGTCCGTGGATGACCAGTGGAGACGCCGCATGGTGGCGTACGACGTCTTCACGTTCGACTTGAAGGAGTGGTGCGCCCGGCTGCTCAGGTGCGAGCTCAGCCGCTGCAACGTCGGCCGGATCTGGGGAGGTGCTTCATGGATTATACGTAATGATAAATTGCCCTAATTTTTTTAAGGTATTTTACAATACAACCATTATCCCCCAGAGATAAAAATAATTCTCAATCAATGGGGATTTTTTATGATCCTCTTCAAGTTAGGCTCCAAATTTTTTTGAACCTTTAATTTAATTAATCTAACGATTGATAAGTACATATATCTTTTCGTATCTCTTCTATGAGATAAGAGGGATAACTTTTGAATAGATAGAAATGTAATTTTATCAATATATTGTTGACTTTGTTGAGTAACACGGTTTAAATTTCAATTTTTTTTGTGATTTAATTAGTGAGTTAATTTTACTATGGTGCATGTACTAGTCTTCTTTGATTAATATGTAAAATATTCATCATATGCCTTTTAATCAACAGTTAGATATCTACCCATACCTCCTTACTACTAAAGTATCTCTATCTCTTTATATTTTGCAAAAGATCGTAGAAAATTTTTATATTTTCTCTTTAAAAATAATACCTCATAGAGAAGATATGAAGAAATATATGCAAATCTTTCGTTAGATTAATTAAATTGAAGTTTCAAAAAAAAATTTGATGAACCGTAACAAACCGCTAGTGGTTGATTAGGGGTATATAAGGTGTTATACATGGATGACCTACTATGAAAGGTTATCAGGTTGAGCATAATAAATAGAAAGTTATAATTTTTACATTCGACATTGTTCTTCACGAAAACTTTTTATTAATAAAGCAAAATAAAAAAATAATTTAAAAAATAACCTACAGTTTACCGAAATTACAAAAATGATTTTTTTGAGCACGATAACTCAATTATCGCAGTCTGAAATCGTGACAGAAAAATTTATTGCGCCTCAAAAGTTTTTTTCCAATGCCATCCGTGACAGAAATCTTTTCCTGACGGGATCCGCGATAGAAATTGAGCAAGTAGGCCAACGGTCGAGTAATCTTCTGGTCGAAAAGTGGAGTGGTCGAAGGTTGCCTTGACTGGTCGAGTAGTGTGGTGGTCGAAGAGAATCTTGATTGGTCAAGCACGTCAAAAAAGAAAGCAGATACTATCCTAATCCTAATTTCATATTTTAAATTCATAATTACTTGTATTTTAGTATTATTTATGGTTGTTATTTTGATTCAAGTGATGGTATGTGAGCATATTTTCTAGGCAATTAAATCACATTATTAGCATTAGGAGAAAATATATATGCGCGTTAGAGAAAATAGTACATTCACATTTATATCTTCGATCTGTCAAGGTACTCTTCGACCACTACTGCTCGACCAGTCAAGGTAAGTTTCGACCACTCCACCTTTCGACCGAAAGACCACTCAACCGCTGGCCCAGTCGACTAGTTTCTGTCGTAGATGCCGTCGGAAAAAGATTTATGTCGCGGATGGCGTCGGGAAAAGACTTGCGAGGCGTGATAAATCGTTCTGTCGCAGTTTCAGAACGCGATAATTGATTTATCGTGCCCAAAAAAGTCATTTTTGTAATTTCGGTAAAATGTGGATTATTTTTCAAATTATTTTTTTACTTTGATTTATTAATAAAAAAATCTCTTTTCTTCACACATATGGCGTCGCAGAACCAGCCACTTGTATCTAAGGTCTCCATGGAAGCTAGCGAAAGCAAGGGAATCTATGGGTCCGTTTGGTTGCTTAGACGAATCATTCATCATGGAATGAAAAAGAATGGGATGAGTGGTGTGTCACTAAATGGTCTAAAATAGATGTTTGGTTGGTGTGGAATGGAATGATCCAAAATTTTGTTTGGTTGGAGGAATGAGTTGGTCCAGGATGAGATGGAATAGTGTTTGATTGTGTAGTTAGAGTGTTGTGATGACCTCCTCTCATTTGAATGGTAAGGTTACTTATATGCTTGAATTAGACAAATCATTGTGTATATACGAAAAGTTTGTTTATTAAAATTATAATTTAATTTTTAAAAAATATTCTTTATATAATGACAAATGAGAATTTACTTAAACATAATGACAAATATTCTTTATATAATGACAAATGACAAAATTCATAATATCAACACTAGAGTAATTTACTTAAATATAATCATGTCCACAAAAGAGAGTTCCATACCCTACTTCTACTATTTTAATAAAATTTCTATCGAGATATATATCATGCGGATTACATAATTGTCTTTGCAAATCCTAATGCCACTAGGGTAACAAAAAAAGCAACACTAGCATATGAATGATTGTTCCTTTTGACACTGTACATGCGAAGTATTTTGGTGGTGTAGTTTCGACCATTCATGAACTGTGATCTCAGCTTCTTCTTTATTGGAGTATTTTTTTTGTAACATGCTCCTGAGAATCCATGCACTTGAGCATAGCAATCAGCCCAAAATGTATAGATCCCACGTTCCCTCCCAACAAAAACCACGTACCAAGCCATTACTAATGAATAATTACAAAAATTGTCAACAAAATTTAATGTCATAATAGCAAACAACAGTAGAATTTAATGTCATAACAATTACGAAAATTGGTCTCAGTTTATGAGTGGAAAAGAAATTTGCCCCTTAGTGGTCTCAGAAACAACAATACAGTTGGTAAAATGAAAAAATATCACATGAAAATAGCAATTTAAACTGTTGGTAGCAGCAACTGCAGCTAGAATATCACAAAACAACACTAACAGTTCAAACAGCAGTAGTTCAAACAGCAACTGCAGTTCAAACAACATCAACAGCAACAGCTAGGAGCAGCAACAACAACAACAACAAAAATACAAAACCTGAAAATAATTCTTAGCAGCAACTGGGAGCAATAGTAGGTAGAACAACAACAACCAAAATGAAAACAGCTGAACAATTCATATCTGGGAGCAACAGCAACAACAACAACCAAAATGAAATCAAGAATAAACAATTGATACTTTAGGGAGCAGCCGGGAGCAGCAGCAGCAGCTCAGAGCAACAGCAACAACAACCACCAAAATGAAAAGAGTTGAAAACAGTTGATACCAGCAGCTGGGACCAGCAGCAGCAACAACAACCAAAATGAAAACAATTGAACAATTCATACCTGGGAGCAGCAGTAACACAACAACAACAAAATGAAATCAAGAATAAACAGTTGATACTTTAGGGAGCAGCTGAGAGTAGCAGCAGCAACAACAACCACCAAAACGAAAAGAGTTGAAAACAATTGATACTAGTAGCTGGGAGTAGCAACAACAACAAGAACCACAATGAAAAGAGTTTAAAACTGTTGGTACCAGCAGCTGGGAGTAGCAGCAACAACAACAACCACAAAATTCAATACAAAAATTGGTAAAAACATGAAAATAACGAGGAGTAAGGTAATCATCAGTTACATCATTGACCACTTGGGCATTGTTTCTGAAGCAAAATATTAGTATAAACATCATCAACCACATTAGGGGCATTCTTTCCGAAACAAAATATTAGTACGAACATCATTGACCACAACAAAGACAGCACCAGTAACAAGCACAACAGGAGCAGCAGCATTAGCAAGTCTAACAAAATTAAGCATAAACACCATCAAATCCAACAAAAATAAACATAAACACCAATAACAACCACAACAGAGTCACCACCATCAAGTCCAACAAAATTAAACATAAACATATGGTTCATAAATTGCATAGGGTTGCATAAAGTCTAAACCAAAATAGTCATCCTCATATACTTTAGGGATTGACTTTGAGGAACCTAGCAGCCATAATCATCTGATTGGACAAGGGGATTTTGAGAAAAGCCTTGGCTTTGCTTGGATTATCACATAGATAAGTAAAGTAGTGGGTTAAGTCTTCATCATCAAAACCGGGTATGGCAGAAACACAATCCCACAAGTCCTCGGGCACCTCTTCTGCCTTGTCAGATTTCTCAATGGCTGCAGCAAGCCTCTCAAGGGTGTGGGTGATGGTATCATCAAGGGGTTGTTCTCACTATGTGCCCTCGGCTTGGATTTTGTCGGATTATTGGCTGAGAAGTTGCTGTTTGTAGCAGTAGGTTCAGTCATGGTAGGCTCTTCTTCACTCTTCTCAGGTTCAGTTGTAAGATCGGGTAATTCAGTTTCCAATGGGTCATTGGATCCCTTTGCAAAGACACCTGTGGCCATCCCATTACTGAAAATAGTAGCCATTTCATCATAGAACTCTATTGGGGTGTTTAGAAAATTTGCATCTTTGACATTGTCCTGGAAAAATACTTATTAGTACATTTAGACACAAGAGTTCACAGCCAATACTTCCAACTATCTAACCAAATTACCTTCGCATGTCTCATGAAATGGCCAATATCAACAGAAATGAGTTTGTTCTCCTCATCCCATATGGCACCACTCAATTTTTTGAGTTTGCATATCTTTGCCCATCTAGCTCTCCATTTTTTTAGGTGGTTTACAACTTGGATGCCATTAATCGTGATGTGGAAATGATCAACCAAAGCCGTCGCAGCAGCATTGAGTTGTGCACTCTTGAACCCCTTGTCATTTCTAGCCCCACTTGCAATAAGTTCTGACATGACTTTAGCACAAATGCAGACATTGCATTTGACCACACAAGATGGGTAGTTGGGTTACCACCCCCTTGTCCTTCGCCCTCCATGTGCTAGATCAGCGGTAGTAAATTAAAATAACAAACTTAACAAAATAGGCAAAAAAATATGTAAATATAAAAGCAAAATGAGGCAAAGTAAAATCAATTACAAATTCAAACGAGAAAATGTGTTAAACAAGACACATCATTGTCTTTCCAGTGTCATGAGATGACAAATACAGTAGTACAATGAGAAAAGAAAAAACAGTAATAGCATTGTAAGACAAAGTGCATCATTGCCTCTCCACAAGGATCTCATTTATTGGTAAGTATTAACATCACAGCACATACCAACCACTTTGACTACCAGATGCATTGAACATCAGTTATCATTTTGTTGTGCTAAGTAGTTCTGGTGAGCCACCCACATCCTGTTGGCTATGTCTTGTCTCATTCCCACCACCTCGCTATAGTCATGGGTTTGATGGGCTTATGAGTTTGTATGGTTTGGATTTCAGGACAACTCATTTGGAATAAACTGGTCCACCCCATGGGCAATTATCCAATTATGAAGAATGCAACAAACTAGAACAATGTCCACTTGTGTCTCGAAAGGAAAAAACGGTGTTGCATCATCAAGAACTTTGAATCTCCTCTTGAGAGACCCAAATGCACGTTCTACAATCACTCATAGAGAAGAGTGTCTAAGATTAAACAACTCTTTCTCATCTTGAACTGGATTGGACCCTCATTCCTTCAAATGGTATCTGGTGGTACGATAAGGTAGCAAAAATCCTAGCTTAGCCGCATAGGCAGCATCAACTAAGTATAATTTATCTAACAAAATGACAATTAATGCTTGAAAGTTAAGTTATATAATAGTAATTTGGACTAAGATTTAAGTGACATAGGTATTATCTTTAGGCACATTAAATCCATTCTCTCGCTCTAGTGCATCAGCTAGGATCACAGCATCATGAGCAGACCCCTCCCAACAAGCTAAAACATATGTGAAACGTAGATCAAAATCTACGGCTGCCGTTATGTTTTGAGTAGCATGGCATTTTCTACCTCTAAAGGCTGCCTCCCATCTCTTAGGCACACTGGCTCGCACATGGGTATCGTCAATTGCTCCAATACAGTTCTAAGGTGTGAATAATTGTTGACATTAGTAACGGAATAATTGAGGTGGCAAGCTATACATGAGTAGACATGCGCATATATTACCTAAAACCATGGAAACCATCTGCGGCTGCCTCTAATTTTGGTTGGGGTATCCAAAGATGGTGGCTTGATAAAATCGTTGTGTAACTCACCTATTGCGTGCAACACTAATTTGAAATAACGAGCGTTTGAAGTTTTGGCCAACAACACAGTTCCTTTCATTGTGCCCTACGGTGTGAAGGAACATAGCAACTTGCTCTTCAACACAACAATGCAAGGTGTCATGAAGCAAACTTCTTTCCCTCAGAAGATCACACAAGAGAAAGAAAGGTGTTTTCTTGAGCCTAATCATGTTCTGACAACTAACATCATCTTTATGATAAATGTCATCTAAATATACATTTCTTTGCATATTTCTAACAGATATTGGAGCATAAGTCACTCATGCCCTTCTTCTCTTAAACCTAGAATAAACAACGAGAGCAACCAATACTCCAGCTAAGTAGGCAGCAGCCCTAGTAAGCAACATTCTTCTCCTATTCCTTGTTGGATACATCTACAATACATAGTTGACAATGTAAGGCACATGCTCAGATTAGATATACGAAGTTACAATTATAATCACAGAACCTGGTGGAGAGGCTCATGTTAAACATATCAAGCAATTATGTGTACAGATTACATACAGGAAGAAAAGATCGATAATAGAGAAGAAATCAGAAATCAAGCATCTTTCATACTGTTATCATACAACTTTCGGACAATTGATAACAAAATTGAAAACATGCAGAAGAATGTCCAAAACAAAATATATTGAAAACATAGGGAAAACACAGTTGAAAACAAAATTGAGACTATTCTGTTCACAGTTGAAAACAAAATTGAGACTGTTCTGTTCACAAGGAAAACACGGTTGAAAACAAAATACTTCAGACTGTTTTGTTCACAGATACTTCAGACTGTTCTGTGAGAACAAAATCAGTGAAGTAACAGGATTAAATCACTTTAAACATATATGAAAGGAGGTAAAAGCACTGTAAATAAAATCAAGAATCATACAAGAATCAAAAATCACTATAAATAAATCACTGTAAATGAAAACAAGAATCATATAAGTATAAAATCATGAAAGGAGGTAAAATCACTGTAAATAATAAGGTAGATCTCCGAGTTTGGAGATAAGTAATGGAGAAGGATTAGATCTGTACCGATTGCTTGAACAAAAGGGACGAAAAAGGAGGAGATGAGCAGATCTACAAGCCAGTTAGTCCGATCGTCTAGATCTGAGCCGGAGAAGATGGCCACGTACAAGCACAACCGGAGCAGATCTACAAGCCTTCGTCAATTTCACCGGAGAAGATGGCGACGGACAAGGTGGTGAGGCGGAGTAGGAGGCCGAGAGTAATGAGGAAGGAGAGAGAGAGGGGAGGTGAGGCCGAGACGGAGGAGGAGAGAAATGGGGAAGGAGAGAGAGGGGAGGCGAAGAGAAAGAGGGAGGTTAGGCGGAGAGAAGTGTAGGATCAAGGATGCCGACTAGAGGGGGGGTGAATAGGAGGCTTTTAAAATTTCTTTTCAATTAAGCAATTTTAAAGAATAATTGAGAGACCTAAATTATACAATGAGGTTTAAAAGGAATTTAATCAACTAGTTGCATTCAATCAAATGAACTATTCAATAAGACATGCAACAATGGTAAATATAGCAATTGTGTCAAGATGAATGTAAAGCAAATATGAAATACGTAATTTGACACAATATTTTTACCGAGGTCTCGGAGACTCGCCCGGTCTCCCCTACTCCTCGTTGAAGCGCTCACTCGGAGCCTCGCTTCTATATCCACGAAGGATATCTCACTAGGGTTGCTCCTTCTCCACACCGGATAGTCGAGCACCACACCTTTCACAATCTTTTGCCGGCCTCTCCGACAAACTTTAATTGGAGAGATCTCGGCTCTCCTCCGGCACCGTCTAGGCGAAGGCGATCGCCAAGAGTAACAAGCCGGATGCACTTTCACTTGAATCAATCACGTGCTAGAAGCTCAATAATGCAAATGAGATGCTCAACACTCTAGCACTAGCAATCTAATGGAGATGAAGTGCACTAAACACTCACACAATCTCCCTCAAGCTCTCTCTCAAATCTACTCAAGATTTGGGCTCAATTCTAGTCTCTAAATGCAATAACTCAAATGCAAATCAATTGGCTAGGTTTTCAGCTGAAGAATGAACTCTTTGAGCACCCAAAAATGAAGCCAAACACGAAGTATTTATAGCCTCAACGAAAAACTAGCCGTTTGCAAGAAACCGGGCCAAAAGTTGTACAGGCCGGACATTGTCCGGCCACTTCAGACACTGTCCGGCCAGTACAAAAATTTCAGCCGTTGAAATGTGTCAGTGACCGTTGTGCGAAATTTGTGAAGGCCGGACAGATACCATTTGTCCGGACAAAACGTCCGGACAAATGGATATGTCTCTGTTAACTCTCGGCTCAAAAAACTTGTACAGGCCGGACAATGTCCGGCCATTTCGGACAAAGTCCACCCATAACGGACAAATGCCCCGGACGGATGCATTTGTCTCTGTTTCATTTTTCGGCCCAAAAAATTTGTACAGGCCGAACAATGTCCGGCCATTTCGGACAAAGTCCGGCCACTTCGGACAAATAGCTCCGGACGGATGCATTTGTCCGGCCACTGCACACTGACAGTAAAACATGCATAACTTTTGATCCAAAGATCCGATTGAGGTGATTTTTAGCTTGTTAGAAAGATAACTCAGAGCTCTACAATTTTGTCAACAGGAGCAAGACCTAGAAAGGTCTAGAAACTTCTAGCAAACTCAGAAACTTTCCTACTGTCAAAATGTTCAAGCCAAAATCATCTCAAATGCAATTTTAAAGTATTTGCACATACGGATTTGCCGTTTTCTCCCGGATGTGATTTGTGTCACTTAGCAACGACCACGACCACACAGGTCTTGACATCCGATCGAAAACAGGTGGTCGATAGGGTTTGGTCGAGCGTACGCAAGCGAGTCGAAGACTAGTACGACCAGTCCGAACTCTTACGACCACGCCCAAACCCTAAACAGAAAACCGCCAAACAAGCGACACGACCACGACCACGTATCAACACTGATACGATCAGAACATGCAAATACGACCACGACCAGCTCTAGATAAATAAACCAATTTAAACAGCTGGCGATCACGACTAAGTGCAGTTTTCAAAACATTTAATCTAATACACATGAACTACACTTAGACTCACTAGCAATGCAAGACACTAGTGCAAGATGATATGAATGCATCTGAGCTTCCGCACTAGATAGATTCAAGCTACTAGTTTCCGACCCCTCTTAATAGTACGGTCAAACTAGTAAAAAGAAATCTATCAACCCGGTTTATCTCCAAACACCGAGACCAGTAAAACCCTAAGAAAACAATCCTTAATCTTGGATTTTACCTTAGGTGAAGTTCGACCTCGTGAAGTTCGACCGCTCGACACTAGTCATCGCAAAGCTCGATCTCGTTAAGCTTGACCACGCGAAGCTCGACATCTCGACGCCTGTCTTCGCAAAGCTCATCCTCGCTAAGCTTGACCTTGCTCGGAATGTCTCATATTGTCTTCATCCTCTTCACGCCCTTGCTTGTTTTCATCCTGCAATCATTCTGAGACTAGAACATATACACTCAATGCGCAAACGTTAGTCTCATTTGCAGTTCGTCATTAATCACCACCAGATAAATCATTCCACACAGGAGTTCACTCAACAATTTCTTTCTTCGGTGAAATGACAAAACCAATTTCAATTGAACAACAAATGAGTAATGGATGAATCTCACAATCATATAGATCCATATATGATACAAGAAATGCGCACACGATCCATACTACTCAAGTTATGATATCAATCAATATGGATGACTAATATCATGAGCTCTCTCTCAATCATACATAGAGATATCAAATCCAGAACACGGAGTCATCAACCTTTTGCACAAACATGGATAACTAATCATCCTGAGCTCTCCCTCAACATGTGCATCGATATCAAATCCACAACTGAAGTCATCAACCTCAAGATTTAACATATAACATCTTGATCAATCAATTAGCACAAACTTGATGCAACCACCGAGCTCATCCTCTATATATGCATCAACATCAAACCCGCAATCGAGAAAAACATCCAATTCAGGGTTTACCGATAATCAATTCAATTTACTTGTGCTAAATCAGAATTTATCTAAATTGTCATTTAATCATCAAATCTGATATTTTCATATTAACTTTAATCATCATGGATTTATCCAAAACGTCATTAATCATCAAAACCTAGATACTAAGATCTACCTAGATCCAACAAGAAGGAGGTCAAGCGAGAGAAAAGAGGGAGGTGAGCGGAGTATTGGCGCATTTTTTACTCAGAACACGCGTCCTAATTTTGGTAACGAACGAAACGATACCTGCAAAATTGAGGAATGGTATGGTGCAGCATATTGAAGGAATATTCCTTATTTTGAGATGAGTCGTGATGCATGAGATGATGTAGGATGGAGTCAATCAAACACTAAACCTTCTTTTATGATGCATGAGATGGTCCATCACCTGCAACCAAACACACCCTATAGCAACCAAGAAAAAATGGCTAATGTTTCTTCTTTTAAAAAAAAGATCATGGATATGTCTCAACAGTTGTTGAAACAATGAAAAGTTGGGGTGATGGGAAGTCAAAGAAAATTTATATGTTCTCATCCTAAATTGTAAAATCAGGAAAAACATTTGGCAAAATAGCAACCAATGTTGAACAACTCCCAAAAGTGATCAAGCTTCACCAATGAAGATCGATGTGTTCTCATCGACACTTGTTGAAAAGTGAAATGTAAGCTTGATCTGTTGCCTGTTACAGGTTCAATCCAATAGGCTTTAATCAACACAAATAAGGTATGTATAAATTCTAGCAAATTCTTTATATACAAGATTATTATGTTTCTAATTTGCTCTCCCATTAATGAATAGAAATAGATCCGTAATAACATTTCTATTCTTCATAAATGTATGATGACCTATTACTTTTATGAAAATAATAGTTAACCATAGCTATTTGATTATATAGAAACAACAGTCTACATTAAGACTATGTTTGGTATATAAAAATACATAAATTCTGTAAAAATGTTAGAGGAAAAGAAATATCTACTCTCATAAAATATAGTGTTTTCTTCAAAATTTTTATGTAATTTTTACATTCCAACAGGGCCTTAAAATGGTTCATTCTAAAATTTTCCTTTTTTTTAATTGATTCTTGTAAATAGCTAACTGTTTTTGGGATTCAAGAGTGCCTATGTTTGCCATGCATTCGATTGTTGTCTTCATAATTACGAAGTTGTTGAGAAAACAATGTTCTAACTAGTGTTTATGATTTGGTATTGCTATACACAGTTCTCAAAACTGCACAAATCCACCCTCTAGACTTGAGCAAGTTAGTCTACACCATCCATATCTGTCACCCCGTGCACCATGCTTATTGAAGAGGCAACCTTTGATACAATTATGATCAGGATTCAGTTTTCTAGTTCCAGATAACTCCTGGCCTTCTCCAGTACATTGAAAACTGATTATTTTGTTTCTGGTTCTATTCCTAATAAAACACTTAACAGGAGTTCAAATCAAGTAGCATTTAGTGTATTTTTTTTCTAAAAGCCAATCTAGTTTAAGATTGACAGTGATAGTTGACATGATCATAAGATGTATTAGTCGTGTCATATTTTTATTCTACTCATTGTGTCTTTATCATTCCGCAAATAATAATAATAATAATAATTATTATTATTATTATTATTATTATTAATAATAGAAGTTTCTCACCGGAAGATGTGCATAGGATGAAAAAAATAGAATGAGCCACTCTCCTCCCTCTCGTTGCAAGTTCAAACATACCTGAACCATCTATCATGAGAACCAACAACTTGAAAGATGCTCTTATAAGAATGACTCCTAGTGAACTTTTATCTTACCAACGACAACAAAATGAATGATTGCACACAGTGCACGACCCCCGGATCAAGAATTGATGCTCCGATTCGATCCTCAAAAATTGAGCAAAAGATTGATTTCAAGGACCAAATGCAACATTCAGACTTCCAGTTCTTAACCCTTCTGGGTTGTGACCACTGACCAGTGCGGTTCCCCAGTTATGTTCTTGTTCTAGGGTTCAATATTACAGGGTAGAATGACTTGCTTATGACTTATGAGAAATACGCATACGCTTTATAACTTAGTGTCAACAGGTTTGGTAAATTTTCTTATGCCAAAGCAGCATTTCATGGTTCGCGGATTACAAAATCTTACCAGTTCGATGTCTGCCTAGAGCCATTGATCCATATTACAAACTTGAACGATCGCAGATGGTATCTGAGTAGCATGCCGGCCCTGTCATGTACGGTAGAGACTAAAAATATTGCCCATCATTTAGTACTTTGATAATTTGATTCAACAATACACGTCCTTGTACAGTTAATCCATCTGCACAGGAATAATAACCAGCGGGGCATGGCGATCTAATAACAGGGCAAGCACATGGAAAGACAAAAAACTTGTTCTGGAACTTCTTCAGACCGGTCGGTCGGTGGCGTGTACCCACAGAGACCTATCAGATCGCTATCATTAAAATTTGCAGTCAATTGCTTTCTTTCAATACCATAACTGCAGTCCGCAGATAAGTTAAAATCATAATGGCCTCCGATCTAGCTGGCGATAGTTGAGTTTATTATACTGTCAAATACTTGCAAACACCATCCTGGTGAAAGATACTTCCCTTCTTTTTTTTTTCTCCTTTATTTACCTCCTATTTAATAGTTTCCATCTTTCATATTTATACATAATTCGGCCACATGTTAGTTTTACAAAATATAATTTCAAAATTTACAAAAGATAGCATCGTCTCTCACACATTACTCTTTTTAACTTGACATAGTAGATAAGAAAAGATGTATCTTAAACCAAACGCTAATTTTTTTTTGTCCGCTGATTGCGTCAAGGTGATGCCAAGTGCCGATAGGTGATTGCATCCGATTGTTTCAACGTCGTACCGGAGCCCATTATTATGTGATATTTGTCGGTTGTGGTGGGCTCGGTCTGATCCTTCAACTAGCTTTAAACCCCCTCATCACAGCCTCACTCACTCGCACACACGCAGGCTCTGGACCCGAATAGTGTATAGAAGAAACCAACCTAATTCTTAACTGCTCTCCAAATACAAACTTCTCCTGTGCCACCCCACGCCATCTCGCTCTTTCCCTTCGTCGGTTTAGTTCTCAATTTCCTCCATCGGTCCATCCCAAACAAGAAGTGTGTAACTCCTGCTGTATATATCGATCTGGGCCTGTAGATTGTTGGATCCTTTGTTTGTTGTCCTCTTCTTTGTCGGAGATCAGCCATGTTCGTCAAGAAGCTCGTCGAGAAGGCCTCCAAGAAGGTACTGCCACTCGCTCTCCATCATTCCCTGGTTCTACTTGCCTTATCTTTAGTTTAATGGTTAAAACAAAACTTTGGAAAATAGATGAAAATTTGAGGCAATTTGGCTTGATGGCTTGCTTCTTGCCTGGGAGTTACTCTTTTCCCCTTCACTACAAATTAAAATTTGGTCCTTTTTTTTTTGGTGGAAACAAGAAAAAATGTTGTCTCCATGGATGTCGTGCCGTGTGAATCGACAGAAATATTATAATTTTGATTTGAATTTTTAAAATGGAAGAGCGGCAAGCTCTGTTCTCCATTTCGAGTGAAGGCAGCATTCGAAGACCATGTGATCTCATTAATATCGAAGCAGGCTATTGTTTTTCAATGCGTTGTTTATTCGCTGCTATAATTCGGAAATAGAAGGCGATAGAAATAGAATAGTGGATCTCTGAAGCAATCGTAATGGATTAGATTGACGAGGTTAGATAAATATAGTTTACTATACCATATTAACATAAGATAAAAAGTTTTGGCCGGCTCTTCGAGATCAACGAGATTCCATTATTCTGATGCTTGGTTTCGACGTACGCCGTCCTTCGAATCGAATTTGGCCATTTGACAGCAAATTGTCGTGCTGTCAAGGACTCTTTTTTTTTTTCGTATTTTTGCCTTTAATGACATGTACTGTTTACATCACATCTGGTTCTAGTCCGGTTCGTTTCCCTTCGCACTCACACACCACTCTTGCTTGTATGGATTTATACCTTCCTCTCGAAGTTTTTTTTTAAAGAGAGATCTTTGAGTAGCCATATCTATTGTGTTTGTCGCACATAACCATCACCCACATATGCTAACCCTAATTTATCTACGCAGGTTAACAAAGTACTTTAACTAATACATGAAAATATGAGAATCAGGAGTTGAATCCCGACCTCTTTTCACATGGACACAAGTTCTCCATCTGAGTACAATTGTAAATGTTTCTTATTGTTTGGAAGTTCTCATTGTTTTGGAAGGATAGAGACGCCATGTGATTTGCCTTTTTATAGAGAAAAAGAAACAACTCGACAGTAGAGAAAAGTAATTAACTAAAACAAAGTACGTACAATGACGCAAAGCACATAGATACTTAAAGCAAATAAGTTTGCCACTGAACTGGGAGCATTTCTCTAGCAAATCATAGTTTTATGTAAGCCAACGGATGTGTAACTTTTTCCTTTAACATTTTGATTTTGACTTCAATAACTTATTAGTGTGTAGATTAGATCTGGACATCTGGCTGTTTAAAAGGAGCTACCTAACAAATTATATTGGGTACGTTCATTGATATGACTGGTCATGTCTGTTGTAGTCATGTGCAAGGTCCGCTCGTATGCTGGACTGCACCAAAGACAGGTTCATGCCACGTAGTAGTATATGTGGATCTCATAATTTTTCGTTCGTTTATTTTTCTTAGGAAATCCAAGTTGGAGTAACATCTGGCAACTTATCAATAATTGAAGGTTTTTTTAAAAAAAAAAATTCTTTGTCCGACGAGGAGCCCGACAAAGGGACCGATCACTACTTTTGAAAAATATCTGTAAAATTCTCTAGGTTGTTTTTACTATACGTATAATCATCTTTATAGAGAGAGAGTAATATAGACGGAGACACACTTACACGGACACTACATTTTAAAAACTAATCTGCAAAACCAAAAGTGTTTGTATAACATTTTTCTATCAAAATTATTTTTAAGAAAATTGTTAGCATAACTTCATTTTTAAAAATATCTGTAAAACTACATTTAGAACACTAATCTGCAAAACCAAAAGTGTTTGTATATCTTCATTTTCTATCACAATTATTTTAAAAAAATTAAGCAGGGCCTGGAGCTCCCGGCGAGGATCGAACTCGCGACCTTTCGCTTACGAAGCGAACGCACTACCACTATGCTACGGAAGCACTCATATCATGAGTACTAATCACTTATATGTGAATTTGACAAAGCAGAACATAAGTGGCATCGTCGGCCTTCGTGCGGAGGACGTGAGCCCGCGGCTCGCCTTCCACTATGGCCTCCCTTCCGACGCCGCCCTCCTCGCCTACGACCCCATCCTCCACGCCCTCGCCGTCGCAACTAGGTAACAACACACCACATTGCTTGCTGACCAATCCATTACTCCCACTGATGTGGTATTGTGCGCCATGTTTCGTTCTTGCAGAGATGGGCAGGTCAAGCTGGTCGGCCGCGACAACACGCAGGCCCTGCTCCAATCTCCCTCACTGCTCCCCTCTAAGTTTCTGCAGGTACTATCCTTTATCTTGCCTTGTGTTATTGCTTTACTGCTTTGTCTGTTGAATGCTGCATTTACAAGATTTGGATGTGACTGAGTGGGTGCTCATGCTCTGATCTGTTTCCAGTTTGCCTATGGCCGATGTGTTCTTTTGAACGTGAATACTCGCAATGAAATCGAGGCAAGCTTTTTCTCAGAGCATTTGCTTGGTCACTTGAGTAATTTAGATTTTGTTCTTATTAATGCGAAAACATCAAATGAAGGTTTGGGACATCGACACAAAGAAGTTGTGCTATGTACATTCGTTCGAGAAGGAAATTACCGCATTTGCCATACTGCAGAAGAGTTTCTACATGTGAGTAATGGTTATTGAGCATATGAATACCCACGGGTGATTTGCTTAGTTTTAATGTTTTTACAAGGATTTTAATCTGTGCAGATATGTGGGAGATAGTTCTGGAAGTGTTTCCTTGCTGAAGCTTGACCTGGGCCAAAAGTTTCTAGTTGATATGCCATATTGGATTCCATTCTCTGAATCTTATGGTACGTTGTAACTACAATGTCTATGTTCCGAATTCATCTATATATGTCTCGAGTATTTTCCATTCATCTTGATAATAATATTAATAGATGGTTCTTAATTGACTATTGATTGAATTTGTAAAAATAAAGTCTACACTATGTATGTTAACCATCTCAGCTGGAGACCACTATTCTTGTCCTTTACTGATCAAATAGGAGCTACCCTCAACCAAAAAAAATGATCATATCTGAATTCAGGTTAGAACAATGAACGATCTGCTTTCAATGAAAATGATTGATATCATTTGAAGTATATCATTTTAGTATTAAGGAAATGCAATCTACAAAAAGCTTTCCTTGCATTCCTACCACTCTACTAACCCCAAAGTTAGGATATTGGTCCATTTGATGGGCATTTGTATTAAGTCATGGATACAGTCAATGGTACTGTACAAGAAATGAGTTACTTAGAGGAATGCATAACCTCTTCGTGTTGAAAATTAAAAATAATCAGCATCTCTCTTCTGATCTATGATCTTCCCACTCAACATACAAGCTTTTCAGATCTCAATTTCAGTTGAAGATGACCTATAGTGGATACTGGACAGTGTAGACCCATTCACACCATGATTCGAGCTGTTAGGCCAAATTGTCTACTTACACTTGCATAGGTTGTATATTTCTTCACGTCATATATGTGTGCACAAACAGATAATGGACATTATACATTCTTAACAATACGAATTTGCCAATACAACCTTACCTTCAAACTACATTATTTAGACCTTATTCCATTTATTTGAGCAACCAAACAACTTCTTACTGAAGGTGCAGCAGCCGGTGCTGGAAATGAGATAGAAGTTGCATTTGTATTGCCACAGCCCTTGGTTGAATATAATAGGTTAGTTTCTTCTCAATGTCTTGTGTAGCTCTGCTCAAACTACTCTAGCATGAATAATTGCAGTTTTTGAAACCATAAACTGTCCCAGTTTATCTTTCATGTCATTGCTTGAAGATATAGTGAAATGTCTCATTAGTGTCACACTTCCTATCAGGGTGCTCATTATCTTCAGAGATGGGCTTATGAATTTGTGGGATATTAAGGCAAGTAAAGTGGTATTTGTATCTGGTAAAACAATGCAGCAGCAATCACACCAGGAGGCCAAGACTGTAGTGTCAGCATGCTGGGCTTGTGCCAAGGGAAGTAAAATTGCTGTTGGATACAACAGTGGTGATATATATCTCTGGGCTGTTCCAGAGGTTTTAAGAGCACAGAATGCGTCACTGATGGGAAGTCAGAATCTACCTCTTCAGAGGCTTAATCTTGGCTACAAGCTAGACAAGGTGCCAATAGTCTATTTGCGATGGGTTGCCGGTGATGGCACGGAAGGCCGTCTGTATGTTAATGGGCTCAGTGATCATGGATATCTGTTTCAGGTGAAAATGGCTAAGTATACCTTGTCTAGCAGTAGTTTTTATGTTGTCCCATGGCAAAGTTTCAAGTGCCATTTTGTTTTTCCCCTTGTATATTGTTTTCCCAAATGTTATTGGAGTTATCACAACTTGCTTCATGGATCAGTGAGTGATTTTTTTTCACTAATTGGAGTAGTACATTTCATCTTATTTGTCTGTAAGGAAAAGTAAAAATTATCAAGCAGACATCTATTCTTTTTCAGCTCAAGTATGCCTCAAACATTGATTTTTGGCACATGGGATACCTCCATGAAGTTCTCTAAAATGATGACATGCCTTTATAAGGTTTGATAAATGGCTTCTTGGTATAGCACTTCACAGGATTTTAGAAATCAATTACGGATCAATTCTTTATGGGTGGTCTAATGGTTTCAGAGCCAGTCGGTTTCAAAATTAAATCTGTTGGAACCAATCTTGGCTGAGCTGGCCAGTTTCTGTCTGTCATTTTGTAGAATCATATCATCATTCATTTAATGGTTGAACAGGTTTCTCCAAAAGAATAATATTTGATATTAGACAAAGTATTTGATATGTGCTGACTTATCTGGATATTCTATTTGTTGTTTCCATTTAACTGCATATTTATGGCTTTACCCAACCCTCTGTTTGGCGTTCTCTAAACACAGGTACTGATTCTAAATGAAGAGACCGAATCTCGAATTGTCAAGCTGGTGTTACCTCTGACTGAAGGTTGCCTAGGAATGGAACTTGTTACAGGGATGACTGACCCAAATAAGTACAAGCAAAATACTCTTGTTCTCTTGTTGAAATCTGGTCAGATGTGTTTATATGATGATTCAGAAATTGAGCGCTACCTACTTCATTCTCAGTCTAGATCACCAACACTTCCCAACCATTCACTAGTGAAGCTACCTTATGGTGATTCAGGCATCAGTGTTGCAAAGTTTTATACCAGCAGTCCTCCTGCCCTAGCTTCTCTGGATGGGGTATGTTTGAGATTGGTAAATTCTCCCTTGCAAACAACTATGAACTCTTTCACCAGACAGCTCCATCTTTTCTTGTCTGGCAGGACTACTTTTCATTAGCCAGCAAATATCCATGGCTGCTTTCAATGAAGGATAAAGGTCAGACTTCCACAAGTTTTAGCCACATTCACAAGACCAAGAACCTCTATATAACAGGTCATCTTGATGGAACAATAAGTTTTTGGGATGCATCATGTCCTCTCTTGCTGCTAATTTTGGTGATAAAACAACAGGTAGCTCTAAAGCATGAAATGAGTTCATCTAGGTCGTAGGCATTCTGTAGTTGTCTGTTACTCTATTTTCATATGAAGTATTATGTTCAACTTTTTCATCCTAATAATCAGTTCTTAATAATTTGGTAGAATGAAGACAATACATCAAGTGGCACCGCTATTACATCATTGCATTTTGATATGTCCTCGAGCATTCTTATATCTGGCGACCAGAATGGATTGGTAAGCTCTTCTATGACCACAAGGAAGGGTGGCTTCTGGTTTCTGGATTCGATACATGTCCAGTGCGGTAAAACTTCTTTCTTTTCTTCTTTTGCAGGTCCGTGTAATCACATTCAAAAAGGATTCCAGCGATAATAAATTCTCCTTTTTACATGGTACTTCTTCCCCCGCATTTTGTTAAAACTAATACCTAGGATTTTTATTATGATAAGGTGATACTTGTTGGTTATTGAAAGAGTTTGTCAGTATGATAACTTTGTATGGTTTTGTTGCATAAAAGGGTACTTTACCACTTGTTGTACTCTGTACCTTCATAGTATTTGCACAGTTAATTTCCTAGAAGATGGAAAAGAATGGATAGTGTGTGTGATGTTAGTCTCTTCTGAGAGGGCAGGTTTTGGATCTGCCATCAATCATATCGTGATTCAGGACATTTTACAAGTATTCCTCTTTCTTCTTTTTTTTTTTTTTTTTTTTTTTTGCAGTGGAAACTTGAGCATGCAGCTTATTTTAGGGCACAGTTAATTTATAGATGATTGTAACCATCAAGTTTATTTATAGGGCATTGATATATTAACCCTCTCCAGTACAATGACTGATTACTGTGATGTGGATTAGCCAGAAAACTATCCTTTGAACTAAGTAAAGATAAAAATAAGGGACAACGTTCCAAGCTCTAACTGCACTTTTCTATTTTACTTTTGAGTTAACTACAGTTTGTAGAGAGGAGAGAATGTGAGGTGGCTTAGGAGTAATGTACCCTTGATGCTTCTTTTGGTTGGTTGGAAGATGTCTGCATAAACAGTTATTGGCATTTCTTGATGTGATCATTGTTTAGTTGCTGAATGTTTTAAGAATTGATCATCCTTTGCTAATGATGTCCTTAGAGCTAAGATATTCTTCCACTTTCTAGATGTCATTTAACACGAGTGTATACTACATTAACTTATCAGCGAAGCAAGCCGACAACTACGATGTTCGATGTATAAAGCTCAAAGGAGCTGTAACATCTACCTCTTTGATCTATAACTATAAGCATCTTGCTGTTGGAACAGAAAAAGGAATTGTAAGTTATCTGTCTCTTTATGCAAAAAGTTATTTATTGCTTTTTATAATTGCTAGCTTTTTTTGGGCGCTGTTTAATCAGTAAACTATTTAGGAACAGTAATTACGACAGTTTTTTTTAAGAACCAAATTGTAATTATTTAATAATAAAATTACCAAACACTAATATGTGTCCCTTATTCTTAATTCACAGAAAAAGTAGGAAAAAAAGTGCTTACTTAAACAAGGTGACACAATGTTGTTAAAGAAGCAAAGCAGTCACAGCCGCATGTGACCATATCTGCTCTAAATACTTTACTTTATGTAATAAATAATGATTAGTGTCATGGATACTATCATGTTAAATATTACTTGTTCAGTGTGAATAAATTATCTGGTTATTTTAAAGATATAAGATTCTCCTATAGCATATATTTCATGCATTTCATTTCCAATATATGTGGGCTAGCTTTCTTAGGCTCAAAGGGCTATGCCATCCTCAAATTTATGTTTTCAGGTATCAGTTATCAACATAGAAGATGCTGCCATCCTATATCAAAAGCAGTTGGAGGGTCGGGTATCTAGTGGTATTGCCTCTTTGCAATTTGAAAATTATAGCAATAATGGCTTCCAGAAGGATCTTTTGATAGTAGGGATGGAAGATTCATCCATTTTTGCTCTTGAAGAAGAAACTGGAAAACTTTTGAATGCCAATCCAGTTCAGACGAAGAAACCCTCAAGAGCCCTTCTGATTCAGATACTGGGTGAGTTGTATGGCCTTGAATAATTATCCTCCTTTTTGTTAACTCCAAATCAGTACAAAATTTACCTAACCAAGTGGGGTCAAGATATCTGCATTGCTCTGAAAACAATTTTGTTTCCATGCTTCATGAAAGCAATAGACTAACTGGATTATCATAGTATTATTTCTTCTAAAGCTATGTAATGCACAACAGAGTTATCTCCAGATGATGCATTAGCATCAGATAGCCAGGATACAGTATCGAAGGAATCGTTGTTGTTGCTTTGCACTGAAAATGCACTCCGCTTATTTTCATTGAGCCATGCATTTCAGGTATTTGTTTGTTTTTATCTATCTATCAAATCTTTTACTTTTCTGCAATCTGCTTCTGAGTTCATTATGGGGCTCTGCATCATGCAGGGAATAAAGAAGATAATCAATAAGAAAAAGTTAAGCAGTATTTGCTGTTTTGCATCTCTTGTCCATACTGCTTCTTCTGAAGTTGGACTTGTACTAGTCTTCTCCAATGGCAAAATAGAAATAAGGTGGGTTAACAATTGAGTTGAGAGCGTTTGTTCACCTGATGAACATCAATGTATCTATCAGAATGAACATCATTGTTCTATGTGAAATTGCAGATCTCTCCCTGATTTATCCTTGTTGAAGGAGGCTTCATTAAGAGGTTTTGCATATTCAAGAAACTTGAGTTCCTCTATTTCCATAACATGTTCATCTGATGGAGAACTCATCTTGGTATGGGCTGCACCAGTCTCTCTCTTAAACTAACTTGAATGGAGCTTTCATTTATACACTTTTCTGATTATACAGGTCAATGGAGGGGAGAGCTTATTTTTCTCTACTCTCTGTCAAAATGACATCTACAGGTATGCTAGCATTCTATTCATATGGTTGCTCTGTAACATTTGATATTGTTGCTGCAAGAAAGTATATCCTATGTTGCTCATGTAAAGAATAGTTTCATGCTGTTGAGGAAGTTTCAACATTATATCTTTGAGGATATATCAATTTAAAAATTTAGCATTGCAAGTTGTGCAATAGAGAATCAAGTTTTTTAATAAAAAGAGTTGAAGTATGAGTAGATTGGTTGTCTTTTCTTAACAATTTAAAATTTTGAGTGAACTGACTTACTCAACATAATAATAGAATATAGATGTTCTGAATTTGAAATCTGACTGTGGCAATCTATGAGAAAAAAATAATTAAAGGATTCGATGATGAGATCAAAAGAGTCCCATGAATTGATCAATTCTTAGTTCAAGTTGAGTCCATGTCGTAGATCTGATAGAGTCTAGACATGAGAGAGTGTGTTGAAATATAAATAAATTAACTGATTTTCTTCAACAATTTACATTTTTGAATGAATTAGTTAGTGTATAAAACTCAACAAAAGGTTCTAGATGGTCAACGCTTGTTCCAATGAGCTTATTCTAGCATTCTTGAGCTGAACCTAAAGTGCTCCTTGATGATGTCAAATTGCAATGTAATATTTGAAGCTCTATGGTTTTTTGTAGGCATATAGACAACATTAATATGGTATACAGAAAAGACAATTCGCCCAGGGAAGAATCTTGCTATACGGCGAAGTCCCCTAAAGAAAAGAAAAAGGTAGCTATTTGATCTTTAGGGATAATGGAAGTCAATCTATGTAATCTTCTGACAGAAAATATTAAGCAGGGCCTATTTGGAATGATTATGAAAGATGCTAAAGGAAGCAAGACAAAAGAAAGTGATGCAAATGCTGATGAGCACTTCAGTGCGACTACTTCTGAAGAACTGTCTTCAATATTTTCATCTTATAATTTCACTCCACCATCTGAGAGAGGAAACAGTTCAGTAAAAGATGATGACAATGTCGAGCTAGACATAGGTACATGCTATTATTTGCTTTTCTTTGTGCAATCCTGGGTCTAGGTATACTTATTGTCATACTTTTCTGTCTAAAGATGATATCGATATTGACAATGAAGACATCACACCGAAGCAAAAAGGGCCTCACTTCCCGGGTCTAAGCAAACAGAAAATCAGCAAGGGACTCCAAACTCTTAGAGGTCAGTTTAGTGTAAACATAAGATGCTAATACTTATTATCTGCTGTCCATGTATTACCATGTAAAATTGGCAGTCTAATATAACTTCAATGCATTTCTTATGTTGTTCAAATTATTGATATGCAGGAAAATTGAAGCCCAGGACAGAAGAAAAGGTGAATTCAGGCAATAAAAAACTTGAAGAAGAAACATCAATAAGTCAAGTTGATCAGATAAAAATGAAATATGGATATGCATCAAATGAGGTGAGTTCACAAAAGCACCAATAAATCACCAAAATTATGCATTGCTGAACATATCAATACGGGTCTGTCAGATGCCTAGGTAGTTGCTTCCAGATCTGCTCTATCCATTATAATTATTCATCCATTATTTATGCATACAGCTTACAAATGGGCTAAGAATTTACTTGTAATCGGTGAACATCTACAAGGCATCACAGGAGCAATGTATGGCATTATGCATGATATAAATTTTCCCCTTTTCTCCTGAGGGGAATGTATAGTATTATAAAAGGCATCACATGAGCAATGTAAATTACTTGACGCCTTCCCTTACCAACATTTTAATGTTTCTCTGGACAGGACTCAACTAGTGTTCCAAAAATGATTGGGAGCAAGCTGCAAGAGAACATGAAAAAGCTGGAGGTAAAGTGCTTCCACTTCTTGTTGGGTCTACTTACTGTAACTTTCCATAATGGAGGAAGGCCTACATCTAACTAAATGAAGCACTGCAAAAGAACACTTCACTGGGTGCCCACTGCCCAGTAAAAGGGCCACTATATTGCTGTCATTAGTGTTATTATGTATTTATTTCTGTACACATATGGACTTGTGAGAAAAAGCCTAATAACAACATTCTGCATCAACTTGCTAATAATGCCTAAGAAAAGGAAGCTTAAAATGATACAATATTGCTGTGATTTTTGCAGGGCATCAGTCTCCGGACTGCAGAGATGGTAAATGGCGCTCAATCCTTCTCGGCTATGGCAAAAGAGCTGCTACGCACTACAAAGAACGAGAAGAGCACATCATAATTTTTACCCCTCTTCTCTTGTAAAGATCTCTCTCGTTTATCTGTCCAATCGTTTTGTTTTTTTTAATTCTTGTTTAGTACACCAATCGCTTTGGTTTGGGAAGTTGTTTTTTTTTTTTTTTTAAAACATGGTCAATACTGTACACTGTACACGTACCTGATGCAATTCTATAAGATGAAACGTTGAGATACAGCAGCTTCAAAAATGCTTCCATTGTAAATAACTAAATATGGAATTTTACATTGGAGTTTCTGTTACTACAGCAATGTAAACCGTGTATCTGTTATCATTTGGCCTGCTGTAATCAGCTTTTATCAACCTGCCTAACCTGTTCCTCAATAAGTCAAATAAATGAAACCAGGGCAAAGCTCAAACAGCTTTACAGTTTACAGTACAAGAAATCATTGACCCGACTTTTGTCCCACTCCATGATATCTCAACACAAACAGCTAACCAAAGAAACCATAAGAAA
Organism: Pharus latifolius; assembly: GCA_019359835.1. Classification (NCBI taxonomy): domain Eukaryota; kingdom Viridiplantae; phylum Streptophyta; class Magnoliopsida; order Poales; family Poaceae; genus Pharus; species Pharus latifolius. Next base: position 10,677,409 of record CM033322.1, read on the forward strand.
GACATACTTTGACAAAAGCAGCATAAACTGAAAGAATAAGCAATGAGACAAATCCTGAAGTAACAAACATTTCAACAGTGTAATCACAACATAGCATACAAGTATATTCTGACTTTCATACAGATAATTCAACAGAGGATTTGGAACAATAAAGGGCAATGCTCCGAGTGGTCCGTTATGAAATCAAGAACAAATCAAGAAATGTAACCAAAAACATAATCCGAGAGATGCATCATAAGGGCATAAACAAAATATCATATCCACAATAAGGCACCCAAGCACAGACGCACAAGCTGAGCAACTAGGTGGATAATATAACAGCAGATGCCATTAAAAGTAAGCCAACCGGCAGCCAGTCATCATATTAGCAGACAAAGTAGAACTTTCACAAGCCGAGGGGTCTACCAAAAGAAAAGCAGCTGAGTGGCAGCATCTGCCATTTTTCTTTTCTACTAGCTTAGACAGATACCTTCAGCATGCCACAACCCTAAAGTACAGTACCTTCACCTACATATTTCCTTGCAACATAACATAAAAAAGATAGCAAACTTAAGTCCTAAGCAGTAAACACTGGTTTGTAGAGCCACTGTCCCCCTAAGCTACTATTTACTCTTCGTCGCCATCCTGCAAGGAACAAATTAAATAGACATCAGCAACACTAATAGGCAAATTCCATGCGCATTCATAATGTAGGTCGTGTACTTAGATGCATAATTTTTATACCTCGCCACTGCCATCATGCTCATCATCCTCAACCTCGGACTTGGACTTGTCAGAGCCCTCTGCGTCCTCATGGTCCTCTTCCTCCTCCTCCTCGTCAACCTTGGGCTTCTTGGAGCTAGTGCTCTCCTGAAGAAATTACACAAATCTCATTATCACGGCGCCTAAACCTAAAATACCTACAAACACACACTGCATGATTAAGAGCATGACTAGAGTAAAACTTACCTTCTTATTGTGTGTGGCCTTGCTGGTTTCATAGTCCTGCTTCTTCTTCCCAGCGTTAGCTACGTATGGTGCCTTTTCCTAAACAATGTATAATCGGGTCAATATCATAGATTTGTTTTCCCCTTCTCCTAAAAGAACACTAATATGAGCATTGCAACGATCTATTCACCTCCTCCGACATTGCACGCCACTTCTCTCCGGCCGCCTTGCTCACCTAATGCATCAAAATATACACTAATAGGCTATCTAAATAAACATATAATAAAAATTTTGAAGAAAAAGGAAAAAAGAAGACAACTCACTGCCGCGACGCCCTTAGTGTTAGGGTTTTTTTGCTGGAATTCCTGCCTGAATTCAGACCTACAAACACCACACAAAAAATTAAAAAAACCCAAAAAAATCCACAAAATTCAGAAATCGAAAAGGCATAGATCTGGAGATTGGGGAGAGAGCGGAGAGCTCACAGGAAGACGAAGAAGGCAGAGGGCGGGCGCTTGGGCTTGCCAGCACCGCCGGCCTTCTTGCGCTTGCCGGTGACCTTGAGCCTGCAGGAAGCACACGTGCGAGAACAAAGATTTCTTAGCTATAACAACCAAAATCCACAACACCAAAAGAAAGGCTGGGACCATATATCTTACTTGGCATCGCTCTTCTTGGAGGTGTCGACCTTGCCTTTCATGGCGGAAACTGGAGAGCCGTAGATAAACTAGGTATTTGGAGATGGAATAGCGGCTGCTGGAATACGAGGGGAGGGGGAGGTGGTTGAGGAACGGGAAAAGACGGTGCGGGCTATGAGGTGTGAAAAAAAATGGGGGAAGTTGGGTGTATTTATAGTAAGAAGTGGTTGTAGACTTGGATTGGATCAGGAAAGCAAAGGAGTGGGGAACTCGGGCGGGGCGCGGGGGGGAGGGAGCCCATGTTTGACGGCCCGCGGCAATGCCGGCCCAATAGAGTCCGTTCTGGAATCTCTCTCAAACAATGCGAAGTCTCGTGCAGTGACAATGTAATTATGTGACATGTTTAAAGAAGTACATTCAATTACTCAAGATAAAGGATTACCCAGTAGTTTTTTACAAGTACTGCTATATGTACACATGAAATTCACATTATAAGAAAATATAAAAAAAGTAATATTAAGTGTCATTTTTTTATATATGTTTTATGAGTCATACTAGACAACGGTGTATTGTTACAATAGTACAACTTCCACCGCCCTAATGTCACCACCATTGTCTATGGTGCCTCCACCAATACCTCGATGGTCCCACCACCCTTCTTCTTCCTCCTCACCCACCCCTTGTGTGCCCCCACCAAAAATCACTATTTATTGGACTTGCTGCTACCGTAATCATCATTGTCTATGGCACCTCGATGCCCCCACCGCCCTTCTTCCACCTCTCGTCCTCCACTTTTGCCTCCACCGGCGATCACCACTGGAGCCGGCACCTCTTGTTGCCCCTCCACCTCCATCTCCGCCTCATTACATTCTCATCTCCTCTTCCCCGTCCTCGTCACAAGACAATTACCTCCACTCGCAATCGTCAATGCCATCATTGTCTCATCATCACTCCACCGACTACCATACCTCTTGACATCTAAAATTGGAGGACTAGTGAACCCCTGAAGGACTTTGGTGTAAAGCCGCCACCTAGCCATCATTGCCATCATCGTTATTGCCGACTTTCTATCTCGTTAGAATGGGAAAAAAAATATACCGTTTCGTATCATTTCTCATGTTTCACAAATATTATACCAATCATTAGAATTATTTGCTTGATAGACATAAAAACATCTTCCATATCAAGAAGTAGCATTCTAATTGTACGATAAAACCTAAAAGTCCTAACATCACTACAAACTTATTTCCAAAATATCAATAAAGTATAAAATAACTATTAATTAGATCATCTTTCCTGACATTAGTTTTTTTGGTAAAATATGTATGTGGGCAAGATTGTAGGCTTAGAGGAGGGGATTGTCATATATTCAATCCATCAGTGTCATTCATGAGTTATGTGTGCAGTTAAAAAAAAAAGAAAGAAACGAATCCTCTAATATATCATGAGACAGAAACGATCGTAAATAATAATCCTTGGATATGTAAAATCCACAATCAAAACTCTTTGACTCAAATAGACCAAAAATGAAATTTTTTGAAACTTATACGATATATTATCAAATGGTTAGGTAAAAATATAGTTTACATTTTTTATATATCAGGGCTAGGCAGGGGAGTGTCATCCTCGACCTGTGTCCAGCCCGTCCTGAGCAGGTTAAGTAAAAAACCAACGTAACCGGATCACATTTAATCATAATGGATATTCTTGTTGCAAATGGTGCATAAAGCTGATGGTGAAGTACGATGCTGTTTCAGTGGTGAACGTAGTCACGGAGCAAGTGGATTGAAGCATAAGTTAACAGTGCCTGACGGACGTTGTCTTGGGGGAAATTTCTGAGTTTCTTGTTCATAGCGTTAGAAGCTAGAGCAGATTGTGCGCGCGTTGCCGCGCGAGGGGCAAGTGTTGGTATAATTGTCCGAAACCGCAATTAGAGAGAGAGAGAGAGAGAGAGAGAGAGAGGTATCGGCCACTACCGTATTCCCGTCGTTCGCACCCGTGAGCTTCTGCTGCGCTGCTGGCCGGTACCGCGGCGAGGAAGGACGCGTACTCCACCAGCGGGTCGTGTCCGACCACCACCTGCATGGTGTAATGCTGTGCGGCCATCGCAATGCTCACGGTCTGACCACAGGCTTGCCATTGTCATCTCGTCGTACACTTCTCCGTGGCCACCGGCCGCTCCTCTCCCCTAGCAGCGGTGTCCTGCCAGGCTTCCACATTCTCGTGCGGTTCGGCGCCGCATGGACGGCTGCCGTGTCAGTCACGACCTCACCGCAGCAGATACGCTACTCTCACACACACCCCTCTCCGTAGCTACTTCGCTTCTACTGTGATCATGTGGGAAATGTATATGTGCCGGTCAAGTGGTCATGCATGATCTATCTGTGTTATGTTGAGTGTTGAGGTACGAGTACAAGTGTGTCATGCTGTTTCGTCTAATTATGTGTGCTACAGACGTGCTATTAACTCGAACCATTTCCTTATTTTCGTAACTTCCAGATCCTTATGCTCCACGTTTAGTTCACATCCCTTTACTTACTTCAACCATGGAAAATCTATAAAAAAGTCTATACAAAAGGGGGGGGGGGGGGGGGGGGATGGGGGATTCCTGCCTGGTTTCCCAGCAATGAGAGATTGCTATCTTACTATACATAAAACTTTCACAATTAGATCAAAATTTTTTCTATATATCCTTGGATCTAGCATCTCTAAGTACGCTTATCTCCTCCTTAAATTCACCATTGATGACTTACTAACCATTAATGGTGGATATAGAGGCCACAACAATAGAGGTGATGGAGTAGTGGTGTAGAGAAGCGGCAATAACATAGTTGGTCATGGATGCAACAACCTATAAGGGTGTTGGAGACTGAAGGTTGAGCTGGTGGAGGCCAATGATGAGTGGCGACCCACCGATGGGAGGGACAATCGATAATCAGCAACCGGCAACTGTGGGGATTGGGGAGGTGTGAATAAGGGGGAGGAGCGAGAAGAAATGAAGAAAGAGTATGTTTAATTAGGTCTAGATTGAATAGTTATATGTAGTGTAAGATTTTTGATCCATATGGATAATTTGATCTAATTAAATATGTAGTCTATTACCAAGACATACACAAATATAAGTGGTTGTAACTCCGAGAGTAAGAAGAAACAACTTCTTTTATTATAAGGAAATGTTCTTTGTACTAACTCGTACACTCTCTGTTTTAAAAGACATATCTCCTATCTAATTACAATGCAGGGTATTTAAATACTATTAATTAAACAACCACAATTGGTGCAGCTGTGAAGTTCTTAGTTACAAACTACACATACTGATCCCACGTGCGTCCGAGAATTGGTGCTCGTCCACTAACAAGTCTTGTGACTCGGTTTTACATTTCATGTGTGTCCGAAAATTGCGCTCATCCACTGACAAGCCTTATAACTCGATCCGGCAACAAAGTTGGTTCGATCATCCACCAAACTTTTATTAATCCGAGATCGGTCCGGATCAATTTTTTTTTTAAAAAAAAGTGTATTTGCATCCTACCACCTAAAAAAATCCATTCATAAGAAATTAAGAGTCACACATTTTCATAAGATTTGGAAGAATAAAAGAGAGGCCCTCGTGACAACGTGGATATATCACAAATTGATTCAAACAATGCCGTAGGCTCCTTCCTATCTATCAAATATTCGGTATAATCCAGGCTTCTGATGGAAAGAATGTTGGAAATTTATATCCAAAAGAGGGAAAAGCATACTCAAGCATTTGATTTTGCAAGTCATAAATCTTTACACCTCTCCAGCCATGATAGCAAATCGAAAAAAAATAAAAAAAATTTCCCCCTATCAGGTAAGGAACGGTGAAGTAGATGCAGTTCGGTCTGAGCTTAGGAAAGTTTTTGGTGGGTAAACAAGCTGAGTGATTTACTCCGATTAAGACAGCATGCCTGTCCAAAGAACTTGGTCGTACGATCCTACGCCTTTCAAGATCCAAATTGGCGTCAAGGACAGTTGAAGACACAATCAAAATATCGACTTTTGCTCCCTTCAGGCATAGTTGAAGCCACTCGCCAGCGGCCCTCTGCCGTCCTGGCAAAAGACAGCCAATCCGTGTCGCAGTGGAAGATCATGACCACCTAGGGACGGGGCGCATGGCAACACAGCCTTCTGGTAGAACCATGCGCCCAGGTATTTTACATTAACAAAACTAGCATCTTTTCCGAAAAGATAACCTTTGATGTTTCCTTCACTGCCGTAGACTGCCTCGACACATGAGAAATCAGTGATGGGCGGGAGAGGGATCAAGATGAAGGGGGTTGTACATGACGAGATTGGAGGGTTTGTCCACTGCAATCAGCCAACCGTAAGAGGACCCACAGCAGCACAGGAAGCGGCCCTAGGGGAAACTGACCTCGTAAGCCTTGCTGACGTCGAGGAGGTTGCGGAACTCGCTGCTAACATGGTTGCGCCTCACATTGAGGAGTTTGCAGAACTGCTTGGACCAGTACACGAGCCACGGCGCGCAAGAAGGCAGGAGACCGGTGGTGGCGGCGGTGGAGCGCCACGACGTGCAGACCGCTGCCAAGGCCAGGGCTCCGGGGAGCTCAAGACGTTGCAGCATGTCAAGGAGGAGATCACTCGGGGGGTCTGGCCAGCTGGGACTCGCATCAGGATCTGCCATTGTTAACATTGCGTGTCACCTGTCACGTGCTTACAGCGCATTTATATCTTTATACGTGAGCAAATTATATAACGAGCACTCGAGCAAATCTATCCATCTATGACTCGGAAAAGATGGGCCCGATAGGATTGATCACGATTAGCTGCCCTAATTGAAGCGAAAGCGTACGACACAGCTAGTAAACTGAATCCAATTCAAACAAGCACTTTGCACTCAAATAAGACTAACAAATACAAGAGGAATGGATAATTACAAAGATTTAGTATTAATTAAACTAGAATCCTAAACTTGACTTATTAAATTCCACTAAGAATGAATCAAAATTTACTCTTTCAAACAGGCCTTTAATTGATTAATTCGTAGGTTTGAACGATCCAAAGTCAAAATACTATTGCAAAATTGCATCTTTATGCCAATAGCTCACGCTGACTTTGCAAGACTAGTAGCAAGCAATAATTGAAATATTATTTCTGAAATTCTTTAGAGCTAGAAAAGAACCAAATTCGGACTTTTCCTCATTCTACAATAGCATTTCTTAAGAATTACAATCGCATATGCATAAACAATAGCGTTATCTTCAGATCAACATTATTATGCATCAGCACAATGAGTGATCACTTATTACTGTTCAACATATCCCGTGTCATATTTTTAGGATGCCACTGGTGAAGCATACATGATTTTACCAAGCACTTAAGGGCAACGTTAAAAAGATGCCATCCATCAATCAGTACCGTCGAGAAATTATACACATAGTTAACAGAAAGTGGCTCTGATGACCTCTTACAGCGCCATCTCCATGTAGAATTGTGTGAGATTCTCTTTCCATAAGCTGCTCTCCAAATACCTCTCATAGAAAGTTACCTCCCCGTCCAGTTTCACTGCTACTGCAGCCATGCTTCTGGTTCCATATTGTCCCTGAATATGAACAGATAATGACAATGGCGCTAGTGCCCCATTAAACAGTACAGTGGCTGAATCTTACGATTTTACCTGTCCTGTTCCAGTGTTAATAAATATAGAGCTTCGCTCATATTCCTGCTCTGGATTGACACCAGTAATAGGCAGCATAGACCTATCGGCCTTGGTATTATCTGTCATCAGTTCTTGAACCATCTGCTTTAAAGAGACTTCTGCATAATCATGCCTTGCAAGAAATTTATTGAAACTATGGCCTAAGCGCAGGGCCTGCAAGATGAGATTATGAACCCAACAAGTTAAATTTTTGTCTAAAACAACTTGTACGATTTTAGAGGACTAAAATACTACGGCTGAAAGTACCCAACAGAAAAACTAACCGCAAAATAAATGTAGGGAATAAGACCAAAATTGGTCTCAGAAAGGAACATGTAGTGCTTTCAAAATGCAATCCATCTATATCACTAATTCTCACACTTGAATAAAACCTTCCATTAAACACCACCTAATTTTGTGTTTATTCATTCAAGCATCTAAGTCAACTCAGGATATCTTACACAATACACTTAGCAGCATCCTTGAGCATCATTGTTCCATTTGCATTTGAAGATGCCCAAACTCTGATGAGTAAATAATGTCATCAATTAAATAATAATTTGTTTATTGATTTAGTTTAGTGGTTTCAGAATGCACATGGACCATGTACCATGTACCATTATAGGTTAAATGCTAGTAGCATCATCATGTAATAACCGAGGTATGCACCATTTCACATGTACTGCTTAGGAAAGAAACGTACAATAAAATCAAGGAATTCATAAATTCATTCTAGAATTTAGACCACTAATAGCTTTGCTGGAAGCAAATATGACACTGACAGATCAGTCATTTGGCTGCGCTAGAAAATTCAGTTTTTGCACAGAATAGAACAAACCTGGTCTAGTCAACAGCAACTAGAGAATACAATGTTGTAAGATCCTATGCTAACTTTTTTTTTTCTTTCTGAAATTGTTGAAATTGAAATCGAGCTAACAAAACATGGATGCTTATTATACAAAAATAATTTCTCAATATTCAAGGATAAAGCAACCTGACAACTGGAAAAGCAGGGACCAGTAGGAAACAGAAGAAAGGAATAGGCACTTTGCACAAAGATCAATGGAGGACTAATTGTGATTGTGGCTTTTTTGAGGCTACTGCCAAAGACAAGCAATATGGCACTAACTCTATACCATGTTGCACAACTGTACAAGAACGAATACATGCAGGAGCAGGAGCAGGAGCATGAGACAGAATCCCATACAGTTTGTATCTGAATATAATTCTCAAATCTCTTACAACTTCCACAATAGAAAAAAGCAGAAAAAGAAGAGGCAGTTGCAACAAAACAAGGATCAGATTTAATTGCAGTAGGAACAAAGAGGGAGCTGTCTGATAAAATGACGCTCTTAATCCTAAGCGCTGATAGAGAGTTGTCATGCTGTTTACCTTTGGCCAAGGAGAGTCAAGTGCTGCATTTGAAAGTACATGAAACCCAGGAGGAACCGTTTGACACACAGGATCTCCCGTGGGTCTATTTGAGATGTAAACCATGGTTCCTGAGCGCACATCTGCCAATATAAGGTTAAAACCGTTGTACTGATCTGCTTCTTTTGCTATTTCTTTAGCATACTCCAATGGACCCTGGTTTCCCTACATGCACAACATCATAGTTAAACAAACATAGTCAAGAATTAAGCAAGGGAGGCTTGTCAAAAGGTAAGCTGAAGGATGGAAAGTTCAAAAATTTTAATACAGCATTGAACGTATGAAAACAGCGAGATGAATGCGATGTATAATCAATTACATTTCTTGAATTCATTTAATAAATGCAATTGTGCAACAACGCCTTCTTTGGCGACCCAACGATGAAATGTTGGATCATTAGAGGGTGTCAACGCAAGACAAGCCGGCCTCGACCTTCTGTATTACAGATACTAATCAAGGTTATAAGGTACTTTTTTGGGAGCATAACATATTAACAAGTGTTCATCCGATTGCAGAATATGTGGAGCACGATCACATTGACATAGTGTTCCAAGCTTAGTCCCACAGCACTCAAATATCGTCGTTATGAGATAATCCAATCGCGTTGTCGCAACAACTGAGACAGAATAAAGCTGACCAGTGACCACATCACCTGGAGAAACCTGACGGGTAGCTCCCCTCTGGATTTGGCCCCAACCCGTGGGTCGGGCTCCCGCACGTTGGTCACGAAGGCCAGCCGCCCATCCCTCGTGCACGCCAGCCACGTGCCCCCGCCGAGCTCATCTCTGCCACCCAAAATCTCCTTCCCCTCCCCCGAGTCCCACCACTGCACCGGCCGCGTCGGCCTGCTCACAATTTGCGCGTGCACGGGCATCTCCGGCGTTAGATAGAGAGACGGGAATATTGGGCGGAGGAGATTGGTTGGGTGGGTTGGCGCACCTGGAGTGGTACTCGTCGCGATTGAGGAGGAGGAGCAGGCGGTACGCTGTGTGGGACTGCCAGGCCCACGCCACGATGCACATGACAGAGAACGGCGGGGTCGCTGCCGAAATGGCAACTGTTTCTCTTCTTTCGGCCAGCAAGTAACGGCGGGGTGGGTGTGGCCGGGCTTCGGTAATTGGGTTTGAGCCCTTGCGTCTTGGCATAACAAAACTTGCTTGGATTTTGGCCCCACCTGGGGCCAGAACAAAAGTCGAGTTTGGTTCAGATATTTTCATGAATGATTTCACCTTTTTCTCTAATCTATTTGTTGAATCCAATTTTTTTTTTAAATTTTAAAAATTAGATTCCATTTATTTTAAATTTTTTAATTTGTTCTCACTATTCAATTATTTCTTATTTGAGCCAATTAAATGCTAACAGATACAATCACTAATCACTAATTTTGATCAAAAAACTTAGAAAAATACAAGATCAGCATATAATCATTAAAGTCAACTAAAAAATTTCTAAACTATAAAAAATTATAGAAAAATTCACTAATAATGAGTGATAGATAGAATTCAATTGAAACAATTTAAAGAAAATATTATCTATTTTTCAAAACTGAAAAAATGAGACTCAATTGAATCAATTTGAACACAATTGAGTCTTAATTTTTAAAACTAAATGAAGTGAGATTTAATTGAAATATTTATAGAATAATTGGTCCGAGTAAAACTAATTTTGTCTAACACAAGAACATTTGGTGAGTTAAATAAACTCCTAACCCACCTCTTAAATCTAAATTAAACGAGATCTTAACTATTGATGTGGCTTGGTGAGGAAGCCAAGTGGGTTTCCATTACAAAGTAGCTCAAAATATATATCCCTGATTGGAAATCAATGGCCAAGATTATGTCAATTGACAAGTTGACATATTTTTACAAGTGTATCAAGAACCCAATTTTCCATAAACCTTAAGCAAGATGTTGGAATGCCTCGCTAGATATCGGGGCCTATATATGTGAGGGGTTGGATCGGAATTTATTTAATCAATCTCGCAATCTCTAATTGAACAATCAATAATCGGCGAAAGACGTACCCGTATCTTTTTCAATTATTAGCCATATGAATCATGTTCCACACATCCCATAATATATTCTCTTGCTATTTGAAAGAATATCGTTTTAGAAAGTAATATTTGTGACAAAAGAAAATATCATATACATTTTTCAAGATAAAGTATTACTTCATCTTAAAAAATCCTAATAATCATAAAATGCTTACATATAAACAATATAAATATCACATAATCACAAATACTAAATGTCACATCTTAGAAACTATACATAGAAATAAACATACATTATTTTAGGTACAAAGAAGTGGTAGTTTAAAAAAATGTTTTTTAGGAAATTACAACAAAGTTATCTAAAAGCATTAGATGGTGATTTCCTATCTATCCCATGCTCATGTCTATTATTTTCGTGTTTAGATATGATCAGGTCACTATTTTGAAATTTTTTTAAAAAATTAAAATTAAAAAATTAATTTCAAAACTAACTCACAGTGGACCAAAATTACAATTTCAACCCATCGCAACAAGCCTCTTGTCGCGGTTTACTAAGTCAGTTGTGACTCTGAGCCGTGATAGGCGACTTGTCGTGATTCCAAACCATGATAGCAGCTTCGTGCCAAGCCGAGCCGTCCACTTTTTGCAAACATCTTTCTGAGCCGTATTGTTTGCAAGTTTGTTTACAAGTTTGCAAATCATGGATGACTCATATTGTATTTTTGTTTGCAACCAAACTGCTGCATGTGTTGGTCAATTTACAAACACTAATGTATAAATTAAGTGCTCTCCCAACTTGCAAAAGTGAGCCAACACATGTAGCTGAGCTGTCCAGATTTGTTGCGACTCCAAATCGCGAGATACAGACGTGGTAACTTTTTTGCACTGGGGAGGGTGATTGAGTGGCTCATCTTTTAATCGGGATTATTTAAAAAAAATCACATTTGTTCTTGGTGTACTATAATACTTGTAGTCATCTACTAAAGCTATGTTGGTAATCATATAGCTCATTTTTCCTATTCTTTCTCCGTTTCGTAATATAAATGTATTTATTGTTTGTACAAGAATTAAGATGTATGAAATGAGTGAAAAAGAAATGGTAATCAAATATAGTGGTTATATTAAATAAATTTTGAAAGTGAGTAGAGGAGTATCAATGGACTGATGAGAAAAAATATTTGTAAGTGTAAAATTGTAAGATATGTTAAAAAATAAATTGAGATTGTAAGTAAACTTATCTTAGGAAAAAATTCAAAAACCAAAAAACTTATCGACTTGATGAACAGTTCAGTTTGACTCAGCTTAGATTTACTGTCGTGGCTTGGCATGGTGACAAGCCGCCTATCGTGGCTCAGAGACACGACTGACTGGCTAAATTGCAACTTGCAGTTTATCGCTGCGGGTAAAATTGTAATTTCGCTAGACTTGGATCAGTTTTGAAATTAATTTATTTTAAAAAAATCTCACTATTTCATAGTAGACAATCACAAATAAAATAAACGGTCTCTACTTTTTATGCAGCGTAATCTAACATCTAACATCTAATCTAACATCTAACATCTAACATTATTAACATCTATAATCTATAAAAAGTTCATCCCAGAATATTCTTAGAATCTTGCTCCTCGCTGCGCCACGTCGCCGTTGTTGCTGTGCCGTTCGATGCTATGTTTTGACGCCTCCAATTTGTCCACGCGTCGTGCTATGTGAGCTTCGTTTTGGCTCGGCGGCGGCGAGGGGCGCGGCGATGGCCTCGTCATCGGCGTCGACGCGGGTGCGGGAGCGGTGGCAACGTCGTGCCAGCGGCGGAGCGCTGCGGCAGCCACACGGCGTTGTCGGCGGTAGGGGGCGCGGCGTCGGCCTTGTCGTCACCGTCGGTGCACGCGCGGGAGTGGCGGTGCGGCGAAGCTCTGCGCCGGCCACGTGGCGTCGGTGGCGACGGGGGGAGCGGCGACGGCCTCATCGCCGGCATCGGCGCAGGCGCGGGAGTGGCGGCGGCGGCGGAGTGCTGCGACAGCCATGCCGCGTCGGCGGCTGCGAGGGGCGCGGCGACGGCCTCGTCGTCGACGTTGGCATGGGCGCGGGAGCGGCAGCGGCAGGGGGCGCGGCGACGGCCTCATCGTTGGCGTCGGTGCGGGCGCGGGAGCGGCAGTGGCGAGGGCGCGGCAACGGCCTTGTCGTCGGCGTCGGCGCGGGCAAGGAAGCAGCGGCAGCGGCGGGCCGCTGCGGCAACCACGCTGTGTTGGCGGCGATGGGGGTTACACCGACGGCCTCGTCGTCGGCGTGGGTGCGGGCGCGCTCTACTAGTTATTAACATTTTCAAACCCACTAACTTTGTTACTGTTCACGATTCTCCCTCCTAGTTGAGCCACGTCATCATTTTTGTTCTGGCCGTTCGATCAATTCTGTTCGCCGCTCCGATCGTTCCACGTCTTTGCATTGTTGCCAACCGCGACCCGCGATGACCTCGTCGTCGGCGTCGGCACGGGCGTGGGAACAGCGGCATCGGCGTGGCGGCGGCGGGGCGCTACGGCAGCCGCACCGCGTCAACGGCGGCGGGGGGCGCCGCGATGACCTCGTCGTCGGTGTCGGCACGGGCGAGGAAGCAGCGGCATCGGCATGGCGTCGCCGGATCTGCGCCGCTGCGGCCTCATCGCGCGCCTCGCCGGATCCGAACATCGAGATCCCGAACCACCTCACTCTCCAAGCGTCCTGCTTCAAGAAGATGCCGGAGGTGGCCTCACGGCCGTGCCTCATTGACGGGCAAACTGGGGCGGCCTACAGCTACGCGGAGTTGGAGACACTGTTGCGTCAGGCGGCGGCGGGGCTGCGACGGCTTAGGATGGGCAAGGACGACGTCATCCTGAACTTGCTCCGCAACTGCCTCGAGTTCGCGTTCGCTTTCCTTGGCGCGCCGCGGCTGGGTGCAACCACAACCACCGCGAACCCGTTCTACATGCCGCACGAGATCCACCGGCAGATGGCTGCGGCGGGAGCAAAGGTGATCGTAATCGAGGCCTGAGCCGTAGACAAGGTGCACGAGTTCGACGGGGAGAGGGGCCTCCCCGTGGTCACCATCGACGGCAAGTTCGACGGCTACATCGAGTTTTGGGAGCTGATCGACGGCGAGGAGCTGGAGGCCGACGCCGAGGTCGACCCCGACGATGTTGTCGCGCTACCGTACTCGTCGGGGACGACCGGCTTACCCAAGGGCGCCATGCTCACCCACCGCAGCCTCGTCACTAGTGTCGCTCAGCAGGTGTGTGTGTGTGTGAAGCGTGAACACTTCACAAATCTGATCCGCGCCGCCGGGGCCTCATCGTGCGCCTCGCCGGATCCGCGCCGCCGCGGCCAAAAACTGTAGGTGTTATATGAAATTACATGATTCTCCATCAAAATCATCCACTGAAGAGAGCGATGAAATGTCAAAACTGCCACCTGCCCCAATGAAGAAATTGAGGCAAAAGCAGAAAAAGGCAGAAGCTTGTGCTAAATGGGTACTCTCTGAACCTTAGCTTTGGATATATCGTCTCTAAATGTTTCTGATTTTGCCCTCAAATTTCTCCAGGAGGCTGAAGAGAAACAGGAGGATGAAACAACTTCATCTAGCACTTCAAAATCTAGGAAGAAACAACATGCAAGGCGAGTTGATTTGCCTTGTAAGAAGTCCATACTAACTGTATGAGCTTTCAGAGTTGTTCATCCAACATTAGGTTTTCTTCTATTCTGAAACAAAGTTTTTAATTCTGCCAGATGGAACTTGCAACTGAGTATCCTTAGGTCTCACATATTTGACATTTTCAAGTTGAAGACCCACTTGCAGAAGCTACAAAATATTTGAAGCTTTTGCAGAACAGCTCATCAGATTCATTACAAACTCACATACTTTCATTTGAACTCAACATGAGAAAGCAAAAAGTGATACTTGCTTTTCAGGTATCTGATTTCTTCCCTAAACATTACAGATGGCATCCATTACTTTTTCTAGAGGATATGTCTAATTATTTTGGGAGTGTTCTAGGAGATAATGACCTTTATCTGCATCTTGTGTTTTTGGTTACTTTTTTCTTTTAATCTGTGTGTGCGCGCTCGTGCTCGCGCACATGTGTGGTTTGATTTTCGGGATGTTGTTTCTAATGTATGTGGTATTGAGCAATCTTTGCCCCATTGAGATATGAAGTTTTTCCAATTAAATCTAAGAAACCTCTTCTAATTCTCTTTTGATTTGGCTGAGTTGCCTCTTGATATGTATCTTTTTCGTGACCAATTTCTCTTTTAACAAGAACTGAAAGAGTGTTTTATCAGCTCATGTGTAACTAATAAGTTAGCATGTGCAAAGTATGTCATGGTTATATAAGAAAGAGCCGCATTTATACATTTAGAGTATTTTTGCATTCTTTTTCCAATTGTCTAAATATAAAGCTCACATAGAATTGCCTAAAGAAATGAATATTCATATTTTTCTAGGACCAAATGGTTGAATTTCTTCCCAAATCGTTAACTCTAACATTAAATGTCACTGCAAACAAAAATCTCTTGCCATTTTGAAGCAGTGCCCATATAGTATACAAGCAATGTTTTTACATTTTTGTAAGTACAAAGGTGTATTATACTATCAATGCAATAAATGTCACTGGGAAATAGGATCAAGGGGTGGTAACGCCTTATTGATGTTTTTGGAGTATGAAATCAGGGTGAATAAAAAATTCAAAAAGTCATACTTTTATATGGTATATTAGTATATATAATGAACTATAGTTTCTTCTTTCGTTTGTTTTTTTTTATTCTATATGTGTCTTGATTCTTTGTAATGCATCTTCCATTTCAGGCGGTCAAACAGCTTGTAAAATTGGATGAAAGTAACCCTGATAGTCATCGTTGTCTGGTGAGTATAAAAAAAATGTGTGTTGCACCTCAGTTCTTTTGTAACTTCTGTCAGATGTCCTAAAAAAAGGAAAAATATTTCCTTTTCTGTTTATTACACTTATATAAGATGTAGCTGCTATTTAACTGTTTTGTTTGCTCTCTACACATTTGTCTCTACACAGATTATGTGAAAGGGTCTGAAAACAACACAATCATGTCTTCAATCAACAAAATAAAAGGAAAAAAAGAGAAAGATGCACCAGTTTAACATATTCTGGCACTTTATTTTAGACAGTGGAATGAACGGGTTTTGTTATATTTATGTAAGTAGATGTATGAGTTTCATCCGGCTTGGAAAATAAGGAATGCTATAAGCAGCGCAAATTGGGTGTGCTTTGAATTTTGGCATTATCTTTTAAATTTATATCTTTCTTTTGAATGTGAAATTGATTGAGTAAAAGGATGCTTTTGTTGACTTTGTCTGTTCACTGGGGATGGTGTGCTCGTAATGCCCATTTAAAGAACCATAATTGTGTCCCAGGAATTCATATTTTCTTCAAAGGTCAGATATTTGTGTTACATGAATAATTTTTGGGGAGATGTACCTTTTTAATGCTCAAGTTCTTTCGGGTAGCACTTGGAGCTTCCTACAGATGGATTGGGAATTTTAAATTGACTAGCTGGTACATCCAATCATCAGCCAGTCAGTAGTTCTTTTAGTATTCTAAATAGTGAAAATCGAGTGGTCACTCTACCTTTAAGTGCTTATGTGGTATGCGACTTTGCATGCAATCTTATATGTGGTTTAACTCTTACAAAAAATAGACATTTATGGTTTATAATGGTATAGGATCTATGCTAAATATAGATAACGTATGCTTCAAAACAACAAAAATAAGACTCTTAAGCACTAAAATTTACCTATACACTCACCAAATAACATAAATAAATGATGCAACATGTGATTAGCATCGGTAAACAACTATAATCTGAAGCGGACATAAGCGGCCAAGTGGTATAGTGTAGCATGGACCTATTGTTAACACTTATACGGTCGTGTATGCAGCTTGAGCAGCCTTGATTAAGAACAATGAGTTCTTTATATATTAGCTATTGCTTTGTTTTTTTTTTTTGTAGATAAGGTTCTTCCACAAGATAAGCAATCTTCCAGCTCCAGCAACAAACTCTGAGAAACTAATTTGGAATGCATTGGAAGCTGAACGACCAGACTTAAGGTAGTAAGCTGGTGATCACTTTGTTAATATGCGCTTGTATTGGTTTATTTGACTAGTGAGTTCTTGCAGGCAGTTACACGGGAAGTCTCTTGTGGAAGTAAATAGATGTTTCCTTGAAAAGCACAATGGTAGTTATCTTTTGTTTTTTTAGCATTTGGGTTTTCTTGATCAGGAATTGTACTATTCTCAATGATTCTTTCCTTTGTTTTTGTAGTTTCTTTGATGCACAGGGTAGCAGCTGCGGAGATGATGTACCTTCTGGAGCCAGACAAGAAGCTGGAAGCAATTAAATTAATTGAAGATTCAAGAAATAATACAACATCTGTGTAAAGATCTAGAAAAGACACTTTTGATTCACCTGCTATCTTCATAGGGTTTACATTCTCTGGACTTGTATGCAGAAATGGTGCTTGGTCCTATCAAAGAATGGAAGATTTAAGATTGTGTTGATGTTCATAAATTGTTGCAAATAGTCTTCAGTGATTAGGATGTTGCAAATAGTAAGTTTGAGCACTGTTGCTGGTACCAAAATTATTATGGCCTACCCCCATTTGTGCTATTGCAAATCTCATTTTGTGTTGATCATTTTGACCTATGCACCTCCCACCCCCACCCTCTGACTCACACACCAAGTAAAAACTCATTGTTTCTAGTACTGTGCTATTGATTTTGTGCTGCTTATATAGAGTTGTCTTGTGGTTTAATTCTTTGATTGTTAGACATTAAACCTTTGCTTGTTTTAGACTAAGTTGCTTGTGAATCAGCCAAAAGCACAAACCATTGGACCAGGCAGACCAGAATTTAACCAACAGAATCATTAAAATCACTTATTCGACTCGGCTTATGTGCTCAAGTTCTCAGCACTGCCACACCAAAAAACACAACCGATTCGACCAAAAAACACTCATCATGTAATCATCACAAGCCTATCGATTCGATTAGCAACTCAGGTTCGACCAGATACCAAAATTTGACAAATCACACTGTTCAATTGTTATGCTTCGCCCATTCGACAAACAAAAATTGACTATTTCCAAACAAATCTGGTCATGATTATCCTTCCCAAAATTGGTCGTACCATCGCAACCCCTGGTTGTAGTCATCTACTTCAAAAAATTACAATATGTGTTCATACTCGTTCGATGCAAAAGTCGTAGATTTAAGATAGAAACTGGTCATGATCGCCCGCTTCAAGACTGAACAGATTAGCGCGTGACCTGAGCATAATTATTAAGTTTTAGATACAATATTTTATTATCTATAAATTTATTTTTTCAATACCCGCGGTAACGCGTGGACATCTTACTAGTTAATATAGTAGAGAAGTCAGATAGTTGCAATTTCTGGTTTATTTTGATTCCAACTGTTCAATTTCAAATCGGATGGTCACATGCGTGAAGGCACGATCAGTCCCACTGGAACTAAAATGCAGCGGACCGATTCGCGCAGTGACCGCTCCATCCCACCCGGCCCGCGCCTTCAACGGCCTCCCGACTCCCGCGAGGAGGCAAACCGCGCCTCGCGCGATGCGCAACCGCGCCAAGCCGCATCGCCTCTGTGCAAGAAGAGAAGGCCGCCCTTCCCTCCTCGATCTCTAGGACCAGCCTCAGCCCCACTCCTCCGTCGAAGTCCAACCCTTATATTCGCTTCCCTAACAACTCCACCTCCACCTCCTCACTGCCTCCCCGCTCCACCCGCCTCCTCCTCCTCCGCCGCCGCCGCCGAAAAAGACAAGGAGGAGGCGCGAGAATGTGGTCACCTCCGCCGCGAGAAGCAGCTCAGCATCACCCTGCGCCTCCCACCCGACGCCCACGAGGGGGGCACCACAAGCGGAAGGCCTACGCCAACGCGACCGTCACAAGGTTGTGCTGCGTGCTGTGGAACCCGACGAATTCAAGATGAATTTTTTTAAATTTGGACAAATTTTGCAATTCCGAGGGTCGGACTGGCCGAGGTGGAGTAGATCGAAGTATGAAATTTGGAGGGTTTGGTGACGAATTCTTAGGAATCGGACCTGCTTATGTTAAATTTGGGCTAAAAATTGAAATTACGGGGTTGGATTACCCAGGGTGCAGGTGCAGTACTATATCCCTGGGAGATTATTAGTGCTAAATTTTGGAGGTGGAAAAATTTTTAATATTCTGTACGGTTTCGGCCACGGACCAGGTGAGGTGGGTGGGCCCTGTTTGGGGATTTCTCGTTTCCTCTTCTGCCTCCGCACTCCGTAGTTCTCTTCTTCTCGATGCTGGCCATAACAATGCCCCAATCATTAGCCGCAGATGCGATGCTAACCGCAAATTTCCATACCTTTTTTGTACAAATTTCTGCAGAAATGCTGTTCTTTCTGCTCAGTTATACTGATATTTGGGTTGTGTTGCAATTTTGCTCATGCAGGATGGGGATGGATGATAATAACAATAAGTCTGAGAAAGCGACTGGCTTGAGGCAAGGTCAGTGTGTGGGTGGCAGAAAAATCTCCTAGAAATCGGCAAATGTTATTAAATGGGATGAGCATTATTATTTTGCAGATCAAACTCTGGATGCGGGCCACGCAATGCGACAAAAAGTTGCTGGTGCTCATCCTCGATTGGATTCAGAAGTGAGCTGAGCTCTGCGGCTGTCTCTTTGCAATTTCATTCTATTTCTAGTACTTTTCGTGCTTGTTTTGGGTCTGCAATAGGAAAGACACTTATGGGGTGTTCTCAGACCCGTGGATCCAGAGGAGGTAGAGTAGATTTTTTTTGAAAAGTGAGGTAGAGTAGATGTTGCTGCTGCTGTATCTTTGAAGAGCTGTTTTGGATGTGTATGTGTGCTGATGTTGAGCTCGTTATGCTTGTGCAGCTTCCTGATTACCACAACATTATCATCGAGCACCCGATAGACTTTGAGAAAATACGGGAGGAACTGCCAAGGAGGAAGTACTCAAACTTGGAACAGTCTGAGGTTGGTTTAATCGTATTCAGATTGTGTATGATGCCACTTCCGGGAGCAGTGCATGCTTTATTTGTTCTTTCCAGTTCAAAGACCTTCTTTGTCTGGCTGAAAGTTCCTTTGCTGTATTTGGGTGCTATACTGGTGCAATATTTTGCTTTTCTTTTTTAAATGCTGGTCGTTAGTGAACATGATGTTTTGAGAAAAAATAGTAAAATCAATGCCAGAGTTGTTCATTAGTTCCCGCAACAAAATCCTTCTTTTTGCTGTGTTGCTCTTAAAGTGGGACTGCTACTAGGATCAATAATGCCATACCTCTGGAGGCCTTATTCATCTTTGTCAATATGCTGTGTCTGTTATTTTCTATATATCTTGCTTGTGTTGTTTGTTTATAATTGTAGATGTTGGTATTAAAAGTTTTCTTTATCTTGGCTGCTTGTTTCAAGTTTCCCTTCATGTTCATTGCAATCACCTGCGCTCAATCTCTATGGAATCCTTGGTTCATGAACACCCTCAACAGTTTCAAGTTCTATTTGCTCCTAGTTTTTTTTCATTGTCATTTCATGTTATTTGTTAAGTTAGTCACCCTTAATGCGAGATTTATTCACCTGATTTTTAGTGATGAATAAATTGATTGATATGGTGCAAATTTCACTATGTCTTGACGAGTGCATAGCCGAATTGCTATAAACATTTAAATATGTGCTTGAGGCTTGATTATTAGTTGCTGTTCTTATCGAATCAGAAGTGACCTCATGTTAAAGTTGTACATACCAATGCAAATGGAGTGCAGTGGTGGCTTGAGGTTTGGAGGTGTATGACATTAGTGTCTGGAATAGCTGGTACCTGTCTAACATGTGATCAAATATTTTCGATGGTGTTGGCACCACTACCTTTATTTGCAAATTTTGGCACCATCATGGCATAATGGTAATCAGGTTTGGATGAGGTGTCTTCGTTTACTGGGGAGATCTCACCTGCCTAAGTATGTATGTTGTCTTTCATATGAAGACAAAGGAGCGGAACTTCTGGTGTAGCCAACCCTACGCATGGAGCTTGATGTGAATTGGTATTGGCAGCCATGTATTATATGAGTTAGAAACCAAATGTGTAATTTTGAGAATATATAGCTATAATATCAGCAACTGAATTTTGTTTCATGTGACCAAAGCCAACTATTGTTATAATATTTGGTGTGCCACTTGCATTAGGTTGTATTTTTAACATAACTTACATTAAATCTTCCCTTAAGTTTGCAGAAAGATGTGTTTTTAATAAGACCAAATGCCATGCACTACAATGCATTGGATACAATATAATTTCGCTTACTTGTGTATCTTGGTTTTATAGTACCTGGTATTCTATGGATCTTTTTTCTGCCTTTTGAGTAATCACTAGACTTCTAAGCTGTTTGAGCTTTCCACCTTGCACAGGCAATAGCAACTCATGAACTTGCCAAAAAGGAGTTTTGAGAAACTGAGACAAGGAAGTGATGACAATGAATCGGTGTCAAAAGCATTTGTCAGACGAGGTAGACCACCAAATAAATTCAACAAAGTGCCCGGCAGACGATCTGGCCATGCTGATTCAGATTTCTCCTCTAATGCAACACGTGATAATGCCATAGAACGCAAGCAACTGCCTAAGAGACAAGTCTGGAAGTGCTAAAATATCCACATTTGCTTCTCATACTGAGACAGTTAGCTGGCTCACTGAACAAAAAATGCACAGAAATGATGACTACTCAGGTTGTGATTTCAGAGCGCTAGACATCTCAGCCAAATTTTGAGGGATAAGTAAAGCTGCATTTTTTTTTTCTAAACTTTCCGAATGTTAACTAAGTTTATATATATTTTTTCAAAAATTTCTAACTTGAAGAAAAAAAAAAGATGATTATCAAATTGCTGTTCTGTTTTGCAAACATGTGGGCTCCCATAAATTGTCTTATTTTGTAAGTGGGATGCTTGGTAATACCATATTCCTTTTACACTACCATCATACGTTATCATGTCAGCAAAAGCAAGAATGATGTTTTTCTACTGTCCGGTTGTTGGAGGAGAAGGCTCTCTCTTGCTATGTTCTTGAGAATTATAAGACACTATCGGCTATGAACCCACAATCCATCTGGATCATGACGGTTTCAGTTTTTCACTGTTGTATTTGCATCTATTTCTCACTGCAGTAATATTGCGAATTTTTTTTTACGAATAACCCAATAAAAAAATAATTTCAAAAATAACCTAAAACTTTTAAAATTGCAAAAATAATGTTCAGTCACGAGCTCTTCAGTCGTGAGTCCGACCCGTGACTGAAGATGTAACATGGCCTATATGCATTGCTGGCTCAGGACCGTGCCACATCTGTTTTCAGTCGCGATCTGGGCACGCAACTAAAACCCGCACCGTTTAAATTTGGATCCAATCCGAGTTCGGATGCGGATGCGAATCTAGTTTTATTGAAAAATTCGGGTTTAGATTCAGAGTCGAGTTTAACTAAAATATCTCAGATCTAGTTTTATATAATGTAGTGTGTAAATAGCTACTATAAATAGTTATGTTGTAATTTATTAGTGTTTATTAATATTGTTTTGTGTTAATCTTGTTTGTGTAGTGTAAATCATGAGTCGAAACAAAAACAACGACAGGAGCAACTCGAGGAGCGTGAGGTTGGAACTGCAGCTGAATCTGTCACCGCTGGATCCATATATACATATACTTATACACTATGTTTTACTTATAATAGAAATAATAGCCCGTTGTAATCTAACTGATTAAGAGACTTGATTCTCACCTAAGAGAACTGGGTTCGAATTCCAATCACAAAGATATCAAATATATATGCGAATCTGGGTCTAATCCGTATCTGGGATATTTTAGTTGCGGGTTTCAGTCGCGAGTTTGGATCATGACTGAAAGCACACATAGTACGGTTCTAGGCTAGCAGTGCATATGGGTCGTGCCGCGTCTTTAGTCGCGGCGACTCAACATCATTTCTGCAATTTTAAAAAATTTTAGGTTATTTTTGAAATTATATTTTTTATTAGGTTATTTGTAAAAAAAATTCTAATATCGCCGATGTTTACCTAAAAAATATCCGAGATTCTTTGGCTAACTTGAAGAAAGCAGTTCTGACTTGGATTGGTTATTTTAAGTGTGTGCAAGGAGCGGAAATTACTCCATTCGTCACAGATTTTGGCCTCATTGGCTGGGTGGTTGTGGCAAAAAGACTGGAACGGAAATTGTCGGCTGAGACTAAGTTTGTCCCTGGATGAGCTGGAGAGGGTGAATTCCTGGTAAAATCTCATTCAACATCTGGAGATGACAAACTTCCTCAAAGACAGACGGCCTCCTCCAATGAAAATGAGACTGAAGCTCCAGCAACCAGCATAGTTCAATCTGTGGTGTCCCCTGCAACTGCTTATCTGTTGTCCATTTCAACTAGTCCGGCAAAATTCTATCAAAATTTCAAATAAATTTCAAAGGTATGATTCTTCACCAATTCACCTTATGATTTTTCTTCCATTTGTCCTGGCCAGGAAAAGCAGGGTTGGCTTATCCCACTGTATATGGTTACCCTTGCAGGCTTCCTGTGGGTGGTGTGACCACCACAACCTAATGGCTGGTCGGTTGCAACTCACACGAAAGGCGAGTGTAATCTATAGAATATGGATGGTGCAAAAGCTGTGATGCAAGGGGACAAGCCATCCCAACTCTCTGTTGCTCCTCGTTTTCCCGCTGTGGCTCTTGGCCTCTCACCCCTCACGATATTTGGCCACCTCGTGGATTCTGGGGGGCTGCCACTTGGAAGCCTTCCCTGGATTTGCTCCTCTTTGTTTGCGCCACTTTATGCTCTCGTCTGCCTTATCATCCATCCATGGGCGTCGTCGTACAGGCAATGGATTATGGACCCCAGGTTTGGTGTGAGACAAAGCAAGTAATCGTCGAACCAGGCAGAAGATAACAGTTGTTCGTTGAGAGGGTGGGACTCCGAGAGAAGGATTACGCATATCGATTCAACAAAATTCTACTAAAATGTAAGGAAAAAAAGTGCGTCTTTATTGCCTTTCCCTCGAATTACGAGGGGCCTTTCTTTTGTGCATGGATGCAGATGGCTCTGTGCCTACCGCGTTTGTTGTGGCGTGTCGTCGGCTGAAAGAACATGGTACGATTTAAACCGTGAAAACCTCAAAATCAACGTGAAGATGACGAGCTGTGCCTTTACTCCTTTTGTATGTCAGTGCAATTGAATCTGTTTGTTTTGTTCAGCATTGTACTATTACTCAGCAACCCCAAAAAGAAACAGAGATAGATAATTAGATACAGAACAGAAATCCATTCGAAAAATTTCCCCATCGAGCAGTCCAAAATTAGTAAGTTATTATCATTGGTTTCTGCAAAAGTAGTGTGTGTGAAAAGCCATTGCAGATTGCAAGCTTCCAAATGCCAACTATAACTTTCACGCCCGACCCGACCCACCCTCCTCTTTGTCCCACTCCCCCCCCCCCCCCCCCCCCCCCCGGCAATTGGATTCCCGTCATTTACGCAGCAGTAACAACCCCAGGCAAACTTCCCACCTCCTCGTTTCTCCAAATATTTCCATGGGTTTGGACTTGAACCTCCCTGCTTCATCCCCTCCCGAGCTCTCCGCCCTCGCCGTCTTCACAAGCACCGTTGATCATGGTCACCCCACCACCCACATTTGATCGATTACTTCTCCCCCGTGCACGCTTGTGACGTGCTGTTCTTTTCGTGTCCACGCAGATGTCATAAGGAGCGTGCATGGCTACAGGGTGATCAAGGAGGGAGAGAAGGTGCAGGAGTGGGTGGAGAGGGAGTTCCTGTTGTCCCCTGCGTCGTGCCACGAGATCACGGCGCCGATCGCCGCGCCGTGGATATTGCCGGACGACAGGCACTACCGGCCCACGTTCCGTGAAGGGCAGACGGTTGGCATCTGGTGCTGCATTTTGGCGTTCGATTCGGTCGGCCATGTCGTTCCATCTTCCCCGCCGCCACCCATGCTCTCCCTCTCCGGGTATCAGATAAGCTTGTGACAAACAAATAAGGATGCACCAAACGTTTTGTCTTTTCAGGAACTGTTTTGTGGTTGAAGTGTATTTTGTGCTGAAAGTTCTGTTTTGTCTTTTCAGGAACCCGCGGCTGAAGTCGGTGCCTTGCCTATACAATGACCTGGAAGAGGTGTTTAGGTTTCAAGGTATAGAGGAAATCCCAGAGCTGATTCGCTATGGCTTGGAAAAGAGATCCATCCGTTCAAATGAACAGGAGAAAATTCCCAACCAAGTTAGTGTAACAGGGCCTGATTCTGTTGAAGACAGCGAATCTTGTGAAGGTGATCGCATCTCTTCCATTGGAACTTCTGTCAACATCAAATTTGGTGGCCATGCGTTTCTGTTTTAATTGCTAATCGGCGTGTGCATGTTGTTTTTTTTCCCATTTGCGGCCACTTTTTCTTTTTAACATCGCGGTAAAATTAGCTAGAGGATGGTGTAGGCTCCTGTTAAGAGAGCAAGACTCAGTAGGTTTATCAATCCCAAATAATTTTGTAGCAAATCCAAATTGGATAGGTGGGGTAGGGGCGGCTGGGTGAGTAACGCTGACAATGAGGAGGGGTGCAGGAACTAGCTGGGTACTGCAGGCATAGGGAAAGGTGGCCGGTATATTGGGTTTGAAGTGAGAAGTGTGTTTGGTGGAGGGGCGTAGGTGGGTGGGGAAATTGAGATGAACGTTTTTAAAGTGAGTAATGTGGGGGCAGAGCATATGACGCGGAAATATTTTTTTTTTCTTTGGGGCAGATGCGTCTGTATTCGTCTAAAGTTTGTTGCATATACGTTACTGTTTTGGACATGCTATCTTTATCATTCAAAAAAAAATCAATAAAGGGTGTGTATGTCCTAAAATGACTAGGATGCCCCTCCCCTATGGCAATGCCTTTTTTTTTTGTTTTTTTTTTTTTTGAGAAATTTATCATTAAAGTAGTAGTCTCTTTCATAGCAATGTGTTTTGACCGTATACACAATCTTACATTGAGTTTTTTGATAGATAAACATGATGTTGCATTTTTAACACAGATGCTTATTCAATTGAGTTTTCTTATGGATAACAGGGGCGCACTAGGGTTTACTAAATCCATTCAGATCATATATATTTTCCACGTCTCCCTGTCTCATAAACTAACAAGATACTTTTGATCTAGTAGCTTGAACAAATGGAAATTGTCAAAACCTGTACATGATATTGGAATTTTTTTAATAAAACCTACTCTTCATGGACCTACCTTTTCCTTCCTGTGGAGTTTTAAAACTGTTAAAATGAACATAATTTGGAGAGCCATTGTACTTTGATGTATCAACCGTGTTGTTGGATTGTTTCGTGGCTCCTATTGTCACTTGGTGCCTGATAATCACTGTACGAAGAATGCAGAAATTCCAGAACCAGCCAAGAAACAGCGAAGAGCCGGTGCAAAACATGTAGCTAGCATTTGTCTAGTTGACATAGCTCAGTACTTCCATCTTCCAATTAGAGAAGCTTCAAGGACTCTAAAGATTGGAGTCAGCATAATGAAGAGGAAATGCCGGCAGTATGGGATACCCCGCTGGCCTCACCGGAAGATCAAGTCTCTCGACTCCCTCATTCGTGACCTCGAGGTAAATTTGACTGCATTCTCTACGTTTCTTCATCTGTAGTGTTTGTCTGTGCACATTGCAAGGGAATAGCTGTCGCAGTTTGATGTTATTATGGCTTTTCTCAGACTACTATATGGTAAATACGCATTCCGTCACTTTTTAGGGTGTGCTTGATGATACGGAAAGCGATAATGTTCAGGAGGTGGTGCACCAGAATGAGAAAGAGAGCCAGCAAGCTGCAGTCAAGGCAATCACAAGGCGGAAAAGGATGCTGGAGAACGAGAAAGAGGCCATCCAGAAGAGCCCTACTACGGACCTGATGACTGAAACCAAACAATTCAGGGAAGATGTTTTCAAGAGGAGGTACAAGGCTAGAACTTCAGTCAACATGTAGCTTTTCTCAGTTCCTGTTTATCGAGTAGTAACTTATTTTGGTACTGATATCTGGCCGGACTCAGTAAGAGGTCAAACTTGTAAAAAAAACTATCTGGTTTAACTTATTTTGGTCTAAATAGATGAAAGTGAACCATGGTTTGTTGCCAGTATTACAAACTATGCTAGTTACTCCTCATGAGCAGAGTTGTGTTCTGAACTTCTGATGGTGTTTCTATGTTTCTTGAAGTCGCATTCTGTTGCGGCAAACTGAACTTACCGAAGCAGGCATGAATGGGAAATCCATTTTGCTCCCTTTTTTCCGTACCTGAACTTTTTTTTTTCCAGAGAGTATTCAGTACCTGAATTTAGTACTCGAGGCTGGAGCGGTTCTTTCATTCTTACTCTCTCAAGCGGATCCAGCAAACTCAAGTACCCTGTCCCAAAATTTCTCAATCCCACTCTACAAATTCAGCATGGAAATGGATCTACTACAAGTGTGTAATTGTATATATGTGTAAACCATCTGATTAAAAATTAATTCTGAATGGGCCTCCATGAAAAAATAGGAAGGTAAATCATGTTTAAATTTAAGTCATCCTATTATTTGGTCGAGATTTGTTGTGGTTGATTCACTTATAATTTTAATCTGACCATCCAATTTGTTCACCATTTTTCATCGTTTCTATAAAAGAAAAAAAAAAGGTCATGAATGCGCAATGATCAGAAAAGGCAAACAACTTCCGAAAGAATTAATTAGCCATTGAACAAGTGTTTACTTTTACAGAAAAATTCTTACCGTGAATGGTTTTAATTATGTTGACGCAGGAATAGATTTAATGCCAAATTTTGATTGAACATACAAGGCCCTTTTGGTTATGTCCAGATCAAACCGAACTGAGCCAACTCAATTTATAAAAACACGATGTGGTCCCAAGAAAAAGTTTCTAGAACCTTGGTTTGGAACGGCCGCCATCCACCCAGACATCGTACCTATAAAATCAAAGAATTGTTTGTCACGTGCATGTCATAGTCTCACCATGAAAGCGAACAATTAATCTGATCATGGCTGCTCTTTACTCTTTATCCCCAAATGCATGCAAACGGCCAAAAATCTAATGGAAGGTTTTGTATGGAGTATACAACCAGTAAGTGGGAAGTTTTTTTTAGGGTCGTTCATATTTATCCAACTCACATTTCACAAGATGCATGCTCATCTAAACCAGGAAATCAAGATTCAAGATACAACAGCTCACTAGGTCTTTTTATGGAACTCAAAGTAGAAAATTTTCTATTGAAGTTTTGTCTCATGAAAATGTTTATTTGGATTTGGCAGACCCCGGTATTCTCCTCGTTAATTGCTTCCAATTTCATACAGCAAACTGATGTTCTTAATTCACCCCTACTTGCCTAAAACTGCATCCTGTAACGAATGATGTGCATGCATGAACCTTTCATATGCATTGAAATGTTATGGTCCAGTCCACACATCTGAATCTGGACTAGAGCCCATCATCTCATTCCTTTTCTTTTCTATGTTTTTAGAGGAAACAAAATCTCCCCTTCGATTAGCATTCCTAAATATGATGGATTTGATGTCTAATGGAATGGAATGTTACAATTCACTAATGTCTAATGGGTTGCTGCGCGGCTGCGCCTATCCTGCTCATCCGTGTACGTGTGACGGCCCAGACTTACAAATAGATGACAAAAGGGATCTCTTGTGTAAGGGGCTTCTGCACCTATTCCACCCATCCATCAACATGTGCACGGCCCAGACCTGACTTACAATCTACATGACAAGGCGCTCTCGTTTCATCTTCCACCTTGACCGTCCATGCGTCTCCTGATGGGTGGGATTGGTAAGAGTACATGAATGGTGCTTAGCAGGGCGTGCCTGGCTTTTTCAGCCTTTCGGTGAGCAAAGTCGGATGCCTGACAATCGTAGACATGTCCACCAATTTACACGTATACTCATTAACACTCAAAAGCCATAACACTATCAAATAATTCAACCTTAAACATATCGCACTAACCAAGAATTAGCAATATTTTAGTTTACTCTCAAACATGCCTCCTAACCAAATTTATTATCTAGATCACCGACTAATCAACATCTTGGTCCATGAGCCTCACTGAGCGGATGAGAAATTACCTGTACACAACCTAAACTAGCCGATGAACTTTGGATATATTTGATCCGATTTATTCAGATTTTCGTTTCTTAAATAAGTTGAAACCATCCGAAATAGAGCGTTTAGGAATAAAGTTTTTTTAAAATTGGAAGTCAAAATAAATTGAAGTCTAATTCACCAATTTTTGAGATTATAGGTTTAAACTAAGAAGCCTAAGCTGGGACAAATCACTCGCCAGCTGGTGTGACCCCGGGACCCAACCCCATGCAATCAGCATCACTAATCTCACCGTCCATGTGAACACCATCTAAATCGGCATTGACTTAAGCATCACCAATCTCACCATCTATGCGTAACTTCGTTTAGGCCTGAAAGGGCCTCAGGCCTGGTCCTGATATGATCTAGTTCATAAATTCTAGTGTTTGGTCCAGTTCACGTTTAATTTTATTAAATTAGATTAAAGTCCAACTCAATATTTTAATAAAAAAAACTGCAACTCAATTCTAACCATTTCGATCCTTTGAATGAGCCTAAATATTGCTTCTACTATTAATTTATGGATTTTTTATTATTATTAACTTATGTTTTTTTAAGGATGCAAATAAAAAACGAAATAATTGACCCCTTTCCCTTTCTAATCCATGCACAGTTTTTCTAAAAAAAAAAATCCATATGTTAGTTCCAATGCCTAGTCCAGACCACTTAAAACTCAGCCAAATCCATCCTCTATCATTTGTAGATGCATTTGAATTTTGAACCCTTCAAAACATGGCTGACCACCATCTATTTAACACTAAGCTTTGAGCTTGGTGGGCTTAGGCGCATCCATGAAGAAGACAGCAAAACAAATGTCGGGATACGAATTAGCCGGAGACCTCATTAACCATTAAACGTAGATCGGCCGGTCGACGACGAATTGACTAGAATAAGAACAGTTTAACGTCTCCGGCTGTACCAAACAAACACCTTCTGCCCTTATGCGCTGGAAGCTTTCTAGTTCCTATACAAAG
The DNA here is from genome assembly GCA_019359835.1 of Pharus latifolius. NCBI lineage: Eukaryota > Viridiplantae > Streptophyta > Magnoliopsida > Poales > Poaceae > Pharus > Pharus latifolius. The sequence goes on from CM033322.1 coordinate 10,707,270, forward strand.
TTGTATAAAGTGTAGTTTTCTGAAGCAGTTGCATGGCAAGAGTCTCACTAAAAGACAACACGTACGATGGCCTGCAGAGTCTTTACCATAATTTAAACACGTCAAAGCCACTAAATTATCACAAAAAAAACTGTTTTAAAATTTATGTAGATACTCCTATAATTCTTCTACCATCATATAAAATTTTAAACCAAAAAAAAAATTATTGACATAAAAATAAAATTGTAAAGAAAAACAAAAACAAAATTCACTATTCATAACTAATTTGTTTTTTTGTTTCTCTCAATCCTGTTCAAGTTTAGACTTGAAATTTTTGTAGGATATTAAATTGCTATGAGTGCTATCTATACAAGTTTCTCTAATTTTTTTTTGATGATCGAGTGATCTAATTAGTGTGGTTAACACATTAGCACTCAATTAGTGGTGTGCACTGTGTGTATCTTTTTTTTTAATAATCCAAACTGCATCACGTACGCGTAAAACGTATAGCAATTTGCTTATCAAGTGATGTAGGCACTCCTAATGCCTAAACCGATTTATCCTCCCTATCGAACCTTCCGATGTATGTAGAAGAAATATCGATCTGGAAATTTATTGGGCGATGCAACACCTTTCCACGACGTGTGTTACCTCAAAAGTTTAATACGCATAGTACACTTGACCGCGCGATACTCCTAATCTAACTTTTCTTTAAAGCTCAAATATCTCGTTCAGGTCCAACCTTCTATTAGTGCGAGTAGGCAATAAAAAAAAAAGAGATGGAAGTAAACTATAACTTTGAAACACTTCAATGTTTCACCCACGTATTGTACGAAGCTTTAGTCACCATCCAAAGCAATTATTAGAAAAGTCCAAGAAGATGCCATCCGACCTAAACATGCTTAACTAAAAGGAGATGAAAGGTAAATGCGATAGATGAGAGGGTTTCAATTTTCAAACTTTATGTAATAGAAATGACAATAAAAATTTCGAACTACAACAAGTATCTCTTAGGTTAATGTCTAAACCACAGATAAATCTGTAAAAGAAATTGAAACTATAAATAGATCTGGTATGATTTACTCTATTTAAAGCAAAAAAAAACTTATAACTAGGGATAATCGTTAACATAAGAGCAACAAAGGAACCATATAGCTGGTCCGATGTCATCAATCAAACCGCGTAAAAATAGGGTCCCGAAATATCGATCCAATCAGACTGCAAATAAAATGCAATTATCAACATGGTTACCTTAGGTCTTCGTTATGTGGAATGTGAACACAACTAGTAGAAAACAAACCACACATGTCAATTACCGCTGTTAAGGACTTTTAAAAATAATCTCTTGAGTCAATGCTTTCATATTCTCAGTTTCTCAACGTTTTACCACTACCAAGACTAGAAGATAACGATCCCACCAGATGTTACCAAACCAAATGATAACAATCTCATCAGATGTAAAAGAATATCAACTTTTACTATAATGAAACCCACCTCACATCTTTTCTAGTAACTCAACTTTTTAAGTGATATGGTCAATCCATGACACTCATATTTTAGTTTTGCCTATGCTCTTATCTTAAGTTTGTACAAGTCATAAACTTTATGATAATCCAATCAACTTGAGCTTAGCATTCTAAATTGGGTCACTCCAACACCAAAGTAACTGTGCTTTGGGGACCTTGTTGGTATTTATTAATGGGGGTAGGCTTGCACCCGGGGCAAATCTGAGCTGCGCTACTTTGTATTTTGACCTTCAGAAGTTTCTTGGTCCAAGGACTAACGAGTCTAAGATTTTCAAATGGCGCTCCGGACGAAGGTGTCATCTAGAGTTGCTGCATGTCATTTAAGAGAATAAGGTTGTGATATGTTAGGCCAGCGGCCAAGTATGTCTAGACAATTAGACACGCAGACTAGCATTTGTGGTTACAACAAAAAATCGCATTACATTATGTGTTCTTAAACAGGTGACGTGAGCAAAAGAGCTGGTGGGTGAATTTTTTTAAAAAATAATACATTATAAAAAAAGAATTACAAAATAATAGACTCATAAAATTTTTGCAGATCTAATATCTAGTCATCATGATGTATGGTAATTGAGACTTTCCTAATTCCAATTGCTATATGTCCTAACGATTGAATTTTTTTTCAGATTTAGCATCCAGCTGCCAGGACATATGCTGATTGGACCTTTTGGGCCAGCTGAGTATATTGATTTCAATCGCCATACATCCTGACGACCGATACTTTACTAGTATTATCTTCTATTTTTTTAAATAGTATGGTTTCAGTCGCCATACGTCTTGACGATTGGTCGATAGATTTGAAAAATTTTATAATGTCTATCATTTCTGTAATTCTTTTGTATTATTTACCAAAAAAAAAATTCTTGTCGGTGCACGACGTTTATTGTACCCACCAAAATGAAGTGAGGTTCTCCTGTAGAGGTTAAAAATTGATACAAAGTTACAAATTTTATATATTGACTAGCACAATTAATTTATTGAATATGTAGAAGTCTTCTTATCACCAAGACTGCAGCTTGGAAATGGAACGGCCATTATTCGATCTATTTTTACCACTAATTAATTTATATTTCTTAAAAATGGTAACTAATTAAGTCTGTTCCAATTGGTTGATCCGCGTATAGAAGCTTAGAAACCAAGCTACGTGCTTCAGTCATAAACACAAGAAACACGGTCATGAGGACAACAACCTGCAGCATGCCATAATGTAAACTACAACCCAAATGGTTGAGAAATAATAAATAGTATAGATCACTATTTTAAAGATTTGATAACAAAGATTATACGCAATCTTTCATATTCCGAAATTATCATTCCCCTTTACCTTGCCTCGAAATCCATTGACATTCAGCAAGATTAAAGATAAATGGTTTAAAAGCTGGACAAAAGTTTGTTTAAAAAGATGTTGGACAAAGACTAGAAGAGCATTTGACTTACCAAAGCAAACGCATTAGCCTTTTTAAATCATGATGTCATGTACTTTGTTTGGCACCACCTCTACGAAAAGAAAAGGGGGAACAGGCAAACCTCTTGCTTAAATCTAACCACCTACAGACAAAGCCCAAAAAACACAGCGCCGTCTAGAAAGTTCTTTGCAACCGCGTGAGCCTCGGCAGGCACAGCTCTGCGCGAGGTGACTTGTACAAGTCTTCTAATTTTCTATATTGAGAGGCAAGGAAACCAGAAAGAAGGAAAGGAGTTGGACGTAGTGGTAGTACTAGAGTCAAACAAACAGCTTGTGCTTTGCTACCATGGGGAACTGCTGCGGCTCCGAGGAGGCCGAAATGGAGGCCGTGAAGATCTACAGCCACCACCCACACCCCCAAGGTTTCTTCTCTCAAGCTTAGCGGTCCAATATGGAACTGTCTATTTGTGTAGCTTCAGCAAGTTGCTCCCTTGTGAATCCATCACACTTTTGCAGTTTCCAGCTTGATCGCTTTCAGAGTGATTGAGAAACAGAGCGTTTCTTGATTCCAGCATTAGTTTAATTTTGCTATTTTTCTTAGTTTCTGAAGTTGTTTGTTTGCTCAAAGTTTTGTTCTGCCCTTTTCCATTTTGACCTTAGACTATTACGTTCTCATTTTTTTGCACATTTCTTGTTTGAAGCAGGACTTGCAAGGTCTGCCATGGCAGCGCCCATTGCCCACGCTGCCATGAGCGCTGGGATCTCAGGGAATTCGCCGAGCGCGTCCATGAGCAGTAGCGGGAGCTCGGCTGCCTGTGGCGCGAACGCCGGCGACGGGGTCTACCCGGAGGGGAGGATCCTGGAGATGCCCAACCTCCGTGTCTTCACGTACGGGCAGCTCAGGGCTGCCACCAAGAACTTCAAGCCCGATACCGTCCTCGGCGAGGGGGGGTTCGGGCGAGTGTACAAGGGCTGGGTCGACGAGAAGACCATGAACCCAGCGCGGAGCGGCACCGGCCTGGTCATCGCCGTCAAGAAGCTAAACCCTGAGAGCATGCAGGGGCTGCAAGAATGGCAGGTAAAATAGGTTTAACCTGAACATCTTAGCATCTTTTTATGCATGCGCTGCACTGATTGGGTGATTGATTACCGTACAACTCGAGCTGTTAGAGAACAGAAACAGATAAATATTTCCAAAAAGAGAAACAGATAATACTCATGCTTCAACAGTATTTATTCTTGCCAAAACCGATCAAGAAATGCTGAATGTTTAGCATGCATATACTTTCTTGTGCAATGGGAATAAAAAATGTGGTAGGTAGCTGTCGCCTTGTGAGGGTTACTTTCTTGAAACAAAAAGAGAGAGAAAAACAAACGTAGAAGCAGTAGTTTAGCTCACCACACCACAAGTTCTTTTTAATATTTCTCCACTATCCATACCGCGTGTTCACGTGGTCAGAGCCGAGCGTTTCTAACGTTCTTGTCAACTTCTTAATTCGCAGGCGAATGCTGTCACTGCTTTACGTGAAATATCTGTTGTTAGGCCGTAATTTTTTTTATCTTATGCTGATCTAATCCGTGACCTTTTCGTTTCGTCATGGCGGAATTCGCAGTCTGAGGTGAACTTTCTCGGAAGGCTTTCGCATCCCAACCTGGTGAGGCTGCTGGGGTATTGCTTGGAGGACAAGGAGCTCCTGCTTGTGTACGAATTCATGGCCAAGGGCAGCTTGGAGAATCACCTCTTCAGAAGTGAGTATTGCAATACGGTTTCTGATATTTCGTAGGGGTAATTTCTTTTCCTTTTGAAATGTCTGCTTGATAGATACCTAGTTGACATGGCAATACGATCGTCAATGCGTTGGAACCATAGATGCTGTCTGGTGTAACAAGCGAACCAATTGAGATCGTTGTTGCAATAGACAATACAGGTGCAAATGTGTGGGGCCTTGCTGGGAAAAAAGACTGGCTTGTTCAGCCAGTACGGGCTGGCCCATCCCTCAACCCTTTGTGATTAGCCGAGTTGGGCTGATGGGCTCTAATCGGTCCAGGCGGGCTACACCTGATTCCTACTGACCAGGCCGGGCCAAACTTATTTATGTCTATAGCCCTAGAGGCCTAGATTCCAGTATGCTTACAATTTACAAAGTGCTCACCTTAAAATTGTGAATATTTTTTAAAAGTAATCCGTTACAAAATACTAATTACAGAAAGAGCCGTTAGTAGAAAATTTTGCAAACATAACCTCCAGTCACCAAGTTGAACGGCGACCTGCCTATTTCCCCAAGTCAGTCGTCAAGCTGAACGGCAACAACATCAACATCATTTTTTTTTTATCCAATCACTATTCAATTTTGTGATAGGATCAAAAAACAGATCAGTCGTCGTGTTGAATGGCAATTAGACCGATAATTTGTAAATTTTTGACATTATTGTAGTTATTTTAAAGGAAAAGTAGAATATTAAAGATTATAGAATTACACAAATATAATTGAAATAAGATAATTAAGTCCCTTTATAGACAATAAGATTACGTAGTGCATGAGTCCATCTGTACAGATGAAAGATTGGTTTGATGTGGTGTTGAAAATATGTTGCGATGTCATGTTGAAAAGCTAAAAAGATGTGTAAAAAAGTCTAAAGCCTGAAAAAGGTAAAAATCATAAAAGATTAAAAAAGTGGAAATGCTAAAAATTTGGCAAAATTGAAAACCTAGTACAAGCCGATAAGGCCAACAAAAATAAATTAAATATCAAATAGAACGAATAATATAAAAAGATAAGTTATATCTAGTTCTAATGACGGCCTCTTTTAGAGGCAGGTTACTATGGCAAATACTGAGATTGCTACTGAGTAGATTACTTCTTGTCCTGAGTTGGTTGCTATTGTGCCTCTCCTCTCTACAGACGAGGGCCAGAGAGTAATCATCGTGTGGGTAGCACAATATTTGGGAGCACATGTCGATGGCAACCATCTCTGTTGTTGTCGTTGCTATGTAGGTGGTGGTGGTGGTGGTGGTTGTGGAGTGAGCTGCGTTAGCAGAGGTGTGTCTGCGAGTCAAGTCTCAGACAAATAGCAACCTAGCATTATGGTACCTAATAATCTCTATTTAGACTAATGACCCACAACCACATTTTTTTGAGCAATTTGAATTTGTAAAATACTATTTCACCACTCATATATTGACATCTACTTAGATTAGTCCTATTTAGACTATGATATATTGCACCTTCACCATAAATAAACATACATAATCTCAGATTTAGATATATCTTACAAACTCCAAAACCCTATAGTCCGTAAAAATTATTTAGTTCTCACAACTATACAAGAATTTAAGTTTTCTACCTAAAAAATAATATAATCTACGGAATTAAAAAAAGGAAACATACAAATCTAAATACAAACTGCCATCAGACGTTCTTCCCGTGTTAATTGTTGTATAGAAATTTAAGTTTTCTATCTTAAAATAACTAATCTACTTTTTCAAACTATCAAGCAATGGTCGCAAACACTAACTGGAAACTCAAAGTACAATCCTCGCAGTAGATGTGTCAAATTGCAACTAAAACCTTCCCACAATCTCCTATTCCTCAAATCAATGGACATTTGTTGTACAAAAATTCAATTTTTCTAAGTAATGATAATTAACCTGATATATTTTTAAAAATCTAAATATGTTGTTTAAGAACACCAGCCGAACACTCGCAGCAATTTAGTCGTCATGCAAAATCGATAGAGCCTCCCCGCAATCATCTTTTCCTCTCCTCTCTTATCTCATACCCTACTTTTTCTTTTTAATTTGGAAATTAAAATGAATTTTCACTACTTAAATAGAGCTTTGTCCAGAAATCTTTGCCGCTGTCATTCGTTTTGACAACTAGTTGTTATCTTATGATTTCAACACTGTTTTCATATTGAATTGTGACTGGACAAAAAAACGTGTTGTCAACAGGAAAAACAAGGCAGTTACCATGTTGAATGGTGACAGGGCTGAAGGTGGTTCGATCGGGAGATCATTTTTGCAAAAATTTCCACTGTCAACTATATCTGAAATTATTATTATTTAATGAATTATTTTTAAAAAATTCTATAATTGTTCTTCTAACAATTATAAACCGCAGAGAAGAAAATAACATAAGAGTTTCTTTCAAGCAGAGGGTGGATCCATGGAACCACTCTCCTGGGGCCTCCGGCTGCGCATAGCGATCGGCGTCGCTCGCGGCCTCGCCTTTCTACACTCGTCGGAAAAGCAAGTGATCTACAGAGACTTCAAGACCTCGAACATCCTTCTCGACACAGTATATATCCCTTCTTCACATTAGCAAGAAACCTCACAATAACATACAGACTGACTGACTGACCACTCTCACCTGCAGCACTACAACCCGAAGCTTTCGGACTTCGGCCTAGCGAAGAATGGCCCGACCGGCGGCGATAGCCACGTCACCACCCGAGTGATGGGCACATACGGCTATGCAGCACCGGAATATGTCGCAACAGGTTCTTACCTAAGTCACCTTATGTGATGACACGATCTCTTCATGCTGTTAAACGTGCTGATGTTTCTAGCAATTCAATTTAACCTCCAGGTCATCTGTACGTGAAGAGCGACGTGTACGGGTTCGGTGTGGTCATGTTAGAAATGCTTACTGGGCTGCGAGCGCACGACACGAACCGGCCTAGCAGCCAGTACAACCTGGTGGACTGGACCAAGCCGTACTTATCAGACCGGCGGAAGCTGGAACGTCTAATAGACCCCCGGCTCGAGGGGCGGTACCCATCCAAGGGCGCGCTGCAGGCGGCCCAACTCACCCTGCGGTGCCTCTCGGGCGACCCCAAGAGCCGGCCGTCGATGGAGGAGGTCGTGGCGGATCTCGAGGCGATCGAGCTGATGAAGGCCAGGCCTAAGGGCTCGTCAAGGAACACGTTGCCGCGGCCCACGGCAATGCACCATCATTCATCACGTACGAGGTCGGGGTCGGACGCGGCTGGCTCCGGCTCTCGGAGCAGCCACCCATCTCCTAGAGTGAGATAGCCCGGCCCAACAACTGACACCTGTTTAGGCCCTGACGTCGTAATTTTTTTTCGCTCTCTGGGCTCCTCTTGGCAAAATGGCAAGTGAGAAGTGGTGCATGTTGTAAGGTGCTTTGGATGCTGGTGACACGAACGTGACGAATGTTAATAGCTGCTGTAAATTTGGAAAGGTTTTTTTTATGGGAGTTCAGATTGCAGATGGGATCCGATTGTTAGGAAAGATATGAGAGCAGAAAGAGATTTTGACGTACATAGTTTCCGGAAACAATAAACTGCGGCCGGAGCCACAACTAGTGTCCTAACCGAGTTCGTAAAGTGACGAATGTTATTTGGACTTGTTCGTCTTCTAAGTTTAAAGCAATCTAAAATTCTCTATCTCCACGTATGAGTTCGGAGTTCCTAACCAAGTTCAAAGGCAGTTTGCAGATATAGGTAATCGGAGTTTGACGGGATATGAGCTAAGACATACTTAAACCATGTCTTGAAGTCGGTTTGGTAGGTGCAAACGTGGTCCATTCACCATGTGCGTGCAACAAGGTCCCATACATGGTTTATCGCAGATAGCGTGCTCTCTTTGTTCTGCCAAAAAATGCAAATATCTGGTAATGATCATTTACGATCAATGCCTAGATATTCGCCATTGTTGAAAAAATTACAATAACTCTAGATCCGGTGCTAAATTTCTGAACTCCAGGACTAGAAGTGTTATTGCACTTGCTCGATGGAGATCAAATTGGATTCTCCACTTACAGAAAGTGCATTGATTTATCTGAATCAAGATGGCCCCGGGAATCCTTCGAGCATGTTCTTGCTCCTACAGGCCACAGTAGTTGAGTCAATTCAATTTATAGCTTTTCGTTACAGTGCCTTCTTGTGCTCTTATGGGATGTCACTTTTTTGCCAGTTTCGAGTTTGCTCCGAAGTGTCGAGTCCTATGAATCTAGTTTACTTGCTCCAAGCCTTCTCAGCTTTGTCTCACCGATCAGCTATCTAATATGTATACCTGAGTGAATCGGATCTAGCGTATCTCTGGCATATTCTTATGTTGAATCGCTGTGACACGTTTTATCTTTGAAGAATTTGGTGCGGCAATTCAACAGCGTCGATGGATGAACTGCCTGATTTAAATCACATTGGCTTCGGTACAGATATGCAAATGGCAGCATACTAATGAATGTAAATAGTTTACCCCTATTTTGGTACAGAACTGCCTGTGGATAGTTGACAATGTTACATATTCTTTAATTTTAGTTGTAGAATTTAGGTAAGGTGTGAAAAAAAAACCTCCAGAGTTGTTCAGGCCCAGTCCGATCAATCTCTATTTGGGTTTGGGTCCGACTCATAAGAAAGCTGAGTTGTCCTCGGCTTGCTTTCATTTATGAGTCAGGTGGGCTGACCTCTAGCTCAACTCAATTGGGGTCGGCTTGAATAAACTCGTTTATAAAATGACCTATAAAACAATAATTATTATATTTAAGTTGTCTTCTACAATAAGCGAAACTTTAATTTTATTCTATGAATTTCTCATCAAATTTACTAATCCTACTTATCTATACCAAATTATATGACCATACTCCAACTAAAAATACAAATCTCAATTTCTTATGATATAAGTGCATAAAATAATATAAAACTCTATATCCTCTCTTCCCATATAGATTTGGTTGTGGCTGATTTTTTTTCTTTTTTGATGTCACATATTCGTAAACAATTGTATCTATATAATGATTAACTAGCACATCCGAAGATTGTAGTTTTTGTCGACAATTAAATTCATCTACAAATTTTATTTGAGTAATAATTGACTAGTCTCACTGATATTTTCTTTAAAAAAAAGTCTAATTTTTTCATAAATAGATTAACACAAGATTAACTCTTGAGCACCGGTAAACTGACTCGGTTTCGAAAACAACTCGACTCAAAAAAGACGTGAGGTGAGTTTGACCTTAATCTCCAACTGATTTCCGTACATGAATTAAGTCAAGCAGAGGCCCACTCGATCGAACTTTGCTGTTGCGCACCAAGCTACCTCAAGAAATTTGCACACGAGTAATTTTCAATTTTGGATGACTACAAATGAACGGCCCTGTCTAATCCACTATTCAACACCGTCATGGGCCACACAAGTCTGAAGATACACCGAAAAGTTTAACTGAATCTTCCCCGAGCTGTCACGCCAGAGGGCTCAGACGATCGTGACCAGATAAGTGCAAGTCCACAACACAGACGTGGTCACGTGGATCAGGCTGGACCGGCAGGACCGCAGGAGAGAGAGCAATTTTAGAGATTCTGGAGAGGTCTCTTTCTCCTGCGTTTGACGCCCAGCTCCCTCTGCCACTTCGCTCTGTGCAAGCATTAACACAAGTTTGATAACTTGATCTATCTGCAGACTGTCAGCGAGTCCAAATTGTTACTTTTCACCGAGATCGGACTGTTTTCTGACCGATACTTAAGACTGTAGATGGTTTTTGTAGCAGAAAACCGGCCGTTCCACTGTAATCTATAGAGCGTTTAAGGAACTATGGCGTGCACTTCGCTGTCGTTTCAAAGATTTTATGGAAAATTACGTCCCACAATTGAAAAATGCATGTTTTTGTATCCACCATTAAAAATTCGATTTTTTTTATATACCACCAAAACATGTGCTAATATTTTGTATTTACATCACCATTTGATCAACAGTTAGTCAGCACAGAAATTGACGTTTTTACTCCTATAAAGATATATTGTTTACTCTTGTAGAAATAAATTTATAGACAAAATTTTATTTTTGATACAAGAGTATTGTTTATATAAAATATGATATTTTTTAGAATTCTTCATAGAGATATATTTCCTATATTTATAGAAATAAAAATGTCATTTGTTTTATTGACTAACAATTGACTAAATGATGATGACAAATATAAATATCAATTTATGCTTGAGTGATAAATAAGAAATAGTTGATTTTTTAATTTTATATATATACACACACATGTATGTGTGTATATATGTGTGTATACATTAGTTCATAGACGAAAATTTTCCAATATTTTAGAGGGTTTTGTGCGGTGATAAGAAACTATCGTCTCCTTAGCTCGGGACCATCTCTTCGTGAATTTTTTTATAAATAATTCATAGAAAAAATTTAATTATAAAAATGAATCAGACTTATCATATTTTACAAAAATAACTCACTACGTCAGCCTGTCGAGCCTTAGAGACTCAACAAACGCTCTATTTATCATTCGAGCAGAGTATCAGTCGAATGTCAGCATTCGAGCAACACTCATGCATAAAAATGTGATCATGACCAGATCTAGTACTGATACAACTAATTTTGAACTGGTACGACCATGACCAGATCTAATACTGATACGATCACGACTAAAACTCAAAAAGTTTGTTGAGTTCTGGAGCCGCGACAAGCGGCTTGTCGAATGCCCAACGACAAACCGATTTTCACCCCACAACACGACATATCACTTGTTGAGACTCCAGAACTCAACACGCCAATGTGATGGGCTATTTTTGTTAAATACGATAATTTTGAGTCATTTTTGCAATTACGTTTTTTTTGGATTATTTGTAAAATAAATTCTCTCTTCGTAGTACGACTACTGTGAATTGTGATTGACTGATCGGCACTCCATAATGGTGGTCAGCTGTTTAGTTGGTTGTTGGGAGCACGCAATGCAATGTCACTATGTCAGGCATTGTTTCTTGCCGCAATGTATTTTCCTTTTCTTGTAAATTGAAATTGGAGTGCTAACTAGCATCGATCATACGGCACCATTCTTCAATGGTGCTAATAGTTGAGAGTAGCATCATTAATGCACTTTGGATCTCATACCTTCGACGATTTCGACGAGAAATATACCTGCTTAATACACACGTTTCTTTTCTTTTCTTTTCTTTTAGTTTTGTAACTTCAAAAAAGAGTAAACAGAGCATATGATGTATACCACACTAAATATTTCGAACTTCACATGATTTATGTTTTCTTTAGAACAGATAATGGACTATTTGAAAAATAAGAATTTTGGAGAAAAATTTACATTAGTTTGTACTGGATGTTTTTTTCCTCTAAAATTATGTCCGAAGTGAGTCTAAATTCTGAGGGATTTTTTTTCTTATCTTTCCTTAAATGTTTAATTTTCTTCTGAATTGCTATGATCAATTTCATGTGTTTTAGTATAAGGGTAGAAGTTCCAAAAATACAGAAAACTTGGTTTCCCTAAGTTGTTATTTGCTAAAAGTAGCCGAAATTCTACGCAATTACGCAATTAGTCTTTATATGATGTAGATTTTTTATGTTTCATAGATATATATACGAAAAAGTTGGTTTTGAATACAAATTTTCACATGAATTTATACAAGTAGAGTTAGTTTTAGATATAATTTTTAACATAATGAATATATACCATTATAAATAGAATTAATGGAATAGATTCACTTGGGGAGGCGGTGATGAATCGTCTACTAGCTGGTGAAGGGCCGGTGTATTCAACTAATACATACAAAAAAATATGTGTTTTTAAATTTTGAATAAAACGATTGTTTAATTTGTGGTTTTGTCTTACCCCTTGTGAAGTGTATGCGACCTGTTAGGGGAGGTGATAGTGAATCATCGACCAACTGGTGAAGCAAAGGTACACCAAGCTATAAGGTCGCTTGCAGGGGATTAGGAAACTGACAAAATTGTGTATCTGTAAGTGCGATTAAGCAAGTGTTTTCAGTTGTGTTTGATCAAATTCAAACATTATGGTTAAGAGCACGAAAAAATTGGAGAACAATGTTAGAATAAATAAATAAATATGTATGTGTGTGTATAGAGACACACACACACATATATATATATATATAGACACACACACCCTTCGTGAGGAATTAGCCAACATTGTTTGAAAGATTAAGTTATTTTTTTCTTAATGCTAAAAATTGATGTATTGTGTGCATGTATTTAAGTTCAAATTGTTCTGATCAATTATTACATGCCCTTTGATTTGTTGAGAATCGTCATATTAGTTCTCTTTTACAATTTTTCAAAACTGTCATTCACAATTGATAATTACTACTATTCCACTCTCATTATTTGCTTTAGGACATTTTGCCCTTAAGTTTAAAGCTGCTACGGCTCTAAAATTACATTCGACTCGTCATTTTATGAGCATTTTTTCAAGATATTGACAATCTGTTTCTTTGAGTGTGTTTGTTGTGTTTCAGGGCCAAGTGTATTATATTTGAAGTAATTATGATGAAGGATGAAGCCAAAACAAAGAACGAAAAACAAAAGCGTGAAGATTCATAACTAGGACATAGGACCAAAGGGGAGCATGGATGGGAGCACACTCATGCTCTAGGGCTGTTTCTTGTTGTGTCATGTTATTTTATGGGAATTTGATTTATTTTTATGCAAATATTTTTTTGTAGGTGTTGTATTTGAGTTGTATCAGACTTTTGAGGTTTAAATAGTGAGGCAATTGGGTTAGTCCATCCATCCACGCTCATCCACAAATTAATCAAGACTTATTTAGTCTAGTTTTTAGGGTAAGTTTCGAGTCTCTTTACTCAAAATTAGTCTAGTTTCATTTGTTCTTTGTTAATTTGTAAGCTGACAGTTTGATTTAATTTGGTACGTTGTTCTTAACTCTTGTATATTTTCTATTTCTTATGTATTCTAACGAGTAATTTTTTCTTTAGAGTTAGAGTTTACCTATTCCTGAAGGAATAATTTCAACTTTGCTTTTGTTTGCAAGTTTGGCGTCTTCATTTCCCAAATTTTATTCTCTCAACCCTAGATTTTGGTTTTCATTCACGGTATTGTGTGTACTCCATGAGACGGTCAGTATTCTTATATTAGGGTAACACAAAGCCATTGCGTCCTAACACTAAATCTAGGATTTGGAAAAAAAAATCCGCCTCACTAAGTTAGAGTAGCATGTGCGATTCTATGTGATAATTGCTTGAATTTGGAGCCAACAACTTAATTTGTGTAGCTTCTAGGCCCCTATAGGATGTTTTAATAATTAATGACAACTACAAATGTATAGTAACGTTACATGTCTAGTTGTGTCAAGAAGATACTTAAAAGACAGGTTAATGAAAGGCGAAGAAATGACGCATTGATCAAAAAGGCAAAGGTACGGAATAGGGTCTTTTCCTTTTTACCGGTCTAAGGTGATTAGAGAAGAATTTTGACCGAATTTTAGGATAGTTGCCGTACTATTAAGAGGAGCATGTGGTGTATCACAAAATACTTCATCTTTGTGCCACAAATAATAAAATCAGCTTGCATTGCATACTAGAAGGTCATATCCTTTGAAAATGCTTGTTTCAGCTCTATTCTGCTAAGCAATGTCTCAGTCGGTCTGACCGAATTCACGGACTGACCGATTAAAATCTCGGACTGACCGACGTGTAGTCTAAGCATAGTGCATTCTTTTTATAGGCCGGTCTGTCCGTAGTTGAGACCAAGGTCTGTCTCCTGGAACTTCTTGTTTTACCCCTTCTGGTGTTTTGAGCTATTACGGTCTGACCGTTTGTTGGACCGGTCTGACCGCGAAATCGGTCTGACCGTGTTTTTGAACTACGGTCTGACCGTTTGGCCGGTCTGACCGTATATATCGGCCTGACCGTATAAGGTGTCCAGAAACTATGTCGTCTCTGGACAGTTTCACGGTCTGACCGAAATACACTCCGGTCTGACCGTATGTGTGCCTGATAAGGGCAGTTGAGCATTTATTGCGCCTGTTTAATGCCGTTGCAATTGCGGCGGTCTGACCGAGCTTGTGCCTGCGGTCTGACCGCCAGGTGATCTTTTTCTCCCAACGGCCTGTAACGGCTATATTAATTGTGGGGGGTATATATACTCCCTTGCCCGGCCCTGTTCACAACTTTTGGCATAATCTTGAGCATTGTCATCATCCTTGAGAGCCTAAGCTTGTTTCATACACTCTAGGGTTCAAATTCTCGAATTTGTGAGAGTGTGCATTTGAGATCTTCTAGTGCATTGCATTTAGATCATTAAATCAATCTTGTGGCACTAGAAGAAGGCTAAGTGATCATCACCGGCTTGTTACTCTTGGAGTTTGCCGGCTCCTAGACGGCTAGGAGAAAGGTTTTGAAGAGCTCTTCAAGGAAGATTGTGAAGAAGCCTCAAAACGTCTTGTGAAAGTTTGAGCACGCCTTGCCGGAGCGGTAAAGTGCATCCTTAGTGAAATCGAGGTTTGGATAACTCATCACACTAATCCGACTCAAGATCTAGGTCACTTCTCTCGAGAAGGTTGACTAGATAGAGGAGCGGTTAGAGATTTGAGTTTGCCTCAACGTGGATTAGGGGTGATCGGTAAATCACCGAGACCACGGGATATATCCTTGTGTTGGAATTGTGCTTTATTCATATTGTGTTATTTATTTACTCTCATTATCTATAAATTGTTTGATTATTTGCTAAATTGCTAAAATCGCCTATTCACCCCCCTCTAGTCGATATCCTAGATCCCTTTCAATTGGTATCAGAGCAAGGACTCCTTTTTAGAGGATTTAACCATCCCGGAGTAGGATAAAGATGGCTAGTGAGGGTCGGATCAATATTGGTAAACCACCACTCATTGATGGATCTAACTATACTTATTGAAAAACTATAATGATGGTCTATCTTAAAGTCATGGGTGGAAAGATTTGGAAAGTGGTGGATGAGGGGTTTGGAATTCTTGATGATGATGACATGACCAACTTAGATAGAGATAATGCCTTAGCAAATGCTCAAGCCATGAATGTTCTTTATAGTGCTCTAAATCTAGGTGAATTTAATAGAATTTGTAAACTTGAAACGGCCCATGATATTTGGAGAAATCTTATGGATATTCATGAAGGAACCTCGATGGTCAAGGATGCTAAACTATTTATCCATAAGGGCCAATTTGAAAAGTTTGCCATGTTGCCCAATGAAGATGTATCGGAGATGTTTAACCGATTAAATAACATCGTAAATGAGTTAAAAGGGCTTGGTATGGATGTCACAAACATGGAGTTTTGTCATAAGTTTCTTAGAGTTTTAACTTCTAAATATGATACAATTGTAACCTTACTTGTGCGTTCGAATTTGAAGAGTGTAACTCCGTTGGAAGTCTTGAGTGAGATTCTTACTCATGATATATTCAAGAAATCTCAAGAAGAAGTGAAAGATGAGGCTTCCGACTCCAAGAAGAAGAACATTGCACTCAAAGCTCAAGTCTCCAAAAGGGAAGACATTGAAGAGGAAAGTGATGAGAAAGACACCGATGAGGAAATGGCTCTCTTTGTGAGAAGGTTCAAGCGGTTCATGAAGAAGAGATATCAAGGAAAGTCCTTCAAGAAAGGACAATCATCCAAGAGGAACCCATTTGAAGAGAGAAGATGCTTCCATTGCGGTGAAAATGGTCACATCTCCACACAATGCAAAAATAAGGAAGAAGAAAAATCAATGAAGAAGAAGAAGTTCGAAAAAGAAGGAGAAAGCAAGAAGAAGGTTTTCAAGAAATATTATAAGAAGAAGAAGGATGGACAAGCTTGCTTCATTGAATGGGATTCGGATGCTTCTAGTTCCGATTCCGATGATGAAGATGAAGCATCACCCAAAGGACTCGCCGGGGTAGCTATCAAGGAAGCTCCATCTCTATTCTCTACTCCTCATTGCCTCATGGCTAAAGGAGAATCGAAGGTATCATGTGACGAAGATGAATACACTTATGATGACCTAGTTGAGATGATCACCGGTTTTGATGACTATATGAGTAAAGAGAAAGAAAAATTCAAGGAATTGAAGAAAAGATACAAAACTCTTCAAAATTCCTATGAGGAGCTAAACACATCTCATGAGAGTCTTAAGGAAACTCATGAGATGCTCAAGGAAGCTCATGACTCTCTAATTACTCATAAAGCCAACAAATCGAGTAACGACATAGGCATCACTTGCAATATTTTGAATGATTTGCCCATGATGTCTACTTCTAGCATATCTACTTCTTGTGAAGACTTAATTGAATTCCCATC
Source organism: Pharus latifolius (assembly GCA_019359835.1). Taxonomy (NCBI): domain Eukaryota; kingdom Viridiplantae; phylum Streptophyta; class Magnoliopsida; order Poales; family Poaceae; genus Pharus; species Pharus latifolius. The sequence goes on from CM033322.1 coordinate 10,724,232, forward strand.
AAAACCTAAAATTGATGATAATGTGCTTAGTCTTGAAAACAATGAACTTAAGGATAAAATTGAAAAACTAACCAATGACCTAGCTAAATGCTATGTAGGAGAATCAAAATTAAGACATCTTCTAGATAGTCAAAGATTTTCCTTAAGAAAAGAAGGACTAGGTTTCATTCCCAAAAAGGGTAAGCTTTTGTTCCATCTAAAACCATTTTTTGTAAAAGAAAAGGGATATTGTAACAAATGTAAAAATTTAGGTCACATTGAAAAGAATTGCCATGCTAACAAAAGCATTTCATCTCTTATATTCAATTCTTGCTATGTATTGAAGAAAATGAACAATGGCGATATTAAAGCCAAATTTGTTGGAACCCCGATCATTGGTGCCAAAAAGAAAGCCATTTGGGTCCCAAAATCCTTGGTAACTAACCTCTAAGGACCCAAAAATGTTTGGGTACATAAAAGGACCTAACTTTGTTTTGTAGGTCAATTACAAGGCGGGAGGACAACATTGGGTGCTCGATAGTGGATGTACTCAACACATGACCGGTAATCACAATATGTTCTCCTCACTAAATAACAAAGGTGCGGAATATGACAAGATCACGTTTGGAGACAATAGTAAAGGAAAGGTAAAAGGTTTAGGTAAAATTGCCATCTCAAACGACCTCTCCATATCTAATGTATTGCTTGTTGAATCTCTAAACTTCAACCTCTTATCCGTAGCTCAACTTTGTGATCTTTGATTCATATGTGCTTTTTATCCAAAAGAAGTGATTATCACTAGCATTGTTGACAATAAGTTGATTTTCAAAGGTTTTAGACATGGCAACCTCTATTTAGTTGATTTCAATTCAAATGATACTAATCTTGGTACATGCTTGTTTACAAAATCTTCTAAAGGTTGGCTATGGCATAGAAGGCTTGGGCATGTTGGAATGAAACAACTAAATAGACTAGTTAAACATGATTTAGTTGTTGGATTAAAAGATGTAAAGTTCGAAAAAGATAAATTATGTAGTGCTTGCCATGCCGGAAAACAAGTTGCAAACTCACATCCAACTAAAAGTACAATGTCAACTTCGAGTCCACTTGAACTATTGCATATGGATTTATTTGGTCCAACTACTTTTGTGAGCATTGGTGGCAATAGTTATTGTCTTGTCATTGTAGATGATTTTTCTAGATATACATGGATATTCTTCTTACATGATAAGTCAATTGTGTTTAACACTTTCAAAAGTTTTGCTCAAAAGGCCGAAAATGAATTTAGCTTCAAGATCAAGAAAGTGAGAAGTGACAATGGCTCCGAATTCAAGAATACAAGGTTGAAAATTTGTGTGATGATAAAGGCATCAAACATGAGTTTTTGGCCAAGTATACACCGGAGCAAAATGGAGTAGTCGAACGAAAGAACCGGACATTGATAGATATGGCAAGGTCTATGCTTTCGGAGTACAATGTTTCGGACACTTTTTGGGCCGAAGCAATCAACACCGCGTGCCATGCATCAAATCGTCTTTATTGTCATCGACTACTAAAGAAAACTCCTTATGAGCTTCTCATTGGAAGGAAGCCAAACATTTCCTACTTCCGTGTGTTTGGGTGTAAGTGCTATATCTTGCGGAAAGGTACACGCTTATCTAAATTTCAAACTAAATGTGATGTAGGATTTTTGTTAGGATACTCATCAAATAGCAAAGCATATCGTGTCTACAACCAAAACTCCGGTTTGGTTGAGGAGACACATGATGTTGAATTTGATGAGACTAATGGCTCTCAAGAGGAGCAAGAAAATTTGGATGATGTAGGTAATGAAGGGTTGAGAGTGGCAATGAAGAACATGACCATTGGGGATATCAAGCCTAAAGAAGATAGTGATCAAGATGAAGATCCATCCACTCATGCTATCCCCTCTTCATCAACTCCTCAACACGAAGATCAAATAGTTGAAGTGGTCAATGTGGAAGACTCCTCTCAACAACAACCAGAAGTACCTTCTACCTCTACTTCAAAAATCCCGGTTGACCATCCGAGAATTCATCACTCAATTTCCAAAGATCACCCCGTCGATCAAATTGTTGGTGACTTGTGTGAGGGTGTCCAAACTCGTTCTCGTCTTGCTTCATTTTGTGAAAATTACTCCTTTGTTTCCTTTTTTGAGCCCACACTTGTAGATGAAGCTTTAAAAGATCCGGATTGGGTGAATGCTATGCATGAAAAATTAAACAACTTCACCCGCAACAATGTTTGGGAATTGGTAGAAGAACCAAATCCGGATGAGCATAATGTCATTGGAACCAAATGGATTTTCAAGAATAAACAAGATGCAAACGGAGTGGTAGTGAGAAACAAGGCAAGATTGGTCAAGTTGAAGGTTTGGACTTCGGTGAAACCTTTGCTCCCGTAGCTAGACTTGAGGCTATTAGAATCTTGCTTGCTTTTGCTTCATCTCATAATATTAGACTATATCAAATGGATGTCAAAAGTGCATTTTTAAATGGAAAAATTAATGAGTTAGTATTTGTTAAACAACCACCCGGATTTGAAGATCCTACAAAGCCAAATCATGTGTATAAACTCTCCAAGGCACTTTATGGTCTTAAACAAGCACCTCGTGCTTGGTATGAAAGACTAAGAGACTTTTTAATTTCAAAAGGCTTTAAAATTGGGAAAGTTGATACTACATTGTTTACTAAGAAAATTAGAAATGATTTCTTTGTATGTCAAATTTATGTTGATGACATCATATTTGGATCTACTAACCAAGATTTTTGCGAGGAATTTGGTAATATGATGTCCAGAGAATTTGAGATGTCTTTGATAGGTGAACTAAGTTTCTTTCTCGGTCTACAAGTCAAATAACTCAAGGAAGGAACCTTCATCAGTCAAAGCAAGTATGTGAAGGACCTACTCAAGAAGTTCGGACTTGAAGAAGCAAAACCAATCAAGACACCAATGGCTACAAACGGTCACCTTGTCTCTGACGAAGGAGGTAAACCGGTAGACTCAAAGCTTTATAGATCTATGATTGGTAGTCTATTGTATCTTACTGCTTCTAGGCCCGATATTATGTTTAGTGTTTGTATGTGTGCAAGATTTCAAGCCTCTCCTAAAGAAAGTCATTTAATGGCCGTTAAGCGCATTTTGAGGTATCTAAAGTATTCTTCTAGCATAGGGTTGTGGTATCCTAAAGGTACAAAATTCGAATTAATTGGATATTCTGATTCCGATTATGCGGGATGTAAAGTGGATAGAAAAAGCACCTCTGGCAGTTGTCAACTATTAGGAAGATCTTTAGTATCTTGGTCCTCTAAGAAACAAAACTCTGTAGCCTTATCAACCGCCGAAGCGGAATATGTTTCCACGGGTAGTTGTTGTGCACAATTGCTTTGGATGAGACAAACATTGTTGGATTATGGAATAAAATTTGAAAAGTGCCTCTTTTGTGTGATAATGAGAGTGCGGTGAAAATAGCCACAAATCCGGTTCAACACTCTCGGACCAAGCATATAGATATTCGACACCACTTCCTTAGAGATCATGTTAGCAAAGGTGATGTGGTGGTGGATAATGTGAGAACCGAAAATCAATTAGCGGATATATTCACTAAGCCCTTAGATGAAGGTCGTTTTTGCAAACTTCGAAATGAGCTTAACATCATTGATATCTCAAATGTGGCTTGAAATGTTGAACTCATATGAAATGTGCTTAGAGTATCACTTGGTTGCTTGAACTTCCTTTTTTAGAGGTTTTTAGGCTCCTTTTTCGGCAATTGAGTGAAATGAACCAAAAATATGTTAAGTTGTAAGATAAATACTTCCCCTTTGGTGATATTTCCCATATCTTACTTATAATCATCTTATAGTTATATATCTCTCTATCCAAATCTCTTGAGCTTCAAATCAATCAAAATCTTCCAAGAATTTCAGTCCTTCCAGCGGTCTGACCGAACCATATGCGGTCTGACCGAATGCATCTCCAGAGAGCATCTTATATTCCTGCTTACAGCGGTTTGACCGGTACCCTTTCTACGGTCTGACCGAATTTTCATGACCAGAGACCTCTTTAACCCGAATCTCTTGTCTTTTTCACTTTCTTCCCCACCTGTCTCTTTCACGTGCGCCTCAAATCCTTGGATTCTTTCTCTCCGGTCAAACCCTCGTCAAGCTCGGACAAACTGTGGTTCAAGATCATCACCAAATCATGTCTTCTAGGTACATTGCTCAGATTCTTCTTCGTTTTCCTGTTCTCTTCTGTTCATCCTGAGGTTTAGGGTAAAATGTGGTGAATCTTGTTTAAATTCTGTCAATATCCTGAAATTGACTCATCCAGTTGATGCAATGAGTATTCTCTCTCATATATCTGTCTTCATTGCACCCTAAAATCAAGTAAATCCCTGAAATCATGCCAAACCCTAACTCTACGGTTGCGCCGGTCTGACCGCCCCTGTTTCGGTTTGACCGACTGCAACAGCAGAGCCAGGATGTGCAGTTCTGTTGTCATCTCTATTCTCGTCATGCTTTCCTATTTCATGTATCTTACCTGCTGCATATCTTCCAACTTGTATAGTGGTCGAGGTACTCAAGGCACTGCCTCCATTCGGACCAACAAGAAGAAATTGGCTAAGCGGCCGAAAAGGGTTCTACCCTCGAGTAGCAGCGACAGTCACGATGACAATTGGGTGCCCTCGGCCGGTGATTCAGAGACAGAGCAGTCGTCTCATCGTGGTGGATCGTCTCATGTGGGCATGGACATAGAGAGTGAGGACGATGAAATAAACGTCCACGCTTATCAAGGCCCGAAGAAAAATTGGACGTCAAGCGACTACACGAAGGCGAGGACCACCTATGCCTACAATCATGCAAATGACGCCACGACTCCTCATTTCCACACGATGACGCAGCAGGATGCCTTCTACGGTCATTTGGTCCACAAAAACATCTTCGAACACAAATGGATCAAATGGGCCTATGTTGTGAATCAGCCCATCATGGCTCCCTTGGTGCAGATCTTCAAGGATATAGGGCTGTATGACTTTGTGGAGCACAAGTGCCCATGGAACGCCACTGCCATCAGACAGTTCTATGCTACAGTTGAGATCAGATGGGCGGACCAGCAGATTTTATGGATGACAGGGTCTAGGCGCTATGAGGCCACCTTTGAGGAGTTTGCTGCGGCAAACAAGCTAAACTATGAGGAGCTGAAGGAGGGGATCGATATGGAGGAAGAAGATTACCTCCATGAGGACGACTGGCTCCAGTTCTATGAGCAGCCAGGAGGTGGACAGCGGATTGTACCCGGCACTGTTACCGGTCTCAAAGTCCTCCCTGCTGTAGTCAACAAAATTGTACGAGCCACGATCCATCCAAAGAGTGGAAACCGAGAAGCGGTCCGGGATTACTACTGGAACTTCATCGACCACATCCTCAAGAGTCATCGGATCAACATTGTCTCTTTTATATTGAAGACAATTGAGGATGTCTCGGCGACCACTCTCCCGAATCTCTACTATGCACCGTTTATCATGTCCTTGCTGCTCCAGAAGACAAAGTTTCCTCGCGGTTCTTGCGACATCAGACATCTCGGCTATAAGCCATTTAGTGTCAACCCGCGTGTCTTGGCTCGAGGCCACGGAGCACAGCAGCAGCAGCAGCCGGCTCAGCCTATGCCTCCTCCTCCTCCACCTCAGGCTCAGCTGGCAGCTCAGTCTAGCCAAGCCCCCGCCTGGTTCACACAGTTCCAGCAGCAGTTCCATCAGCCGATGATGGATCTGTTTGCTACTCTTCTCCAGGGGCTTGAGCTCGCTCGCTCGGACTTGGCGGCCTTGCATGATCAGTTCCAGACTTTCTCTTCGCGCCAGGATCAGTTCGAGCAGCGCTTCGATGCCTTCTCCTCGCACTTCTACACTCGTTTCCCTCAGACTCCTCCTCACCATCCTCCCGATGATGATGCTCCAGCTGATTCTTAGCTTTTTCTTGCAATTGATGCCGAAGGGGGAGAGAGAAGAGAGTAGAAGAGTAGGAGAGAGATGATGAACCTTAAATGTAAATGAAAACTTTTGGATGAAAGAACTTTTGGTGTGTGTATAGAAGTTTTAAGTTAGCTTGTTTAATTGAATGTCTCTTTTATGACTTATATTGAATGACTCTCTTGTGAGATTGGTACTTCATTTTTTATGAGATGTGCTTGTGATGATAATATCATGTGTAGAATTGAATGTCTTATTTGTGATATTTCATGATTCTATAGTGAATGAATTGAGATTGCATCTTATACACATGCTTGAACTCCACTAAAATGTCAAAATTCTCTTATTCATACATTTAGGGGGAGTGTCTTATTCTTCGATGCTTATTGTAAAATTCCCTTTATGCTTAAAACTCTTTCATCTACTCTTTATGTTGTCATCAATTACCAAAAAGGGGGAGATTGTAGCTTCTAGGCCCCTATAGGATGTTTTAATAATTAATGACAACTACAAATGCTATACTAACGTTACTTGTCTAGTTGTGTCAAGAAGATACTTAAAACACAGTTTAATGAAAGGCGAAGAAATGACGCATTGATCAAAAAAGCAAAGGTACGGAATAGGATCTTTTTCTTTTTACCGGTCTAAGGTGATTAGAGAAGAATTTTGACCGAATTTTAGGATAGTTGCCGTACTATTAAGAGGAGCATGTGGTGTATCACAAAATACTTCATCTTTGTGCCACAAATAATAAAAACAGCTTGCATTGCATACTAGAAGGTCACATCCTTTGAAAATGCTTGTTTCAGCTCTTTTCTGCTCAGCAATGTCTCAGTCGGTCTGACCGTATGTTAGACCGATCTGACCGAATTCACGGACTGACCGATTAAAATCTCGGACTGACCGACGTGTAGTCTAAGCATAGTGCATTCTTTTTATAGGCCGGTCTGTCCGTAGTTGAGACCAAGGTCTGTCTCCTGGAACTTCTTGTTTTACCCCTTCTGGTGTTTTGAGCTATTACAGTCTGACCGTTTGTTGGACCGGTCTGACCGCGAAATCGGTCTGACCGTGTTTTTGAACTACGGTCTGACCGTTTGGCCGGTCTGACCGTATATATCCTGACCGTATAAGGTGTCCAAAAACTATGTCGTCTCTGGACAGTTTCACGATCTGACCGAAATACACTCCGGTCTGACCGTATGTGTGCCTGACAAGGGCAGTTGAGCATTTATTGCGCCTGTTTAATGCCGTTGCAATTGCGGCGGTCTGACCGAGCTTGTGCCTGCGGTCTGACCGCCAGGTGATCTTTTTCTCCCAACGGCCTGTAACGGCTATATTAATTGTGGGGGGTATATATACTCCCTTGCCCGGCCCTGTTCACAACTTTTGGCATAATCTTGAGCATTGTCATCATCCTTGAGAGTCTAAGCTTGTTTCATACACTCTAGGGTTCAAATTCTCGAATTTGTGAGAGTGTGCATTTGAGATCTTCTAGTGCATTGCATTTAGATCATTAAATCAATCTTGTGGCACTAGAAGAAGGCTAAGTGATCATCACCGGTTTGTTACTCTTGGAGTTTGCCAGCTCCTAGACGGCTAGGAGAAAGGTTTTGAAGAGCTCTTCAAGGAAGATTGTGAAGAAGCCTCAAAACGTCTTGTGAAAGGTTTGAGCACGCCTTGCCGGAGCGGTAAAGTGCATCCTTAGTGAAATCGAGGTTTGGATAACTCATCACACTAATCCGGCTCAAGATCTAGGTCACTTCTCTCGAGAAGGTTGACTAGATTGAGGAGCGGTTAGAGATTTGAGTTTGCCTCAACGTGGATTAGGGGTGATCGGCAAATCACCGAGACCACGGGATATATCCTTGTGTTGGAATTGTGCTTTATTCATATTGTGTTATTTATTTGCTCTCATTATCTATAAATTGTTTAATTATTTGCTAAATTGCTAAAATCGCCTATTCACCCCCCTCTAGTCGATATCCTAGATCCCTTTCAATTTGTCTTGGTTAAAATATTTGAAATTAATTTGGTATTCAACTAACTTCGTTGCAAATTACGCCTGATGGTTGTGAAATTCCCAAAAAACTATGTTTTCCTTTTCTAATTTTTAAAACCCTAATCTGTTGTTTGAGTTGTAGATTTCAAACCCAATATTCACACGATTTAGTTAGTAGTTTTAATCTGAAAGACGGTATTGTTTGTTCCCTATGAAAATCAACCATGAAATGCTCAACGAACTACCGTCCACTTACGGTTATTACTCAAATGCACTCTTTTGGGCATTTCAAATTTTGCCTTGTATATACAAGGTAATAAACTATCAATTTATTCATAACTTATAATGTATTTGAAACTTATATTTGGTCATCATTTTTTTTGTTTGGCACATATTATTTGTATGGAGATATTAGAGAGTTGTTTAGTTTGTGAATGTTTTAGATAAAAAGAAGTCTATTGTAATAAAAAAATACATAAAAAAATAATTCAAGAACACATGTGTCATCCCTATTTTTTGTGAGCCAACAATCAATTTTTAATCCAACAATTTATGTGCGAATGCTTCGATAATAGAAACACAACAAATCAAAAGTCATGTATGATTAACTACTTATATATATACTTCTTACTTGTCGAGTGATTCATAAGAATCTAACTACACTTCTTACTTCAAAACAAAAGGTAATAATAAAGAGCAAAAAGAGAATAATGAATTGAAATACTCATATATTAGCTATGCAAGTTCTTATATCCAATGAATTATAATTGTAGACTCTTTAAGAAACAATAAAATACAAATAGTTATATTTAGTTATACAAATAAACACATGTTGGATACCATTGTAAGGCCATCAAACCTACCCCAGGCTAAGAACTCGGGAGAAAACTTAGCAAAGGTTAATCTATCAAGCTTTGATGATCTTCAATGAAATATGACTAGGCTATCGTTTTATAGTTCTAAGTCTTATGAGAGAATGATTAAAGAATTAATCATTTAGATAAATTATATATTTAGTCTTAGAGTTTGTATTAATTAAGGTTTCAGAATTTTAGTAATTTTTATTCTGAATTTTTTTTTTCTTAATAAACTCTTAGAATTTGTTCGCGACTGATTAGATAGTATGATCCATATGCACCGCTGGCCCAGGAGCTCGCGAGCAGAGGAAGCTACCGATCTTCTCCCCTTTCATCCCCTTTAACCACAATCCATCCCCTTCTTTGTTGTTCATCCTCACCACTGGCGAGCTCCCCCTTCTTTCTTACTCCCTCCCTCCTTCTTCTTCTCCATTTTCTCTCCCATGCATCGACATAGATCTAGTGTCGCCGTGTGGCCTCGCCTTTGGATCTGTGCACCCAAATCCACTTTGCCTCTCCACCGCACCACGCCGCGCCACGTCGCTGATGCTCCTTGTGCGCCAGCGTCGTCACACGCCGCACAGTATCGTCGATTTCGTCGCCGCTTTCCTCAGACGCCGCATCCCTCACCAGACCCCGTTGCCACACACCACCTCCCTCATCCTCGCCACCGCTCGCCACCACCAAATCCTAGCACCATCATCTTTGAAACTGTCGACATAATTCACTCGACATTCCGACGATCACTCTTGCGTTGACCACGACTACTCTATCATCTTCAACGACCACTTCGCTATGACCACACCAGTCCTTGACGACCACGTGAACCACTCCCTCGTTGACAACGTCAACAATTGAAATGTTGCGGGTTTCAGTCGCGATCTTGGCTCGCGACTGAAAGTCTACGTATAGCGGTCCTGAGTCAATGGTGCATATGGGTCGTGCCACCTAATCAGTCATGAATTGGGCATGCGACTAAAGTTCAGTCGCGAACAGGAGTTCGCGACTGAAGATCATTTCTGGTATTTTAAAAAATTTTAGGTTAATTTTGAATTTTTTTAATGAGTTATTCGTAAAAAAAATTCTTACACCGAACTAAACAACTATTGTGGTTTTGAACGGACAAAATATGGGTTTTGTATGTTGAAGCACGCGACTAAGCATCTTACAAAGATTTTCATATAGTTTATAGACTGCAATAGAGTCGGTCTCAACTGAGAGGGGTCTTCTCTGTTTATAAATTTATGATTTTTTGAATTTTTGAAATTTTGTGCATCCTACTTTACTTTCTATGAATGGAAATACGGTTCTCTTGCTTTTCGGGAAAAAAAATATATGGGTTATTGTTACGGACCAAGAGGCAGCTGAAGAATAGTGGTTCAGTCCATATCGGAATGGACCATATCTGCAGCTATTTAGTACAATATAGAAATGCGCGACATCGCAATTGAAGTATATACATATGGCGCAACTTGCAATATCTCATAAAGCATCGCCCCACAACTATCAGAGATTCTTGAATTAATGAAATGTACTAAACATAGAAAGGGAGGTGCGTTTATACTTTATGCTCTCTAGAAGAAAATTGTAGAAATTTCATTATAGTTTAGTAGTAATTAAGGGCATATTAGTAAATTTAGCCTATATTGTTTGCGCTTTTCAGGATATATTAGTTTTCTTTGTAGAAGAGTCGTTATACTTGGAACAATTGAAGGTATCATCGGGTCAAAGTTTTCAATGTCGTAGCACATTATTTTGTCAGAAAAATTGTATAAATCTAAAGCAGATATCTTAATCTATTGGAAAAGATGTGTTAGGATAAAGGGGATTTCATTTTAGAATAATGAACATAAAATTACAATTCGACTAAAATTTTTTTTTATAAGATAAGAGATAATTCTAACAAAATAGACATATAATAGATTTGATTTTAAATTCAAACCGATGTATCAACTCAAAAAACTTAATCATTTATGAGTTGATTGGTTGTCCGTATCAATTTCAATCTAACTCATTTATATAAAATTATTAAAATATATGTCTGTTTGATTAGTTAGGTTATACCAATAAATTAGATTAGACGGTGCAAAAAGCATGAATACGACCTCATTGATCGCGACAGAGACGACATGAATATGTCCATCGTGTTGTTATTTTTGTTCGTCCGACTTTTGAGCAATTTGAGGGTGTTGTCCCGTAAATGAATCCCCTAGCTCATACTGTACTGAGCACTGTGGAGTAGTAGAGCTTTCAGAGGCTGATCGGTGCTTGTGCGTGACTGCGTGTCAAGTTGCCGAGCCTACGTTGAACTGTGGGGTTTTTTTTTTCTAGAAAAACTGTGTATTATATTGCACTATAGATGTTAAGTTTGGAACCGTAATTCTAATCACAACTAAATTTTAAAATTTATTGGCGTTGAATCTGAAATATGTGAATACATAATAAGTTTATTCAAATAGAAAAATAGAGTGAGGTGAGATAATTTTACAATACATCTCTTTCAGTGTATTCTGAGAATCATATGTAATACAATTATATGAGTAAATTTTTTTTACAAATATATTAATGATATATAAAGCTAGTCTAGTTTGTTAGAAAAGTAAAAATGTGGGATCTCATTCAGGAGGTCCTGGATTCCAAACCCCCCATGTGTAATAACTGTATCTTTTTTTATTTCTTCTCTAAATTTTCAGTTTTTTTTTTATCCAGACCATATCCTGTGCATGTAATTTTTAGCGTTCCTCTGAACCAATATTGAAAAGTTTTTTTGATTTTTTTTCTCTCTAAACTTTCGGGTTTTTATCCAAAATTCTAGCAAATTTATTTTATTGCTATAAACTTTCAGAATTAGATCTTGGATTTAAACTCTATGCTAAGTAATTTTTAGCACACCTCTAAATCAATACTAAACAGTTTGCAGTATAAACTTCTAACTTATTTAGGTCTTGAGTTAAAAGTTTAAAATTTTATGCTAAGCAATTTTCAACGCTCTAAAACTTGTAAATTTTTTTATTTTTGATCAATCCTATATCGAGCATTTTGCAATACATCTCTAAAGTGTCAACTTTATAGTCATCATTTTGTTTGTACCCATTACTAAATTTCTGGATTTGCCCTTACAGAGGATATATTGAGATATATTCTAAATATGATATTCTGATTACAGAATTATCTAATCAAATAGTATGTAATGCACTCTAATTACATGTAATAAAAAAAAAACCAAAATTCATAAACCAAACACCTCTTTTGAGATAAGATTTTCGTTGATTGATTCTAAACCTTATATTTGGAAAGATAAAATTTGATGTGAATAATACATGTTATTTGCAATCAAGTTTGGCAAGTAATAAATAAAGAATTGGTTTTTGTTTGTTATCAAATTTTATCTTCTATTTTAATTCCAACAAACTAGGGTCATTAATATGGAGGCATATATTTCGAGGATATCCCGGTGCTCTCTGATGTAATACAATCATGTGGTTGGTCACCTATACCAGAACTTGATAGAATTTGTATCATGTATAGTTTAGATGAGATCATGAGAGAGGGTTGTGTTCAGTTGCCCTGTCAGTGTGCAAATACCATTTTATCGAGAGATGTAAGCAAAGAGTCTTCTGTTATCCCGATTTTATGATCAATCCAAAAACTGTTATAAATAATTCGTAGAGAGTTCGATAATTTGTCTGAAAATCGTCGATAGTGTAATCCTAACTAAAACGTCAGGCTGAGATATAGAATATATCAAATTCCATAAAAATATACGTCCCTTTTTTTTATATAATTTTTATATTTTCCCACATATTTAATTTACTTTCTCAACAAGCCATCTTATCCTTACAACCTTCTGATTCTTTCTTTCTCATCCTTCAGTGGTTGCTTCTGGAGGCCCAACGCCCAACGCCCAACCTCCACTTCACACCCTTTTCCCAAGACCCCGAGACCCACTGTATCTTTGTTCTCAGCTTGTAACTGTCAACGATGGTTACCTGTAGAATGCTGCCGGCCCTTCAGTCCACAAGCGAGTCTATGCAATAACAACATGGTCGCCACCATCAGCGCATAGGAGGCTCGGGGCATGATTACTGCTTACGAGTCGTTTGTTAAAAGGTTTTTTTTGCTCTATATATATATATATATTCAGAATACAACTAATAAAAATTTAAATACATCTAAATTAGATAAAATTTTAATTTATTCTCTCTCTATTTATAATAGACTCTAAAATTTATTATAATTATGACTTAAATGTAATCTTAGTGCTTACAGCTAAAATACAGCTAAATAGAAGAACAGAGACGGCCTTGCGCATCTAATTCGACAGAATCGTGCGGATCCACGATCCATCCCATCACGAATTATAAGGCATGTAAAAAAATTAATACTATTATCTACTGATAAGCGGATCAATTAAACTTAAAAACAACAACAATTATTATTGATTTTTATAAATTTTCTTTTATATTTTTTAATTTTTAGTGCAGCACCCAAATAAGATGATAAAAAATACAACCAATACCGGCCCTGCCGCTCCGTCTCGTCCAGGGAAGAGAAAATGAGATCTGCAACTCTAAAAGTTGCTTTTTAATCTGATAACTTAGGAGAAAAGCATTGTATAATTAATACCGTACCTTTTGTTCCCAGATGACGCTTTGATAGGTAAACGGTGTAAAAACGGCCTCAGGCCCCCGGGTACGGGCCTACGATAAATGTGCCGTTCTCATTGTATAATTAATACCGTGTCTTTTCTTCCCAGATGCCGATTCGAGAGGTATACGGTGTACCATCACACCCAAGAAAAAAACGGCCCCAGGCCCTCAGCTACGAGAATTGTGCCGCACTCGACAAGAACGGCACAGCCGTGCAGAGAAGTGGTAAGCGTGCTGCGAGCAAAATCCCTCTGCTTGCAGGGCCACCACCTGTGTGTGGCTGTGTGCGCTGGTCGCAAAGTCCTTGCGAAGGCATAAATGATGTGCGATCTCCTGCATGCGGCCACAATGATTGCGAGCTGTGATGCTCCACCTTCTGTCCCCAGCTCGGACGCGTATGGGCGGGTCCCACATAGTCGTGCATGAATGGCCCACCTTCTTCCTCTCCTGATGATTTGCTGTCAGGTTAAAGAAAATATTTGTGACAGAAGAATCACATATAACAAACTAAGAGTCAATCCTCCAATGATCTACTCTTACTTATCCTTATGCGTAGAACTCATATTCTTCAAAATCAAACTAAGAATTAAGTAAGAGTCAAATAATCAAATAGTGCCTCTTATTTGGATTTATGTTATAAGATAATTAAATATTTAATTAATTTTTGTTACTTGATGATTTTTTATATTAATATTTTGTTAATAATATTTAGGGAATTTAATTTAACATTTCAAATAAAAAATAATATTTAACGGATTTTAAATTAAAAATTGCACTTGACGGAAAAAAATTTCATAAAATTCAGATATTGGTACATGATATAAGCGAACTAAACTAAAATTAAATTGCAAAAAAATATATTACATTCGAATATCGAAAGATAACAAAAACATAATTTTGACAAACTAAAAATACAACAAGATATTACTCTTCAGTGTGTTACCTTCCGAAATTTTACCAAATGTGCTCAATCAAGTCCTTTTTAATTACGCGTGTGTAGACTAAGTACAGATTGTAGCATTTCTTACAAGTACATCGGTGAAAAATATGCATAGCCTCACTATAGATCACAGGAAACATTATGGTGAATGTGCTTAGATGATCATTATAATCATAGTTCTTGGCATCATAATCACACTCATTCTCTATTATCATTTGTGCAAAATAATGTATGTTCGCATGATCTTGGCAAGTGTTGAGTGTTACCAAAATCATGTCGCATTGTACACGATGGTAAACCAAGACTGTAGGACTCAAAAAACTTGCTCAACATCTTTTGATGCTTCTTCTTGATGTTGCACAAACAACATGTCTTTCACTGTCTGTGAGAGCGGTATTTTCTTCATAAAGATAGCCCACTCCAAATATATACGATCAGTGAGATAATACCCCATGTTGTACTGTCGACCATTATGAGTAAATTGAACTTGAGAAGTTTAGTCTTTCAATACATCGAAGGGCAATTAGTTGAGCACATTGATGTCGTTGTTGGAGCTAGTGACACCAAAAAAGACGTGACATATCCAGAGGTCATAAGAAGCCACTGTTTCAAGTATGATAGTTGTGACTTCATAATTTTCACGAGCGAATTGTCCCTTTTATGCAACTGAGCAATTTCTCCATTCTTAATGCAAGCAATCAATACTTTCGAATATACCCGGAAAGTCACAAGTCTCTCCTTGTTCCACTAGGTAGTAAATATCTTTTATGGTGGTGATGCGAAGATATTGGTCGCCAAATTTGTCGATGATTCTTTCTATAAAGTGCTCTAAGCATTGAACCATCGTGGACTCTTCTATCCACACGTACTCATCAACAGCATCGACAAGGCCACCATGTGTCAGCATTCGCATTGCGGCGATGCACTTCTGTAGAGGGAATAGTCCCCTACGATTAGTGGCATCTTTTATTTCAGACAATATTTTCCGCTAGAGATTTCGGATGAAGAGGATCCTCTTTTTTCGCATTGTTAAAGTTCTCGGCGAATCAGAGAAGTAGTCCGCAACAAGTCATTGATGGTCATCTACGCGGTCTCTCTCAATATATCTCCTACTGCTGCGTCGAAGATGTTTGCGGGATGAACAAACTTCCAACCGGGCATGGAGACCAGTAATAATACGATCTTCTAATTCATCTTTAGCCTCATCTTCCTCTAAAAAGTCCACCAACAATTCTTTCATTCTGATGATGGCATCTTACTTGAAATTACGTGTGCTAGAACTAGAGTTAAATGACATTTTGTGAGGGGCTACCAAAGAGAAGTTTGTGAAAAACTATGTTGTTTGAGAAAAAAAGTTGGATTGTGAAGAAAACTTTGTGAAGGGGTTCAATATATAGACCAGGAGTTCAACGGCTAGTTTGCAATGGTTGTATTTGTTGGATCAAGGATGCCAACTAGAGGGGGGTGAATAGGAGGCTTTTAAAAACTTTTAAGCTTAAACAAAAAATTACAAATCAAGAACAAATAATACAAGAGAGAGAAGAAGAGAACGAACACAGCAGTTTTTAACAAGGTATCGGAGTCTCGCCCAGTCTCCACTAGTCCTTGTTGAAGCACTCAAGTCACTTGAGTTTTGCCTCAATACTCACGAAGAGTATTATCAACTATTGTTTGCTCCTTGTCCACTCCGGAAAGGCGAGCACCGATGCCTTGTACAAACTTGCCTAGCCTCTCCGACAATCTCCAAGCGGACGAGGTCAACAACCACGCTACCGAACCGTCTAGGTGAGGGCGCTCACTAAGAGTAACAGGCAGCGAGGTCTTCTCAAGACCTCCAAACAAACACCGAGAAACTAATAGGATGCAAATGCACTAAAACGAAAATACTCGGTGGATCGAAAAGCTCTCGACTTGATCAAAAGATCAAGATTTTGTATAAGAAACTAAAGCTCAAGAGAGAATAAGAGAGTAGGCTACTTGTTGTGTAAAATACATGCCCAAACCCCCTATTTATAGCCTCAAGAAACAAATGAACTGTTGGAGCTAGGGCTGAAAATCAGCAACTCAAACTGACAGTCAGTTTGCCTAACTGACAGTCAGTTTAGTACACAACGGCTGAAAAAATTTACGGATGAAAATTTGCTATCCGTTCGTGGTCGTTTATGGAAAGCTGAAACCCACAACTGACAGTCAGTTTTGCAAATTGACAGTCAGTTCGACCACAGACTCGACCAAAATCAAATAGAAACTCAGTTAAATACACAGTGGTCGAATCCCCAATTGACAATCAGTATGGAAAAACTGACAGTTAGTTTAGTACAAAAATTTTGAGCACAAAATACACCCTCTCTGGACAATTGTCAGTTTAATCAAACTGTCATTCAAACTGACAGTCAGTTAAGCAAACTGACAGTCAGCCTGAACAAAAACAACTATAACTTTAAATCCAGAAATCTAAAAGAGGTGTTTAATAGTTCATTTGAAAGATAATTTCAAGGGCTACATTTTTGTCAACAGAAGCAAAAAATCAGATCTGCCTAGATCTTTCTGAAAATTGCAAATACTCTTCTGCTGTCAAAAACTGAACCCAAAACCCAAATCTCTCAAACCAAAATCAAATCAAATCCAACCAAAATGGATGCAATGCAATGACCTAAGTTTCTCGGTTTATATTGGAGATAAAGAGAGGACTTTCGCTACCCCTCTTTATAGTACGGTTAAAAGCTAAAGAACAAAGTCCTTAACCGATTTGTCTCCTGACTCCGAGATCTGAAAAATAAAAACGGATTACCTTAGGTCCTTTGCTTTCCCGACTTGCGTCTAATCTTCATATTTGCGACTTGTGCTTTTACTTCTTTTGCGTTGGGTTCGTTTTGTTCATCTCGACAATCTTCCCAAAGGAGCCCTATATTAATCAATCTCAAAAAGCACAGTTAGTCCTAAACACTCTGTTTTCATTAATCATCAAAATTAGGGTTTGGCATGAAGGCCTAGATGCAACAATCTCCCCCTTTTTGTTGATTGATGACAACAAGTGTTCAAAAATAAATAAATGAAACAACTCCCCCTGAGTATATGCATCTCATCATATCAGAGCATAAACCATCACATATACATCAGAACATACAAATCTCAAAACCAAGACATCATATATATCAGAGCATTCAACATCACAAAGTCAGATCATCATATCCAAAGATACACAGATATATCATAAACCAAAATATCTCCATGATATAAAGAAAATAAACATTTGTCCAAAACATCAAAAAACTATAATATCCAAAATACTTCTCCCCCTTTGGCATCAAGCACAAAAAGGGAGACAATACAGAAAAAGTAGAGCCTAATGCTCATCATCTGAAGAAACTCATAAAACATCTGTATCCCCGGAGCCTGCTGGAGATCCAGATGCGTCGCCCGCAGGAGACAGGGGCAGAGTAGCTGCTGGAGTAGGAGCAACTGGAACCGGAGCTGGTACCGCAGGAGCTGGATCAGCTGGTCCAGAAGCTGTGCTCGGTGAAGCTAATCGGGCCCTCTTGCGAGGAGCCAGAGAATCTGATGCAGGCAGCCGAGCCAGAATCTGCTCCTGCTGGTCGAGAAGGCGAAGCAGGATCCTGTGATGCTCCGCCTGGGTGTGCAGGATCTCCTGCTGAGTCTGCAACACCTGGTGGAGCTGAGAAAGAGAAGCTGAAGACGATCCGGTGCCATGGTCTGCAGGAGGTGCCGGGTCAGACTCCTGAACTGGAGCCTCATCTGCTGACTCCCCCGCAGCATCATCATCTGATGCGGGAGAATCAGGACCAGCAACCGCCGCAGGTCGGGCACCAAGACGGCGATCAGCCTGACCAGGAGGATAGAAAAGAAGCGGATGATGGGGCCGTGGGAGCTCAGAATCCACAGCCCAGATATGAAGAAGCACCGCCATGATATACGGAGCGTATATCAGCTGACGGCGCGGAGAAAGAAGAACATGTTGAATCTCACTAATGATGAGATCAACGACGTCGAACGGCTCCTCTTGAAAGATGGAAATCAGGACGTGGAGCCCAAGATAGATGACTCTGGCCCTATCTCCGGTCATGGGGACTAAAGTGAGCCGGAGGATCCGTAGGGCCAGATCAACATCGCGGCGCAAGCCAGCGATGTGACGGAGCTGGAAGGGGCCGGAATAAAGTATGGCCACCTCCCAACGCTCAAGGTCCGGAAGGGTATGGAGCTGGCAGCCAGAAGGAGGGCGCACCAGTCCAAGCGCTGACTCCAGCTGCTCCTTCGTGACGGTGTAGACCTGGAGGCTCGTCATGAAGGTCATGAAGTCGCGCTGACGGGAGATGAATACGGTGGCATAGAACTGGCGGATGGGCCCCTCAGCCCAGTGCAAAAAGGAATCAGCGACTAGATCGTGGATCCTTACAGAGCCGAAGAGGTCTGCGAGGGTGGCGATGCCTGTGCGAGAGGCGATCGTACCCCACGACAGAGAGCGATGAGCGAAAATAGGTGCGCGGCTATAGACGCTAGTGAACAGGTCTAGGTGGAGGTTTGTGTAGCAGGTGAGAACATCGCACGCGTCGCGACCAATGGGACGTGGCGAGAGGTAGGGGTTTGTGGAGCTGAGCGTGCAAATGCGGCTCGTGTGCCACCGGGAATAATCCACGGGGACACGCTCAGGCGGAGGCGAAGGCTGAGTCTCAGACGTCTGACCGGATGAACGCTGGCTGTTTGCCGCATTCTTCCATTGGGCCACACGTCGAGAAGGACCCGACTGATCAGACATGGTGGAGATAAAACTGAAGGAAAAATAGAGGAGAGAAGACCTGAACAGAGGAGGCCGACGACGACGAAACGGCCGCAAAGTCCAAATTGGCCGACAAGCAAAGACACAGCACGACGAACAGGGACACAATAGTGGCCAGCAACGAGGAGGTGAGGGGCCGGTGAAGAAAACCGGCGATCAGAGGAGCTACGGCCAACGAGATGAAGACGGGCGATGACGGAGAGGCAGCGACGAGGTGGTGGCGCCGGCGGTGAGGAGATCACCGGCGACGAGGACAAGTGGAACGGGGCACTAAGAGCGGCAAGGAGGCGCACGAGGATCAGCGGCGGCGAGGAGGAGACGAGGAGGCAAGGGAACAGAACGAGAGTTTTAGAGATCGAGACCCCGCAACTGACAGTCAGTTTGATATACTGACAGTCAGTTCCAAACTCAGAAACATGGAACTGACAATCAGTGTACCATACTGACAGTCAGTTCACAGAACTGAGTTTTGAAACTGACAGTCAGTGTATGAGACTGACAGTCAGTTTGAGACTCGAACTCGACCAGGGGCTATGACCAAAATCAATTGCACGTAACTGACTGTCAGTTTGTGAAACTGACATGTCAGTTAGGACAATGACTTCGACCAGAGACTAAGACCAGGCTCCTAAGCACTAAACTGACTGTCAGTTATAGGAACTGACTGTCAGTTTGGTCAATTTCGACCAGAAGCAGTATAAGGCCATAGAGGGAATAAAGTAATATTATTTTTATACAAACAACACTTTTAGCACATCAACTAGCATTTGATATATCAATAATGTTTAGTTCACCCCTTAAAAAGCAAAAACTTGATTCATCTAAGGGTTTGATGAAGATATCAGCTAGTTGCATATCAGTTCTAATATAGTTCATCAATATCTCCTTTTTGCCACCCGCTTCCGCTCCGAGCATGCACTTATCCCATCACATCAAGCACGCGTTTGTGGTCATCGACGCGTGCCGCCACAACTATTGCCATTGGAGGCCGCCCCACTAAGCTTTAAATATTTCATTAGGTCCCAGTTTTGAATCGCTCAAACTGGTTTTGTGTAGCTGGATCAATGCGCAGGTCAAACTATGTTTTACCAATTGTTCTGAAATTATGAGCAAAACTAGAATATAATCGGGTATAAAAGGGAATTACCGAACATCTCATATTTTATTGGATTTCTACAATACTTTCTGCATTTTTAATTTTAAATCCAAGCCCTTATAGTTTTCTATTAGTTGAAATCAATCCCTTCCATGTGTATTTATCATCAGATTTGATAAAATTTTCAAGTGATTTATGTGTAAGTCATAATAGCTGGGTAAAACCTGTCATCTCTGACACAAGCGTGTCACATACTGTGGTAAGGATGAGAAGTCTTGTTTACCTCAATTGTGTCGCTAAAAAACAAACATGAAAAATGTAGCAAATTTGATGGTGGAAATATATAAACGTTCTTGATTTCAATTTTGAGAAAGATGTAATGAACTTATATTTAAATTAAAATTGAAGGTGGTGTTTTTTTAAGGAAAAAAATGAAGGGGCTGTAAAATTCTAACAAAATATAAAGGCATATAAGATGATTCTCCAATATAGAATAGTAAATCTATACTCAACACCTTTTTTGGGCAACAACACACATGGGTGAACTAAAGGGCCAAATAAAAATTTTATACATAAGACATAGTGGATCTAGACAATAAGGGGTGCACTTGGCAAGGAGATGGGAGTGTCAATCCGCTCCAGTCCCTCTGCCTGGCATTGACATCAACATGTATCATATATGACAGCTGATATAATAGTTGAAGCAATATACGGCTTGTACAATTTACTAAATACGAGCTTGTTTTTTAGTAAATCATCATTAGTCATATTAGTTGTGTTTTTTTACACATATTAAACTGAAAAATATTCTGTCTGCGCTGCCTGCGCTGTCTGCTAGAGCTGGACTCGGTATTTCGAATGTCTAGTGAATCATGCTGTTAGTTGCCTTTTTCTAGCACTGGCTGACTTGAAGTATTTTTTTTTTCTAGTACTCGCGTGGGACGTGTCCCCTTCTAGAAAAGATTATCCACTAGAAGCACTCGTTGCCACCACTAGGAATTGGTTTTGGTTGGTCAGAAAGCGATGCCCGTTTGGTGCAAAGAAATCATCAGTATCATCAAGAAAATAAGTTAACATTCTCAACACGTTATGCGGCTAGGCGGCACGTACATTGAGGATAAAGCAAATGCTGTCTGCTGGGATTGTCTCAAGTCATACACTTCTTCCACTAAATAGAATATAAGATTATATATAGAGAGAGATATTATTCTATATTCATCCTTAAAATAATTATTATATGCCTATTTTTTGTATCGTTGGATCATATATCGAGATTAGAGGTAGTAACTACCATAAACGGCTCTATTATCTTAAAAAAATAAGAACCCACACGATTTGTGATAACCACACACTATCCCTAAAAAATAGGAACCAACTAAAACATAGCAATCAAAATCATATTAGTCAGTAAATTTACTGGTCGCGTAATATAAATTTATTGGTCATATACTACAGATTTACTGGTCATATACTATAGATTTTTGTCAGTAAATTTATCAGATAACGTAATATAAATTTATTGATCGTATACCACAGATTTACTAGACGGACCAGTAAATATACAATATATGACCAATAAATTTACTGGTCACATATTATAAATTATACTATAAATTTTTGTCAGCAAATTTACTGATCGTGTAGTATAAATTTATTGGTCATATACTATAGACATATACTATATATTTTTGTCAGTAAATTTACTGCTCATATAATATAAATTTATTGGATGTGAACAAGACGTGGGAGAGCAGTGAAGAAGATAAAGAGGCGGTTAGTGCGGATATCGATCAGTAACAATAAAATATTTCAAATATTTGCTGTCGTTATGGAATAAAACGACGTTAAATTCTTTTAAATAAAGGATAACCGCTATCTCTATCTAACGGTTGTATTTTATTCTAGTAAGTTAGATCGGACGGTTTTTAGACTGAGTATAGAATAACTATTTCAGGGGGTGGGTGTAGAATAGTACTTGTATATATATATATATATATATATATATATATATATATATATATATATATATATATATATAAATAGATAGAGTAAAAAACTTAAATTTTTTTAAAGAAAGGTAAATAAGAGAAAATGTTATTGTGAAAGATTTATTATAAATAACAAAAAGAGTAGAGAAATAAAAAAAAGTAGATAGAAAAGATAATAATAAATTCGCATGCATATTTTATATTTCATAACAAAAATAAAAAATATATATATCTTATATTACACAATGATAGAAATAATTTATTTGTGTAAGGGAAATTTTACATCTCAAACTAGTTTTTTGAGTGCAAAGACCAAATAATAACTAAATTGTTACTAAAGCCCGGTTTCAATATGTCCACTCCAGGAACCATGTGTAGAAAATTGATTTTCCATGACAGCATCATAGCTTGGATGGCAAGAATAAGAGAAGAATCTCAATGTTGTCTAAACTGGTTTAGAGAACTCATATGAAATTTTGCAGTCATAACAATTAAATTTTGTGATTACTAAGGCCTGCTAAATCATGTTGTTTTAACTATATGATCAACAACCCTGTAAGGATGCCTTTATTTGTATGTTAATGGTTTAATTAAGTTTATACCCTACGGGAGTAACGGGACAGTGGATATTTAAAAAGACCTTATGTACTAAGGGATAGAGGTGAAAGTTGGGTCCTGCTGGACCGGTTGCTCACGTTGTGTCATTTCTGTGCTGGGTCGGCCCGGCCCAATAGCACGGTGGAGAGGCCCGGTATGGCCCGATAGCTCGCGGGCCGGAGTGCGTGCTAGGTCGGCACAGACACGGCCGGTTTGGAATTTGGTGATCGTCTCTTGTCTGGTCGAGTTGTCGAGGTCGTCGACAAGGATTGTGATCGTCGCAGAGGTCGTTGTGGTGAAAGGCCACGCTGTGTCGAGTGGGAATGGCAGTGGATTACCAGCGAGCACGTGAGATCTACGGCGTGTGAGGCGGTTTACCGGAGGTAAGAGAAGATGGGAAGAAGAAGGAGGCAGCGACGCTAGCAAAGAAGGGGTTGGTGGTGACTAATTTGGGGCCGTGTCCCCAAATTAGGGTCTGGACGCTGGGTGTTTGAGGGCGGCGCAACAAGGAACCAAGAGTGGCGATTAGAAATTAGGAGAGGTGTCGCCGTCCGAGGACCTGGTGACGGTGACAGAGAGGACGAAGGGGCCGCTCGGGTGGAGCAGATCCGATGGATCTAGTGACGAGTGGTGCGGCGATGTGGCGTGGTGCGGTGACGCGGCACGTGGCCCAGATCTGCGGTAGCTCGGCACGAGCATGCGGGATCTACGATGTGTGAGGTGCGGCGAGTTGTGGCCATGTGGCACTTTGATGGAGGTAGTAGAGGCCAGAGGGGGGCGTGTTGCTGTGCTGGGCCAAGCTGACCCACGTGCTAACGAGCCGTGCAGGCCCGGACACGGCTTGCGTTACCGTGTCGCTCGTTGGGTTGAGTTTTGTGGCCCAGTACACCGTGCCCGCATGTCGGGCCGTCATGGCTCGTTAGTGTTCATGCCAGGCCAAAATTCCGTACTTCGGACCGGCCTAGCAACACCTCGGCCCAACTCAAACCTCCACTAAGGACTAAGAACTGAGAGAGACACTGTTATTGGAAGATAGACAATGAAAATTGAATCATAACAATATCAAGTTTATATTGAAGATTGGTTATTAATGGTGATTACTGACAATTTTAATTGATAATTTGATTAAAAACAAATTTTCATACAACCACAACACACTTTATATAATCAACCAAATACCATTTAAGAGTTTCTTTGGATACCTCAGTATTGTGCAGTTACAATGCAAAACTCTAGTATTTTTAAAAACTGTAGTATGAAAAACAGAAATGTGTTTGGATGAAAAAAAATAGAGATAAAAATACCATAGTTTGCTCTGAAAACCCAGTTTTTTTCTCTATAACAGAAACTTTGCTTCAACTTGAAGTTTTCAAAATTGACACTCGTGCGTGTGTGCGAAGGTGCGCGGGACAGGCGGTGCGGGAGTGACGGTAGCGGCGGGGGCGAGCGGCACGGGATGTGCGGCCCGGGAGCAACGACGGCGGCGGCGGCGGCGGGCGGCGTCGATCCTGTGCCGCCGGCAACAACAAGTGTACTACTGTTACTGTTAGACTTTTTTTTGTTCAATTTAAGCCTGATACTGCAGTATCTCCTTTTCAATCTAAACACACCTAAATACTTCAGTTTCAAAAAATAAAGTCTTAGTATCCTCTTGTTCAAAACTCTAGTTTCACAATATTTTAGTTTTGAGAGACTGAAGTAGTCAAACAAGCCCTAATTCGGCCTATTTTGTATTATGTATGCAAACATTTAAACAATTCAATTTATATATGCTCATACAGATACGATCGAACAATCTAACATGTACAATTCTACTAGGATAGGTCGCTTCAGGCAATCAAACGCCCACGGGCTTCAATTATTCAAGTCAATTAGTACAACATGTATTAACATGTACAACATGTATTACATATGATTTTGGCAGGCCCTGGCGAACTGTATCGGATCAATTACTGAACGAATAAAAACCTGTATTTTTGGACGTGAACTTTTCTTAACCTGTCCTTTTTATCACAGTTACACAAGTCAAATCACTCTCTAGGTAGTCATACTTTATCCAACACACGCCAATTGCATGAGCAGAAAAAAAATTAATTTGAGTTTTTGACGACTAGAATATAAGAATGTTAGTTATACTATTTAAGCAAATCCAACTAATATAAGACTTACATAGCCTACCCATCGATCCCATGTCACTGTAACTGCGGGGCTAATAGTCAGTAATTTACCCAGGGCCCAAACGTCAGTCAGGTTAGTTATGTAATTAATATGACGTATTCAGATTAGCGGGTCGTTAGCCAATCCTGCCCACCACAGGGCATACCCCCCAACCGGCCTGACAATGGGTCCCACCACATTCCCTGCGGCCACCCAAAGAACAAGCCTTCTCGAACACTCACTCACTGACATGCGGGCCTGCCAGCTATCACTTCTAAAAAAAAACAGAGAAGATCCAAAGGGGAGGCAAAACTAGGACCAAAAATTTGTGTATTTCTTCTCTCTTCTTTGTTTTTGGCGTGAGGTGGCGCCATTCCAAGTTCATCGGCGGCTCAGTGTTATACATTAGGGTCGAACGGTTCTCCCCAACCTCTAAGCGTTTGACCAGCCCCATCGTTTCCTAGACTCCTACTACTACTATTCCATTTCGCCATTCGCGCCTCAAAGAGAGAGAGATGGTGCTTGTCGGGCGCCGGCGAGGGCTCAGTGGAGGTGGTGGCGCCGCCGTGGCGATGGCTCTGATCCAGGTGAGGCACTTCGATTCGACGGCTGCTATGTGCCGTTGTGGCGGTCGCCGCCGCTCCCGAGGGGTTTAGGATGGGGGTAGATCACAGGACTACTACAGGAGTAGCTCGAATTTTGGTTCTGCTTTGGCATTTGAGCTGTGGTGTATCCGTGTGTGGGGTTGCTAAATCTCGTTTCTATTTTTGTATGGCATCGTTAACGCGCAAGTTTTTCCCCAATATTTTTGGTTTCGAATGTGCATGAAGGAGCAAGTGTAGTTCGTATTTGGTTCTGTTTGAACATTCTACGCAATTTTTCTCTGTGTTTTTGTTTTACTGTGTGTTTTTGGTTAATGCAAGTTTCCTTCGGATGTTGCTTTAGGTTTTTTTAGGAGGGATCGGAGCTTGTGTGACTGGTAATTTATTTCAAAATCTGTTTCAATTTTTACTACTAATTTTTGACATACATGTTTGTTTTGGAGTGGAGGCACGTGGTTCTGGGCTGGAGTTTGAATCGTGTGGTTTTGCCTAATTTGTGCCGAAGTGATGATTATTGGTTTTGCTGTGGCGTTGCCTTAACCACTTTGGTTTCGATTTTTATCAGTCGAGTTTGTTGGATTGGAAATTGGAACCGTGTGCAATTTTAGTTCAGTCCACTTTGATAAATTTTTAGTTCAGTTTTGGTTTCTCTATTGGCTTCTAGCATTCGGTGCTTGCATCTATTTGGAGTTTTTTGGATTTTTATTTCAAAAATATATGCGGTTGCCGATGTATTTGAGATTTTGTTTCTGAGGATTGTAGTAATCTATTTTCCTAATTTGGATTCGAAATGTTTGGTATAACTCTCGAACTTTGGTTAACATTTTTTTTATTAATTCGAACTGTGTGAACCTGCTACCGTTTTTACTTCTATTTCCTAGATATTTTGAAGCAATCTTCCTTCAGAACAGCGACTGCGAGCTGATTCTAATTTTAGCATCTTTTCCGTAACCATGCTGTGTTTCGTTTGCCATGTTTGATGCAACTTTGCAGTGTCAACCTCAGCTCGAATGATTCAAAATCTATGTTTAAGCCTTTTCGATTTCAAAAGCCATCGGAGGCAGCACTCCTTGTTTAAATTCTGGACAGTGCAATTTTTCTGTGATGTGTTATCTGCTCTTGTGGCGTAGCTGTTGGGTTGTCAATTCCAATTCTAGTTGTTGGATGTCTGGTTGGTTGTTGTTGTGGCAGTTCCTCTACAGGTATGGACTATTTGGCCACTTCACTTGGAACTTTGTCCCCTTGATTGCAGTTTGCCACTTTGCACATTTCTAGTTGGGTTATTGGTGATATTCAGGTGCCAACGAGCAATATAATTTGTCCTTATTTAACACTAGAAGTTTCTAGGTAGTTGTCTTTACTTGCCTTTCGTTGCATCTGCGTTACTGGTCATGTCACTGGAAGTTGCTTCTGCCCTTCATGTAGTGCAAGGTGGCGGGTAGGATTATGGTCGTGGTGCCCCCTAGAAGGAATGAAACCATAACTGGATGGCATAATCTTTGTAGCACAAAATAAGCCTATTATATAGAATATAGATGTAATGTGAGCATGTTGCTCGGGTTCTACTTTGGTAGGATTCATGTCTAGTCTAAGTTACACTGGTTTGGCAGTACTGTTGTAAGTAACTTACTGTTTTTCTACGGTGCAGATACTTTGTCTTGTTCATCCATCAAGTGCACAGCAGCCCAATGGTACATCAAGGTAAATGGTCAGGGTAACCTCTGTTCAACCAAGAGTATCACGATTGTATGCTTAGCTCATCAGGGATACTTGACTAACCCTGGAATACATTACACATCCCTTACATTTTGGTGCTTCATGTGGTATTTCGTGCTTGTGGAGCTACGAGTGCTCAACTTGCTATATTTGTCTCCTTAGGGTAGTACCTGCAGAAGGATACTGTTCCATGTATGGCATTTGTGCACAGCGAAGTGATGGGAAGGTCTTGAACTGCCTGAATGCAACCAAAGCTATTAAGGTGACAACACAATCCTTGTTTACCAACTGAGCTAACATGTCATTTTGAATATTATCTAACGTTGTCCTGCTATTTATCCTTCAGTGTTGTTACGTAGAAAAAGAAATAGTTTAGCCTGCTTATCTTTGTATAAAATGAAATCAGTATATATGATCTTGCAAAGGTTATTTATCAAGTACTGTTATTACCGTTTCAGCCAGACAGATTGTTTTCTACCAGGATCCAAAGTTTGTGCCCAACTATCACTGGCGGTGTCTGTTGTACAGTAGATCAGTTTAACACATTACATCAACAAGTCCAACAAGTAAGTTTTCTGACTATTAGAGAGTAGCATGAACTGTGCACTTGAATGAGCACATCAACATAGTGTCACATATTTGTTTAACAGATCAAACTCTTGCCCAGTGAAGTTGTATACAGTAGCTAACAAGCGTGCTTGTTCCACCTTTTCTTTATAAAACAATTCATTCATGTACAAAAATAAATGGGAAAATAACACTAGAAACTTCTCTATTATCACCATTTGTGTAATTGGGATCCTATACTTGAAATTGGAGTAAACAAATCCCTTTATTATTCGAATGGGCGCAATTAGGTCTCTTGGTCCAATTCTGTGTTGATTTTGTTAAAGTAATAATCATTTACATGTGGGACCAATTTATGAACAGTCACGTGGGATCCTTATGTCAATGACTATTATTTAAACAAAATTAATAATCGATTGGATCAAAGGGCTTAATTGTTTCCATTCGAACAATAGAGAGGTTTATTTGCTTTAATTTCAAGTAGAGGGATTTGATTGTACAAATGGTAATCGTGGAGGGGCCTCTAGTGCGATTTTCCCAAAATAAATATATTATCTCCACTTTGTTTCACCCAATCAATTTTTTGGTGAGCATGTGACCATAAGCCTGCCGAATATGTTTTTTTTAATCCCTTGCTTGTCTTTATGCATGAAGCTTTTATTTAGATAATACATGATTTCTTGTTCATTCTTGTTCATTGATGTAAACCTGAGGATGACTGAATATTGAATACACCAAATTGGCATTTATGAGAGTATGATTTAGCTTGACTTGTATCTGGCAGCAACCTAGAATCTCTGTTGATTCATTTTAATTCTTGATCATTCTGTTGACCATTGTCCTGTTCTTCTTCCTGTACTTCCTAATAAGCTGTAGCAATTAAGTGGTCGTGTGTGGAGTCCATTACTTCCTGCTTCACATGAATTATTGAGTCGTTCTATTATATTTTCTGTATTCTGTAGGAGTTCCTTCTGTTCCTAAAACAATCTTTTTAAGTGCTGAATATCTATTATTTCTTTCGTGTCTTTGACATTAGCAATTTCTAACCTTATTGTGTGTGTTCCAATAATAAATAAGTTCACTTGGTGGTAACTGCTATGGATTTTGCAGGCTATTCCATTTCTTGTTGGATGCCCAGCATGCTTGAGGAATTTCTTGAACCTCTTCTGTGAGATGTCTTGTTCTCCAAACCAAAGCCTTTTCATTAATGTGACTTCTGTTAAGCAGGTCTATTTTTTCTTACATTTCTCATCTAACTTTATTCTATAACCCAACCTCACAACAAATTGTTTTTTTTCTTGCAACACAGTCATGTATGTAATATCTTGTCATTTCTGATATTTTACATATGGAAGAAAGCATAATATAGATGGGAATCACACTGAAATTTTTTAAATGATTTGCAAGTTTAATTAAATTAACAAGCTACACCATTCTCTCTTGGTTGTAGGTTAATACTACTATGATTGTTGATGGCATAGATTACTATGTAACAAGTACCTATGGTGAAGAATTATATAATTCATGCAAGGATGTTAAATTTGGGACTCTGAACACTCGTGCAATGGATTTTCTTGGCGGAGGTGCTAAAACTTACAAAGGTAAGAGGTCTCAAAACATTTATATGCCATACTGAGTGGATGATTGGAGGTTGAAACAGATGACCCTGCTGTTATATCACTTTGCAATGTCAATTGCCAGGTGACAATACTGATTGCATGTGGAGTTTTATCAAGTAAATGAGAACTATACTCGATTTTTTCCCCAATAACTCACTTTCTGTATTGTTTCTTATTAATCGTGCAATCTGGATGTGCCTTCAAACTCCTCTTTTCAGTTGTTACTTTTAAGCTTTGATAGTCCCAGACTCTCAATGGATTATGTAATTTGAATGTGTCTGTTTGTTACAAAATGCTATGGCTATCTTAAAATTCTTATTGGCTTTTATACTTGCTATTGCAGAGTGGCTAGCGTTTATTGGTCATCAAGCGAACCCTAATCAGCCAGGGTCACCTTATTCAATAGTGTTTCGGTCTGATTTTAGTGACTCATCTGGGGTGAAGCCTCTAAATGCTACAGTTTATTCTTGTGGAGATCCATCTTTGGGCTGTTCGTGTGGGGATTGCCCTTCTTCTGCTGTTTGCATGGAATCTGTAATGCCTAAGTCAAATACAGAAGCCTCCTGTTCAGTTAAAATGGGTTCTTTAAAGGTAGCAATGGTCTTTTTGTTTATATTTATGACCAAACTCCAAAGGGCTCAAGTCCTACCAGTTATCGTTTACAAGGGCAGAACTGTCCTTATCTGGTTAACAGGTTTCCACCTGTCTGTGCCTGGTATTGATCAGGTCATGTCAGATGGGGTCAAATACAGATATAATGGAAAGGGGATGACTTTTTCTGGCGTTGTAGCAATGCTATGAATTAGATAATAGGGGAATTCATGTGGATTCTCTATGTGCGCATGCAAGCCTGTGTCACTTCATGGTTCAAAATCCCAGTGGTGACTGGTCGGTACTGGATTCTGAAAAACTGTCTGCTTTAGGGACATATTAAGTTCAGATTTAAATTTAAAAACCATGACAAACCAGTCACTGTTTGTAAATGGGTGGTGACCGGCTGGTTCCCATGAATCGCACCAGTAATCC
Organism: Pharus latifolius; assembly: GCA_019359835.1. Lineage (NCBI taxonomy): Eukaryota > Viridiplantae > Streptophyta > Magnoliopsida > Poales > Poaceae > Pharus > Pharus latifolius. The sequence continues at coordinate 10,754,805 of CM033322.1, forward strand.
ACCAGTTTTTGTTTTCAAGCACAAAACATGGTTACTTTTCAAATAACAAAGCTTGGTTTTTCTGGTTCCTGCAAGTAATTGGTTGAAAATGGGCACTAGCCCACTGGTGGGAATAGGCCTAGTTCTGGCATGATATAATAACTATGGTACAATATACAGTTTTATTCAATCTTGATAATATGATAATATACATATTATCATCTTGGTTCTAAGTAAATCAGTATGTGAATGTGTTTTATTTATTGTACTGCACATTGTCTGTATGTAATGGAACCTTTTTCCGATATTCTTAACTTATTTGTCGTCTAACTAGAAATTTTTTGGGCAAAAGCTTCCAACAATCTTGAACTAAAAAATTAACTCAAGTTGAGATTTTGTGGTTCCCATACTATTTTCTGACGCAAGTATGGTTCCCCAATTTAGCAGCTTAATAATCTTTTGTCTTGTAGAGGTCATCTTTCCTTTATGGAGGTTTTCTTTATTATTGTAGTTTGTATGCCCTTTCTACTAATTCACATTCAATTTGATTATCCTACAGGTCAAATGCTTGGACTTCTCACTTGTTGTTGTGTACCTTGTCTGTTTATGTATATTTTTGTTATGGAGCATGTTGTTCAGAATGCAAGAAAGAACATTCCTCTCTTCACGAACAAAGCCATTGAAGACTGCTGAAGATAAGCTGGATTCAAACAGCAAAGACGAACAGCCTGATAACTCTGTTCAGGTTCATTTCTGTCATTCTATTTCGCTTTTCACTCAAAGAGTAGATCTGAAAATTGAGGAAGTACTAACAATTTTTTCCCAAGAACAAGAGGCCTTGCAATGCTAATTATTATTTTATTTTTTTGATTTGCCCCATGTGTTTGTCTTCCCTTCAAAATTGAAGGGAGATTTGGTCCGTTGTAGTATTTTATGGAGTCATTGCATTTTGTAAAAATTCTGGCACTTGCAACTTTTTCTCTAGATTCTATTTTATTGCTTTTTTGTCTTTGTTCCAAATTCAGTTACCTTCTCTAGTTAATTGTTTATTTATTTCTATTTGCCTTTCTTTATCAGGCATCTGAAGCAGTATCCTCTACTATCCGACCAGCACATCCTTCTATTGTCCAAACATATATGTCTACTTTCTTTAGGTTGGATCTCGCCTCACATTGTATTCTGACAATTATTTATTGCCAGTGTTTAGATACTATATTAATTTGTTCAAATTATTGCAGGAAGCATGGAATTTTTGTTTCTAGGCATCCTCTTCTTGTTTTAACTGTATCCTTGCTTGTTCCTATCCTACTATGCATAGGCCTTATTCATTTCAAGGTTGAAACACGGCCAGAAAAGGTAACTATTTAGCATTGGTGTATCAATTTTATCATGACCATCCTATCATAGCAACCAAATTATTGTACCAGTCTCAGTGTATGGTAATGAATAAATTGTTCCTACATTGTTATAACAAAACTAATTTAAATTCATATGAATATTGTATGAGCTCATCCAAAAATTTGCTACACTTTAGGGGGGTTATTTTGAAACTAAAAAGAGAATGGGAGTTGGATAGCAGACTTAATCTTTTAAAGGAAATTAATTGGTTGAAATGTGCAAGTATGGTAGTTCTTGGCATCATTAGGTTATAAGCTCATTTCATTGCTCATTATTCACATTACGACTATTTGTTGTTAATTTTCTGTCTTGCATAGCAGATTTGTTCTATGTTTTATATTATACAAAACAAAACCATGGTATTTGTGAACTGTGAGCTCTAGCATGGTATTGTTAAAAGAAGAAAACCCATTACGAACTGTGAGCTCCAGTTTAGATGCATTAGGCAATTATAAGTACGCTAAAATTCAAATTATTTCTGATTTTAGTTCATGTTTCTTTTTTTTTTTTCCAGCTGTGGGTTAGTCCTGGAAGTCAAGCTGCAAAGGAGAAGCAAGACTTTGACAATCATCTTGCACCTTTTTATAGGATTGAGCAGGTCTTTTCACCTCTTATGTTACTTTAGTTTTTTTTCAACTAGGTGAACATCTGTAACTTGTATGTTAACCACGTCCTGGCCACATCCCACCAGTGTTCTTTGCTGTTCTTGCTCCCAACATCTTAGGCCCTGTTTGTTCTCAAATAAGCTGGCTTATCTTCCACCAGCTTCAATTTATGTAGCGTCTTCTAGTTCAAACATGACTTATACTTACAGTTTCAGCTTATAGGCCCATAAACTGAAGCTGAATCTCGGTCAAACACCCTCTTATTGTCATTGCCCATGCATTTCTTTTGCTATGTTCTGAACATGTTTCATTTCAAGATGAATATCCTGAATTTTCATGTTAATATTTGTTACAACTGCAGCTTGTGTTAGCAACTTCTGCATCTGGTGGCTCTAAAGCTCCTGCAATAGTAAATGACAATAATATGAAACTGCTATTTCAGATTCAAAGAAAGGTATTAAATCCACATGGTCACATGGATATTTGAATTTTGCCTGCTATCTATTTCTCATGTGTCTTCTTAATTGCAAAGATTGATGATCTACATGCAAATTATTCTGGCTCAATGATATCCCTTGCTGACATCTGCTTAAAGCCACTTGGTACAGGATGTGCCACTCAAAGTGTTTTGCAGGTGAGAATACATCCTTTTTTGTTTCTGAGGAAATTTTAATTTTTTTGGGGAGAAAATTCACAGTCTAGTTCATGTACTCAAAGCCACTTGTTTTCTCCAGTGTACAATATCCTGCCTAGTACTGTGTTGTGTTCAATATGCTTACTTCCATGCCATGTTGGTAAAATGATACTTCTGATTTTACAGTATTTCCAGCTGGATTCTAAAAAATATGATGACTATTCGGGTATAGACCATGCTAAGTTCTGTTTCCAGGTAAAATCTCTATGGCACATACTCTTGAGACAAGTTCTTCAGGAAGTTTGGACGATAATTTCTGTGAATATCTCAGGGCACTTTGCAATACTGTAAAACAACTGTCCCTATCCTTCAAGATTGTCACCTCTAATATTTTAATGAAATCACTACTAAAATGTTCTGGAATTAGCTTATTCTGGGAGATTATTTTGTTATGTTAAAGTTAAATATTTCTATAATTAGAGAAAAGGTTGCACTATGGTGATTACTTATACTATAAGAATTCAAGAAGAAATTTATTGTATAAGTAGATTCAACATTGAATTTAAATAGTGTAACATTTTACCCCAATAAGTACAATTTTATGTTTAATGGATGAAACATTTTTCTGAGTTTGCTAATGAGTTTGTTTGCTCATTAGCAAGTCACAAATACTTTTTATAGCCAGCCATCATATTTGATTTGGATGGCATGTGGTAGCGTTAGATGTCCAGTTGGGACACAGAAGATATAGGAGACAAATAAAAGATTGCGATGCATGGTGGTGCCCATCTACCAGTGGGACACCAATGTTGTGTTACTTATGTATGGGCCCACTTGCTATCCAAGAAAAGAATGTTCAGATAACATCCTGTCTTATGTTCTTCATTAACAACCAGACTTGCATCTCTAAACATCTATGCTCAATCATTGTCAGCATCTTCCTGCATCCTATCTGAGATTTTGAATTATGTAATTTGATTTTAATATTTTCTTGTTGCAATATGAACTTTGTATGGACTGTTCATGGTTGTGTGTATTGTACATAACATTATGCATTGATCACCGGAGTATTTCTTAGGCTTGTCAATTGATTGTAAATTGTGTTCTTAAAAATATCTGCTATATTTCAGCATTACACTACTGAAGAGACATGCTTGAGCACTTTTGAGTCACCTATTGATCCTAGTACAGTATTGGGTGGTTATCCAGGAAGCAATTTTACTGAGGTAATATGCCAGTATACCTTTTGGTAAAAACTTATATGAACTTCTGAAATCCTACTTCTTACCAACTTACCGTTGCTGGCAGGCTTCTGCTTTTATAATAACATATCTTGTGAACAACAAGGTTGAGACTACAGGGCAAGAGAATGGAAAGGCTGTGGCTTGGGAAAGGGCATATATTAACCTTGTTAAGGTTAGTAATTCTCATGTAATTTCCAAATTTATGTGTTCAGGAAGCTTCCCTCCTCCCCTATGGCAGGAGAAATTTACTCCGTAATTTCTACATGTTTTGTGCAGGTCAAACCTCCCCTTTTAATTTTACTTTTGCTTTCTTGTCTTTATACTTATATGTGTTGTTTTAACCAATTTCTATGACAGATATTTCAGTATCCCTACCTCCCTGTTCAAAATACAAAAAAAACATTGTTCAAGATTATTAGCATCGATAAAATAAATCCAAATTCCAGTAGTACATGAATAATTGCAAATTTTTGTGTGTACGAGATTAGAATAACTTCAAAATAAAAGTATACAAAGCTCCATATCTTTATGAAGCGCATAATGAAGATCATTTGAATACACATGGCTCAACATTCTCAGAAAATAGTGGAGTAGGAACTTCCCAGATCATATGAATTACTGGGTGTTCTTTTGTGCATACTAATAGCTCTTCATTCTTAGGAATCTTAGTAGTGACAACCCATGACCAATTCAATGTTACATCTCTTCTGCATGTGTTGAGCAGTGAGAGTCCATTGGCCAAGTAATTCACCTGGCATTTTGAAGTACTCAAATGCTTAATGATAGTTGGCTGTGTCATATATATGCACAATGATTTTACTTGTTGATCGAGGCTTTTGTTTTCCTATCATGATCAATAACTTCTAGTTTTTGTAGTATTTTCTTGTTACAATTTGTTATATTCAGTATTTTGTAGCTTGCCATTTGTGCTTTTCTGATTGTAGATTTTCCAGTACTGGAATTTATTTATCCCGTGTGAGTAGTAGGTTCATATAGTTTGTTAGGAGACAATTTAATGGAATAGAAAATTTTCTGCAGGAAGAGATATTGCCAATGGTGTTCGCACAAAACCTGACATTGTCCTTTTCATCTGAAAACTCCATCCAAGATGAATTAAAAAGAGAGAGTACTGCTGATGCAATAACCATAGTGGTAAATATGTTATAGGTGCAAAAAAATCTTTACACTTTTGAAGACAGTTCAGTTTCAGCAATATGCTGATATGCTATTTTTGAATGGCAATCAGATAAGTTATATTGTGATGTTTGCCTACATATCATTCACACTTGGAGGCCGACCATCTCGTTTGCTATCAGTATTTGTTTCATCAAAGGTAAGAAATTATTGTTCAATTATTTTCTTCTGCACCAAGTAACCCATTCCTCATGCATGCGTTATGTAACAACAATTTTACACATCATCGGTCTTATACATTCAGCAGGTACATATTCTCGTTAGTAATAGTGTTCCTGGTTTATTTATTCACGTGCTATTATTGCAATTAATCATGTTGTTATGCTATTCTACTATTTTCAAATTGAAAGATGTCTCAAACTTGACAAATAATGTAATTTTATTTTTTACATTGCATGTTTCAAATTAACCATTTCAATAGATTTAACTTTATTACAACTCATGAGTTTCATATAAATAAAAAAAAGAAAGAAAAGTATAAACAACTTTATGAATCTTCAGAGTTTTCTCTGTTTTTTTGGATTTTGGCTGACATATAAGTTTTGTATTTAGTTTTCCTGGAGTTTTCCATTCATTTTTCTGACACTTTGTATTTTCTGTACTTTTGATGTTTTCCTATGGATTTTTGTTCTACCTATTTTTTTTCCACTTTTTAATATTCATGTATAATCTCTATTTTTGCTACTTTGGACTGTTTTGCTATTTTCCTAATTTTCCAGTTTTTCCTTTCAAATTTTATGAGTTTTTACTAATTTTTTAAAGTAATTTGAACTAAGCCCAATATACAGGAGTTAAGTTGGACTCAGCAACACAACTTCCAAAAAATTGTCAAAGTAAAAGTATCCGTCTATCTCTCTTTGATGGTTTGGTCTCAAGTGTCCTTTTAATTTCAACATGGGGACATCTAACTACAACAAACAATGTATTATTCGTGTAATAATTTCTATGCCTTGAGAATGAATGTGGAGCCTCCCATTGACCAATCTGTATTCCATATATTATATAGATCAACTGAAATTTCATTATCTCAAAATGTGATGTTGTTTATGCTAGTGGTTCTTATGTTTAGACAATGAGTGTGGTAGTCATCAAATTTGCTAGGACGTGGCATTGGGCATATCTGACATTTCCGGTGACAACAAATTTCTGAAGAGCTACTTTTTTTCTCCAGCAGATGCTACCAGTTTGTGATTTACTAATCTATACAATACATGCATGTTTTTTTTTTTCTTATTTCTTGCAATATTTTGCATTTAGACTTTACCAACATTTAACATGATTTGTTCCAGGTACTGCTTGGCCTGTCTGGTGTTGTTTTGGTGATTCTTGCAGTTTTAGGATCAGTGGGATTCTTTAGTGCTATTGGAGTGAAGTCAACTCTAATCATAATGGAAGTTATTCCTTTTCTAGTGTTGGCTGTAAGTCTTCTGTCTTGATATAATAACTGATTAATTTTCTGTTCTTCAGCCAAATCATGTTTTTTTCCCTCTAATATCTGTTTGATTCCCTGCATTAACAAAAACAAGTATGCCTGTACACTTTCTTATGAGTTACAACCTAGCATCTCCATGTTGATTTTTGATCTGTCAAAAAAAAAATTGTTTGACATGATGTCATGTTTGTTAGGAATTGGGAGAAGCACCAATATGTCTCTTTATTATAGACCCATTGTGTCTATATATAGACTAGACAGATACACAAGAGTCCTTATCAAACACTAGAATCCTAATGAACTACAATATAGAACCAATACAAGATTAATTATAGACCCTATGTGTCTGTATATAGACTAGATAGGTACACAAGAGTCCTTATCAAACACTAGAATCCTAATCAAAGATAATATAAAACTAATACCAGACTAATCCTAATGTCAATAACACAACACATTAAGGCTATCTCAAATGCAAGGAGATCCTGAGAGGAGAGAGAGCGTGTCACGTGCACGAAGAACCAAGTCTTTTAATGGCTTTGTTCTCGGGGGAGGCTTTTACAGGAGAGAGAGCACTGAAAAATATTTGTTATTTATTAGAGGAGAGAGGAAAAGAATTAGAGAAGACTTAGCATAAAAATCGAGAAGTCAACAAATAAAAAAAAGAGAAAAACTGCTGAGCGCCTACGCCCTCACAGAGCATCCCCACTGCTTGACGGGTGCCTCTTTCCAAAAAATAATTTGTTTTTGTTGCTCCCACGGTTGGCGTGCGTTGCGAGTTGGAGATAGTCTAACACCCACCCTTAATAGTCTTGGGTTTCGAAAGTAAGTTATGTTGGAGACAGTGACACAACTTGACTGGAAGGTATCAAAGAAGACTGGCTGCAGTGGCGGGGGAGCAACAAAAAATTTGTTTTTGTTGCTCCTGCGGCAGGTGTGCGCTGCATGTTGGAGCCAGGCTAACACCCATCCTTAAACTCAAGATAGATCAATAGTCTTGAGTTTCGAAAGTAGGTTATGTTGGAGATAGTGGCATAGCTTACTTAGAAGGCATCAAAGAAGACTGGCTGCAGTGGCGAGGGAGAAGATAATGGCATAGGCGCTTTGCTCAACTGGAAGGCAGTACATAAAACAGGTGGCAATGGAGGATGGTTGACAACACGGGAAAAAGACCGTGTCATATCCAAAGAGAGAGATGATTAGTGGTTGACATACACAATATAACTAAAGATAGAGAGAGAAGACCAGTACAGACTGGTGGTCGATGGAGACCCGCGACATAACTTAATGGGGAAGATTGTCAGCGAATTAGGTAGGAGGCCAGAGGTAGATCCAGTTGATTGGCAGTAGACGGGAGAAGATCATAGTAGATGTGGTAGACTGGTGCAAATTGGTAGTTGACTCAGACCCATGACATATCAAAAGGGGGAGAGAGAGAGAGAAGACCAGTGCTGACCGGTGGTTGACATAGACATGTGGCATTACCAAAGGTAGAGAAAGAGAGGACTGGCGTAGACCGGTGGCTGATAGAGACATGTGGCATAACCAAAGGGAGAGAAGACTAGCAGAGGAGTTGATTATGTTGAAGCAGGGAGAAGAATTAGGCTGACAGCAGAGTTGATTCAATTTAGAGCAGGTGCTGCAGCATCAGTGGAAGGCGGATTTGTTCATCAGCAAATGATGTATCCCATTGATTGTATGATCGTACGGAGGGGCAGGGTATGCCATTACAGGTTGGAGCTAGACAACAACAATGGAGGCATTGCAGTAGCAAACGGAGTGTTGGTGCAGCAGAGGAGTTGCAGCAGCAGATTGGAGCAGGGGCAACGGATGGATCTGGAGCAGATCACCTAGCAACAGATGAACTTGGAACATGGTCAGTACAAAGGTTCAAAGGAGATAGGAAGAAGGCTGGATTTTTTTCGGCACCTCCCCAGGATATACAAGTCTTTGGGCGATCGATCGGTGGATAGATATTGGGGTTTAGAAAACCAAGCTCTAAAACCATGTTAGGAATTGGAGAAACACCGAAATTTCTTTATTGTAGACCCAATGGGTCTATTTATATAGATCAGACATGTACATGGGAGCCCTAATCAAAAGCAATATGGAAATAATTCAAGACTAATCCTAATGTATATAATTCAATACATTAACAATGCTCATTGGTGCTTGGTGAATAGTTATTGTTTCAGTTTCATGAAATTCATATTTTCATATTGTTCAGGTTTTTATATATGTGAATTCAGTTGATGTCTATCTTGTTACAGAAGGGTGCAATCAAGTAGCAATCACATGACAATTGCCTTCATTGTTTTTTTTCTCCTTTCTTTTTATTTGGGTATTTATTTCTTGCTTCATTCACATATAATTTTTTTTAAAATGGGGTTGGGGTTAACTAACACTGCTACTCATTTAGTCTCTGCTTTGTTCATTTTTGTGGAAGATAGGTGTGCTCTTCATGCTGCAGCTAGATAAGCAGAAGCACATCTATCTGTATATAAACTTTGTAGTACGGTTGCTTGTGTGCTGTTAATATGCAGATTGTTGTCTATTAGGAAGAAACTAATGGTTGTTGTTTTGGTTAGGTTGGCGTAGATAACATGTGTATCCTTGTGCATGCTGTCAAACGCCAACCACAACAGTTGGTCTTGGAAGAACGGATAAGCAATGCATTGGTGGAAGTTGGACCATCCATAACACTGGCCAGTTTGGCTGAAGTTTTAGCTTTTGCTGTTAGTGCTATCAATCCAATGCCTGCAACCAGAGTGTTTTCCATGTTTGCTGGTTAGCTTATTGACATTTCATTGTTTCGGCTCCTATTTGATACTTTTTTCTAGTTCCCAACCCACTTCATCTTATGCAGCATTGGCGGTCCTTCTGGATTTCCTACTCCAAGTGACAGCATTCGTTTCCCTTATTGTATTTGATTTTCTGAGGGCTGAAGATGGCAGGATTGATTGCGTCCCTTGTGCAAGACTTAAATCGAGTATGGCTGCTGGTGATGGTAAGCAACCAAACTTCATTTTGCATTTGCTTTGTGAATTAGAAGCTATAGCACTGAACACATGGTCAATTTGGCTTTTCTCTAACGGCATCCCCCCTTTTTTCCCTGTTTTACAAACTTAAGGTAGTGGCAAGCAGGGACTTCATTTGCTTGCACGATATATGAAGGTAAATGTTACACTTGTTTACCAGAGCAAATGCTGTCCTTATCTTGAATGAAATACAGTTCTCAACAGTGTTTTCAGTTCTCAATTTTTCTTCTGTACCTTTTTTGACAAAATAATAGTTGCTTTGTTTCCATGTAGGACATCCATGGACCAATTCTTGGTTATCGAGCAGTAAAGTTTATTGTGATTATTGCATTTGTAGGATTTGCTTTTGCAAGCATAGTAAGTGTTACTGTTTTGCATGCACTCTTTCATAATTATTGCTATTCCCATCTCCTTTTGTTTTGCTGAGAAATATGTCTGTGCTGCTACATACTCCCTCTATTATTTTTTATTAACCATTTTAGCTATTTGCACAGTTTTTAAGAAATAATTTAAGAATGGATGTGGTATATGCTAAATGTAGAATGTCATTTTTTTAGGTACAACTTTTCTTCTAAAATGACAAGTAAAAAAGGATGGATGTAGTATATGCTAAATATACTTAATTTTGAGTTCTTTGATGGAAACTGAGATCAACAGCTTAAAAGAGCTATACCTGAAATTCTTAGCCATATTGATGAACCATCCATCTGGAATCTGCTATGCATTTGTTGAAGTGCAATGCTGTTAGTTCTTTATCTAGTTGCATGTTGGTGACTTGGTGTGCTGTTGCTTATACCAGCAGTTGACTAATGCATATTTGAACTGAATGAGACAGTGTGCTCTCACTCACAACTCAGTAGTTTGAAACATGCCAATTAAGTTTGAGAGCTCATTAGCATATTTCATACAAGCTGATCTTTTGACAAGAGTGTTATGGGCACGAAAAGTCTAAAACTTTGTGAAATGAGAAAGAAGGAAATGAGATAAAGAGAAAAACAGTGTGGATTCATTAAATCTGCGCATTGTGGAAATTGAAACTTTATTTGGACTAAATGGCACAACTTACTCTCAACTAGAGCTGAGTAGTTTGAAACATGCTAAGAGCTCATTACTATACTTCACATAATTAGGGCATTACAAATAGAACTTTTCAGTTGAGAAAGAATTACAAAATAGAAAGAGAATAGGGAAGTAGATATTCAGCGAGGCACTTGAGATGCTAAGGTCAAACTCTCCTTGTGCAAAAAATGGGATTAGAGACATAGACAGTCTATAAGAAATAATTAGGGCATTACAGATAGTACTTTTCAGTTGAGAAAGAATTACAAAATAGAAAGAGAATAGGGAAGTAGATATTCAGTGAGGCACTTGAGATGCTAAGGTCAACATCTCCTTATGCAAAAAAATGGGATTAGGGACATAGACAGTCTATAAGAAATAAAGCATAATTCAGGGGCAGGGCCTTGTAATCTCTTTATGCTTAGTAATAGAATTATTAGATTCTCTCTGAACAGTGCTCAGTTGAACTAATTGCAGAGCTCTCCTGAACAATGTAAGTTTTCTTTGAAGATTTTCCCATTTGTCCTGTTTAGAACCTGTCAAAGCATTGTCATGTGATACATCAGTTTTTTATTTTTTATTTTTTGAGATCCATAAGTAGTGTTTCTGAGGTAGTCGTTAACCCCGTTGCTAACTTTCATCCACCGAGAAAGAAATGTAGTCGATTGTGTTGTACGAGAGGAAGCCTAATCTCAAAGTAGATGTCTGTACCCAGTCTCTATATGTTATAGGGAGACGATGGCAAGGGCTTGGAGTTTATCTTGTCCGAATATCCTTTTGTGCTAAGGTCCGAACTACATAACACAACAAGATGTTCTGGCATTATAATCACTTCTGGAGGTGTAGTGATCCGGGAGGATCTTCAAGTCCTGATCGCATACGGTTTCGCGACCTCAACCGTGTTTGGAAAAGTTTCGCGATCATAGATTGGTTCGCGACCATGAAAAGGAATTCGTTCCCTGTTCGGAATTGTAATCCGATCTGAATATATATAACTAAGTTTATCTGTTTAGGATTAGTTAGTTATATGAGTCTAATACGTTTAGGTTACTGAGTCTGATACATACTCATACGATTGGACTATAAATACCTTGTAATAGGTGTAGTTTAGATCATCGAATACAATCGAAGAGTCATGGAGCTTACTTAAGTCTTAGACACTTATAGTTCATCGACGTAGACAAGTCTGTCTAACGTTCGACGTGTAAAGTTCTCTTTGAAATAAAGAGTTGTGCAATTACTTGAACTGTGTTTTTCGATCAATCTTTGGGTTTTGGTTTTTCCGAGTAAGATCCAGTTATTTTGCATATTAGAATTTGGGCGAACCTAGTGCGAAAACTAAAACTAGGTAACAAACGGATCAAGTTGGTATCAGAGCGACTTTCTTATCCTGTGGATGATGAAGACTCGCCAGGGTTACAAAACTTCCGGCGAAACTCCAGGCGATCAATTGACGGTTCCTGTAACCGCGTCTCCGACAATGTCTGACGATACCTCCGTTCAAGCTAACCTAGCCGAACAAGTGGCTAAGTTCTCCACCGACATAGAAACCGTGCTTGCTTGGATTAAGCAGCAGACCATGATTGTACCTCCTGAAGTAGGGAAGGTTATGAGTGTGAAGACTGGTGAAGACTTGTGCACAGCAGACGAAGATGAAGACGAAGACGACCATAAAGCCGACGACCTCGCCAACACCTCCTTAGCTGTCGGATCTTTCAAGGTCGACGTTAAGATTGAAATACCCATATATGATGGGGAGATCGGTGCCGAGAAGTTAGATTCATGGCTCGATCAGCTTGAGACCTACTTTGACCTGAAAGGGTTTAGTAGCGTTCAAAAGGTCAAATTTGCACCTTTGAATATGAAGGACCACCCCAAGACATGGTGGAAGGCCCTTGTCGCCAGTGGTGAAGCTGACGACTTTGCGTGGGGTCAATTCAAGCGACTCCTACGACAAGAATTCTATCCGATGGGTTACCTTGAGGAGAGATGGGAGCGTTGGCACAGATTGTACCAACGGCGCGACCAGACCGTTCAAGGCTATACGACGGAGTTTCGGCGATAAGCAATGGTCATTGACATCTCACTGTCTGATTCTCAGGTATTTTGGAAATACACATCTGAACTTCAGAAATCGATCAGTACTGAGCTAAGTCTGTTCGGCGTCCAAGACATCCGACTGCAAGCACAACTGTTATGGTGATCGAGAAGAACAAATCCCGCAGTGACAAATGCACGAAGGAAAGTGCGACCTCGACAAAAAAAACTGAGTCCGAAGAACGCTTCGAAATTGGGCACGGGTGCATTTTGTGAACATTGTCAAGTCGCGGGACGTACCAAGGACAAATCTTACAAGCTTCATCCTGAACTTTGACCGAAAAAAAATAGACCAGGGAAAAGAATAGCCATGGCTATTGCGACTTCACCCGACGAAGAAGTTGTCCGAGTGAATTCGGTTAATAAGGCGGATACGACCTTGTCTCTGATGGCAATGCCGAAGGAGAAGGGTTCAGATCCACCGAACGACCATCACCCAACGGAGGACTTGTTTACCATCAACATCCAGGTGAAGCACGAAGTGGTCGCAACGATATTTGATCCCGAAAGTCAGAAGAATCTAGTCTCCGCTTGATTAGTTTGACTACTTGGTTTGAAGACAGCACACACCCGCGACCATATCCGCTGGGGTGGTTTACATTCGACGTGAACTAACAAATTACGAGTCAGTGTGTGTTGAAATTTGCAATCTCTGCACGGTATATCGATGAGGTGCAATGCGATGTTATCCCTATCGATATCTGTCAGGAGATCTTTGGGAGTCCGTATCTGTATGATCGAGACGCTCATTTCCATCGGCATGCGCAAGAGTATGATCTCACCAAAGACGGAGTTAAGTTCGTGATCAGTAGAGACATCCACGTCAACATTTCGAACTTAATTACCGCAAATCAAACCAAACGAATTGTCAATGCATGTCACAAGTACGTGCTTGTCATGATTCAACCCATTGGTCAAGGTGAGGGTACTTGACCAGCGTTGTCGTTGGCGTGCCGAGAGAATTCTGATCGTTTGCTGAAAGCTCAACTCAAGTACAAGGTGCGACATAATCGGCACTGAGTTGATGCGCAATTTCAAGGTGATATGGTATGGTTACATCTGAGTAAGGAGAGACTTAAAGGTGAAGGTAAGAAGTTCAAACCCATTCGTTATGATCCTTTTCGGATTTTGCAAAAAGTGGGTAATAATGTTTGTTAGCTCGAGTTACTTCCATACATAGATATTTACTCGGTTGTTAATGTTGAGCACCTCAAATTTTTCGAGCCTTCAATGTTGGATGATGAGCCAGATACTATAGTACCATCTGTTGAAGACTTGGTCTATCAACGAGACGAACCTCTACGTGAAGATGTGATTTTGGAGAAGAAGGTGACTACCACCCGCAGTGGCACAAAGGAGACTTTTCGAGTCGGTCGAAATGATCAACGAGCACGTGCGGCAAAGTGGTACACCAGAGAACATGGATAAGCCCAATTTCCACATCTCCAGTTTGATCGAGAGGGCGCAACAGGGGTTGGCTTCTTCTCAACAAGGGAGTCATGATCCGAGAGGATCTTCAAGTCTTGATCGCATACGGTTTCGCAACCTTAACCGTGTTTGGAAAGGTTTCGCGACCTCAATCGTGTTTGGAAACGTTTCGCGACTTCAACCGTGTTCGGAAAAGTTTCGCAACCATGGATTGGTTCGCGACCATGAAAAGGAATTCGTTCCCTGTTCGGAATTGTAATCCGATCCGAATATATATAATTAAGTTTATCTGTTTAGGATTAGTTAGTTATATGAGTCTAATATGTTTAGGTTACTGAGTCTGATATGTACTCATACGATTGGACTATAAATACCTTGTAATAGGTGTAGTTTAGATCATCGAATATAATCGAAGAGTTATAGAGCTTATTTAAGTCTTAGACACTTATAGTTCATCGACGTAGACAAGTCTATCTAACGTTCGACGTGTAAAGTCCTTTTTGAAATAAAGAGTTGTGCAATTACTTGAACTGTATTTTTCGATCAACCTTTGGGTTTCGGTTCTTCCGAGTAAGATCCAGTTATTCCGCATATTAGAATCTGGGCGTGCCTAGTGCGAAAACTAAGACTAGATCTCAAACGGATCATGTAGTTACTATTTTTGTTTCTGAAGGAGTTGGTTCAAAGTCTGTTTAAACTCGTAACCACAAAAGCATATCTGCTGTTTATGTTTGTTTGTTGAAAGATGACTTATGATGATGATGTTATTAACTCATCTGATACTTTTATACTGCTCCATGTAGTTCTCAATGAAAATAAAAATTGTTGTTATGTTATCACTCTTTATAGTGCTTCTCCTGTCCTAACTAGGCATTATCTACTAGACTAGAACCAGGACTGGAGCAGAAAGTCGTTCTACCACGCAATTCCTATCTACAGGTTTGCTTTCAAAGCTTTTATGCGGCTAACTTAATGATTTTGTTAGTGCCTTCTTCTTTCCTTTAGGATCTTTCTCACTATAAGATCTGCAGGATTATTTTGATGACCTTGCAAAGTACATGAAAATTGGGCCGCCATTATATTTTGTTGTGAAAGATTTCAATTACAGGTACTCTTTTTGTGCAGTAGTACTTTGTAGGTTTTTAAGTTGACAAATCGTGCTACATGCAAGTCACATATTTTCATTTCCATCATTGTTCTAATTCTCTTAGTTCTTCAAATGTACTCCAATTTCACCATCACATGTGATTATTTGGTGACACCAGCACAAACAATCTATGCTTGTTTATGGTAAAGCAAAGAGGTGTGCTGAATAATTCCTCCACACCACATTGTATGATTTTTACCTTAAGAGATAATATGATGGGTATCCCAGCTTCATTCTATACCACCACTTCATGAGAAACAATGTAAAGGTAAGTTTTGTACTGGGGTTTGGCCACAGAATCGCTGGTACAGCATTTAAGTTTAAAAATAAGCCAAGTTTCTCATATTTCTGGATGAGCCTTTTTGTTTTCTTTTTTTTTTCTTTTGAGGAAACTATTTCAGCATAAATTGTTGCTGTTGTCTATTAAATGATGCTATTCAGTTGTGCTCCCTGCCTGCTTAATTGAAATGATCATTAGCTGGATTTCTAATATGTTTACATTGTTTGCAGCTCTGCATCGAACCATACAAATCAGATATGTTCCATCAACCAGTGTAATTCAAATTCCCTCTTGAATGAGGTACATAAATGGTTTTTTGCGTTCTAGCAAAGGTCTGTTTTAGTAATATTCAATATAAAATTTTTCATGTGGTACCACGATTTATTGGTACAATGCATTTCAAAGGTGAGCTTGCTTATTGTAAGACTTTCAGAGCCCCTTGCAACTAACCTTGTGTCCTTTTTGATGAACCTAAGCCCTAGGGTATGACATTTTTCATCATTGGTTGGAACAGATTGTGTGCCTGTTAACTCAATGCTTACAAACTTGCAGATAGCAAGACAATCTTTATCTCCAGATATGAGTTATATTGCTAAACCTGCTGCTTCATGGCTTGATGACTTCCTAATATGGATATCTCCTGAAGCATTTGGGTGCTGCCGGAAATTTGTTAATGGAAGCTACTGTCCTCCAGACGATCAGGTTGGCAATTTTTTCCCTGTATTTTGTTAGGTGCATTTTTATTCATACTATATCTGTATTGTTTGGAGCAAATTCAACCAAACCAATTCTTGGTGTGCAGTAGCTTCCTCGGGCTGTAACCGGCTAGTTACCGCCGGTAGCTGTTTTTCCCAGCCTGGAGGATACATAAGTCTTTTATGGGCCTTTTGATCTAACAAATAGTAAATTACACTCAAATTTCTATTTTGCAGCTTCCATGCTGTCAGCTAGATCAAGATTCAGGTTCATGCAAAGCAAGTGGAGCATGCAATGATTGTACCACGGTAATATCATTTGTGAATCTGTGACGTCCATTCCACTAGGAAGTCCAAATTAATATATGCAAGATGGACCCATTTGTTATTATGATCTGTCCTATGTGTAAATTGTAATGGATAAGAAGATTGCCATTTATGATTCATGCATCCTTTATATGGTAAAGATAAGTGAAATGTTTCTGAGCTATTGGTATGTTTTTGTCTCAGTGCTTCCTGAATTCAGATTTGCATAATGGACGTCCATCTACGACTCAATTCAAAGAGAAACTTCCATGGTTTCTTGATGCACTTCCATCGAGTGATTGTTCTAAAGGGGGAAAAGGAGCTTATTCTACAAGTTTGGATCTCAGTGGTATGTAATATATTTCAATTGTGTACCTTTTTGCTATGCTGCCTATGAGGTTGAGATTACATATAATCTAAAAAATATAAGTTTTTTTTTCCTGTTCATGAAAGTATAATTTACACTTTCACTTGACTGGTGTGCTTCTTTTTCAGGTTATGAAAGTGGCATTATACAAGCATCGGCATTCCGAACATACCATACTCCCCTTAATAAGCAAGTAATGAATTAGTCTGCAACCCAACACAATTATCGCCATGTCTTTTCCAACATTGTCAAATGCAATTACTATTAAATGTTGCTTCTTTTTGTTACAGAGTGACTATGTTAACTCAATGAGAGCTGCCTGGGATTTCAGTTCTAGAATGTCCAAATCTTTACAGGTACTTCGTTTGCAACCATTTAGACTAGGCTGAAATAATTGGACAATATAAAAATGCTGCTTTCAAGTATACATGTGAACTTTTTGAAGAGCTATTTACAGAATGTTAGACTAGGAACTTTGCTGTCCTAAAGAGGTTTTTTCTTGTGACAAAAAATTAGGCTCAGTGCTATCACTATTAGCAGCTGTATGTACACTAAGAGAAATAAGTGAGTAAATTGTGACAAATGAAGATCTAATAGAATAATAACTTAGTCATTAGAAATCAAACTGATTATTTTGGGCTTCTGCTGAGTATATTATGCCTAGATTGTAAGTTAACTCTTAGCAATTGTAATCTACTTAAGAGAAACAAGTGAATTGTTTGGGTGACGAATAAAGACCCGATAAATAGCTGTGGCAAATTTATCTATTAAGTTGGATAGAAAATAACTATTCAGTTGCCTATGTTGATTATTTTGGGCTTATGCTTGTTTATAATGGCTAGATTGTTACTTTGAACTATATCCTCAATAAATGTCTTGGTCATGCAGATGAAAATATTCCCATATTCAGTGTTCTATGTATTTTTTGAGCAATACCTGGGCATATGGAAGACGGCTGTTATCAATATATGTGTTTGCCTTGGTTAGTTACTGAATTCTTAAGAAGTTAGTTTTTATTTGGTGTTTTCTTTTGATGCAATTCTCATAGGGATCTTGTGTTTGATGTGTTGAAACTTATTTATTTACATTCAGATCTCTTCTAATAAAACTACAGGGATCAAAGCAAACTCTTTGAATTTTCCTACCTTTCATTATTGTACTAATGTGACTATGCAATGTAGTCATTTTTCTGCCATCCGGATTGGTTTTTCTTTCCAAGGTGATGGTTCATCAGATTGAACTGAAAGGACTAAAGGGTGATGAGTTTCAGTTAGTAAACTGACGTGCACCATGTCTCCAAAACCAGAATAGCTTGCTGCTTATAACAGTTTACTGGCCAGAACCAGTATTTGGCAAACTGACCATTTAGAGATACGTGTTGGGGCTTTTATATGTGAGTCAGGAGTTATGAACTGCTCTCAATGATTACTTGACGAGTAAGCTGGAACACAAACAAGTTCCCAGCTGAGTTGCCAGCTGCTGTTAACCGGGCAAGTTCCCAGCCAGATTATGTATGATTAGGGCCTGTTTAGTGTTTCTAAACTTAAGCTTATAAGCTAGCTTAATCTTAGAAGCCCAATAAGCTGGGTGGGAGAGGCTTAAGTTTTGGAGTTTCTAATTCAAAGAGAGCTTCAGTTTAAAGCATAAGCCCGATATTGAAGCCCCCGTTTGGCCCGGCTTTTGCTTACCTGAGAAGCTGAAACTCAGATAAATTAGTCCAAATGGGCCTTAAGACCAGTTACTGCCACAAACCAGT
Source organism: Pharus latifolius (assembly GCA_019359835.1). Taxonomy (NCBI): domain Eukaryota; kingdom Viridiplantae; phylum Streptophyta; class Magnoliopsida; order Poales; family Poaceae; genus Pharus; species Pharus latifolius. Next base: position 10,773,464 of record CM033322.1, read on the forward strand.
AGCAGGCACCTAGCTAAACCATTCCTATAGTTTACAATCTTTACCAAAATAACCAGAAAATAATTCCAGGCTAACACACTGAGCTTGAATGATATATTAATCTTTCCCAAAATAATCCCTCATCAGGCCAACAGCACTGGGCTTAACCTATCCATCCTACAAACTCTATATCCTGATGGAAATTGAACCCATGGCTTGGCATCTCTGACCAGATGCTTTAGTAACTGAGCTATCCAATGATACCATAACAAGAAAACACTTTTGTACACTTTTGTTTATCTAGCAGGTTTCCACCATTTGGAATTAAGTGCTGAATAGAATCATGATGAAAATAAGAACTATTACTTGGTTCATTGTAGTACTTTCCTCTGATCAAGTTCCTTGTGCTAAAAATTTAACAGGTACAATATTTGTTGTTTGCTTCATAGTCACCAGCAGGTCAGCAAGGCCATTTGAGATATTAGCTCTTACTGTTTTCTGTTGCTTTCGAAGTGGCTAGATTGTGATAGTTCATTCTCTTTTGGTTTCAGTTTATGGGCTTCAGCAATCATTTTAACTGTGCTGGCTATGATTGTCTTGGATTTGATGGTATGTTTGTACTAGCTTCATTTATCATTTCCTTCCTTTGTCATATGCTGCCTTTAGAAACAAATTTATTGGCACACATTTTGACTCTAACCTTTATTTAAGACTGATTACTTCCTTTTTACCTTAATTGATTGTCCGTTTAACCTCCTTTTTAACTGCCAGCTCCTGTGGTATCACACTGTCTAGCCTCTCAGTATCAATATATTTTCAATTTGATAGTAATTAGTTACTTCTAACGAATAAGGTGTGTATATCAAAATAGAAGTGGTTGACACCTTGTGGGAATAATAATTTACTCTGAGCTGGCACTTATTACAGTTTGGTGTGTCAACTAGCTGAATCTGTGTTCCATCACTAACTTATAACGTAGCACTCAAAAAATCCATAGGGTATGTCCAGCTATTGGTGAAAGTAGTGCATATGTTATCTTTGCACTGGTTAACTAAGAGTAGGATTGATGCTCCATTGTGGAATAATTATGCTGAAGCATCAAAAGCCTTCATAATCCTACAAAGACATTCTCCATTAATATATGCACAATTATGGCCTGATGTTAAGGAAGTGGAAGCAACTAGGGTTGGAAATGGGCTAAGCAAGCATAGGGCTGAATGGATGGGCCACCTAATGGGTCAAGTTATGGAGGATTCAAAAGGACAAAAAAAAGAAAAAAAAAAAAGGCTGGGTTGGACCAAGACTTAATAACAAAAGGGACAAAAGGAGTTGGGTGTTGAAATTGCATCATGGGTAGAGAAAAGGGCCTAGCTCAGGACCTCAACCCTCATTTCTCTACTTTTCTCTTCGTGGCCTCAACCCTCACAAACCCTCCTTTATTCTCTTAAACTCCCCATGTGAATGCAGAGGCTCTCTGCACTTTGTTATAGAGTAAATTTAGAGAATGTCTTAAGGGTTGGAATGGACAAGGTTAGGTTAGGTTAGGGTAGAGATGAGCAAAAACTGATCAAACTAGAATAATCGAACCTAACTGAACTAAAATAACCGAATGCAAATTTGGTTTGGTTCATTTTTTACTTTGGAAAACTGAAGTAGCAGAAAGAATCGAATTAATATATGTATTTGTATTATTTTTCTAAATTTAGTATATTTTAAGAATATATAACACATTCATGTTGGTAAAACTCATTAATTACAATTATTGAAATATTATTAAGCTTGGACTTTAAATAATATAGTGTAGTAGTAATATAATATGTATATGTTCTTTGATATATACATTACTAAATGACATATTTAATTGTTAATATAATTAAAATATTTTTTAGAAAAAATAAAAAACTGAATTAACCAACCGAATTAATTGTTTTATCATTCGGTTAATTTGGTTCTAGAAATCTAAAAACCAAAATTAATAATTTGATTACAAAATTTTGTAGAATTGACTGAACTAACCTAATACTCATCCCTAGGTTAGGACTTTTATCTTTATAGGGTTGAGCTGGGTTGGGTTTTAAATAAGTTTAGTAGGGCTAGATTAGGTTTGGGTCAATTGCTTGAATTTAAAGGTAAGGGTAGTGTTAGGATTTGGACTTGACCCATTCCTAGGTTTAGGAGCAACATTTTTAAGCCCTTGGCATAGATATTACTTGTTTTAGTTTTGCTTTTAGTCTCTTACTACCACAGTTCCAATAATTCAATTTTCAATGTTCAATTATTTTGTTATTTTTATTCATCTGTAAAAGCATAACAATTCTTTTTCATATCTGCTTGTAAATTATTGGCAGGGAGTGATGGCTATCCTCGGTGTTCAGCTCAATGCAATTTCTATTGTAAACCTTGTTATGTCAATAGGAATTGCTGTTGAATTCTGTGTTCATATCACTCATGGCTTTATGGTAGGTGCACTGTATTTACATTTGGAAGTTTCAATTCTCAAACTTTCACTTGAGCTGAGTTCTTTGTTTATTGAAAATATTTAATCATGGTTTGATGCTTTGTTATTCTTTAAGACGGTACAATATGCATGTGAAAAATTTGGAAGTGAAAGTGTTGATCCATTTGGGTCACTCGTACAGCATTGTGTTGCACTAACCTGACGACCTTTTTTAGTTGATTCCTCCTAGATCATGCAGTTGTACCATTTGCATCTAGCAGTACACAGTGTGTGATTCAGAGTCTGCCTGGCACCAGGGCAAGAAAATGGATAAACCAACTCTCTTGACATCCAACCCATTCACACAATAAAAAGTAGAGCCATAGAAATTAGTTCTGATGTTATCCTACTTGCTGACGGATCTGTTAATTTTTCTGTTTGACTTGGCTTTACTTGCCGATATCATGCCACATAGCATTTTAAATCCTTCTTATGATATATAGATCAGCATTGGGGACAGAGAAACTCGGGCAAGACAGGCCCTATCTACGATGGGTACTTCTGTATTCAGGTTAGCCATCTCATTCTTGCTTTATATTGTTGAGATAAAATTGAATAGAATTAAGAAGAATATTTAATTCAACAGTTTGAATACCTAAATTGCTTACAAGCTTATCCTCGAATGCTTAAAAGAGTTCTATGCATTCCCGCGCATGAATCAGTTGCGCATTGCAGTAGTTTTGTTATCTTCTGATCTGACCTGTGTCTTTATTGTTCAGTGGAATCACCTTGACCAAACTTGTTGGGGTTATTGTCCTACGTTTTGCAAAATCTGAAGTATTTGTGGTACCTACATTTGAACCTGCACTTCTTAATTCTATATTCTTCTTAGAGCTTAGCTTGAAGTATCTGTTTGATCCAATTCACAACAGGTGTATTATTTCCAAATGTACCTGGCACTGGTCTTCATTGGCTTCTTGCATGGGCTTGTCTTCCTACCGGTTAGTGGCTTAATCATATGTCATCTCTTATTGGTACTCACCTCATATTCCCACGAGAAGCTTGCATCCTCAAATTAATTGATATTCTCAGGTTGTGTTGAGTATATGCGGCCCTCCTTCGAAAACCATGAGGCCGGTTGAACAAAGTCAACCTTCAGCTACAACCCAGCAAAATTGACATCTTCAATGTCTTATTCAAGTTGACTTCACCACATATGATATTTATCCATCAAGATGGGACAATTTGGGAGTTTGTACAGAGCATCTCTGTACATATCCAAGTCACATTGCGGGAGAGTGTTGTACAGCATTTGGAATTTTTTTGCTTAATAACCTATTAAAAAAATTAAATTTGAAAATTAACCCAAAACTTTAAAAAATTACAAAACTAACCTTCAGTCGCGAGATTGCCGCGCGACTGATCTTCAGTCGCTAATTGGGCTAGCGACTGAATACGTGGTACGGCCCAATACACCACTGGCCCAGCTCGCGTGCCACGTCTGTTTTCAGTCGTTAGCCGGGCTAGCGACTGAAAAGATATAAAATCATGCCACAGCAATAAGTTACAAAAACCGGTTGTAGTCTAATTGGTTAAAAAGCTCTCCTCAGAGAGACCACAGTTCGAATCCCGTTCCTCACAAATATTTGTGCACTTTTTAGTCGCTAGTTAGGCTAGCGATTGAAAGCGTGGCACGTGAGTTGGGTCAACGGTGTATTGGGTCGTGTCACGTCTTCAGTCACTAGCCCAGTTGGTGATTGAAACTCAGTCGTCCAGCCCATCTCGTGACTGAAGGTTAGTTTTGCAATTTTTTAAAATTTTGGGTTAGTTTTCAAATTTGATTTTTTTAATGGGTTATTAGGCAAAAAAAATTCCAGTATTTGTTGAGGTGAATTTGCCTTTTTATAGATTCATAGAAGGAAGGTTGTGCATTAGTTAAGCTTAGCTTATAGAACTAGATAAATCGGTGGTTAGTCATGGGAAAGAAAGCAGTGTGGCATATGCAGTCCAGTATGGTTTGTTCACGGCAGTCAGCTGGTGGTTCAATGAAGTTTCATGCGAGAAGCAAAGGGCTCAAGGGTGTGATTTGAGCCTGTTGTATACGACTGTGTAAACTTCTCTTTGCTGAGTATATTTGTTTTGCGCACACAAAAGGCATGCTTTCGTTAACCCTGAATGTAATCAAACAAATATATTTTTTAGTGAAAGCATCAAACATAAATGTTAACTGAATTTTTTTTTATCTGTACATATACTGGAACAGTCGAAGAGAGTGGAGTGCAGTATGCTTCATCTCAATACCCAAGTCCCAACCATATACGCCTTCTCAAACCAGGGCTATGGAGTAATCGACTCGTGGTCGTGGAGTTGTGGTTGCTCTAGCATGCTGGCATAAACTAAAAGGGCTTGCTTCGTTGTTAAATCAACAATAGCTGTTGTTCTCGATCTTTAGATCGTGCCAAACTATTTCCTAGAATTGACAGTTATTGATCCCGGATTTGACTTAGCACTTGAACTGGGAAAATAAGAATTGAATGAAACTTCATTTATTTTTTTAGTAATAACATAACTTTTTCTTCAATGCAACCTGTTGACGTAAGGATTCACTGATATATTTTTTTTGGATTAAAGATCATTTACCGATGGACGGCAGCCGGCAGGTACATGTGCTACGCGTGTATAATGTTATGCCGCAAGTTTCAAATCGACCGGTCCATGCATGGCATTCGGTCAAATTTGACAGTGACAGTGCACCAGTGTCTATTTGTCCCTCTAATCTACTGCCAAAATCATGCAAGCGTACTGCAAATCATTTTTGTATTATCATCTGTAAGTACACACCCAAAGCTAATCCATCAATCTTGAACACCCCCTTACATAGCGGGTCCCACTGTTTATCTCCCGTCCCATGGTCCCCGGGGACCACGCGATCCCGCCCGTCCGATCATATCTCTGCCGCCTTGATCTCCTCGTGCCAGTAAGGAGCGGTTGCCAGTGCAACTAATTGTGGGACTCAGCGTACTACCCGATCCATTTTTAAATACATATTATTTTGATATCTAGCAAAGTAAATATAATATAAAGAAAAAAAAGACCATAATAATCTTATTTAATATATTTTATTAGTATTTTTCTTAATTTTTTAAGTTACATAATTGTCTTTTAAATGAAAGATATATAAAAAAAATTGATATACTAATGCATTCTAAAATCGTAGAATAATATATATTTAAAAATAAAATTAAAAGGCTAAAATAACATATATTTAAAAATTGAAGAGTGGTAATTAAAAGGCAACTGCCACCTACTTCTGGTTTGAAGTTTTGGGCTTTGGCACCACCTCCCAACTGACACCAGGGACCCATGGATACCAACACCGTTACACCCGCCTGTCACTGAACTACGGTGCACGCGCCTCGAACACCAGCGACTCCTCGCGTCGGCAGTGGGACCAGAGGCCAGTGGTCATAGGAGCGGTCTAATCGGGTCGGATTGTACCCGGACCCGTCAATTTGAAAGCACACGCGGAAGGTGACCGTTACGACCACCAGGCCGGCCCTTTCGAGCTGTCTGATCCAACGGCTCCCGTTGCGGTCCACTAGCCGTTGGTCGTTCTCCTCTTTCAAAAAAAATACCCTTGGCATCTCCAGACAGGGCCCCTCCTTTCTAGTTGAAGAAAGTTTTATTTTTCTCAGAACAAACAAATAAAAATCTCACCTTTTTTCCCTCTCCTCTTTTCTCTCTCTTTGAATCCTGACGCAGTCAGAGAGAGAGAGAGAGAGAGACGTTGCCATTGTTGTTGTACCGATTGTTATTATTATCGCTGCCGCCGCTGTTGTTAAATCGCAAGCACTGCATGGGCTTCTTGGTTCATGCCTTCCTAGCACGCCCACTTCTGGCCTGTATCTGAGTGGAGCCCCGTTCTTGGGTGATCTGTTTCCTCTTCTGTGTGCGTCCAATTCTTGCATTCCAATCGCACTACATACAAATCTGGGGGTTCTTTGGGATGATTCTTGAATTCTTGGGCGAATGTGTTTGTAGGTGGGCGCTGCGGATGGATATGGCGGACGAGAACCGTATGCCAGTGGTGGCGAAGCCCGTGCCGAGCATCCGAGGTGACTGGCTTCGCGACTCGAGTTCTTGGATGGTTTAGATATTTGCGGCATTCCAATCCCTCTTCTCATCTCTTTCCGTTGTGTTGGAATGGTGCAGAGATGGGGAACCGGAGGGCGCTGAAGGACATCAAGAACCTCAAGGGGTCTCCCCCGCACCCCGGCGCCATCTCAAAGAAGCCGATGCTAGAGTAATTACCCCGAAATATTAAGAATCTTGTTTGGCTTTGTGGTTTTTGATGGTTGTTGGATTGAAATGTCAATTCCTTTCAGGAAGAATGGGAGGGATGACCAGAAGCCTGCATTGGTGAACCGCCGGCCGATGACGAGGTTAGAAGAACATGAAATGTTGCTGTGATCTGACATTATTGGAACTTTGCGTTTTATACTACTTCGGTAAATTTAGGAAATTTGCCGCTCGAAAATTTGCCGCATCCTTGGCGAGCAAAAAACAACACGATGACCATCAGCTGACCGGAAGTGATGCGGTACTCAATGTTGATCCCCACCAAAAACCCATTGCTATTGGCGCCATTGACGTTGAAGTGGAGACAAGTCAGCCATTCAATGACATGAACATGGTTTGTGTAGCGTGATGATTAGTACGGTTTACCAAAAGGGCGGGTTTGGGGATTCAGTGATGGCACCGGTTTACTATTGCATTTGGTGTTGCAGGAAGAGCCAGAACTCCAGGAGGATGAAATGGATGAAACGGTAGAAAACGAGCCTGTCCCAGATATTGACAATGCTGACTCAAGCAATCCGCTTGCGGTAATCGAGTATGTCGAAGAGATTTACGACTTTTACAGAGAAAATGAGGTGATCTCTCATCTCTGCGTCGTGATGAGTGTTTGAATGTACAAGATGCCACCTTCGCATAGAAAGAGTTATTGGCATGGATTACGATCTCATTAGTACAATTTACACAGCTACTTTAATTATTCGTATGGACCAGGATTCTATAGCTAGACAAGCTAGTACACACGTCATAAAACTGCTTTAGTGATATGTGCTTGAATGTGTGAATGCAGCGATGCCAAAGACGCCGTATTCACTTTGCACAACTAAATTGCAGTATTCTGATAATGAATCTAAAAATGTTGTCATCTTTGGTTTGACGGATTTGCCTATTACCCGTCTACCTATCTAAATTAGCCAAGAGGAGCACCCAGTAGGTTGTCCAATGCAATGCATTATAATGTTATGCTGTTTGTAGATGATAAGCGACAGTTAAATTTGTGAAGCTAAAACACTTCATTTGAACAGTCTAATGTCACTAGTTTAACGTATAATTTGGTAATGATCTTCACACCATTGTACTTCACAAAGTATATCATTCTCATTCTACTGAAACTGGGTCATTGTGAGCATAATTAGTTTGAAGATCATAGGAAATATTTACACCGTTTGGAAAATCATAGTTGACGTTATCTTCAGATGCAAATATTTACACCAAAACATAGGAAATCTCTGATGACAGCTGATAGTGTGTGCTGAACGATATGACTAAAAAACACTTGCTTAATACTTTCTTACTGTTCTATCTATCCTGAAGGTTTGGAGTCTTTCTTTTTTAGTATTACCAAAATATGGTGTTTCATGCAGAAAACTAGTTGCGTGCACCCTGATTACATGTCTACTCAACAAGACATAAACGAAAGGATGAGAGCAATTCTTATTGACTGGCTCATCGAGGTAGAAAAGCATGCAAACACCTGGTCCTTTTCTATCCTGTCACTTATTCTGATGCGAAATTGTGGACCTGAAACTTGTTATTTTTTATTTGCTTATTGCCAGGTTCACTACAAATTTGAGCTGATGCATGAGACACTCTTTCTTACCATAAACATAATAGATAGATTCTTGGAAAAGCAGGTAGTGCCAAAGAAGAAGTTGCAGCTTGTGGGAGTTACAGCCATGCTTCTTGCTTGCAAATATGAGGAAGTCTCTGTTCCAGTGGTCGAGGATCTGGTGCTGATCTCTGACCGGGCTTACACAAGAGAACAAATCCTGGAAATGGTATTTTCATTGAATCTGTTCACTTCCACTGCATTCATGTTTGATGCTTCCAGTCCTAGATATCTAAAATTCCATATGGTATGGTAGTGCTTTGACTAATTATTACTTAAAACTTTATTTTGCACCTCATTGTCAATAAATTACATCTTACTTGATCGTAGTAAGTAATACTGTTGCTTGCTGGACCACAACTTTTTTGACTGTTGAAAAAGTAGTATATCAACTGTGCACCATGACAAATTGATGAATACTGAACCTCTGAGTAAGTTCTTTCCCTTTGTATATGGTCCAAACATGCTACATGTAACCCCTTTTATTTTGAAGTGTCATTGCCTATTGGTTATGTCGTACTAACAGTTGAATCTTCTGCTCAAGCAGGAAAAGCTAATTCTAAATACTCTCCAGTTCAACATGTCTGTGCCAACACCATATGTCTTCATGAGGAGGTTTCTAAAAGCAGCCGATTCTGACAGACAGGTGAACAATCGTCACAATGCAGCTTTTCCTGATTAGTATTTTTTTGTTAGATTAAAAACATTACTCCCATCCATGAATTGTTGCTTTTCTGATTGACGTGATATCATGCATCGTGCGATCACAGCTAGAGTTTGTTTCCTTTTTCATTCTGGAGCTCTGCCTGGTTGAATACCAAATGCTCAAGTACTGCCCTTCCCTTCTGGCTGCTGCTGCGGTTTATACTGCACAATGTGCTCTCAATTGCTGCAAACATTGGACAAAGATCTGTGAGTTGCATAGCAGATACACAGCAGACCAGCTTCTGTAAGTTTCACCTACAGTTCCTTTCTGTCAGCACTTTATGAACATCTGAGTCTTTAGGATGTATCGTGCATTATTTGTTTTCTTTGCTGTTCTTCTCTTCAGTGAGTGCTCCCGGATGATGGTAGACTTCCACCAGAAGGCTGGAACTGGCAAACTTACCGGAGTCCACAGAAAATATAGCGCATTTAGGTTTGGTTGTGCAGCCAAAGTGGGGCCAGCCCTTTTCTTGCTGGCGTCAGGAGAGACACTACCTTCAACAGTACTCTAGTTGAATCTATTCCCCTGATGGATTCCAACTTACTTCAAAAGCAACATGCTGAACCCCGTGTAATGTTGCACATAAGTGCATCACATATCACTATGGTTTACACTACATTTGTTGTGTGTTTTTCCTTACAGTTTGTTCATGATGTAATTGTAGTCTGTTTATGCTGTGAATTGTGGTCTTCTATTATACTGAAGCTAATAATGACATAACCCTTTATGTAATGATGTGAAGCTTTGTGTAAAGAACATGGTTTGCATGGATTCAAGTAATAATCTGAATCATTCTCAGATGTTCAGAAATTCTGTGATCCTTCCATCCTTATCATTTGTTAGGTATTTGGAATATGCTGGAGCACTGTTTACTAGAGGTGGCATGAGATGAACTAACTACTGTATTGTTGTGGTTCAACATTAATCGAAAGTGTTCTTGTTTCTTCTCGGGCCAGAAGTGTTAACTAAAGATAACACTCTGAATACAGTGATGCACCGAACAAGCTATAATAAGATATATATTGGTAATTTTCCCCCTGAAATTCTACTTGGGTCCTTTTGTGCATCAGGTTTGAGCTACATTCGGAACCATTTGACGTTTTAATGCACCGTGCTGACCAATAATTGTGATCCTAAAGAAGAAACAAGCAATAATACAAAAGAGGGTTGTCCTGTGTGTAGGGGGAGGTTCTTCTGCCTTTTTGTATGCGCGTGTGTCTGTTTGGGGGTGACCCCGGTAGGTTACCTTGGGAAGTAAGGAATAGTACCACATTCTCGCTGCTTGACTCTATGGAGGCTCTAGAAGAGAGCATATGTTACCTCATCTAAAGGCTTCTTACAAACCTCACTCCAACAAACAAGTTATACAATAGAAATAGTATGAGATCTTGTTTTGCTTCAAAACATTGTACTCTCTTAAAACAAGATACATTGATTTTTGATAAAAAAAATTTTCTACACAAAATTTTTAAAACTCAAACTCTCGGAGATAGTCCATATTAAATATTTTTTTAAAAGACCTATGTTTTTCAAGTTACTCTCTTTCAAAAGTCAATAAACAATTGCTTTTGATCCAAAAATAACTAAAACTTACATATTGTGAGTTTGACTATTTGAGTCAGATTTTTTCTCATATCTAGGTTTGAAATAGTATTTCAAGCTCATATAAATCCAAACATTCTAGAAAACCTCAAATTTGATTGAAAATTATCAATTTGGTGAACTTATTGCAATTTTACCTATTCTATCCTCACGTAACTTTATGGTCAATCAAATCAAAATCATCGCTTAACCAAAATCTCTCCGAATCTATTCAAATAAGTTCCAAATACTTATCTTAAACTTGTGATCAATTCTGGAACAAATCAAACTCAAATCACTAAAATTATCAAATTTTCAAATTTTTTCAGAACGTTGTCATTCTTCAGAAAGAACCGGACTCTGTCCAGATTTCTAAGACTTTGTCCGTGCCGCCCGGACACTGTTCGCCATTTTCAAACTTTGTCCGGCGTGTGCTCAGCATAGCAATAACTTAACCCTTCGTTTTCTTTTTCTTTCCCCATTTCTCCAGTAGCAGTTCTCTCTCCTTTTTTCCCTTTTTTCCTCTTCCTTGCTCCACCGGACTTAAGTCTCGTCCGATCTACTCCCGTCCGGCGTCGGATCTCGGTGATTTGCATCTTCCTCCTCCATCTCCACTGATTAGGGTTGCACTTGTTAGGGTTAGTTGTATTTGTAAAATTGCATGTTTTTTTTTAAAATTCAGTTACAAAACCTCACCTATCTCACATCCTTTACTGATTTCAACATCGATTTGAGTTTGTGCCCTAAAATGTCTTGATTACTAAATGTATACTCTATAATGCTTAAACTATGCAAATCGTTGTGATCAAATCATTTTTACTTTGAGTTTTGGCACTTGTATACTGTATTGAAATATTCCATCAAATGAGTTGATCAAAATTGCTCTCTTACAAGAAAATGAAAATTATATGATATATAGAATCTTATAAATTTCATATGTACACAACAAGAAAATAAGGTTCAAAATGTATTTCTCAAGTTTTTAATAAAAAAAATTTTGAGCGTCCTTTCAAGATGGGTGTCTAAACTAAATTTTGTTGATATTGAACAAATTATCCTAAATTGAAATAGGTGTATATATGTGCTATTCAAACTTCTATTGCATATTGTTGGACTAAACTTGGCACTTCTAGTACTCCCATGTGCTTTTTGTAGCTATTATCAAAATCCTATCTAGAACTCTATTGTAAAAATCTGAGGAAAAGAGTGCTCTTAAGTATGGTTGAATTTTATCATACTTTTCATAAGTATAAATGGTTTTAAATAAGGTAAATGCAAAAAAAATAAAATCTTTGCATAAGTGCATTTCATGAATTATGACTTGTTTCGGCTTGTGCATCACATTGCATTTCTTTTACTCCCTACTCCTGTGATAGCCCTTGTCGTTTCTCAACTTATTATCTATCTCGTTCTGAATTGGTCTCTTGTCCTCTAGATTATCAAGATGTCTGGCCATATCAAGCAGACAAGTTGCCGAGGGGGTTGACGCAAGACTGGACCCTCCTTCGGTGGGAGAACGTCTACCCAGCACATTGATTGGGATGCGCTAGAGTAGCCTGATGATGTTGCTCAAGACCCGACTATGGACACCCCTCGAGACGAAACTGAGTTAGATGATAGTGATGATGCAGATCTGGTTCTAGAGGGCAACCAAACTTATTTAGCTAGTGCGGTTCGACGGCTTCGCCGGAAGAACCCATATGAGCACCCTCGGACCTGCACGGAGAGGCACTTCTAGCATGAGTTCCAGAAATCTCAGTTTGGAACCTGTTTTGCCTCCGCCAAAGTTTCGCACATCAGGTTGTAGACTGGGATCTCATTGAGAGCAAGGTCCACTATCCTCTCAAGGTGAAGCTTGCGGCCATTCAGATGACCGCATTTACTAAGGCCCGGGATGACTAGAAGTGCAATGAAGAGACAATTCGTTACTTCTACGCATCCATCCACATCACCTCCGATCGCTCTCACATCACATTCATGCACAACTGGAAGAAAGTGCTCTCCAAAGAATAGATTGAGGAGGTACTACAAATCGAGCGAGTCGGAAACAATCTGTATGCACTGGATGAGATGCGGGTAGAGGACATCGCAAATCTGTTTGACAACCTGCATTCTAACATCGACAAAGTTTTTCAGCTCATTCCTTCGGTTGCCATCTTGAAGAAAATCAACCGGATGACCATTTTGCTGAAGATTGGCAACCGAGGGGTTGTCACCACTACAATGCTTTGCCTATTGAAGGCCCAGGTGGATGAGACTCCTTTCGACATTGTGGAGTTCATGCTACACAAGATGCAAGAAATCCAAATAGATCCGAAGAGGCTTCTGCCTTTCGCCCCTTTCATCGCTCACACTCTTTCTTACTTCGGACTCCAACGCTCGCCCTGGCCGATCAGCATGAACTACTATAAGATGAAAAGCATTGACATCCTAGTCTGATATGAGACCCAAGATGGAGCTCAGGTAGGGAGCGACGAAGAGATAGCTGATGTAGGCGAGGGTGCGGCTTCGTCTCCTCCTATCTAGGGTCACTCCCCTGCAGCCGCCTCTAAGTCCTCCATTCCCTATCTTATGATCTTGTAGCATGTCGATCAAATGAGCTTTGATTCTTGTTTTTACTCCCTCGGCACCTGCCTCAACTCAATTGATACTCGCCTGGACAAGCCGCGTGTCTCCTCCATATCCATAGATGTCTCGGAATTGCACGACTGTTTCGATGCAAGACAGTACCAACAGCGCCGCAGGGATCCTCATTTCGGTCCTTCTTCTGGGCCTCAACAATAGACTTTAGTCTATTGGATGCTTTATGTATTTTGTTATCATACTTACATACTTGTATTGTGTTGTTGTTTATCTTGTTGTGATCTTTGCGGTCTTTCTCTATAAACACCTATGGGTGCTTCTTTATGTTATATCTATACATGCATGTTTTACTAAAATGCTTTTGTTGTGTCCTCGTATCCCCTTTTTATGATTATTTAATATCAAAGGGGGAGAGAGACAGCATGAGCATTGAGCATTAGTTTTGTGCATTGCATGAGTTGTGTCATTTCAGATCTAGGGGGAGAGACAAGAAAATGCATGTTGATATATATATGTTTGATGTGGTTGATATATACTTGAAATTGTACAAGGGAAACTCATTTCAAGAGACATTTGGTTTAGGGGGAGTTTATGAGTTTATTATTCTTTTCATGTATTTGATCTTGTGTTTATACATTATGCTTTTTGGTAGTCATCAATCACCAAAAAGAGGGAGATCGTTGAATCTAACCTTTGTTTAGGGTTTCACTGATTAATGACGAGCAAAAAACACATAATTAATACAATTATTTAGAACTAATCAAGTTTCAGGTCAAAACATGATATGATGACACAAAAGCGACAAACGGAGACCCCTCAAACTCCCCAAAGCACAGTCGAGGTAAAAATGAAGATTAAGGATTGTTTTCATAATTGTTTACCAATCATTGGTGTAGAAGTCGATTAAATTTGTGTTTTGATTTTCTAAATTTAACGGTCGTACTATTAAAAAGGGTTTAGTTCTAGTAACTTGATCTATCTAAGGTCTTAAAGATCAAATACATATTTATATAGTCTAGAAGCAAGTTAAAGCAAAATGCAAAATTCAAGGTTGAAAACCTGTTTCAGTCTGCATTGGCCAGAAAAAATCTGTCTTTAGTGGACAATGTCCAGCCAATACAAATTAAGCCCCAAATTTGCACTAATGTCACCAGAGATATTTGGATCTGTCTGAGTGCAACTTGTCTGATATGATCGGATAAAGTTCGATATGAGTGAATAATGTTCGACCAGTACAAAAACTAGTGGAATAAGTTTCAAACAAAAACGTAACCAGACATTTACATCCGTTCGGCCTATTCGTTTGACTTGGCCAAACTTTATCTGAAATGGTTAAACAAAATCCGATCAATATAAAAACAAATTGTAACCAGAGACATATTTATTTGGGCCATTTGTCCAGCCAAACATATATTTGTCTGGTCTTCACAAAAATTGTCTTGAATGATAACTCACAAGTTATTAATTGCCCAATGATCACTATTCACATGCACTAGTCGGACAGTATCTGATGTGACCGAACAAAGTCCAACCAGTGCAAATTTCATTTGAAACTTGCCAAATGGTTAGTTTCAGTTGGTGGACTATGTATACACTTCACTTGGCATTTATTTCACTCTTCTAGCACTTAGAATTCATTGTCATTACTAGCAAATCATTGAGTTCATAAATTCTTGCATTTAGATCTAGTGCGGGTGTTCAATTCATTAGTTGCATTAGAGAGCTAGCTCTAAGAGAGAACTGTATTGTATCTTGCTTCAGGAGTTGATTTAAATAAAGTGAAGGTGCTATACTTGTTTTTCTTGATAATTGCTGTCACCTAGACGACCTAGGAAGTCCAGCGATCACTCCATTGATGGTGTTTGTCAGAGAGGCCAGTAAGTGGGTGTGAAGGCTCGTTGTTTACCTATTCGAAGAAGAGAAGGGAAACCACTAGTAGAATTGAGGTAATACTCTTGTGTAAAGTGTTTCAACGAGAATTAGTGAAAATCGACAAATTTTTAATACCTTGGGAAAAATTGATCGTGTCATCAATTATTTTTTCTCTCTCATTTTCATATTTAGGGTTTGCTTATTGTCATTGAATTGATTACCCTAGAAGAGTAAACTTGTTATTTGTACTTACAATCAATGTGCATTTGATACTCTATCGTGCTTGTATTAGAAATTGTCAATTGTGATTAAAAATTTTAATATCACCTATTCACCCCCCTCTAGTCGGCATCCTTCGATTAACACATATAAGCCACCAACTGGAACTATCTTGTTTGGCTAAACTGTTTAACTCAAACTAATAAGTTAGGAATTGGAAACCAATTAAACATGGCCTAAATTACAAACCACAAAATGCAATTAGGACATGTTTGGTGAGCTTATGAGAGCTTCAATTTATGAGCCTCAAATTCTTTTTCATTGGTTTTAGCTTATCGAGGGATTCTAGTTCAAAGGAATTAAGGTTTATGAAACAATCTTGAAATAAATTGAGTGTTTGTTCTTAGCTTTAGCTCCTGCCAATAATATTAAATCAAGACTCAGCCAAACATTCTCCCGGAGAAGCGCAACCTTGGTGTTAAAGCCAAAAATAATCTTGGGCTTTGATCACTTTTTAGTTAACTTGTGTCCATGGAAATAGAAACTCATGATTCATATTTAGCTCGGGTCCAACTCAAAATTTGGTTCAACTCATACTAAGGTGGTGTTAGTTCGGGCTTCATCCCTTGTCTTCTAGGGGTATTATGTCGAGTAGCTCATATTAAGTGTTTGACGAAATTTTGTGATAAATTCTTCATGTAACATGCGAAGGCCCAATTGATCAAAAAATCTAAAAAAATTTCTTTTTTGGTCGTGGCATGGCCGTGGTAATGACAGTAATTTTTAAAGACTTGATTGAACTGAACCTGAGTTTGGGTCTGGTTGAACTAGACCTAAATTAGAGTTGGTTGAGTTAGACCCAAATTGTATCTGGTCGAACCAAACCCGTATATGATCGAACTAGACCTAACTTGGGTCTGATCGAATTCGACTCAGATTAAGTCTGGTCGCACCGACCTGAGCCACCTTAACAGTCCGAAATATTAAAGATAAGTCTGAAATAAAAAAAAATTATCTTCATTTTTTTTGAATAACCAGATTTATCTCATATTCAAATTCAAATCCTCCAAATATATCTGGTGATTAGATGGTTTAAACCATCCCAGGGACCCTATAAATAGAGGGGGTATCCATCTTTGTAGGCAAGTGATGGCCATAAGAGTTTCTATTCTATTCGACCAGGAGGATCCTTTCTTCCTCTATAGAGCTATTCTTTTCACAAGCAAGCCGAGCAAGCCATGAAGGATACCATGGGTGAGTACTGCTCGTTTGCATAGCATGCATGATGCATCGCATGGAGGCTGGATCCCTATCCATTGGTGCCCATGCTAGTCCATTCATGAAGATGAAGAGAAGTATGGAACAATATTGAAGGTCCCAATCATCAATCATCTGTACAAAGGGAGCTCCAATCTGGCGAGTGCCCTAATGAATTCAACATGATGTGCCGACAGTTGATTGAAGACGATTGATGAACTAGAAGTCCAATTGGCCTTAGATTTTGATGGCATAGAAGACTAATTGTTAGACATGATCGTCAAGTCTCACCTCGATCATAGGTCATTGAGGTCACATTCAGTTAGAGACCAGAAGTTGTAAAATTGCACTTCTACTCGACCAAGAAGTTGTCAATCCACACTTTAATTCGAACAGATGTTGCTAATTGCACTTCTAATTGATCAAAAGTTGTTGATTCACACTTTGATTCAAATAGAGGTTGCTAATTGCATTTCGAATCGATCAAAAGTTGTTGATTCACACTTTGATTCGAACAGAGGTTGCTAATTGTACTTCTAATCAATCAAAAGTTGTCGATCTACACTTTGATTTGAACAGAGGATCAAAAGTTGTTGATTCACATTTTGATTCGAACAAAGGTTGCTAATTGCACTTCTAATCAATCAAGTGTTGTCGATCCATACTTTCATTCGAACAGAGGTTGCTAATTGCACATCTACACGATGGAAAGTTGTTGATCTACACTTCAACTCGATCAGGAGGTCTCTAAGTCACCATTCGACCAAAGATCAGCCTAACACACGGGTGATGCATCGATGATAACTTCTCATCCAAAAATCCGATCAATCCCAAATTTCCATGGCGAACAGAAGATTCAATGTGCAATATGTCCATCAAGTTTCAAGTTAATCAAAGGTCGCTAAGTTGCATTTCGACTAGAGTTCAGAGGGGTTATAATAAATGAGTTGTTTCCTGATGAATTCCAGCATAACACATGGGTGACGTACCGATGATACTTTTTCATCCATAAGTTTGATCAACCCCAAATTTTTATGGAGAATAGTAGGCTTGTACTGAAATAATTTCTCCAAGTTTCACTTCGATCCAAAGTCAAGAAGACCTCCAGAAGACCATTGCAAACATGTTCAGTCTTGCTGAATTCCAGTATGATACATGGGAGACGCATCGATGATAACTTATCATCCAGAAGTCCGATCGACCCCAAATTTTTGTGCAGGACAAAAGACCCGATGTGCAAGATGGACACGAAATTTCACCTTGATCAGAAGTCTAGAAGATCCCCATAAGATAATTACAAACAGCTTTGTCTTACTGAATTTCAATCTGATATAGGAGCAATGTATTGAAGATATCTTCCAATCTGACAATCCGATTGATCTCAAATTTTGATGAGAAATTGAAGATCTATTCAGAATCTATTCCTCCAAGTTTCACCTCAATCAGAGGACAAGAAGATCTTCAGAAGATCATTGCAAACATGTTTTGTCTTACTGAATTCTAGTTTGACATACGAGCAATATATTGAAGATAGCTTGCAATCCAACGATCCGATTGATCTCAGATTTTGATGAGAAATTGAAGATCTATCTAGAAGCTACTTCACCAAGTTTCATGCCGATCAGAGACCAAAAAACCCTCCATCCAGTTAGGCGAAGGGGAGCCGGTGTAGTCTAATCATGCTAGAAGTTGTGAAAACAATTAGAAGTCCTTGATGAATATTCCAATGTAGCTGTCATACCATACAATGTGCATTTCTAGAAGCTAAGGAAGTCAAGATGTTATCATAATTTGTTCCTATCCATTTATTCAACATGTCGCTAGGTACTGATGAAGTGAAGGTGACATTTTGTCCATGACTGACGAAACCAGACACTACTAATGTCAGGTTCCGATGAGGTGAATGCATCCATTTGTTCGTAACCTACAAGGCCGAACAACCCCTGGCCGGGCACCAACGAAGCGGAGGTTACACATTTTTGTGATAGCACCGTAGACTGACGAAGCTATGAGTTTGCATAATTGCATGCATGGGCATACATATTGCATTCATCAAGGACAAATTTGAAGTTTTGAAAATGACAACCATCAGGACAGTTTAATCGGAGATTTTCTGCGGATGTAATTAATCAAGAGCTTTTCAAAAACCCTGAGAGTCATGAATCGCGCAATCTCCTGTACGTGAACATGTAAAATCCCAAAGGGACTTATAACTTGTAATTCTTTTTGAATTAATAAAGTACATTGTTTTCTCTAAGATTATGTGTTCTTTATGATATTTTATATGTATAATTATGTATACTGACACACCTACAATACATAAAAGATAATTTCACCCGAAAGACATCTTTCGGTAGAACACTAAGTTTCTAAACCCTTCCCATCGAGGACTTTGATCTTGATCACACCCACGAGCCTTTGTCCATGTCAGATAATCGCCTAGTCAAACTCCAACTCCCAGTCTCAATGCATTTTACCTCCTCGAAGGGAGCACTTGCATGATGATGGTTGCGCATGCTGCATCACTCTGTCATCGCTACAGCAGTCACAAGGCACTGACTGTTTGTCGGAATGGTGCTTCAAGGTCAACCTCGTCGTGTCTTCTAAAGAGGTTCTACTACTTATCAGGACAAAAATGATGTTGCATCTAAGACTGTATTACAGCGACAAAGTTCTTTAAGCTTTCCATATGGACCGCCAGAGTGAGGGTGCAAACTAGATAGAGCTTCCTTCCTTGGCCTTTCGCGTTTCGAACCACGACAAGCTGACCTGCACTAAGCTATGTCATACATGCATGCAAGGAAGGAAGCAGCTGCGATCTAATTCTTATTATATATCAAAATTTTAATTATTACAATATTAATATGTTTTGAAATAATAGAATCCTGAGATCAAAATGATCAAATCAATATAAATGAATCACCAATTAGAATTACATATCACAATATATCATATATAATTATATCTTGAGATATATAAGTTTGGTTTTTGATTCATTTATGTCAATCTAAGTTTTGGCATCATTATTCCAGTGGTTTAAATGGATCATCAATTGGAATTATAAATCAAAAGATAATGATGTTGGAAGAATAAAAAATTTTAGTACAATTTCATATGAAAAAATTTGAAGTCAAAATTTCTAATTCTTTCATAACTGATATTTTGAACAAGTGGAATTGTGAGTCTGACATGATCAGATCGATATAAATAAATTATTAATTGGACTTATATGTCATACCTTGAATCGAAGTTATAGGTCAAAATATATTAATACATTAAAAACTAAAAATTTGAATTTAATTTTTTTATTGAATTTTACTAAAAATTTTTATTTTTCTGATATTAATATATTTTGATATATAATTCTAATAAAAAATCCGTTTGAATTATTGAAATCCTGAGCTCAAAATAATCATATATAAACAAATTGAAACCGGACTTGTATATGAAGATGCTGACATGGGAAGTGCAGTGTCGTGACAATCTGAAACTACCGACCTTGGCTTTATCATGGACGCTGTTACCGCCACGTCGGCG
Source organism: Pharus latifolius (assembly GCA_019359835.1). Lineage (NCBI taxonomy): Eukaryota > Viridiplantae > Streptophyta > Magnoliopsida > Poales > Poaceae > Pharus > Pharus latifolius. Next base: position 10,793,597 of record CM033322.1, read on the forward strand.
CTTTTTATAACAGCCGCCGGCCTACACAAAGCCCGCGACACCGACGACTCCGTCCCCCCTCCTCCGCCCGTCTCCGCGCCAAGCTAAGCCCAACGCCGCGCAAATCGCCCCGATTCGATCCCAAAATCGGCGGCCTCGTCTATCCGCGCGCTGATCAGGTGCTTCGTTAGGTTAGATCCCTCTACGGCTCTGCCTGTATGCTCTTTCTTTGTTAAATTATCTATGGCGATGAGATGTATCCAATCGAATTGGGATAAGCTCGTAGCTGCGCGTAAATCTTTCTCTTTTCGGTGTTTTAGGGGGAAATTAGACAATTCGAATCGAATTTTAAATGTTCTTTTGATTTGCCTTGGTTGTAATCGCATTATATGTTTCGCCCTTTCTGCCCTATGTTTTGGTATTTTCACGCGTGCCGGAGTTGATGGCGTAAGTTGCTGGTTTTGTCTTATTTTTGTTGATATGAACTCACTGTAGATGTGGGCGGCCTATAGTTGTGGAGAAATATTAGCAGCTTTGTATAAATTGATCGTTCCATGTCAAATTCGTTTAAGTTAGGTCTTTCATTTCGCCCGAGTTTTCAGCTCTGGTGAAGGATTTTACAGATTCAGAACTTTACATTCTTTATTTATTTGCATTGCAGACAACCACTATAAGTGCAGAACATGGGAAATATGGCCTGATTTGGGTGAGAATTTGATTCATCAATCGGTATTAATGAGCTCCAAAGCAGTTAAATGCAGCTTATGTGCATGAAGAGGTTCAGTAGCATGGGGAAGGTGTAGTCAAATGATGTTGAGGGCTTCTGAGAGTAGAGTTCAAAGAAGTGTTATTGGCCACCATGAGGATCAATTTTGGGCTCCTTGTGCCCACAATGGCGCAGTACTCCGCACCCACTTGGGCCACGTTGGTTGCTGGGTTCTTTGTGCTGCTTTCGCTTTCCCTCTCCATGTATCTGATATTTGAGCATCTCTCAGCTTACAACAATCCAGAGGTTTCTTTTACTGCACTTCATTATCACTCATCAATAAAGTTGCTTCCATTTGCCAGTAATACAATATTCAATCTTTTAAAATCCACATGGGTTTTGTTTTACAGGAACAGAAGTTTGTTCTTGGTGTTATTTTAATGGTCCCTTGTTATGCGATTGAGTCGGTAAGATCTCCAAAGCGGTATGTATTGAATTGTTCAAATATTATGTCTAATGGTCTTCTTTTTGTATTTTTTGGAATAGTATGTTTCTTTGGTAAATCCAGATACCAGTGTTTACTGTGGCATCCTGCGTGATGGTTATGAAGCATTTGCTATGTATTGCTTTGGAAGGTATATTACTGCATGTTTAGGTAAGTTATGTCTAGCGACATTTTGGCTGCTCTTACCTTATTATGTGCTGCCGTTTTCTTTGGTTGCAGACTTGCCTTTAGTGTATGTTTTGTTTTGGGCTTACTCTTTAAGACTATTGCTATACTTTTTTTTGATAAATTACTGTTGCTGCACTTTGTTTATGAAATTCCTTTTTGAGGGAAAGGAGTTGACATGCATGCGGTTTTGAACAATGCAACTTCATGGCTTGAACTATGCATGACTGCATTTCATTTGTCTTCCCTCTGACATTGTACATCCAGAAACTTGAAGATGTGCTTTTCTCACTCAGAGGTAGTCTGTATTATTTCAACAACAAAAAAAAAATGCCACTTGTGCATAACCTTTGAATAAGGTTAGATAGGGGTATCAGGCCAAATTTCCCTTGTTCTGCACGTATAGCGGTTATCTGCAATGCAAATAACTAAAGAATGTGAAGTTCTGAATCTGCAAAGGGCCCTTTGCTTGTGCCCCAATGCATCAGAGGTCATGGTACCTTTATTATCAGCAGTTATATCCAAAGGAGAAATCTCTGAAGGAAAAATATATAGCGCTATAACTTAAAAATGACAACACTTTCATGTTACTAAAGGAAATGCAGTTGACAATGTCATCTTGAGTGGACAACCCTATGCTAAGCTATTTATCAATTAATTCTACTTAACAAAAGCTGCACTAATATGACTGTCATCATTTGAGAGTTGAGGCAAATTGATTAGAATTTGGTAGATATATTTTGTAATGCAATTTTTTTTTGTTACAGTATTATTTAAGAGTAAATTGCACCAGAGGTCCCCAATCTTATACCATTGTGTATCATAGATTTTTAAACTTTAACTTTAGTTTGGTAGATTCCTAAACTTTTATAACTACGCCACTTCTATCTGTCATCTAAGTGATTAAAAAATGACGTGATAAGGACCTAAGGGGCACAATTAAGTAAGTTAAGGGACTTGAATAGCACAATTAAGCAGGTTTGAGGACCCAACTGTGGTCTACTATTTAACTCTCACTTAACTGGTAGGTAGGCTTAAGTGGCACAAGTAAACAAGTTCAAAGATCTATTAGGAGAAAATTAAATTTTAAGAACTTATGTGGTAAAGTTGTACAAGTTTTTAGTGCCTATGATGCAATTTACTCTATTATTAAATTTGGAAGTTTGCAAGGTTTGTGTACTATACATAGTGTCGTGGTTGGTGTAGCTTGGTCGTTTCCTTCTCTGTATTATGAATTCTGATTGATTGTTCACTTTGATTGATTAAATGTAGGTGGTGAAGAGAAAACAATTGCTTTTTTGAAGAGGGAGGGTGGCTCAGGTTCTGGGGAACCCCTTTTGCATAATTCCTCTGAGAAGGGAATCATACACCATCATTTTCCTGTGAATTATATATTGAAACCCTGGAGAGTGGGTGTCCGATTTTACCAGATTATTAAATTTGGAATCTTTCAATATGTATGTCAACAAATCCAACTTGTAATTTGTTGAATCTGAAAAGGTCGAGTACAACTTGGGTAAAGTACTTTGTACTTGTGCAGGTGATTATAAAGACACTCACAGCTAGCTTATCTCTTGTTCTTGAACCTTTTGGTGTATATTGTGATGGAGAATTCAATTGGGGATGTGGGTAAGATAATTTTCCCACCTTTCATATCTGGAGTTTTGTTTATGCAGAAAGCTTGTGACAGGTAGATTGAATGGTGATATTATCTTCATGATGATGAATAGGGCCGACTGTACAAAATGCCATTGGTTTCCGCTCTACAATTCTAAAAATAAATCCACATGTCACTTTCCACATTTTAACTCTTAAATAAGCCCAATCTGCAATTCATCTACTAATTGGTTTCTCCACATTTTTTTTCTTTTGTCTTATTTACTCCTATTTAATCCTTTCTACTGCAGATACCCTTACTTTGCTGTAGTCCTGAACTTCAGTCAATATTGGGCCCTGTACTGTTTAGTAGAATGGTACACAGCTACTAAGGATGAATTGGCACATATAAAGCCTCTTGCGAAGTTTCTTTCATTCAAGTCAATAGTATTTTTGACTTGGTGGCAGGGTGTGGTGATTGCAATAATGTATGCTTTGGGCCTGCTTAGAAGTCCTTTAGCACAGAGCTTGGAGTTAAAATCAAGCATCCAAGATTTCATCATTTGTATAGAGGTATTTATGTTTCCAAGTAGACATTCTTTAAGAAATTCTCTTTTTTCTATAGTAAGCAGTTTATATATGTACCATTTCTGATAGCGTCACGTCTTCCTCCAGCGCAGATGGGCATCGCATCAGTTGTTCACCTTTATGTGTTTCCTGCCAAGCCCTATGAGCTCTTAGCCAATCATTCACCTGGAAACATTTCAGTGCTTGGGGATTATGTATCCTCTGACCCAGTGGACCCTAATGAAATAAAGGAAATCACCCGACCTACGAAAATGAAGCTTCCACAGTTGGAACCAGATGAGAGGAGTGCAACAAACATAAAAGAGAGTGTCCGAGACTTTGTGATTGGTAGTGGAGAATATGTGAGTTCTTATTAACAAATCTTACCTTGAAGCAGTGAAAATAAATTTTGTTTCATTATGTTTCTACTTTCATGTGGGTTATTTGGATAATTGTTTAAAATTTGTTCGTTAGTATGTTTTGACACCTTTTTTTTTTCTTTGCACCATTAGGTGATAAAGGATTTTAAGTTCACTGTTAACCAGGCAGTTCGGCCAGTGGAGAAGCGCTTTGATAAGTTAATGAAAAAGAACAGTAAGTATATGAAAAGCCAGGATGACAATTGGGTAAATGCATCACAGGAGAAGCCAATTCGTGGAATTGATGATCCGCTATTAAGTGGATGTGCTAGTGATAGTGGGATCACCAAAGGAAAGAGACATCGTAGAGTTGTAAGCTCAGTGGCTGTTGTCGACGGTTGGGGCGGTGGTGATCAGACATCTGATGGCTATGAGATACGGGGTCGCCGTTGGGCAGTAAAGAATTCATGATTTATCTGTGCAAACCACAAATCTTGAAACAGTGACCTTTTGGTACAGGACGTGCTCATAACTTGCTGGATTGCTGGTCAATTTTGATCCCTGTGTAAGTTTTCTTTGTGATGTATAGGTAGTTGAACTCCTGACAAGATTGTTTCTGTACATAGCGTCTTTTCTTCCTGGAGTCCTATTGATACTTGCCGAAACGAATTGATGATTGTAAGTGCAATTGTGATTACTCAAAATTAATACGACATTTGTTTTATATATTTCTGAAGAGAGTCCATGTGTGTAATCTGTTGGGAATCTCTCTCTGCAAGAGTTCCCTCATTGCAAATTGAAGCCTCTTTCTACAAGTGTACGTTTATCAGATTTGCCTACCCCAGCAACGAAATATTGCTTGTACATCGATATGATGCATTTCTTGATGTATTGGAAGTTGGCTGTATTATTCTCATGAATAACAGTAAATAGAATTTTGATAATGTGTTCTCTTCGTTCCATGTATACAGTGACATCTTTTCTGAAAAATTAGGTGTTGGGTTAATCTAGCTGTCAGTAGTGGGCCTACCAGAGTTATCTGCATGGGCCGAAAGGCCCAAATAAACAACAGCTAGGCTGTTGAGCGGGCGTTAAAAAATATGGCACCGCATGGAACTGAACTATGCGACTATGCGAGAATGAGTTAGACTTAGGGTAGTTGATATTTTACTGAGTTTTAATTTCAGTTTTTGATGGATTTATAAATTGAAGTCACTTATCTAACTTATTTTAGGATTTATTTTATAAATATGAAATTTTTTTAAAACTAAAAATCTCAAATAAATTAAAACCAACGAAAATTGGACTTAAAAACTGATGACTAAACTTGGCAAAACAGGTCATTTAAGACTTGGATGGTGGCATTCCCCTACCTTTATATTTGGACCCTAAACTCCACTTGCATTATAGAACACATTTCAGCTTCTGCCTTTCTTTTTAAGAGCAATCTTACTCCAGCTTGACTAGTTTATTTTGATATGGAAGAAAAACAGGAATCTGTAGTACCCTACCTTAACTGACCAAGTCTAGAATAATTCACTGTTTACTTGTAGTCCAGCCAATACGAGAACAGATCTGTAAGACCAACTTACAGATGGACAGAGAGGTAGGTAGGTACACAGGCATCCATCCAAACAAAGAAAAATCCAAAGACAAACAAAGGGCCAAACAAGGTAGGCGTGCCAGAATCTTCCCTCCACCATGAAACCCATATCACCATCCTCCAATCGCTAGTTCGCCAAGATCTTAGCTCGCTGACACTGGGGGCCCACCCTGGCTACTCCCGGCGTTGGTGCTTCTGCACCATTTTGTATGCTCGTACACATGAACAGTAGGTTTCAGATGCAAACCCATTTACAGCTGATTGAAAAAAATCAGGTTGAACTTAGAAGATCTCCGAGAAGATATTGTATATTTGAGCATTTGACTTCAAATCACATATACAAGATAAAGAAAGTATTTTTTTACAAAACTCTATGTGTCTCCCAACTACGAACTAGTGCTTGTGAGAGATTTTTCAAATTTCATTCTAGGCATAGCATCTCTCCAGCAAACGCACCAGCTTAAAAAAAGTAACGAGCTTTCATACAAGAAATAAAATCGCAAATTTATAATTTTATATAACAAAGAAAAGGATAGTACATGATGTCACATGACCTCAAATCATCCCAGAACAGGCGTACGGCAGACTTTCTCAAGAGTCTTTTCGAAGTTCTCACATATCAAGCACCTGAATGGTTCAATAAGAATTTTGGGTTCGCCGCTCCAACACAAGCATACGGATAGGCAGTCAGTGGATGCCGTTCTAAGCAAAGTGACGGGAGAAGGTGAGTGCCAGGTCGTTACTCCCTGTGGACGTGGATCCCCAGGTTGGGGGCCTTCGGGCCTAAGCCTGCGCAAGTGGGCCCCCTGTAATAATGTGCGTGCTCCGTAACTGCAGTATATAACTTAACCAGTCCTTGTCTCCCCTCCCACGTGTTCCCTCCAGATCACCCGTGTTTTACGAATCATTGCTTTGATTTGATCCCTACTTCCCCCCTTGGTTGGAGGGAGTGATCACCAGGAGCAGTACGTACACACTGTACACTACACTAATTATCTTAAGTTAGTGTGTAAATTACGCAACTGTTGCATTACATTTTTGTTCCGGTCTAAAATATTTGTATTTCAATTACATCGTTGCAAAATACGGCCAAACAGGATTTGGGCCAAATCGTTCCTCAAAATCAAAGTTTAGTCCGGCAATTTGAGCATCGGGTTTGAGCCGCAATGGGACCTGCTGTGTTTAGTTTCAATAAGAAAATTTTGTTTTACTAATACTTATGATTTGATACATAAGATAATTTTGTCATGAAATATCACTGAAAATATTGGCGGCTATAAGTATACTTCACTAATCACCTCAAAGAGACGCTCAAATTGACGGTAGAAGTGGAGTGATAGTATAGTCATTATTGTTTCCTCTATCTCAAATAACAAGTATTTTAGTCTATAAGTGATACATGGTTTGAGTAATCAGGGCTTACCATTTAGGAGTACTGTGTAATGGTCTATGTGATCTAATAATAACCACGGATTTTTTGAATTATTTACTTATCATTTTCTACATCAAATGAGGAGAGGGGTTAAACCAAATTCTAACAATCCTCATTTTTCTTAAAAGAAAAAAGATTGTTGGCACGATGCATCAGTGGTGATTAACTAAGAGTTTGGACAATCTTGGTTGTTAGTTAACAAACAACAGTATTGATGTTGATCATTGCAACCACCATTTATGATGAGCTGAAGAGAAGCTAATCACGCCATTGAATTAGTGCTAGATGACGTCGCCCTCCTTCTTATCTACAAATCCCTTTTGTAGGCTAAGAATTAGATCTCAAGATTAGGGGAAAAACAACTAAATAAACTACAACTAGATGCTTAAAGAAGTGGTGGTTGTTAACTTGCTTTCAGTCGGAGTCAGTTATGGGCCACCGTGCATGTGCATGGAAAATAGTCAATGGGGTGGGTAGGCAACCCTGGGGTGATGATGTGCCCTGCTGAAAGCTATTGTCACGAGAAAAGATAAAGAAAATTGCATCCACTATCCTCTATTTTAAAAACTTTCTCTCAATCAACTCCTCACACTAAACTATTATTGCAATCAAATCTAATTGGAGCATAATAGTAGAATTGATATTTAATTAAGTTCAAAGATGAATAATTATGTATGCATATCATCGTATATGTCAGCGGATGACATATATTATCTTCAAATATTACACTGCAGTGCATACTGGATCCATACCAAACAAGTTAGTGAGTTACTATCACGTCAAACGACCTCATCAGACATAAACAATGATATACACGCAAAACTATTCATTGCCATCTCAATTGTACATAGCTACAACAAAACTTAATCTACAGGGGTTTATTGATAACAAAAATTTAACTACGGTGAAATTTTGTTCAAAATATGAGTATTCTGTGCAATTTCTTCTAAAAAAAAGGAAATAATAAAAAGAAAAGGTTACATGTTAAAGCTACCGAAAGCACTCAAGGTTTGTTAGGCACTTACGCTAATCCATCCTGCTATCTCTCTTTATTTTGCTATAGATTTGGTCCCATCTTTGGTATAATTAACTGTTGCACTTATGCGCCTACAAATAGACCCACAGATGATGAGCCTAATCCCACCGTCAAAAAAATGATTAAATCCGGATTAAACTACGAGATTGAGATTTCCATAACTTGGAGATGTGTGACAGCAACAAAAACAAATCAAATCCTTTTAGGGCTGCTCTCTCAAGGTGTTAGCTGCCGAATCGCCTTGACGGTCTTAAAATATGGCAGCTAAAAGGAACAGGAATATGTGTAGCTAGCAAAATCCTTGGGTATTTTGGACGTGTCATATCCTTGTGTTTAGTCCAAAATAACAAGTCTCGGAGTTCCGTGTGCGCCCCCGTGTGTTTTTTTTCCTAACAAGTCGGTGCACATGTACCTCCCACACTTTATCCTATTTGCAGTAATTAGCTGTTCGATGTCCGACACGGCTCCATTTAGAGATCAATTTGGCTGCTTAGTGCTAAAGTATAGTAGAATTTAGATATGAGTGTTTAATTGAATTCTACTAGAAATGAAGGCTGAGTTGACTTTTATATATATATACACACATATTAATGTTAATTTATTAGGAACTCATATAACCATGTACAGATTATATAGTGATAGTATATATATATCATACACGTTTCTAGATATTGACTTGTTCAAAATTATACAGCTAACTATACATTAACTTAAGTTACGTTGAGCGGTTGATGATTTGGTTTGAAACTTTAAAAGTGTGTAGTTTTCAGATGTAGATGCATAGAGAAAAACAATTCCTTCTAGTAGTCTAAAAAAACCCCTCTTAGTTTCACAAAAGATATTTTTTAGCTAAAAATTTCACAAAGAACTTTTCTTAGCTATAGAAAGAAAAAAAAAAGCTCCGTTCTTTTATATTCCAATACCAACCAACTTTTTTAATTCTGTGTTTCTGTAAAAAAAAAAATGGTTCCACAATTCGATTTTCTGGTCTAGCTTCAACTTTTGGCGAATAGAACCTAAAGTCGAGGTCAGATGGGTGGTCTCTCGCGGGAGTTTCCCTAGAGACTCCAATGCTCCACTAAAGAAGAATTTTTTTAGAAAATTAAAGAGAAGTTTAAGTCAAACTGGAGTCGATTTTATGTTTCTAACCCATCTACCTTAAATACTCTTTCATAAACTCAAAAAGTAGATATCTTACCAAATAGATTTACATGTTTATCTGCGGAGTCAACTTTTAAACTTCACCACCATAAACTCTAAAACTTGATTTCTTGAAAAAACGGTAGATAGTCCAAACATACTCTAAATTTCCTCCGTGTTCTATTATCAAATTATGAACTACCACATGTGAAATATTTATTATAGTTGTAGTTTTTGTGTAGAGCCTTCCATATAAGTTTCATTTATTCTCATATTTTTAAAACTATTTTTACGGACAGTAATATCTATTCTGTTATTCTATCATAAATTGTGCATTAGACGTGTTTGAATGAATGAAACCTGCGAGAGAGCACGACTTTAATTTTTATGAAGAAACCACCTCAAAAGCGATGATAAAAGCATGTGGCACGACATGATCAAGTGTTCAATACAAATTGTCCAAAGAGAATTATTTTTTGTACTATTTAGTTACACACATGGGACACGACGAAGTGCCTATCACTATGGTTGTTAGCATTTCATTTTCTTCCCTAATTTTAATTAAATAAACTGGCACTCGTGAGCATGCGTGTATTCACTAGCTGTTTCTTTTTGTCACCCGTTGGCCATTTGATCACTCAATTATCTTCTTATTGGACTTTTGTTATAAATTTTGGCTTGTCATTTTGTCGTGTCGGTTCTGGGCTTTTTTTTTTATTAATAACTCAAAATAAAAAATAATTTGAAAAATGACCAACAGTTTACTGAAATTACAAAAATATTTTTTTTGAACGCGATAAGTTAATTATCGTAGTCTGGAACCGCAAGAGAACTAATCCGCACTTATCGTGCCTCAGAGTCGTGACAGAAATCTTTTTCTCATCCCATCCGCGACAGAAACTAGTTGAGTAGATGAGTGGTCGAGTGGTCAAAACTTATCCATATCAGTAACAGTTCAAAACTGGTCGCATCAATACTAGATCTGGTCGTGATCGTATCAGTACTAGACCTGATCGTAGTCGTATCTAGTACACAAACTGGTCGTATCATTGTTGAAACTAGCCGTGGTCATACACTTCGACCATTCGACCACTCGACCAGTTTCTGATGCACGATAAGTGCGGATTCGTCCTCTCGTAGTTTCAGACCACGATAATTGATTTATCGCGCCCAAAAAAATCATTTTTACAATTTCGGTAAACTGCGGGTCATTTTTCAAATTATTTTTTTATTTTGAGTTATTAATAAAAAAATAAATTCGTCAGTTCTAGGAGAACATATGCTAAATTTCTATTATGTGAAGTCGAGATTGTCTAGTTCGTATCCACAAGAAAAAAATATATAATTTAGAATCCACTTGAAATTTATCTAGAAATTGTTTAATTGGTGCCCTTACTATGTTTGGATGAGGCACGTTTAAAATCTTGTTTATACATGTCAGAAAGTTTTAGACATTTAAAATTTAGCACTTGAGAAAACTAAATATGTTAGTTAACTCATCACTAATTAAATAAGTTAATGTCGTGCACTGTTGCGCAAAAAAAAAAATCTGAAAACTACAAAAGGGTTTCATGTATGTGTAGCAACCGGACATTTTAACCAATACTCCAGATCTGGGGGCAGCCTTCTTAGAGCATCTCCTTTTTTGAAAAGCATGTTCCGTTGATGTTTCCAGGTTAATTTTTTATAGAATGTTGTTTCCTTGCATGGTGAGCAGATTCATTCACAAGATTTCTTCGTTGCTTCATCTAGAAAAAAGAAGAATAAAAAAAGAGAAACCATTTCTTTTGAAATTTAAAGCCACTGTCATAAAGTCTGTTACAATGGACCGCACTGAGATCGGTTTAGATGGAATGTTAGTTTAATATAGATCTTTACTGAAAGTAGATTAATTTTTGGAGCACACATAAAAAATTACTAATAAAAGAGGGTTACATTGTAGTAGGAAGTGTATAGCAAAAGCAAAATAAATGCACAGGAGTACATTGTTATCACAAGATGGATAAATTGTGCTTACAAGAAAATACACTTATGGATAGCTGGTCTCTTGAATTTAGCCCAAGAAAAAGGTGGGTCTCTCGAGTTTACATTATAGATCAGTTCCTCCAATTGGTCGTTGTTTAGAAAAGTTTTGTACATACCGATGGAAGTGTTTATCATGAAAAATGACCAAAGAATCATCCAAATGAGAATTAGTTCCACTTAAAGAATGCATTTTGAGATGGACTCATCACCTCCAAATATATGTAGAAAAATATGAGCCACAGAAGGGTTTGATAAATCTTCTATTTATTATATAGGTGTGTTAGAAAACTCCATATTTTCAACAAGGGTTTCACTCTTTTATAAAAATTTGAAGAATATGAACATTTTTTTTTGTCAAACATAAGGATTCTTCGTCTAAGGACTATAAACAAAATTGAGAAAAGAAGAAAAGTAAGAAAGGAAAAACCTCGTGAGTTGATGGTTGGGACCAGTAGTTGAATTACAGCCGATGGAGACTTTTCTTCTAATCCACCCATCAACACATCATTTTGCCCTCTTTTGTGTCCAGGTTGTTAGATTAGACCACCCCACTTTAGGGACCTAGGCTCCACCCCACTAGTGTAAACTAACTTTTCTAGTTAGGACGTCATCTACTGCAACACATGCATATATTCTAGATCAACCTTTAATTCAATAATTAACTTTCAAAAAGAGATATAAAAACACCTCCTAAAAAAGGATGAACACCACAACTGAAAAATACAGTATATAAATATCATCTTTTGCATATTACTATAGGTACAAAGCTATCTGATAAATATCTAATTCCATAAAAGAGAAGTATCCAGTATATCTCAATCCTCTGTTGCTCCCGTATATTCTCTCACAAAACTCTATGTAAATGATAATAAAAAATTTCACAAAATTTTGAGATTGTAGATATAAAATTAATCTACTATCTCATAAAATTTTAAATTCAAATTTAATCTACACAAAGAGAAACAAAAAAATAAATTTAGCTAAAAATAAATTTGAAAATAAAAAGATAAAAATTACTATTCATTATTATTTTTGTTTCTCCTAATATATATTGAGTTTAGAGTTGAAATTTTGTAAACTACTTGGTCAGTTCAATATACACTTCTCTAATTTTTATAGAATTTTTATGATCATTTATTTAATTTTTTGACATAAAATATAAAAAAATAATGAAGAAATGAGATACACTGATGCTAGTAATAAATTTGTGAACTGCTAAATGCAATCTTGACATGATTGTCATGAAGTGACAATGTTTTTCAAGCATGGCTGGTACATCCCGTCAACTTTTTAACCAAGATTATTGCAGCTTTTTAACCAAACAAATAGATACATACATATATCCATGTTAAACTTGACCCAGTCTTTCGGGCACACCTTTTGCATGATCACCTTTGGAAAAGGCAGATCAGAGACGAAAGCGGTTACTTGCTACGAGGATCAAAGTACAACCGAACATCACATGGACTGTTCGTTTTATTTTGTTCTCCCTTTTTTTTTTCTCGTTTTGAATTTAAAAAACTGTTACCTGGCAGGTGCAACCTCGTAACGCTTCTATTGGAGAAACATTTAAATGCTTCCTCTTTTTTTTTTTTATCGGCAACGGCCTCTTCAAATCCAGAAATTAATAAAAAAAAAGGATACGGTTAATAGTAACTTATTTCTACAAATGGATTAATAATGTAATGAGCGCGGGACTATATTAATGTACGGTGATACCATTTTCACAACGGTTAATTTTTTTTTTGTCATTTTGCCATTACTTAGTGATGTACCATCACAGCAGACATGTCTAAGCAGAGAACACCTAATAATTACCCAATATTGCTCATTAGTCCCATACAGACATTATTATGTTGCGCGCTACCTACCAACTCCGTAAGAGACACCCACAGAACAGGCCAGAACATTGCATACGGCATCACATAAAGAAAATAAAAGAATAGTTAACCAATTTCACTTTAGTCCAGACAAAGTTACAAACAGACAAACGAAATGCTAAAAAACAGCTAATATCTGTTAAGACTCCACGTAATATAATTTTTCCACTGAGCCACTATTTCTTTCACTTTAGCCCCTTAGCTTTTCATTTATCTCCCTTTCCCTCCCTCCTCATATTGCTTTCTCGTGTTCGTCTCCACTTCCTCTCCTAATGTCGCCACCCAAGTAGCCACCGTCCACGCTTCCCCAAACCTTCCCTCCGCGAGTCCAAATTACATCGCAACACACTGAAAACCGCACAAGAAACCCAAAGAAATCCAAAAGAGCCACCTTTGAGAAGTGACAGAGCAAGAGGCAGGGGTGTACGCTGTGCGTACGTGCATACTTACGTACGTGCGCTCGTTCGTGCAAGGAGCGCATGGGCTCGAGGCGGCGGCGCCACCACCACCACGGCCGGTGGGTTGTGCCGGCGGTGGCGCCCGGCGCTGCGGCGTGCGCGGCGGCGGCGCTGTTGCTCGTCGTGGTCGCGTTCCACTGCGTGTTGTCGCCGCCGCTCGGCGACGGCGGCGGCGACCACCTTTTCCGGCGCCCGAACCCCCCGTTCTTGGTACGATCCCTTTAAAGCTGTGATTTTGTCACGCCGGGCGTGGTCGGTTCCGGCAAAAGGTTCGCTTCCAATTCCGTTCTGTTCCTGACGTTCTGCGGATTATTCTTTTTTCCTGAGCAGTTAAAGAATCCAGGAGAGTTGCACAGAAATGTGGTTGGCGGGGATGCGTTTAGCGTTTCGGTGAGTGTAAAAAAATAATCTTATGTTTGATTGCTTGGTTCTTGTGTTGCGTGGGGGATTAATTGGTTAATTTTTTAATTATAATTTGGGTTGTGCAGAGTGGTGGGAGCAAACTGGGAGAAGAGCTCTGGAAGTCAAAGGCGGCAAGCAACTTCTTCGGTTGCAGCAACGCGAGCAGGGAGTTCGCTGGTACTTGCTACCTCGAACATTTCGTTTGGTATAAGAAACGTTTGGGAACCAAATTTGGGAGTAGAATTTCCACTGTTTTACCAAAACTTTCATATTTATGGCGTTGCAGGTGCCGAAGCCATCACTGAATCGAATAGGTACCTGATGATCGCGACAAGCGGGGGGCTGAACCAGCAGCGAACAGGGGTAAGACAGTGCAGATTGCCAATTGTGCAATTGCTTCTACCATCAAATTGTTCATCTTTGGTTAACAATGCATCTTGTTTCGGTGTATATATGTAACTTTATGTTGGTAGGACGTTTTGGTTTTTCTAAGTCAGGGTGTTGGTCAATGATGAGGCTCAGGAACAAGTGGCAACTTTAGTTCGAAATCCCTTTTCCACAATTTCTTTCTGTGTGCCCAGTGTACCATTTTATTTACTCCCAACCACTCTCTGATACGATGCCCGTCAGCTAGTTATACTCCAACTTCTTGATGCTTTGTGTGACCGCATCGGTGCATTTGTTTCAGTTCTTGGCATACTCCAACTACTTTTGGATCCCTGCGTGATTGCAAATGTGCATTTCTATCATTTCCTGTTATTATCTTTTCTGTACTGCTGCCCTCTATCTCAGGAAATGCATACCAACATGCTACTTTCTAATCTTGTTTATGAATAATTTGAACAAGCTGTTAGGTATATGCTTCCATTTTCCTTCTCGGCAATTGAAAGAGCCTCTTTCCAGCCTAGTGTCTTTGTCTATCATAATTATGATTGGGATTGTTGTTTGTGACTATTTACTTTCTAGATTTTGTTATAGGTGGCAGCCATGCTGTATTTTGAGTTTACCTTGTTATATGCATTCTGACTTTCAGTTACTTGTGTGTGAGCCTGTCCTCATGTCTTTGTCCCTAAATAAAAGCACAATGGCATTTACTAAGAAAATCCTTGTGGTTCACATAATTTTGTCATTATGATTTGGCCTATGATTTGATTTGAGTTTGCTGTTTCATGATTGATGGGAAAATGCGGCCAATTATCTGATTTTCAGATTATAGATGCTGTTGTTGCAGCCCGCATTCTGAATGCAACTCTCGTCATCCCAAAGTTGGACCAGAAATCTTTCTGGAAAGATGCAAGGTCAGTCTTTACCCTCTTGTATTCATTGCAGCGAAGCACCATGGCTAATTTCCTTTTCCATATTGCAGTGATTTTGCTGAGATATTTGATGTTGATTCATTCATATCCTCACTCTCAAATGATGTAAAGATCATATGGGAACTACCTGTTAAGAACAGGAAAACACCGTCTCCATACAAGATGCGTGTTCCAAGGAAGTGTACCCCAAAATGCTATGAAAACCGAGTACTACCTGCTCTTTTAAAAAAGCATGTAAGTAGATTTTTGGACATAATGGTGATTCCTTAACTTTAAAATGTTGGCTACCATTGATCGTTTTTGACATGTTACTTTCTCCTATGCAGGTTGTTCAGTTAACAAAGTTTGACTACAGGCTTTCCAACAGGTTAGAGATTGATCTTCAAAAGCTGAGGTGCAGAGTCAATTATCATGCACTGCAGTTCACAGATCCAATTCTCAAAATTGGCGAAATGCTTGTTCAAAGAATGAGAGCAAAAAGTGGACGCTTCATTGCTCTTCATCTAAGGTGATATTTTAGGTTCCCTTTTTATCTAATTATGTGTTCCTTACAGGCAAACTCTATTAACCCACACTTACATGACAGATTTGAACCTGACATGCTTGCCTTCTCCGGTTGCTACTTTGGAGGTGGGGAAATTGAGAGAAGAGAGCTCGGTGCAATACGCAAGAGGTGGAAGACATTGCATGTAAATGACTGCATTTCCATGTGATGGTTGTTTAAGCATGATCCTTTCAGGTTTTTCATTAATGCATTTGCAAAATTCTCTGCAGGCTAGCAACCCTGAAAGAGAACGCCGGCATGGTAAGTGCCCCCTAACACCGGAAGAAGTTGGCCTCATGCTCAGAGCATTGGGGTTTGGCAAGGATGTCCACATCTATGTCGCATCAGGAGATGTGTACGGAGGGGAGGAGACATTGGCACCTCTCAAAGCACTGTTCCCAAATTTTCACTCAAAGGAGACACTAGCAAGCAAGGAGGAGTTGGCTCCCTTTGTGTCGTTCTCTTCTCGCATGGCCGCCCTTGATTTTATTGTGTGCGATGGGAGTGATGTTTTCGTGACAAACAACAATGGCAACATGGCTAGAATGTTGGCCGGTCGGAGGTACTCTTCTCAAATAGTACTAAAATCATTTGAATTGCACACGACCTATCTTTAATTTTCCACTTCCTCTATATTTGACCTATCTTTAGTTTGAAGAAATGGTAATTAATTGACACTGTATTTCAGGAGATATTTTGGGCACAAGAGGACCATAAGGCCAAATGCTAAGAAACTTTCCTCGCTCTTTCTGAACCGAACCAGCATGATTTGGGACACATTTGCGTCCAAAGTTCAGGCGTTCCAGAAGGGATTTATGGGGGATCCCAATGAGATTAAACCGGGAAGAGGTGAATTCCACGAGCACCCCATGGATTGCATTTGTGAAAGGACTAAGGGGAGAGCTGAGCATAGTAAGACTCATTTAAGCAAGCTAGTCAGGGAAGCTGTGAAGAACCATCCTAGTGATGGGGAGTTGGACTGGAGGGATTTGGATTATGGAGAGAATACACCCTTGGGGGGGGATTCATCGTCGAATGATAGTGAATCAGATGATAGCCATGTTGGCCGATCAGACATTCCTGAATTGGAGGACATGATCTCAGATTAGCAACTGAAACTGAAACTGACTATCTACCCAAACTGATAAATCTTTGGAATGTTTTTTGTCATTTCAAAGGCATTGGTGATTAAGCTTTTATATGGACAGAAGCTGCTGCATAATTTATATTCTCCTGTTTTTCCTTGGAGACTGGCAGAAATCATGAGGAGTTTCTTACAGAAAAAACAGGTAAATACAACAATATTTGTCCAAGATGAAGTACTTCAAGTGAACTCTTGGCATTTAGTTTTAATGCTTTGAAAAATTTTATATAGATACGTGCAAAATCATAAACCATGTAACTTCACAAAACTTAATTGATAATCATCATCGGAAGTAGCATTTTATCATATTTTCTGATGATATTTGGCAGTGATGAGTATTGAATGTTGATTTCTCATTTGTATCTTTTTAACTTCATGACTTCAGTGCTCTCTAATCCTCTTTATGTCTTGTTTAATGCAGAAGCAGGCCTTCAGTTTAGGCAAGACAAATGTACAGCATTTAATCAGTCTGCAATGAGAGCTGAAGGGGCAAATTAGATCATCTTTTTCTTCTTTTGGTTATTCTTTCATAACTTTAAGCTTGTATGGTAAATAGATGCTAAAGCATTTTTTTTTCTTTTTGTTCTCTGAAGTTCTTTTCGTAATGCTGTCATTAGAGTTTGGCCATTCCTCTTTCGTCTTTCAAAATAAATGGTTGTAATTAAAAAGAGTGAAAAGAAAAACCTTGTACCAAGTACATGTCAACATTTTTGACAAGTGCTGCCTTTTTGACATCATTGAGCTACATGTTGATAGTTTCATCGCCATTTTTCAATGGTTTGCATGTATCTTGTCATTCCGGTGTGCTTTATGTTTCATGAAACTTTTACTTACAGGTCAGCTTCTGCAAGTTCTGATTTCTTAAATTCTTGGACCGATATTGCTACCTTGATCGGGGTGATTGCTGACAAACAGGCAATGTTTGGCTTCTCGTTTTTAGAAACGAAATTGAATTCAACTGCTTCCCAAAGCTTAAGGTTTCAGGTGTAATTAAAGCTAATTAAATTGCAAATATTGTTTAGGATCATACGATAGCTTACCGGTTAAGACTATACATGTTTTTGTGTCCTCATAGGTGGGTCAGTTTAAAAGGTTTTCGTAGAGAATTAGTCCAATTGTTTAACTCAAAACTCTCGAAAAAAATGAAAGCATTCTCAAAAAATCAAATAAACGTTATTTCTAAAACGGTTGACATCAAACCCTAGAACTAATTCTGCCCAAATTTCTTGTACTAGAAAAATCTTCTCAATACAACGGGTAAAGGCAGTTTCTTGGGCTTTCAGCCATTTTAGGGTCAGGCTGGAAGAACAGTTTTTAGTATTTCTAAGAGATTTTTATGGATCAAATTTAAAATACTAGTCAATTTGAATATAAAATCCAGCGGGATTCCCTTTCCAAAATTTTCCTCTTACGCCTTTAATTGGGTACATCTACACTTGTCCTAGGCATAGGACTAGTATGGGCCCCAAAGAGAATGAGCAAGAACTGGGCTGAATAATAAATTGTGGCCCATTCTAAATAGAATTTTCTACCGGGCCATTCTTATTTCAGTGCTGCATCTACTTCCACGTGAACTGGCCTGGATCCGACCCAATCCAAGCCCGCCGAAACAGACATAACTTGGCTCATCGTCTCATAAATGAACAAAAAAGGGTTGCATAAAGCATCTGCTTATTTCGTATCTCTTGCTTTTACCTTCTACATATATGATATCTGCACGCATTATTTCTATTGATGAATGTACATGTATTTTGGATCGTATCCTAGACTTTGTACAAGGTACAATGCAGTTTCCATCATGGAGCAAGTTATTCTTGCTCCTCTCATTTCCTACGACCACGAGGCATTCTGCGAGTTCAAAGATATAGTGCTTTAATTGCCATGCAAACGATGCGCTGCCTTCTCAAAAATCCAAAACAAGAAATGCACCCTCGGTTTTTGGGTCAGTTTGGTGCGTATATATACGGCGACAACACGCATTCTTTTGATCAAAAAATTTTTAGGAGTCGAGCTAGATCGGCATTTGCTTCTTTTTTTACTTTAGTAGAGGTACAAGTTACAACCGTGCAAGCCTACACATTGGTAAAGTGACCACTGATCAGAAAACTCAAATAGTCTAGGGCCTTAAGCCTACAATGATGCTTAGATTCATAAAGAATGGAACAATTAATTTCACATCTAGTCATTTATATTGATTAATTCTACATGTATTCATTTCTTGTTTTGACCAAGATGGTCGTGATGTTAGCATCTAAAAATATTGCAGGGTGTCAGCATTTGCATGGTGATTCTGCTTTGCCTCGTGTGTTGTATGTTCAGCAGTGGGTACAGAGTGTTCAACGTAGAAAGCTAGGGAGCCAAAGGCGATGGTAGGACGGATGACACAAAGGTGCCTAAGTGAGAGGAGCACATGCATGACATGCACATTCTGCGTGTTTCTACATGTTCTCATGCGTTGCTCACGTTTCGCCATTGATGTTGATCTGAATGCATTCAAAGATGCATGGAACGCGGAATGCAGGGCGTACGAGCCGTCTGCATCGATGGTCGTGCCTTCAGGTAAGTTCTTCCTCGTCGGACCCACGGCGTTCCACGGGCCGTGCGCTCCCAGGAGCCTAACTGTGCAGGTACTTATTTATGAGAAATGTATAAAGAGATTGCAGTGTCAAATTCCAGTATTACTAATGTAATCTTCAAAAAAAACCACAACAACCACATATTTGCATCATGTAACTTGAAATATAATCTCTCTGTTTCATAACGTAAGATTCTATAGTCTTGTCCACAAGAATTAAGGAGGGAAAATGAAAGAAAAAGAGAAAAATTATACTTTATTAGCCTTATTAATTATATTATAGATTAGTGGAGACAAAATAATGTCATTTGGATTTTCTTGATAGATAAAAAGGGACTATATCATCCTTATTAATTGTATTAGAGGTTGTTTGAGATATAATAATGTCATTTGGATTTTCGATGATAAGACCACAAAAAACTCTCTAACTACAGTTTTGATCTCTACGGATCTCTTGTACTGTGCGAAACAATATTTTATTTATTTAAGAGAGAGAGCTTTTCTTGATATGCACGAGTTTTTTTTACTGTTAACCCGTATTTAAATATTAATTGCAGAACTGACCCACAGTTGTAAAAAATTGCAGAAATGGCCTGCCACGTCAGCTTGTCGAGCTCTGGGAGCTCGACAAGCTGCAAGTCGCACGGAGAGCTACTAGTCGTGGCCGTGGAGCACGACTAGGGCTTGTCGTGCCTCACAGGCACGACAAGCTCTTGTCGTGCTCCACGGCCACGACAAGACCAGCTCAACTGCTCATATGTGCAGAGTTCGACAAGGGCTTCATAATATTTCACAAATAATAAATGTAAACTTATACATTGTTGATTTATTTGTAATCTGATTTCATAAATAAATGTAAACTTATATATTATACTCATCTAACAAGAGATTTGATAAAATACGACTTGATTTGATGATTTTCGATATAAACTGAAAATAGGGTACTTTAGGGTAAAATAAGTCTGAGTTTTGTCGATTTTGAATTATGGCCTTTAAAATGTGATTTTGTAATCTGCACAGAAGAGAAAATTGTATCAAATAGCATTTGAAAAAGATTTGCTGAAGAAATTTTGAATTTGGAATTAATCTGAAGATTTTAGCCTTTTTGGGTTTCTAAATATCAAATAAAAGACTAAATTACGATATAATTTGGACTGATATGTGAAAACGGCTTAGATGATACGATTTGGCTGCCAACTTTCTGGATTAAGGTATTGACATACGCATGATCATAATCCAAGAATAATCTGATATGGATTAGGGCAAGATTTAGCTAAATATGAATTATGAGTATTTAGGGTAATTAGAATCCTGTTTTCGAAAACAGAATAGGATTGATAGATCTGAGATTTAGAGATGGAATTGAATCTGGCTTGTAAAGACTTTTATGTTTGGCAGTAACAAGATCAGTTCAACCCTAATCTATCTCAAACCCTAAAATATCAAAATTTATTCTGTGAACCCAAATCAAGATCAGTGGGGATTCGAACCCAGGTGGACAACGAGGTAGAAGAGAGTTCCCACCAGCTGGGCTAGGAGTTTTTCCCATCATACTGTACATACATAAATACATACATACTGTATATATATATATATATATATATATATATATATATATACACATGCACATATATATATGTATATGTATATGTATTATATCTATAGAAATATACGTAAGTATGTATCATATAATAAAAATTTATAAGAAATCTAGTGAACTGCATGATTCATTTTGAATGTAACACACTGGAAAATAAAAGTGTTAGTACATGTCCGCTATGGGTTCGGACGACCCCTCTTATGACCATGCCCATGCCTATCTCTCTGAAAAGGCGATGGTGAGTACGGATCAGGTGGCACATGTGATCGCTGTCCAGCCGCGGTAGAAGGACCATGCCGCTCAGTACCTGCATGACCCTGAGATGGCTGTGTCGGTGGAGGGTGATCTTGGAGTTCGGTAGGCGTCAACTGATCCGGTTGGTAGTACTGATGTGCATGAGGGTCGTGCAACCCGAACATGTGGGAGATCCACTCCTGGTTGTCCTCCTGTGGTGCCACCCCACTGGGGTCGGCCCCCTGCGGAGCGTAGTACCCACGATCGTCATCCACATGCATGTGGTCGTGGGCGGAATCCCCCCAACTGTCCCAAGTAGACCTCCAAGGGATTGAGTATCTCTGTCCCTGGAGAGCCTGCTCAATATGAGCCTGGCCGCAATCCTCGTCAGCCGCAAACCGCTCTGCCAAGGCTCTACTCGCATCGTCCCTGTCTTGACGACGAATGTCGTCCTCGTGTTGACGACGGATGCCGTCGTCGTCATCAGAGTCATCTGAATCGGGAGTGCGATGTGTCGACGGGCCCCCAATATGCAGATCTCTGCGTCGAGCACTGTGCGTTGACGAGGAACGATGAAGCCGAGATGGGCCGGCGGACGTCCCTGGTATGTCACCTCCCCAGGTCGGCGATGTGTCACGATGACTGCGCCGTGCTGACGAAGTGCTCTGTCGAGCACCACCCAGGCTAGGCCGGGCTGACATCGGGCTGGGCGGCCGGGCCCCTCTCCGGTGTGGAACCGATGCATCTGTCTTTCGGCCACAAGTAGCGTCGAACAAGATTCGTTGTGCTGCTACACGGATGGAATGTAGGACAGCACGCGCCATCGCCTTGAAGCTTGGAGGACCTTCCAAGCGAGACGACAGGTTTGCCGCTTGACTGTCGATGCCGAACGCTAAGTCACCCTGCACATGCGAAACTCATATGGGAACTATGGAAAAATAGATAAGATAAGAGACCAACATAAGTATCCAGCGAAGACGAACGTACCGAGCGATGTATCCGGCCTGGGAAATGAACATCAAGGCCGAGTCGAAGACTGTCTTGATGTGATAGTTCTGTCGGCGATGGGGGGGCCGCACGAGCGAGTCGCGTGCGGGTGCGTGGCACGTACCACTGAAGATAGGCCTGGGACGTCCCAGGGTCATACGGGCGCTCCTCCACAACAACATCCGTCGCCGCGTGGTGCTCCCACTCGTCGACCCATTTGGAATTCTTGATCTGCCAGTTGTCAGAGTGTTTTCCTCTACGTGTTTGTCTGCAAAAGGTGACGCGATGCACATAAAGCAAAGAAATAAACAAATATGAGTGTGTACATGAGATATAGAAAATGTTCGAGGCATACACGTGAATCTGCCGCGGGAGATGGCGTTGTCGATTTCTTTCCGGGGGCGGTATCTGCTGATGTAGGCCGAATTGGCGCATCACCCTCTCCGGAAAATACGGCTCCACCACATGTGAGAACACCATGTGCCGGCGTGTAAGCCAGCAGTCCTGGCCCGCGGTGCAATGCGAGGAAATGCCATGCGGTGCAACCTGCGAGATGTGCTCCGGTGTCCATGGCCGCCATATGACGCGCGCGTCCGATAGGAGATCAAACTCTCCCAGGTACGCCAAGTAACAGCGGTGAATCTGTGATGATGACCACCTCGGCCGACCTCCCAGCCAACGGGCTCCCATGGTCGGCCGGTCCACCCAATCATCATAGTCGGCTGGCGCAACGTACGGATGGATGGGCCGCTGTAAACGCGGGCGACCAACGGGGAAGTGCTCCCATGACCACAGTTGCAGCAGTACAGGGCATGCGGAAAGCAACGATCCAGCTGCGGTCCTGCAGCATGCCTCACAAAGGCCCCTGTACGTCGCGCACAACACTGCCATCGCCCAGTTGTAACGCGGCATGGCCCCTGCGTCGGCATCGACGATACTCTCGACCAGAGGAATGAACCACGTGTACACAGTGTCACCGTGCGTGGAAGGGAACAAAATATACTGCAGCGTCACCAGCAAGTACGCGAAGAGATGCTGGCGAACTACATCGGCGGGGGCATCATCGGGGCACTCACGGTAGCGCGCCAGAAATCGGTGGGGGACACCACGCCTGGATGCCGGGATCTCGTCGGCGTGGTTAACGATGTTAAATCGAAGGTGCATCTGTGTGCGCCAATCCAAGCATGCTGGCCGGGGGACGATGGGATGTCCACTGGCAGGTAAACCAAGCAGCATGCTGACATCCTCCAGCGTGACTGTCATCTCCCCCCAGGGGAAGTGGAAAGTGTGGGTCTTCGGACGCCATCGATCTACCAATGCGGTGATCAACGACCTGTCCAGTGTGAGATGCTGACCTATCTGCAACATACGGGCGAACGGCAATAAACCTGCAGCCCGCAGGATGGGGATATAGCCCTCATGCAGAGGCCAGTACTCCAAGGGAGCACGGACTACCAGCGGCTCCAAGTCCCCGCCCTCGGACAAGATGCGGCCGCGATGGCCACGATCACATGTACTGCTCAGTAGCTCAGGAAGATCTCTATCTCCGCCAGCCATGCCTGTCAAAACATAAAACATGAACCATTATTGAAAGTAACATAACATACATCGCGAACCGTTATTGAAAGTATCATACCCATGGATAGCACACGACATGAAAGTAACATAACATGAATCATATTACAAGGTTTCAAACAGATTATAACAATCCGATGCAAATGATAAGCATATTACAAAGTTTATTACAAGGCTATGTCGATGGTCCGGGTGCATTCAAACAATCCTTCCTGCTATGTCCGGGCTGCCTACAGATCGAGCATTTCCTAGCTCGTGAGCTACCCCCCTGTGACTCATCCATGTCATTGTGTATTCGGCGTGTCTTCCGTCGCCCTGGACCCGTTCGCTTTAGATTTACATCTGGGATCCAGGTAGTCTCGCCAGCAGGGATAACTCTGTAGTCACCGAGCGTCATAAAAACTCTCCACACGCCACTCCATGTGTTTGAAAGGTTGTCGAGGCTGAAGTACTCCGAAAGGTAAGGCGCAGGGCTCACACCGAGCGCCGCACATGAAGCAAGGACATGAGAGCAGAGCTTGTGCAGTAGCTTCGGTTTGTTACATGAGCACTCAGCGACATCCCCAAGAATGACCTCGTGCACCCGTCCAGGTCTCAGTTGGCCGCTCACGTTCTTCTGCCGAAGGCGGACTTGAATGATTCGGTGCAGTCTGTTTATAACTGTCACCTCGTGCCGCTGGGCCTTGTCTATGCGGGCAGTCAAGTACGACTGCACAACATCTGGCAAGGTTCTCATGGGATCGTCGACTAGCGTTTTGGCGGCTACACTTCTATTGTTGAAGTACTCGGCTGTGCGGTACCATGTCATCTCCACTACAGCAGTCACCGGCAAACACCGGACTCCCTTCAACACATAATTGCACACCTCTGAAAGGTTCGTCGTCATTATCCCAAACCTGGCGCCATCTTCGTCGTGCAGCAAGGACCATTTCTCGATGTCCTTGTCCTGAATCCATTGGGAAAATTTGCTGACGTTCACATCATCGGCAGCATTACTGGCCCTCCTCGTGGAGTACTTCACTGTCAGCGCCTCCAATTTGTCGAACACAGCCTGGAACTTCCTCGGTTGATTTTGCATGCACAGCCGCTTGAACAAATCCATGATCTGTTTACTGCGGAATTGTGTGAAAAGGTTTGCTGCAATGTGCCGCATGCACCAACGGCTGCGCACGTCCTCCCATTTGTACGGAGCATCTGGGGCTCCGCGCATTACCTCAATGGCATGGAGCAGCCCTCGGTGGCGGTCCGATATGATGCACACCTTCTCTCGATCACCAACAACCGCCCGCTTCACGTTGACCAGAAACCACAACCAACTTTCCGAGTTTTCAGACTCGACGATGGCGTACGCCAATGGAAGCAGTTGGTCGTTAGCATCCGCAGCAACAGCAATGAGGAGACAGCCCTTGTACTTTCCAGTCAGGAACGTACCATCCACGCATATGACTGGACGACAATAAGCAAATGCCTCGATGCACTGGCGGTATGACCAGAATAATCGACGGAGTACCCGACTGTTCTGTATGGGGCTACCATCTCGACGTGTAGCTGGCTGATCGAAGAAATCTAAAAATGTGCCTGGGTTGGTCTGAGCGATGTTGCGCAGCAACCGCATCACATTGTTGTAGCCGTGGTCGAATGTGCCGAACATGCCCTCAATTGCCTTCTGTTTTGCTCTCCAGGCCTTTCCATACCTTATAGTGTACCCACACCTATCGGCAACTTGCTTCATTATTTCTCTCGGCATTATCGAAATGTTCTCTCGCACAGCCGGCTGGATGATATTACCGACGTACGCCGACGTCAGGTTCCTGTGTCTGTCCAGCGCCTCCGTGAGCAGGCATGTGTGTGCGGTAACCCTTGTCACCACAAAACCGATGTCGTCCTTCGGCCGCATCGCACGAATCTTCCATGGGCAGCCTGCTGTTACACAGGCTGCTACAAAAAGGTTGGGGTTTGACTTGACGACCTTATATTGCCTGTTAATTGCGAGGGACCAGCTCGCCACGGCATTCTTCAGATCTTCCTTGCTTTGAAACTCCTGCTCTACTTGTAAGCCACCGTGCTCGAAAGACCACCTCGAACCCTGATCCGTTGGCAACACAGCTTGACTGTATGCTGAGTGATCTAGCCACTCCTGCGGAGGACCAGGAGTATCGTCATCAGAGCCATCGGATGCCTCCGAGTCCGTCGAATCATCTTCGTCGGACACTGATGGAAGGTAATCCAGTACCTCGCACACATCTACGCGAGTATGGCAGAATGCATCCGACCACTCGCTAGCCCTGAATCTCGCAGGACCGGGCATGACGCTTGGCTCACCCTCCACCGCACTCTCGGCTGCTCGTACGTTGCAGAACTGCACATACATCGCGAACTGGCCGAGCAGTCCGCCATGGGGGTCTTCCACTCTTCGAATAAAAGAACTCTAAGATTTGTCCCCTTTAATTCGCGCAGCACCCAGTATGGCTCATTATCTACCTCACGAACGATGAGCCCTTCGATTAGAGCCATTTCATCGCGAGGCCGCTTCCCGAACATATTCAGGATCCACAAATTCAGGTCTAGAAATGAGGTGTTATGTACACTCAGCTCGCCCGTCACATACTGGCAACGACTCATATCAACCCCGCTTTGCCCCTCGCGAATTATGCCGTCACCATAAAATATGGAAATTTTGTTCGGACTATCCATTCCCTACACACATTCATCTCACGCGTAAATAACATGACACCATTACACACATGCACATAAATCCTAAAACCATACATACACATATACATTTGAAAAACATAATTTATAAACATAGAGCATGCATACATGCATGTAATTGAAAATAACCTAGTTTCATAATTTCTAAATACATACACATATATATTTTACAAAACCTAATTCTTAAACATAGAGTATGCATATGCACAATTAAAAATAACCTAATTTTAAAAAACATAATTTCTAAACATAGAGCATGCATGCATGTAATTGAAAATAGCCTAGTTTCATAATTTCTAAATACATACACATATATGTCCAAAACCTAATTTTTAGACATACAGTATGCATGTGCACAATTAAAAATAACCTAATTTTATATTTTCTATTGTGTGCACATAGTTTCTAAAATGAAATACACATACATTTAAAAACCCTATTTTTCCAAACATACACACATATATTTCTAAACATACAAACATATATTTAAAAACCCTATTTTTCCAAACATACACACATATATTTAAAAAACCTATTTTTCCAAACATACACACATATATTTCTATACATACAAACATATATTTAAAAACCCTATTTTTCCAAACATACACACATATATTTAAAAACCCTATTTTTCCAAACATATACACATATATTTCTAAACATACAAACATATATTTTTCTAAACATACAAACATATATTTAAAAACCCTATTTTTCCAAACATACACACATATATTTAAAAAACCTATTTTTCCAAACATACACACATATATTTCTAAACATACAAACATATATTTAAAAACCCTATTTTTCCAAACATACACATATATATTTAAAAAACCTATTTTTCCAAACATACACACATATATTTAAAAAACCTATTTTTCCAAACATACACACATATATTTAAAAATCCTATTTTTCCAAACATATACACATATATTTCTAAACATACAAACATATATTTAAAAACCCTATTTTTCCAAACATACACACATATATTTAAAAAACCTATTTTTCCAAACATACACACATATATTTCTAAACATACAAACATATATTTAAAAACCCTATTTTTCCAAACATACACACATATATTTAAAAACCCTATTTTTCCAAACATACACACATATATTTAAAAACCCTATTTTTCAAACATATACACATATATTTCTAAACATACAAACATATATTTAAAAACCCTATTTTTCCAAACATACACACATATATTTAAAAACCCTATTTTTCCAAACATACACACACATATATTTCTAAACATACACACATACATTTCAAAAACCAATTTTCCAAACATACAAACATATTTTTAAAAACCCTATTTTTTCAAACATACACACATATATTTCTAAACATACACACATACATTTCAAAAACCTATTTTCCAAACATACAAACATACATTTAAAAACCCTATTTTTCTAAACATACACACATATATTTCTAAAATCTATTTTTCAAACACACACATACATTTATAAACCCCTATTTTCAAACATATACACATTCATTTCCAAACATACATACACACATACATTTAAAAAAATCTATTTTACAAACATATATACAAATGCACATATTTCCTAAACATATTTCTAAAAACAACATAATACCTACTCTTATATACACATAAACATAAATATAAACCCTAATCACGTCATTAGCAACATAATTAACAGAATCTTAAATGCATTTCGAAAAAATTTACCTCTTTTCGAAGAACTCACAATTCTCTACAACTTTCTCTTCTACACTGGATAAATTTATCGGACGGATTTTGCTAGATCTAGGACGGAGTTTTTACAAATGTGTGTGTGTGAACTGCTGGTTGTTCTGTTTTTTTGAATGAGTGTGTGTGTGAGTGTGTACTGGACCACTGAACCAGGGAAATAAAGGGGGGACCGCAGCTTGTCGAGTTTCCACAATTCGACAAGAAGATACACAATATTAAAATGTCCAGTGTTTATACAACAGATAAGTTCCTTAGGCCAACTGGTTTGTGCGCTCGCTGCTGTGTTCTCTGGCCCGGGTTCGAATCCCCGTTTTCGCAAAAAATCTTTTAAGTTGTCGAATGCTCCAGGTGCGACAACTGTGGCAGACATGTTGTGTTCCGGACCGGCGACACACTGTTATCGTGTTTGGGGAGCGCGACACGCCGTTGTCGCGGTTGGGGAGCGCGACAAGAGGCTGCCGCAGCTTGTCGAGCTCTGGGAGCTCGACAAGCTGATGTGGCAGGCCAATATTACAAATTTTCGCAACTGTGGGTTAATTTTGAAATTTTTTTTTAATTCTGGGTTAACAGTAAAAAAAACTCTGATATGCACATATGTGAAATATGTCGTAAAGTGTGTTATTGTGCTTGATTTCTATAAATATAGATGGAGGGCACCATTACGGCGCCTCCGACAGTATTGGCTAATGTTCAACCGGGTGGACGAGCTCACGGTCACCGGCCACGGCTTGCTCGACGGGAAAGGCCAGAGCTGGTGGGCCCCACAGATGCAGCATGCTAGGGATAAAACAGAAATATGGGGTATGTATCATCATACATATTATATGTCACTTTTTAATGTACAAGACAATTGCATGCATGTGCACCATCGTCTCTATAAAAGCGTACGAACACTTTACCTTTCAAGAATTCCACCGTAATCTATTTTAGACCCTTATAGTATGTTTATTCACGTACTTAATCTTTATATTTGTTTTATTTTTTGCAGGGTTGTATTAATGACGCCCCGACGGTTAGTACAAATTATGGAAAGAAACACCCATAGTCCTATACATCCCTGCAGGCTACTATGGCTATCTACCTACCTACCCACTTACCGTCTTGTGAAATTCTTAATGTTTAGTGTGACAAACGGTGCAATATTCATTGATCTATGTTATCTGTATCTATTAACAAGCATACTTTATTCCTGCTAAAAAAATAAACAAACAAAAAGGTCTAAAACCTGAGTACTTCGGTTCTGAGACGTGTAATTGAGCTCAATGAAGTACGTGGACGTCACACAGCTCACGATCAGCGCGCCGGCGAACAGCCCGAACACCGACGGCATCCACCCCGACCGGTGCCAGGACGTGCACATCACCCGGGCGACCATCGGGACCGGGGACGACTGCATCTCCATAGGCTCCGGGAACAGCTTCGTCACCATTGATACAAGTCACATGCGGACCTGGTCACGGAATAAGGTGATGTAACGAGATGTAGTTATATCACATATAAAGCGGTCATGTGTATACATTATTTTTACTATGTAAACGTTGTGATGTGTTAAGTTTTCTTGCCTAGTGTGGGGCGTCTTGGCGCGCACAGAGAGTATGCAACCGTGGAACACATCCACGTGAAAAATGTCCAATTCATCAACACACTGAATGGAGCCAGGATAAAGACTTGGCAGGTAAAGTGGAGACTGTTTTTCTTTACACACAGTGACTTATATAACGTGGACGCAATTTTTTTTTAAATAATCCATAAGAAAAAATTAATTTCAAAACTAACCTACAGTGGAACAAAATTGTAATTTGGACCCGCCACGACAGGTCGCCCCTCGCAACTCAACGAGCTCGTCGCTGCTCCAAGCCACAACAGTAGCCCCAGCCACTCACTCAGCCTCTCCAATGCAACTAATTGTGGCCACAACAGTCTATCGCGATTTGGAATCATGACAAGTCTCGACTGCTCGGCTGAATGGCTTGGCTCAACTTGTCGCTGCTCTAATTATTTGCACTAGATGAGTGGCTGCTTGTAATTATCACGGCTTAGCTGGATCAGGGAGAGAGAGTGCGGATCGACTCCAATTATTTGCGTTGCACTAGATGAGTGGTTTGTTGCAGCTCGGCTGGATGGGTCGATTCGACTTGTCACGGCTCTAATTATTTGCACTGGATTGTAGCCAGTCGATCAAAGTCGAGTCGAGCCGCTGTTTGTCGTGCTCCTGAGCCACACAGTCGTGTGGGAAGACATATAAGGGACTGCTGTTGCGCCTTGTCATGGCTCAGAGCTAATATTGACTCGTTGAGTTGTGAGAGGCTTGTCGCGGCAAGCTGATGTGGCATATCAAAATTACAATTTTATTTTAATGTGTGTTTGTTTTGAAATTAATTTTTTATTCTGAATTATTCACAAAAATTCCGTATTTGGTGATTATTTTTCTCCCCACAAGGTGGAAATGGAAATGCAAAATTCATCTCATTCACGAACTTAAAATTCGCTATTGTGGACAATCCCGTACTCATCGACCAGTTCTATTGCAACGGCGGCAGAAATTGCCCAAGAAAGGTATTGCATGCATGTATATATTAAAATTCACATATCTTTTTCTTCTTTTTGCCACAGGTGTGACTGACACTTGTTTCATGTAGGCAGGGGCAGTGCGGATAGGCGATACAACATACACCCGAACTGGCAGGGACATCAAGCAAACAAACGGCTGTGACATTTAAATGCTGCGAGAGAGGCAGCTGCACCGGCATCCATGTTAGATCCATGAATATAACTACGCCCAATGGACAACTTACCGACGCTGTATGCGAGAATGCACAAGGAGATGCTTGGGGGGTTATTTCTCCAAAGATCCATTACTTCAGTTAGCACACAAGTAATTTTTTTTTGAAGTTCTGATTGTAACAAACACCCCCGCTCCTTTTTTTTTTTTTTTTGAGTAAATAAGCACAGGATGTGCAACATTGTAAACCACCCCACCCACCCCACCCAAACAAATGTCCTGATTGTACCCTTATAAAACAAACATGTCGCGTATTTTAACTGTGTCAAACCAGAAACACTGGCAGAAATATATAAGCCCAATATGATGTGGCTGACCACTTTTCGTGTCCTTGATTGACTATTCTATTTCAATGAACACTTTTAGCATATTTTTCATGTAAATAGTATAAGGAGTTGCCCTTCACACTATTGCAAAGTACAAATTAGTACAGATTAAAAGCATATACCATGAGTGATCTCAGTCCAACTTCAAAATACCGGAAACAGACCACCTATTGCTTGCAAGAAAGAGAATGGACATCCATTCAAGATGCTTAAGTCATTGGGTCGGTTATCAAACAGCTGTGATCAAGACGGATTGAGAAAATCCAAACATATCATAAAATGTTTCAAAAACTTCAATTTATACCTAGTATAAAATTTCCGACCAAACAGCCCATAGAACAGTGCCGGCACGATCCTTCCCAAAATATCAGAGCCCAGGTGATCCCCTGCATACAACTGCAAATGAAAGGCTTTGCTTTTCCAACCGTGGCCCAACAAAACCGTCCAACGAAGCCATGTAACACGTATGGCCAAACCTTACCACCCCAACGCTAAAGCCTTGGCCAAATCCAAGTGCCAGGTACAGCAAACACTGCGTGCTTTCTGAACCATCCACTGCCAGACCTGTACCCAAAGGTCCCAAACGGCTTAACGCAACGTGACCAAGGCGAGGGCCAAGAAGGCGGCAGTACTACCAGCGCGTGCGGCCGTCCGCGACCTATCCGGCGCCCTCGTACGTCCACCATCCCCACATGACAGCCCGACGCTTAGCTCCCCTTGCCTCTGCCCAGCAGCCCAGCCATCCCCGTTGCGTACCGCACCGCCTCAGCCTTTGCCTATGGCGCCGGATGGCTCCATTGCTGTATCTCCAATCCTGTTGTCATGTACTCATGTATGACCTTTTACAATTGTTCACGATAAAATACATTAGTAGTATTAAGAGAACAAATCTTAACCACCCTTTGTCTGCAAGACTGCAACCAACCAGTGAACCAGGACTCTTATTTATCTACATGCATACGGAGACGCTAAGAAGATAATCTGCAAACTTGTACTCGGAAAAAGCAGAGGGGAGAACGGAGATAGAAATTATTTTGTTGCGATCCTATGAATTCATCGAGGTGACTTGCGCCACGACGAATCAACTAGTGCCGCAAGCGTAGAGGTAAGTTTGTTTTTGAGCTCCACCATATGAATTCCATTAAGTAATTAAGAACGTTTTGCCAGCACTTAACAGGGTTTATTGAAATTTTGATTGAGAAAGCACGGTAAAATGAGTATACACAATTCGGCACATCAACAGATTGTTCTACCACTTCACAATTTCACATTCAGCTGCATGGGCAAAAGATTTCAATTTCAGTCCATTACATGCCTTCATCACCAAAATGACACAGCTTTCGTTTTAGCCAGATATTTCCTATAGATCTATGTACAAACATGCATGCAACAGCAATACCTTAGGGTGCTGCATCTGAACACTACTCTGAACCAGAGTAAAAACATTTGCATGAACAACATCGACAAATCTCTCCTCCAACTAAATATCTTTTCAAGTCAGCAGCACTCAGCAGTCGGAATTCCTCCATTATCAAAAATCATTTGTCCAATCCTCTCTATGCCAAATTATCAATGGCACAATAGCCCATTCTAGTTCTTTCATTTGCATCTGCAGCCATGACATCTCAATAAGCCGCCATGCCACTACCTCCAAGTGATATACTCTCTGTTCCAATGGTCCCCGGTTTCCTTGTCGCAAGGAGGTGCTGACAACTTACAAGCTGGGTTTGCTGTTGGAACCTCTCCTCTTCCAACTACGGCACTTTTGCATTCCCTCTAGCCAACCTCTCCTCTTCAGCATGCCACTGAATCTCCTCAAAAGCTTGTAGGGAACTGGCAGCAAACTCCAGGAGGGCTTGAAGAACGGGCCTCAAATTTATCTGCATATTGCTTGCTTCAACATAATGGGCCTCATACAGATGTATGGCTGGAGGTAGAGGCAGACTCTGCTGGCCTGGTACTAAGGCCAGCTTCCTGTTTAGTTCATCCGTTTCCTTGTTAATCTCTACAGCCTTCTTTTCCAATATCTTCGTCCATTTTTCCCTTTCTCGAATTGCAAGCATTTGTTCACTTTGTTCAAGATTTTGCTTCTCCCACTGGTGCTGTACACTAGATACAAGAGCTTGCATGGCATTTACCACACCCTTCTCTGAAATTCGATCCATAGCTTGAGACCAAGTGTTGCAAACAACAAAGACCGTCGGAGCACCTATTCTTCTGGGAGAGTAAGGTGGAACTCCATCAGCCGTCTCCTCTGGCTCGTAGTTAAGACAGAGTGCTAGCCATCCATTTAGTGCCTTGACGAAGTTCCTCTGAGCGGTCACCCAAGAGGAAAAATTGACCATCCATTTAATCAACTCTAGTTCAAGTTCCATTGCCAAATCTCGGCCATTTCTACCAGGAACAACTGAATCCATGTTTTTGGCTTCTGATATTACTTGGCACTGAATCTGGTAGCAGTCTAGCTTATCTTGCCACATTTTAACAAACCTGGAAAAGTGTTATTAGTTTCTGATAAAAGGCTCGCATTGATGGAAAAGAGAAATGGATGACTATAGAACATAACATACCCTTGGATTAAGGCATTAATTTGTGGCCATAATTCCTCATCTCTTACTTTGTTTATCTTTTTTGAAATCTTGGCAATAACCCGCACAGCTATTCTTATCTTTGTTGAAAGCTTCCTAATCAAATTTCGAGCTGCGTCAATCTTATGAGCTTCAGCACCCTTTCGATCCAAGATATTCAACCGCTTTGAGTTCTTGGAAAGAAGTAGGCGCATTTTCTCTTCAGCCTGCAATTGGAAAACAGCAATAAAGAAATGACATTGTTTTAACATAGATACCACCAATGTTGAGCACATGCACGAACATAATCTACGGGAACTAAACAGAGGCACAGGCTACAATATTGAAATTAGTGAGGAAAAATTGAACAAACTGCATCAGTAGTCACTTCGCAACCATTAAAGACAAAAGGCACGAGCTCACTGCTCACCCATACTAATGGCAAGTCAAAAGCACAGTTAACATCTAGAAGACTACTAGTACATCCCCGTTAATCAAAAGAGTTCTTCCTAATCGGCTGTGAGGCTTTCCAAAAAGGCGCTTCCCACAGAGGGCATTAATCTAGATGGACCCTAAACACAACAGGCAATTTTTCCAGAAAAAAAAAAGAGACACAACATGCTAAGAAACTGCTAGCACAACCAATCAACAATCTTCTTCTAAAAAATTAAAAACATTACAAGACTAAAGACTATAGAGCAGCACATGAGTTGCCTTAAGATCTAGGCCTTTTGTGTCCTTTCATCTTTCTGCAAATGGGCCCCAACTAGTACGTGGTTCTGGTGCAAGCACAAGACTAGCACCACTAGTACAGTAGGAGACTAACGCCATGTTCAGGTGAAGTTGCCCTTTGTGCAAGCAGAACGGCACTGTCGTAATGCAGATTTGAAGTAATCAAATGATAGCAACCACCACTCTCAACTTGAAATCAGAGTAACTTACTTTAAATTGCCAATTTGCCACTAATGGGACTCAAATTACACTGTTTTAAGCAAAAACATTCATGTGCATCACTTTCATCTATGTTGAGGCCCACCTAGCTAAAATGCTAGTATCCGAGCAGTCTCATCTAAGTGTCATGTCACTATCATAGATTATTTCAGATCATAGTTCGTGCTCAAGCAAGAATGCACATACCTTGACTTCATCATACAGCTTCCTCTCCCAGATATAGAGCTTCTGAAGTGTCAGGGACAGGCTCCTCCCACCCAACATCTTTTCTTGTCCTCCAATGTCCAATAACTCCTCGTCTCCATGCCGCGAGTGAGATGCAGCAATGGCCGACACCATCCGTGATGATACTAATTCCAAACATTAAACATCCAATCACATAATGCATTACAGATAAACATAGTAAGAGCACAAACAATTTTAAACAAGTAGCTCACCATGGTAGACAGAGCTCCGGGACTGATGTCTCCGCCTCCCAACCTCGAGCAATGGCGCGAGAACCCTTGCAGCATCTGCCGCCCGAATGAACTGCGCCTTAATCTCACCGGTGACATCTGCATTGTCAAGAACCTCCCGCTCTGACGGAACAGGGACGGGCGCGGTGAAATTACGCTGTGGCGGCGGGCCCCGTCGCACTTCACTGATTCTGCCGACTACGTCCTGACAGACGGCACTCCCCGGCTCGTCAAGTTCGACAATGCTGCTCACCCCGCCGACCGAGCTGCGCCGGCTGCGGCCGCCGGCACTCCCAGCTATGGAGTACCCGCTAGCCATCTTCTTGACGACCACGCTGCCCTCGCTGTCCTCCTCCAGCTCCGGGATGCCCTCCTCCTCCCGCACTTCTCGCGAGCTACGGCTCGGCGTGTACGCCGCCTCCGCGGCATCATAATAGTAGTTATCGTACATGTCGTAGTTCTCGAACACGTTCAAGAAGTCCCACGAGCTCGCCCTCGGGGGCGACGGCGGTGGCACTGCCCGCGGAGGCGCAGCCGCGGCTGGCCCGCCACCGTAAGCGTAATACTGCGGGTAGCCACCCGAACCGTCTAAGGAGCCAAAGTAGACGCGCTCCGACGCCGCCGCACGCTGTGCGACGGCTACCGACGCGGGCGGCCGGCGGCTGCGCGCGTAGTAGAACTGCAGCGAGCTCGGCGGGTACGCGAAAGGCGGTTCAGGCACATACCCGTATGCGTAATGCGGGTGCGGGAGCTGCTCGGGCACGTGGTGGACAGGTGAGGAGGACGGCGAAGTTGACTCGGATCCGGAGGACACGAAATGGAGGTGAGAGGAGGTGCGGGGCGAGGAGGAGGAGGGCGAGTCTATGGTTTTACGGGCCGTAGGGAGCGTGAGCCGCGGCGACGCGGCCATGAGGAGGTGGAGCGGGCTGGACAGGGACGCCAGGGAGTCGGCAAGCGCAGCGTGCGCGTCCGCGAGCGCGTACCGGTGGCGCACGGCCTCCGCAAGCAAGTCAGCACGGCCGCGGCACAGCGCCACCGCCTCCTGCTCCTTCAGCTTCGACCCCTTACACCCCATGGCAACCCAAGAAAGAACTATACACAAACTTCTCAGCTATATTTGCGTCCTTTCATTATGATGCTTAGCCTGTGGAGTGATGAGGCAATGATAGCCAAGAAGGAGCAGCGTGGTCACACCGTCACACGGGAGGAGAGGAAAATATGGGGAAATGGAGCTAAGGAATGTGTGAGTTTTTGCGTTCTGGAAGACAGGAATTGGAAGCAAGAAGGCTGAGATAAGTAGATCAGAATCTTCCGTTTTATTTTTTGCACTATTCTTTTCTGGGCTTGTTGTGGCAGCACGCAGGTGATGGAGAAAGACGACGAAAAATACAAAGATGGGGCTAGTTGGGGGGAATGTGAGGCTGTGGCGTTGGTTTTTGGAGGGGACTGGCAGGTAAGGGGGTGGTAAAGCACCAAGAGACCTACCTGATGATGCTTCGCAACTTTGGACTGGAGCGAACTGGAGGGGGAGAAGGGGGGTTTGGGCTGGCTGCTGTCTCCTTGTTTTCTTGGGGGTGCAGAGATGTAGTCGAGTATGCTGTAAATTTTTGTTAGAATATAAGAATTTGGTAGAAATTTTGGAGAAAATAAAATATCTATTTTTATTGAATGTGGAGGTTTCACTAAAATTTTTATGAAATTTTTTTGTTTCAAATAGACTCTTGATACATTCATCTATCTTCTTTTCACGAGGATTGAAATCCCTTCGTTTGCCCAGAACTTCATATATGTGCAAAAGTACACCACCTTTACTGCAGACGTCCCTTTTCGTTCCATCAAAAATTTCAATATCCATCCAACACTCGTTACTCCCGGTTAATAATTTTACCTTTATACACTATGTCTTTATTTTGAGCTGACTTGGACCCACTAGGGCTAGGCATATTCTATTTCGGCCATTCTTCCTACCCACCCGTTTAGTTTTAACCTTCTAAGGTGAAGAGACCTCCTCCCCCATCTACCGTGGTTAGAAACGATGAGCCTCTGCCTTCCTCGGTATGACGGGCCTCTCTCTGCTGCTTCTCCAATTGGGGCCAAGAATCAGATGCAGATGCAGAGCCTGCAGACGTTGCGTACGTCTGATTTGCGCTCCTTTGTTGGCCATCTGAGATTGACACTGACCTCCCCCTCCGCTCATAGGATGCACGTAACCACTCGCCATATTGTGTCTCTATATCTTGGCTCATCCCCTTTGGGCACTCCTCAGCATGATTGACAACACAAAGAAAGCAGAAATGCGGGAGTTTCCCGTATTTCACGGAGTAAGACGTCTTGGAGGCAGATTTAGCCGACATAACCATCACAATCCTCTTGATCGGATTCGTGACATCCAATAGAACCCGAATATGTAGATACTCCCCCCATCCATTACCATCCTTGTCAACGTTGACCTCCAACACTTCTCTGAGTCTCGCACCAAGAGGGAGCTTGTATATACGAACCCAAATAACGATAGTTGTGAAGGACGATTCTTGGGCTACCAGATCACGGTCATAATTTTGCAACAAAATGGCATGATTATTATAAGACCATGGACCTCCACTCATGACCCTCTCAATTGTCACCAAGAATAAGTTGTCACCAAGCGTTTGGCGTGGAGGCGATCAACATTCCATGCAGCCCTCATCGCACTCATAATAGCATGTGTGGTATGAACCTTCCGTGACAAAAGCTTTCCTACCAGAGACCATTGGGAGTAAGCGAATACCTCATCCTCACCGCCAATCACCGTGACCTCCGTATCTTCTTCCTCTTTGGTGAGTTTCAAATTTCCCATACATTCTGCCATCAAATCTTCCACCTGATCTCCTAACGGGCAGCCATCGACAAAAGACTTCCCCTTGTCCGCCAGATCACCATGCAAACCAACCTTGTTCCTCTCCGATGCCATGGAACCTGGGAGTGTTGCACTGGCTGAATGCTAGTGTTCAGGGATAGATCACAATAAGGCCCTTGCCAAGGACGGGCAAACTCGCAAAGGAGGCCCTTGAATCACCTGGAGCGACGCCCCCTGTTGCAATCGAAGATCCCCAGCAGGAAGCCCTAACTATCAGATGAGAAAAAACACTAAGGGCTCACACAAAGTAAGCACCAAAAAGAGCCGACGTTGTGATCACGGAGGCACAGCGGATTCTGAGGGTGAGCTTAGATCTGAAAGCTGCCCTTCACCTAAGATGCCCTAGACGGGAAACCCTATAAAAATGCAGACAAAAGATAGGATTAGCAGTATAAAACAAAATGATATTTGGATTTATGTGAGTCAAAACTTTGTATTTGTACTTTGTTGGATATAGATAATATAGTATTTGCTAAGAAAAGTAAATGGATAACATTTCCTACTATTTTGTTTTACAAAAAGGTAAAAGAAATTGCCTTAGAAACCAAATTATAGCATCTCAAGAGGAAAAAAAATGTCGAAACAAACTCGAGTTCAATAGTGATCTTATTGAACTGCAACTTGGGAAGATTAATTTTCAACTTTCAAACAGGAAACACAAACATTGGAAAGGTGGAGACATACAAGCATAGAGTATGCAGACCACGGAACATCTGAAAATTGTAAGGATCTTTTAGCCAATCTAATAATACTACATGGAACAAACCATACATGGATATACATGGAGTAAACCAAATGTTGAACAGAATTTTCATAAATTGAATTTTGCAATGCACATGTAGCATGTAGCTCCCAAATTTTCATAGATTGATCAGATACCTTGTAATAGCAGGCATACACTAAGAGGGAGGTAAGCAATTCAAAATATTACATTTGATTAGAATATAAATACCATGAAGATAAAATAAATTGAGAAATGCATCTAATATAATGTATCTAATTAGTTGTTGAGGTGGCTGGCTAACGTGTTTCTCGGATTTGTATCGAATGCAAAAGCTTTTTTTTTTATACATATTTATTTACATTTTATCGTAGGCCAAATCCTCTCCATGAACTCTTCCATTGAAACAAAAATTAGAATGGCTAAAAAGGTTAAACAATTGTTGCATTGCTCTCTGTAGATAACTCTCTAATATTCCAATGAGAAATTAAGATAATATTCCAAAGCACCAGCAAATTTAGAAAGATTTATGCAATTAATACACTGAAAAGAGAAAGGATTATTATTATTTAGTTCCTCTTAGTGAATAATATAATGGAATACATTTTTGAATAATATTGTGTAACATATATGGCATTGATAAGAGTATCTAACTTGAAGAAACTTTGGAGACAACACAGCGGAATCTGTATAATTATTAGTTGTAAGACCTTGTCCAACAGAATACCTAAAAGGATTGATAACCTAAAATTTAGGTATCAGTAATACCTTTCTTGCTCCAATAGAATACCTATCTCGATTCCTATTTTAGATATTACTGCAGAGAATTAGTAAATTTAGGTATTCTCTCTCCTCTACCTATATGTTTTTGGGTTTAGAGATTCTGTTGGAGAGAGTAGAAATATAGGTATGGAATCTTTTTAGGGAGATATGTATATAAGGATATAGAGATCCAATTCTGTTGGAGAAGGTCTAAACACATAAATAGAGCTAGTATGCATAGAGGAAGTTATGAGGAATATAACGTATTGGACACAAGATATGCATATTGAAACAGTAATTCATATTTGAACCGGAATTGTATGTTCTAACCTTGTCCAACAAAATATCTAAAAAGATTGATAGCCTAAAATTTAGGTATCAGTAATACTTTTCTTACTCAACAGAATACCTATCTCAATTGCTATTTTAGATATTACTGTAGAGAATTAGTAAATTTAGGTATTCTCTCTCCTCTACCTATATGTTTTTGGGTTTAGAGATTCTGTTGGAGAGAGTAGAAATATAAGTTTGGAATCTTTTTAGGGAGATATGTATATGAGGATATAGAGATCTAATTCTGTTGGAGAAGGTATATAAGCTAATTTTGTCATGCAAAGCAATTTGTCAATGTGTATGTAGTACTGAATTCACGGAGGGATTGGTATATAATTACATATACTAATTTCTTAAGGAAAACTGTGAGGAAAGGAGGGATAGCACTAATTAATAATTCCCAAGTTATGGCAAAACTTGTGAACCATAATCTTTATTGCATTTTCTGCAAAAAAAAAAAAAAAATCTTTGTTACATATGTAGATGAACAGATGTCAACTACGGTGGCTATGGTTGCTATGGTGGGGATAGCCGTAGGGACAACTTCAAAACTACACAAGGAACCAAGCTACCTTCACTATGCATCAAGTACAAATGAGGTACACAAATGAGAATAGTAGAAATGAATTATTGTTTTGGAAAGTACATTTAATGAGTCATTGTATCACATATATGAATTACTTGTTAAGGTGGTTGACTGTTTTGTTCATTGGATGTGGTGCAGAAAATGTGGCAGCTAGATGTTAATCTCATCTGTGACATGAAAAATTGATATAGCAGTCAAATCGATAATGAAGTGTATACTATAAAAAGTGAGAATCTTATGTTAATGTTGAAAATTTCAGAAAAACATCTATATCTCTAATCTCTAATCTAATATATCAATATCTAATCTATCTAATTTAATATAAGATCTAAGAACTACCTGTTGAAGTGGCTGATTATTCTATTTGTCAACTTTGAGGATGCTTGTATATATATATAGATAGATGTGATAACCAGATAAACATGATGCCTAAATTTTGTGTGCGTTGGATTTGGTTGGCTTGTTTAATTAGTCATATCTGTTCTTGTACTGAAAATCCAATTTATGCTGGAATTTGTAGTTTGAATGAGGAGATGGAAGGATATGAATGCATATGCTGTTGTTAAATTATGTTGCTTGAAAATATTTGTTTGCTGGAATGTGCTTATGTGCAGGTCGAATGAGGAGAAGGATATGCTGTTTTGTTAAACTTTGTTGCTTGAAAACATTTGTTTAAATCGAATGATTCTATTGTCCCATATCTATTTGTTCTTCCAGATAATTCTTGTCACTGATACGTTGCCACTGATTTTCGGTCGGCTTGGAGATAACTTGGTTTTCCACCGTTGATTTCTTCACTAGTACAGAAAAGTTTGTTTATGGATTTGCTGCATGGATGGTATTCTTGTAAATATAATAATGATTAGAGACAACTAAAGTTAAAGGAGAGGTCAAAAAGTAACAGCCATTTTTAGTTTCATTCATTAGATTCAGTTTATAGTATTGAGATGAATAATTATTAGATTTTGTTACAAAAAAATATCTTTAAAAAGAGAAGTAAAAAAAATAAAACAACTACATAGAATTATTTTAAGGAATATATAAGAGTTAATTTTCTAACTAAAACTCTCCCTTAATACATTTAGTCCTCTCACACACAAAAACACACCCTTTTCTTTTCAAAAGTTGTTACGTGAGATTAATATATTCGAAATGACGACGCCAGCCCTGACACCGTTACGCGATTACCACCGTCTTTCCATTGATCAGATAGAGGATAATATTTGTTTAGCTTGTATATATCTCTACCCCTTTTGTTAGCTTATCACGTTAAATATTGAAGAATACCATATAATTCCCTAAAGAGGGAAGCTTATCAAATTAGATGGGATCAAAACCATCTTTCTACTTTATTCTCAAAATCTAACACACTTTTTCAATGGTGGATCCAGGTATCGATCTAATCCCGTGGGGTCAAATTATACACAACAGCACATAACATGCATCTATTCTACATAATAAAAATAAGTGCAATCTAAAGCATCATATTTACTGTGAGAATTAAAATTTTTTAAATTAATGAAAGTAAATATACATTGTATATTTTGATGTGTTTGAATTATAACAATGTTCCATACAATTACACAAAATTTTTGACTATTTTTATTAAAAAATAGGTGATATTCCATATAATTATATGGTATATTTAGAGTTGTATTTGTTATGAAGTTTTAATATAGATCTTATTAATCTTCATGTTATAATTTCGACCCACTAAATAGGAGATACAAATTTTCTTTTCTTTTTTCCTATCTAATAGTGTGAGAAATTTTAGATTTTAGAGTCAACATGGTGTCTCCAACCTTAATTAATTAATTTACACCATTACACCATTAGAATCTAAACCCACAAAATAAGAACATATTTAGATTTATTTTTTACTTTTTCTCATCGGAGTCAATGCTGGGGTAACATTTTAGTTTTCCACGAATTGAGTCAAGAATTACAATTACAATTTCAATTCCATGATTTATTCAAACATATAGACCCAGGAATTGAAATTCCAATTCATGATTCTAAATTCAATTTTTGAGATCCAAAACATAGTATAAGAGAAATTTGGAATGGCATTTTAAATCTTAACTAAAACCTATTGTGTGAATGGTTCAGCAACACGCAATGGATTTAAGTGTACTTAGGATTGCTATATGTGTCTGGATTTATGATGCATTACTTCGTCACAGAGGCACTCAATTTAGACCAACAAAGAGCGTCAGTGGTCATGTCGCCGAATAAGTAGTGAATGGGTACTTGGAACACGATGCTATACTCCTACGACACTAACGTAAATGTGATATAAAGCCAGTAGAAGTAAGGACTGGAACAGTAAACACGCAAGAACCATAGTAGGACAGCTACCGTCATCAATGTGGTCGTCGTACCGCTCAGGCCATTTCTTCTGGCCCAAAAATATATTTTGAGTATATTCTGTCTCATATTTGAAGTATTTATTATTTTAATATAAAAAATCTTAAGAGAAATTCTTCGCACAAATTCACGAATAAATTAGATATTTATTAGAATTTAGATGATTTTAGTAAAATATAAATAATTTTTAATTCTAAAATCAAATTTAAGTGATTTTTGATCTATGAAGATAATTCAAAGAATTATAATTTTTTAAAATAATCTAATTGAAACTAGATTAATATATAAATCGAGAAAAAAAAATTATATACAATTTGATAATCTGATAGTATGAAAATCGATAAAAACAAAAAAAAAAATTCGAGCACCTGCTGCCTCGCGTGGCCTCTTCTCTGTCTGGTAATCAAGAAAAAAATTAATTTTTTAGACTCAGCCTTAGAGCTCGCCTAGGAGCCACGGTAGCAACTTTCGCCCTCGGACACTAAGACTTGTCCGAGAATGACAATCTTTTGGTAATACATGGTACACTTTGTTACCTCTTAGTTTTTACCAAACTAATTCTCGGAAATGTCAAGTATACTCGGTTTGTATTGTTCCGTATCCCACGTTTGGCTGTCAGACGAATTTGCCTTCTATTTGCAGCCAGCTATACCGTATTTCTAGCCCAATACCGTGAAGAATTTGTACGTCAGACACTGCCAAGCCCCAAACAGTAGTCTCATTGACATGAAATGTGGCTGCTAACCAGACACCAGCCAATCACTTTTGGTTGTTTCCATGTGTCTTCATTGACTGCATGCCAATTACATATTCATAATCAAAATTTTAGTTATGCCATGTAATTAATTACGATTATAATTTAGCTCGACAAACTTGGTAATCAGCCAAACATGATCATGATCTGCACAAATCTTAATGCATTTGATGGGGGGCAAATCGGGATAATAGCTTCTTTTTTCTAAAAAAAGGTTTGAGCTATATTCCTCTCTTTTTTTTCTTATAATTTGATATATGTACAAATCAAACATTTTAAATTTTGACCGTATAAAAGTAGAATTAGTAGATTTTTCATCAAATTTACTTTTGTACGATGATTGTTTTATAATTTTTACATATATATAATTGTCAAAATTTATGATGATTATATTATGGACACCACGAAAAAATATAAAACTATATGTAAAAAAAAAGAACGGAGGATATACAAATTAGAGCACTAGTTTCAGCTTCAGCAGTGATCGAGAGTGGACCACTGCAATTTCTTTGGGAATAGAGCAATAGACCTGAAGGTGAGCGGCAGAGAATGATGACGACAAGATCTCAAGGCAACTCTGATAAGATATCCCAGAGCAGGCAGAATTTACTTGGAGGCGATTCTATGATTCTATCTATGCATCGCTTCCTGGCACACTTGCTTCTGCTTCCTTGACCTCTGTGCATGGTTCGACGTGGGGACCAGTTGCATCAGCTATGTCTTCAATTCCATGCAACCACCGGACTATGGACGAAAATTCTACATCTCTACACGTAGAGGGCTACAGACACAAGTCCAATCTAATGTCTTTTCTTGTTTCTTGGCTCAACCATCAATTCCACATTTCTACTGTTCCTTGCTACTGTTTGGGCCCAATCAGGATTCAGGCGTGCCACTTTTCTATTGTTCAGTCACCAGTCAGGCTTGCTGCTTCATTTCTCCATCAGAACGTGTGTTAAGCAGTTCAAGCTTGATAAAAGCCCTCCCAAGCAATTCAAAAGAGCACATAGTTAACCACTGGCCAAGAAGTTGAGTGCATATTCCACTTTGGGTCCACACAAAGAATCCATCACTTTTGGTAGATTCAGAAGGGATTGGTTCTAGCCCCCATATTGACCCTCAACTCCTCAGTGGATTTCACACAATCTTGAATGTTCATTATAATGGAAGTTATCACTCTAAC
This sequence comes from Pharus latifolius, assembly GCA_019359835.1. NCBI lineage: Eukaryota > Viridiplantae > Streptophyta > Magnoliopsida > Poales > Poaceae > Pharus > Pharus latifolius. Next base: position 10,838,573 of record CM033322.1, read on the forward strand.
CATATGGTATTTGAGAGTATATCTTATGTAAAAATCATTGAATATCTGAGATGTTGGATTTGAAATAGATGACTCGTATATAAATTTACTGAGTGAATTGAGAGGATACATTGATATGGGAGTTAGATCTAGAGGATGATTCCGGAGGATTTGGAAGTTTGGAGAAGAGCAGCTCAGCATGGCTCCCACTACAAAGTAGAAAGTGACAGAAAGGCGGAGGACACGGTGGAGACAAAGAAGCCCACGTGAGCTCAAGCTTGACAAAGGTAACCGATGCTCGGATCATGTTGTCCACTGGAGGCTTGGAGCCCAACGCCTTTTATCTTGTGCTCGTCTTCTTTTTCAATTTACACCTTGCTTTTTCACGAAATCCCAAAGTACAAAGGGGCCGGGAAAACGCCAGCAACTAGCAGTATAAGAAATACACCCATATGTTGGAGTCGGGTTAGAACTCAACAACTTTTACAATTGCTTCTTCAACTCGGGTTATTCTGTGAAAGCCTATACATAAATAAAGGTTTCTGGAAAACGCTTACAAGTCAGATCTAAGTCGAAGAGAGATCCCCTACAGTGGATAATACAACTATAGTTGAGTGGTGCAAGTCATATGGGATTAAAATATGATTCAAATTTTTTAAAAAAATTCTCTTATTTTTTCATTGTGGTTGATTTATAGTATTAAATTTTGATCAGACAGTTTACATATATTTACAGTTTGACTATTATTATAATGGATCAGGTTTTGAAAGGACGGTGATAATCAATTATTGCACTTGAACCCCATGGTACACCTAATTCATACCAACACATGATTTGTGGTGAATTCTCTAGTGCAAGTCAGGCGGAAGATCCATTTAAAAACACATGGGGCCTATGCAACACGTCGATTCAAAAATTTTTCAAAGGAGTCGCTATTTTAACCGTAAGATTCTTAAATACGAATGGTAGAAACTAGAAACGCCTCATAAAAACTAGTACAAGAAGTCACGCATCCCCAATTAGTATATGTCTATTTGACCTGCAGCTTTTAATTAAGGCCGTAATAACTGCACGGACTTGAAAACAATTTACTGTCTGCTGCACGCTCTATACAAATTGTGTGGTTTTTTTTTCGGTTCTGGTAAGTGTCTTGCTTAATGCCCGAGACCGGAACAATACATGGACATGCAATACTCTTATAGCCTTATTAAGTCAAACAAACAAGGCTTTTGATTAGAATGTGAAGCATAATAGAGAGCATGACTCATCGAGAATTGTTAATGATTCCAGTATGGAGCGTCACCTTTGAGAATACGGTGAGGTGTTTGTGCAATTCAAGATCGGTACGAGACGACGAGGACGTCCTCACGTAAAGATTTGGTTTTTAATTATCCGTCTGATCGGTATAATCTGCATCTATTAAAAAAACTTAGAAATTCTGCTGTTACATTGAGGAGGATCTCCGTAGAAAAGTGCTCCATATTATAGTGTGAAGGCTTTGGATCATGACATTTGTATGTTTAGGCTTCAAACACATACATATTGGTATAATACATAGTCATACGTCATTTTTCAGGGTATATTTGATCGAAATTTAACTTTAATTTATTGTCACGATAATCTTAAGTCTTAATTGAACACGTGATTTCTCTGTATGACTTCTCACATGTTTTACCTTTAATTTATTTAGTCTCTTAAATCGCATCTGCTAGAGGACAATTTCTCCCTCACACTTACCAAATAACCCTAATAAACAACAAATATATCAAATATTTTATAGACTTTTGAGTTTATAAAATAATAAATCAGCCTATGGGTTATAAGACAATAAGCAAAGCTTCTTTTATGCGGCCAACACCATGGTATCTTTGACTTTGGGAGTCCTTGTATGATATTTATTAGGACCATGCCCTCGAGGCAACTTTACATTCACCTCAATAACGATCATTTTTTTTTCCACACAATTTGTAGCAAACAATAGTTGGTCAAGTCCGTTCCGAATTAATGTTTCTCATCGTGCAGGCAACATGCATTGCCTTGAGCTTATCCCTTGAATCTTACAGCAGCTTTCACTATACGGATTACCTCGCTTTAGTTCTTTTGCTCGCCCTTTCCTTTTTTATCGTTTTCCATTTTTGAGCTTGTCTTTTTCGAATTGTAAAAGCGGTCGCAAAGTTGCCACATTTCTGTGTTCTTGGTGCCATGCATGCACCTAATTCTTGAAGTGTCATTGTGGTAGTGTAGTGACTTCAGTATCTGCGTATGAGCCATGTCCTAATTAGTTTTTGTTTACTAATATCAACGATTAGGAAGCCTAAAGCTACAAAGCTTAGCATGCCCATGATATGATCATATGAACGACGAGACAATGACATGCAAGCAAAAAACAGAGGAAACTAGAATTTAATAGGAAAAAACCCTCAAGTATAGAGGGAAAGAAAGCGTGGGCGACGAACAAAAAATGAATTATTATAGAAAAAAGGAATGCAATGAAGACTCTTTCTTCCTTGTAATATGGTGTCGAAATATGAAAAGTGATTCGCAAAAAAAAAAAAAAAAAAAAAAACCCTTACTCCAGATGGTTATTTATAGATCCAGGATGAATAATGTATTGTAGTCGGACACACCGAACAGGTGTGCATACATATATGTGCATGGAACGATCAATTATTGTCCAATGAGAGAAAAGGCAAAGATTAACTCAACCTCTGATCCATTTGCCCATGTACGTGATTAGTCATTCTCCAAGGCTCCAACTTTATATACATTTCCCCTTTAAGCAAGCATGAGACATGATCCACTTTGCATGCTAAAAGAAAAGCTCTCAGCCTCTTACTGCCTCACTCCCATCCCATACGACAATGACAACACTAACAAACATCTCATGCTTGCACCAACACACTCAGCGACAACCTGTAAAGGGAGCATTACTGCAAACAGGCTAAACAGAACATGGTTAAAAACATTAAAAACTACGAACTATTAATTGGATCTCTCAAGTTATACTTAATTTGTACAAGTATACAACATGTACATCTTTTGTGTCATGTGTGGGTGTGTCCAACTCAAACATCTTCCTATATACATGATATCCACAAGCATGTTAGCATATTACTAAAATGCCTAGAAAATTACATGGAGCCATGCTGTTTCGTCTCATCTGATGTTGTCATCATGGTGTGGTTGGTGGCTGACAGGCCCCTCAGAGATTCTATGGAGTGGAACCAAGGCATGAAGCTAAGAGAACAATTTGGGCCACAGCAGAAATACTGTATTAGGAGCTTTAGCAATCACCAAGTGGACAGAACTGTAACGCCGTGACAGCATGCACAACAAAACCTTTGGCTGCAAGAGAGTGACTGTGCAAAAGAGCGAGTGTAACAACAACTCTATTTTAACTAGCTCTCAATGATGGACATATGGAATTGTGTTGAGGCGATGGCCTACCTGTGGAGCCATTGTGCATGATAGTCATCCGGCCAACCATTGGGATTGGAAATGCATGTAAAAATTTGTGCCAAAGAAAGCGTAACTACTACTCTATTTTTCTTAGGTTTTGTTATATGATAAGTGCTTGTTTTTTCTTATTTTATATCTATCTCTCTTCATCATTTAATCAAATCTCTCTTCTTGAATCTAACTCTCTAAAATTCATTTAACCTCTTCCCTAGAGTCTTCAACAGTGACCTTACGACAGGCGGTGACAGGGAGGTGGAGACACATCAATCACGAGTGTTGCCTAGTGATGGAGATGGGTGACGACATGAGTGGTGGTCAAGGTGGCAAAGGAGCCACGAGCTATGGGCGATGGTGGCCAGCAAGGAGGGAAAAGACGAGACAAGGGAGGTAAACAGGTGGCAGGCAGTGTTGATGTTGTTGTTCTCATCGTCAATAGCCACACAAAGAGCAACAGGTGAGTGATAAGTGACACTAGCATAGTCGTCGCCAGCCATTGGGAGCAAGGCATGTGGGTATGATTAAGGATGGCGACAGCAGGAAAGAATGAGGAGGATGAGGAAAATGTGTGGGTAGAGGGATAATGAAGATCGATTCTAAATCAATGATATAGAAAATGCAAATTTTTTTAAAAAAAAACAAATACCTATTATCTAGATAATTGTTTTTTTAAGTCTTACTTGCGGAAGTTATATGTAAGATATCTTTTGTGATGGCTATCATTATCCACGCGTAGCCTATCTAACTTGTATTGTTGCTATTGGACTTATAGTCTAACATAGCCAAACAATATATATGCCACACAAGTTAAACTACAGCTTATTTTGTTGTACTTGTGAAGATCAACAGAAATAGGTTGGAGCTGAAAATAGTGTGTTGGGCTAGGGTTATGTGAGTATGTGAACTGGCTGGGTTGGGTCTTAGAAGAAGTGATATAAGTTTGGTTGCGGTAGGTATCGGGCTTTCTAGATGTGTATTGGGCCGACGCTTAGACTTCAGCCCATTAATAGCCTTGCAGCCCAAAGTGAACCTAACGTACATTCTTGTGGACAGTTGTACAAGTGACCGACTTGCAGTAGCACGAGAGGACCCAACTCGGGCCGGATCCAAACACATTGTTGGATCCATCGAAACGACCAACCGACAAAGACAGTGCCCCGACAGCCATGGATGGCCCAGACAGCAGAGACAATGAGGAAACGAAGTACACAGCCAGGGGAATTTTGGAGCAACTTGGCGGGAACTAACCAGCCAAACTCTGCACCGCTCCTTTTCATATTTCCAGCCCAAAAACAACGCCATCCACCCCGATTCCTTCGGCTTAGAAAACGAAAAAAGAAATAACACTTGGCCCTGCGCATCTGACGTTACGACGTTTTGATCTGAACAGAGGAAAATTTTCCCAATTAAAGGGAAATGGCTTTCATATATGGGATATCCAACTCGTTGTGAAGCGGCTGGCGGAATGGTTGTATGAATATAACATGACGACTGACGTATCACTCGATGCGCGACGACACGCGAATGCGCATGAACTCTTGCCGGTGATGGACGGCGTTAAAAAAACAAAAAGGATCCACGATGAAGTCTTTCCTGAAACAAGCAGCGGTGTAGCAGGACAAGTCGAAAAGTAAAGCGGTGCACATACTACCAAGCGACATGCACGCCACACGCGCCACGAGTTTGCATAGCTCCACACACAAAAATCCAGCTCGCTCTTGCACACGCACATTTGTCACCAGCTCAGCATGTCCCCGGCAATGAGCAGAGACGACACGATCTGGACCCCGACAGCATGTGACATGCTCACATACAGGAGGGTAACGACTTTTTAAACACTCTCTATATATTGATCCAGTTCTTTGGTCTTCAATTGAGATGGCTAGTATTAGTACTACAGCTGTAATGTTTGGGGTACAGCCGGACAGGACAGCACGAATAAATTAAGGCGTCCCGTTTCTAAAACCAAAAGCTATTGTACTTATGATGTTACAGTCTCCAAATGCACGCGGCCATTGCAGTGATGCATGATGCATCTTCATATTTAAGTGGTACTAGTATCGAATAAAGCATTAGTTTGCCATCTTCTGGTTAGGTTATACTTCCCTTCCTCAGAAATGGCAATGCTTTGGACCGTCAGGTCAGAATTTAGAGGTATCATCCGAGGAAGGAAAGTGACATGCACCTGCCCTCTGGTTAAACAGGATTAAAGGTGACCAAGAGTTACAACCCTGGAGTGTAAAATGTGATCTCCAGTCGTCATATGCTGAACATTACCTGCTTGTTTCCCTGCTAAGACAAGTTACACTTAAAAAAAAAAGATGAGATAACTTAGGAAAATACGCCACAGTTTTGGGGTTGAATTACTAGTTTGGCAAAAATTCGGTCAATCTAGAAGGCTGTATAGGAGTATATAGAAAACAGAGAACGAGAACTTTGTAGAAGAATATGCTACATTTGGATTCCATCGGTTGCCGTAAAGAACCTAACCACTCCGGACTGAAAGCATGGGCTAGATTGTCTGCACTTATTTTGGACCGTTCGATCATGCAATTAATAGTTTAGAGCGTGAATTTTTCGAATCCAACGGCCTATGTATAAATGTAGTCATTGCTTAGTTGTAGTGGATTTGAATTCTGAAGTCCCAGGATATTTATCCTGGCATTTGAATGATAAGCACCCAAGTTTCAAATTTCTTGAAAGAAGCACAACTAACAGAAAACAACATTTGACTGGTTCTCGCGAGAATAGTTTTTAGCCCCGTAGCAAATAGTATAATGCAAACAAACTTATCCAAATATCTCGTTTTATATACAGAATTTTTCCCAAGCTTGCAAATAAATTTCCACAAAGTTTGACTTGAGTGGTTTGAAATTTAGAAGCTTGGGCTAAGAATGTTGAGCAAGGAGACTCTAGTGTTGACCAAAGCTCGGAACACCGTATCACCGCTGCTCTCCACGTCAGTGATACACCGCTCCAAGTTCTCGAGGCGTTCGAATGCCGCCTTCCTTTGTTTCTCCTCCGGCTTCATGCGGGCCTCTGGCCGGAGTTGGACGGTGGACGCGTCGTCGTCGTCGCCGTCTTGATGTTTCTTGGCCGACCGCCGCTTTGCGCGCGACATCCAACGGACGAGGTCAGCCACCCACCATATGCGCATGGACGAGGAGTTGGTGCTGGTGGCGCGATGGTGGCAGGATCTTGGTGTGGCCGACGGGGTGATGATCCAGCACGGCGTGGAAACGACCTCGACTCGGGCGGCGGCGGCGGCGTTGGAGAGGGAGGACAAGCCGGAGAACACGGCAGCGGAGCCGGAGGCCGCCGCTGAGGCCGCGTCGGCGATCACTGCCGCGAGAGCCGTTGCGTCGGCTGGGAGGTCGTCCGGCAGTGGCGTGGGCGCCTTGCCCTCCACAGCGCGCGCAGCGGCAACGAGGCGCGGGAGGTCGCGAGCCGCCCGGCGCTGCGCGCGCGCCGCGGAGGCCAGCCTCGCCGGTTCCCCGCGCCGCAGCGCGGCGCGCGTCTCCGCCTGGAGAGCGGCGAGGGCGACCAGCGCCGCGCGGAAGCTGCCGTGCGCATCCGCGAGGCGGAGGAAATCGTCGAGCAACCTCTCCGAAAACGGCGACCTCCCCAGCCGCCGCAGCGGCTCCTGCGCCTGCGGGTGGTGAAGCAGCTCCGACAGCGACACCAGCACCCGCCCAAGATGCTTGGCGGCCGCTGCGATCGACGACGCCGAAGCGGCCGACGGCGAGTGGTTGATCACCAGGCGCAGCGACGCCACGTCATCGTCGAGCTGCAACACCAGCGGGTGGAAGCGGCACGGGAGACTAGCCGAGCGTATGCGGTACGCGGTGGATTTGTCACGTGAACTCACAGCAGCACCGCCTGCAGGGGGCTTGGGGGCCGGGAAGGAGATGGCGCGGCGGTACCCCGCCATTTCGTTATGCCGTGCGAATGGTGAAACAGAGAAGGTGTGGTACTTAAAACGACGTGGGATTGTGAACGCGCGAGGGGGTTAGGCGTGTGGAGGTCAATGAGAGGACCGCGTTTATTTATACGTATAACATACTCCACGAAGCGAGCGCGACGGGAGGGACGGCGTATTGGGCTGGTTAGGCTCGACATATCAACTGCTCATGTGCGCTGCACGCGCTCAGGCGACGTTTTGGCTCGGCCTTGTGAGGACCGCTTGTCTCAGTTGGGCTGGGTAAGGCTTGGTTTTTCTGGGGAAACGTGCGCGGATTCCACTACAGGGGGAGTAAGGTCCACGGCGACTGCTTCGTGGGACACGCTACTCGATTTGTTCCTGTACTAGGGCATCTTTTTGCAGTACAGTTTGTGCACGACTTCACGGCCCCTTAGCAAGAGGACAAACTGTAGCTCTGGGACTCGAAGCAACTTTGGTGACACAAGGACCCACTAATCCAATTTGTATCGGTGCAGAACACATGAATCATATATAAAAGAAGACAGTTCTCAAACGAGGATAGCTTCTAAGGTTTTTTTCATGTGACAAGGAAACACAGGAACCCGATGTGAGCCAGCCCTACATCCAAACTGCTTTTATTCGAACTCTTGGAACGATTGTAGGATCCAAATATTGATGTGACAACTCAACCTGCGTCGAAATTCGGAACGTCATCTATTTGACATTAGTACCAAATTTTCAAGTTTAGTATTTGTTAATATAAATTTTACAGATGAAGTTCAGATAAAGGTAGGGTCCATTTTTGTCCCTTTCAACTTTGAGTTAAAGTTATTTTTCAGTAACTAAAATTTTCAAAAGTTTTACCTTAGTTCCTCAATTTTTTGTTTAGGTCTTATTTGATTGTCTTATTTAAAATTATAAAATTTGATATGTTTTTATATCAATAATATGATGAGTTCGAACACACTTATATGTGATCCAGAGACCCATCTTTTCGATTAGGGTTCAAAATTGAGGGGGAAAATGAAAACTTTTGAAAAATTTATGTCCTAAGATGGACCAAAACGGAAACGTTAAAAGTAATGTCGAACTTGATTTCTATTGATCATTAGTAACGGCCTAATGACAATAGTAACTGCCCCAGCTTACATAACTCGTATCTAATTACACTTTAAGCATCCATGGCTGCTGCATCACCGTACAGGCAAAGATTAGTGCGATTTGCTTACCCTTCAATCCCAACATGTGGGAATCTATCTCTAGCATTTTAAGTAGCAAGAGAGGCACGATGCATCCAACAAAAGCACAATTAGGTGGGCCGAGAATATGCTTCTGGCTCCGGCTAGCAAGTCGAATCTGGCTCGACTTTCTCCAGATCACTCATATTGTTTTGTCGCACCTACTGCAATGCACATAAACACTGTGTAATGGACTAACTTGCCTCCTCCACGTCGCCTAACTCTGGAGTCTGGATGTTTGTATTGTATGTGATATACATGTACCACATGTTAGGCAATGGTGCACCGCACGACTCGAGAACCCAACGGCTCAACCTAGCCTTGCACTCCATCCGACGTGACATACGTGCTAATTAGGCGACTCAACAAACATGTGGCCAACATATGACGCACGCACGTATGTTGTTAGTTATGTTACACGTGAAACATTATATTCTGGTGGCTCGCGGGTCGTCCGATTGATCCAATGGTTTAATATATACGAGCTCGTGTTTCGTCTAGAGGAAGGTCAGATTGTAAGGCGTAGTATTACTACTGATGAACACGTGTACGGTTAGAACCATCTGGAGAGACTGACTTGGAGTTCATCTATATATAATTCGTTGGCTCTGACCACTCCAACGTGGCGCTTCTTATCGTCTATTGACCGACACTCCCTGTACTTGATTGAGTAGATGGATTCTTCAGAATTGGAGGCAAATATTTCTTATTTCAGTTGATTCTACAGGTAAAACCGCTGAAAGGGTAATCACTGCACCGGTAAACATACACAGTCTAGGAGTCATATTAAAGCTTCTCTTAAACGAAGAAGAAGTCAATTTCAAAGACGACGAGACGACGAACAAGAAAAATGAGTCTAGAAGAAAGTGATCTTATTAATAAGGAAAAACTTGATTCTTTTCTTTTTTTTATATATAACCACTTCTTTAATCGGAAAAAAAACCCTTGTGTGGCACGCTCATAGTTCATGCGATATGCTCTGATGCACAATCACAACATGACACCATCATCGTTGTGCTATTCACTATTCAGAAACAAGCCCGCAAGTACTATTTTTTGGCTTCATCATCTTGGAGCGGAAACAATGTCTTTTCCGTGAAGTGGACAACCAACTCTGGAGATTTGCAATCTATTATCGATATTACTATATTAATTATGAATTATTGTTAGATAATCCATCTATATGATTTCAAAAATAATCCTGAACAATTGTCTCATCTCTATCTTTATCTTTCCCCTTTTAAATTATTTATTCAATAACAAACAATCTATTATTTTGAACTATAAATTATCTTAGTTGATAAAATAACATTTAATCGACGACATCAGAAGGTATTCTGCACTTTTTTTCATCATATATCGCTACTCTATATAATTTTTATAATACTTGCTATCAACCGAATTATCTCTTAGTAAAAAATCAGCGACAACAAACCAAATCAGCCACCCCGAAACTGATTACAACAAAAAACGAGCATATTTATCCAATATTCCAATCGAATCCCCAGGGACAGCTCAGAAAAATTCATTTGAGGTTTCAACAAACCATGAGCTCTAAGAAAGCTAGATGGATGTATGCAAATCTCGACAAAACAAAGTTGTCATCCGGGAAAAACTCCAACATCCCGAGCAGCAACTACGCCAAACTTTCACTTTGCCATCTAATTAAGCACATCCCCAACGATAAACAACACACCATGCTAAATTCGATGCATGCAACAACCGGAAAAATCTCTCGATCCACACCACTTCATACCATTTTTTAATTACTTGACAAAATATATATCCACATCTATATCTATACTATTTAATAAAGAACGAGTTATAACAAACCATTCCTTAATTTAAAAATTAATTAAAAAAATATTTACAAGGATTAGAATCTAACAGATAATATCGAATGTATCTATCTCTTATAATGATATTGGATGCTCTCGATGCAATGACTATTTACATATATGACATTCATTTAACAAAAAAAATCACTCAATACTTATTCAATACTTATTTAAAACCGATGCAAGTTAAAGAGAAATCGATGGAAATCCGGATGTGACTTGCATGAGTTCTTTTACTATAATTATAGGCACCCAACGGCTAATCTAAGAGGGATTGAAAGATCTTTACCAAGATAGTGCTAGATACTGGTCTTGGAAGGACAAACTAGAACACTATCTTTGTTGCCTGAAACCTCGGGACAAAATGAATGAAAATCCTTGTTTCCTTATTCTTGAGTAACACTATACCATATACCTATATCTATACTATTTAATAAAGAGCGAGTTATAATTAGATAACTCGCTTTTTATTTTTTTTCCCTAGATGCCCTCAGCTAAGTGTGCCTTAGCACTCTATAACAAACCATTCTTGAATTTGAAATTAATAAAAGATATTTACACACATCTTATCTAATATGTTGGATTACACTTGAAATGTGAAAGAATAATCTAATCATATATCAACTTTAAGATTAAATATTAAGGAAATTTAAGAATTAAGAATTGAAATTATTAAATTTCTAAAATTTAGTAATACTTAACTAATATAACTCTAAGGTCCCGTTTGGATCCCAGAATTGGAACTGAAATAAGGAATTTAGTTCTAATTTCATTTCCAATGGAATTGAAACAAAATTGAATTGATCAAATTCAAATGTTGTTTGTATAACCACTAATTGAAATTGAATGGAATTGGCCCAATTTTATGCATATATGGAAATTTCAACCTCAAATTTTAAATATTAGTTTTGAAATTTCAAATTTAGAGTTTCTAATTAGAAATTGAAATTTATTTTGAAATTGTAAATTTTAAATCAAATGTGAAATTGAATTTTGAATTATAGATTATGGATTATGAATTTAAAATTTTGAGTATTTAAATTTCGAAATTTGAAATATTCTAATGTGAAATTTTTAATTTCTAATTTTCAAAACTTCAAAATGTTAATTGTGCTTGAAATTTTTAATTTTAGTTTGAATTGTCAAACTTAACTTTTAGATTTAAAATTCCAAATTCAAAATGCAAATTTGAATTGAATTTTAAACTTAAAAAATTTTAAATTCAAATTTGAATATAAGATTTTTTAAAATTTTATTTAGAAAACAAATCAAAATTCATATTTTAAATTCAAATTTTTGATAAGTTTATGAGAGATGAAACAAATGAATCCATCAAATTTTGGTGGTAGAGGTAAGAATTGCTGTGACTCATTTGTTTTTATAATTGAATTTTATGGAATTGAATGTGAAATTATGTACTCAATTTATTATGTGAAATCAAACATCAGAATTATAGAATTGAATTACAATTCTTGTGTCGAATTCCTAGGGTCCAAAAGGGTATAAGACAAAATATTAAAATTTTGAATGAAAATTATTAAATTTATGAAATCTTAACTAATATAAAATCTAACACTAAACATTGAAATTTTTTTTCTGGAAATTAAAGTTATTAAATTTCTAAATACTTGACTAATATAAACTCTAAGAGTAAATATTAAGAAAAATTAAAAATTTAGAATAAAAATATTAAAATTTTGAAATCTTAGCTAATACAAACTCTAAGACTAAATATATAATTTCTCTGAATTATTAAACATATATTGCTTTTTAATCGATATTTGAGGAGACATGGGCTATAAAAGAACACTACGATCTGTCATGGAAGGTCATTAAATCTTGATAAATCAATCCTTGCTAAGCTTTTTCCTGAATTCTAAGCTCAGTGTAGATTTTGATGATTTTACAATAGTATGCAGCACTCATTTCTTTGTTTGACTTAAAGGAAGTATATGTACTTTATTTGTTTAGTGAGTTATTCTTCTTAAATTTATCTACTTACAGCTATAGTTCATTAGATATAAGAACTTGCATAGCTAATGCATCAGTATTTTAATTAGTTATTATCTATTTACTTTCTAATTATTGCCTTTGTTTTGAAGCAAGGAAAACAGTTTAATTCTTACAAACCACTGGGCAGGTAAGAAATACATATATATGCAGTTGAATATATGTGATTTTTGATTAGTTGTAGTTCTATTATCAGAACACTTGCATGTAGATTGTTAGATTAAAAATTGATTGTCTAGCTTAGGAAAAATAGAGGACATATTTGTTCTTGAATTGCTTTTGATGTATTTTTCTTTTACAATAGACTCCTTTTATCTCAAACAATTACAGACTAAACAACTTTCGAATCTTTCCATACAAGCACATAAGTAAAAAAAAAAAAGATGATGATCAGAATATAATTAATAATTAATTAAGAGTGTATTGTACCGTATATACAAGATATAACTTTCAAATTTATAGATAGATTAGGTTTTGTAATACTATAATTTATATCGTTCAAGTTTTTTCTATTTGGTGCTAATAGTTTTTTTGGTTTTTATTCCTAATTTAGTTCAAATTTATATAAATCAAACTTTTGTGTCACTAATCTAATTGAGAGTATTAATTTTAAAAACTAGCCCGTATAGGTACACGGTTAATAACTAGTATAATAAATTATGGTGATATTAGAATCTCTACTTTAATTTTGACCTCATATAAAAAATACTTAAAATTCTCACATTAATTCTAGAAAAAAAAATTAGAATATCATATTAATTGATAAAAAAGAAAAGATATATTCCATTCATTTCATTTCTAACGATATAGATTCAATATCTCAAAAATCATATCTAAAATTAATTTTATTTTTATCAGATACAAATTAATGTAAAAAATTATATCGAAAACAATTACTTTTTGTATTATAGTATTAAAAGATGACAAATATCTATTAAACATAAAAAATTTTAAATCATATAAAGATTAATCACGTAATGTAATTTGGACTAGTTGAAAGAAATAGAGCAAGCCCGTCAATCGCGGCTTCTATCGGATATCAATTCAGATTTGGCGTATTTAAAGGGCTAAACTTGAATGTGCCCAAGATCCAGTCAAGTTGGGGAATTTGTTGGGACCATGACTTTTTCTTCAGTTCCCTCCACCCCACAAAGCAATCCCAAGTGGGTTTAGACTACCAATAACAATAATAATATCCGTAGATTCGATTAGGACTGTGATCAGTAGAAGCACACGAGCATTTGACGTTTCTTTGTTTATCCATTGTGTGACATCAGGGTCTGGTTTCGTGTATAAGAAAACAAAAGCATGGCAAAGTTTGGTTACATTTGTTTTTCACTTGAAGATTCTTAATGGGAAATTTGATTACATTTGTTTGACGTAAAGATGTCCTGAATCAAATTTTAAAAGGTGTAACCAGTTTGAGTGTGTGCAGGTCTGATCTGATATCATCTCTCAATCATGCTGGTAAAGTCATAGAAGGATTTTTGTTAAAAAAAATGATCAGTTGCTTAGAAGCAATCAAATTAAACTAATTAAAGGTGATATAATTATTAGTCAATGCTAAGCATGTATCATCTTCAAACTCTGGAGAGTGCCTGATGAAGCAAAGCAAAGGTAAACAAAGACATGGATAATTGTTGTAGGGAAGGAGAAATAAAGCAATGGACAAATGCCTATGCTGTTGTTATCTACAAAGTCCATCATTGAACTGCATTAAGAAAAGGGTGCTGCCAACGTCACAGCTTTAGCTCCTCCAAGTCTGCTGCTTGTTCTTGGTTAAATGACAGCACATGATCTTGTGATCAATCCTAGAAGCATTACTGCAGTATGACAACAATTTGGAACAAGAAAACCTATGATTGTCCCTTCTTTACAAGTGGTATGGAGTGTCACTGTCGACCTTTTGTCTGACAAATTCATACGGATACATCTATGATTCTCTGAATGTATTTATTTCTTGCAAACAAGTTTATATATGGTTGTCATGCATCATATACCAGTACATTCTTTTTGCAGAAACTAGCATATTCTGTTACCCAAATATGCAAACGAAACAAGGACTTAGACAAGAAAAAACATTAAAAACGTCCATTGCTGAGATTTTTCGCAAGTTGGAAGTAACTCCGGTTTGAGATCAAGGCCCGCGCTCCTTTAGGTTTAATCGATACCTTGTTTAAGTGATGGCGAGTAGGTGCATGTAACACTCTAGATATGGTCGATCCATATCAAGCTATCAAGTTAAATTTTTGACCTCACTTTGGCTAAAACCATTAACCCAGGTGGTATGATTAGTTTCTAAAGCCATATAAACAGTGCTTCCACAGTATGTTTAGTGCCCTACCCACTTAAATGCCAAAAAAAAAAAAAAAAGGAAACAGGGAGTATTTCTGTACATAAGAGTGCCCGACCATATAGGCCCATATGAATCCACTCGTTCCGTACCTGGGCTTTGCTTCAAGTCCTTTTAAGGCCTCACTATAACACCGAGCGTGTTTCATTTAAGCCCAGCTGCTTGTTATTGCCCTATTTTTCAACATGGGCCTCTGGTAAACTCCCCAGTCTTATAGCAATTGGAAGACATAACTGTACAATTGGAAAAATATTAAATTAGTAAAATGCCTCTTACTTACTGTGAAACTATCATTTGGGTCCTAAGCTCATATGACATTGAAACAGAGCCGGTCTTGTGAAAGTACAAGGTGAGCACCCGCAGAGGGCCCCCAACCCCAAAAAATTACAGGCATAATTATCTTGAATAAGTATAAGATAACATGGTTTGTGGTTTAGTCTATCTTAATTATTTTTGCTGTTAACAAAACATAGAGTTGACAAAAAATTTTGGTTAAGCTTGTTTTTAGATCCAGAAGCTTTTGAGTATACTATTTTGGTCTCTCAAGATTAATATGGGTATTATTTTTGTCGGAAATGATCCTCTGCTTACTTAAAAAAAAAGACAGTTTTCTTAAAGTCTCAATTATTCAATCAAAATTTAAATAGTTTACATTAATATGAAAAAAAAATAATGTGGTTAGTTATCTCACAAAAAAATTTTAAATTTCTCCTCTATCTTGATTTAGACCGTTTCTTTCTAATTTAACGATTCAAATATAGAAAAAGACATATACTTTTTCTTCTTTGAGCTAGAGGATATATACTCATTTTCGTCCCTTTCACTAAGTTAGTCTCTATTTGATTGACAAATACATAATCAAACTAACTGTGAACATAATTATGAATGACACAAACTTAATATTAATTTTGACACAATTGCCCTCATAGCTTCGCTATTTTGCCGCCAACTAATTTCAACACTTTACAGGCAATAGACCCATTAACTGTAATAGCCACATGTTCTTTATGTATGGTTTGGGGTTTATTTTTATTCTTACATAAGTGCCTCAAAATATTTGAGCTGACCCTACATTAAGACATTTAGTGATATTTTATTAAACTCTAAATTTTACAATGACAACTATTTATTTTGTTTTATTTGGGCCTCTATTTTTAAACATCAGAGAAGTTCGTATGTCCTGGAAAGCGTGCATCAAGTGAGGAATAATTATATTATGGTTCATTGATGGCAACCTCTAACATTCAATTATGTTGCATCCTCCATGAAAATTGCAATGCTTGAGTCTTTCTCTGGACAATCAACTCTGCTTTAGAATATCCAATATGAATCTCTTTAATATTGCTTTCAGCCTTTAAAGTACTCCCATCTTTTCAAATTTTTTTCCAACTTTCTTTTTTGCCTTCTTTCCATGATGCTTTTGCCCAAGTCCTTCCATAAATTTCTAAGCCACTTTTGTTCGAGGCCACGACAATTGGATTAGACCACCATGGCAAATCGCCTCCCATATGGTTGGTGTGTGGTAGAATTTTTCTAACAATTCATGCATTAACTAATATAATACTGACATGTGCCAAATCCTTCACCAGCAGCTAAAAAAGAACGGTAGTTGTACGACTAAATTTTTGTCCTAGTCAGAGAACTAAAAGAACAGGAACTTTGTTTTGTCAACGCCCTAGATCTCACAAGACACAGTATCATACCTATGGAGGAAATTTTCATCATATATAGCACTACTAGATGGTGCTTTATTCTTAATTTTATGATATCACTGAGTTTGTGCCCATTTTTGATATGTTGATATCCACCGCTAGGATCACATGTCGTCATGAACTTTGTGAATGATTTTCAGTAATGCGGGGAGACCACTTCTGCCACATTTAATTTTTTCCTAAGTGCCGTGCAATGACTGCTCATGCGACCGGAGTTGCCTTCACGCAATCTTGGCCCTGGACTGTTACGTCATACAATTAGTGAGTTGGGACATGGTGACGCTTCTACTGCAGTTACGACATGAATTCATTCCCCATGTGCACGAACAGCTTTTTTTTTTTTTTGAAAAAAAAAAAGATGAAGTATTGAGTGACCATCTGTTTTTTATATTGCTAGAAAAAATGGCTGGTGCAAAACCCATTTGAGATTTGCTTGGAGATTATTTAGTTTATATCCTACCTATCATTGGACAAATCAAATCTAAAATTTTGTCAAAAATACCTAAAAAATATTCAAAAATAAATATACAAGAAAATCAGCCATACTTAGCTATGCCATCACTAACAAAAAAAAAGTCAGACGTGATTAGATTAAAAAATATCAAATTTTCAGACCATTTTCTAAGATGATTAAAGAAAAGATCCTCCGAATGCCAGACTGGCTGGACCAATGCGTGTAATTCGAGGATCTCACCTGTAGGTGAGGGCAGTTCGCAAATACCAACAACATCTTCATAAAAATAACAGTTGGCGCATGTCATATATCCGCTTCAATTATAAACATATTAAAAGAATTTAACCAAATGGTATATAAGTCAAACCTTACTTAAATAAGAACGGGAGAGTGATCAGCGTGCAAAGTGCAGGGCATCATGAAATATTAGTGGTAGTCTTTGACGAACCGGCTCCATGTATGATGGCCTCACAGCACTCATCATGCTACAGGAGAAAAAAAAAAAAAAAAACTCTCGTGACTTGGAGTACTTGGTGTCGCTTTTTTGTGGCTGGTCGTTGAACCATGCAGGAGTCACTAGTCAATGACCCTAGAAATCGTCACCTACCTGATGACATTTGGTGCACCGATTAATTTCCGTCGTCTCACCAAACTGGCAAAACACACATCAAAAACCGCCCATCTGTCCAACTATTCGTGCGTTAATCCATTAATACGGAGCACTCCATGAGGTTCCTGAGTGTACAAGTGGCCTTTAGTTAGCATAACAACTTGACCTTTAGACACAACAAAATTGACGACGATGCGATCGCAAAATTGACGTATATGCTTGCTTTTGTTGCGAATGACACTCGAAATGCACCTCCCACCAATTGCTTTTGCTCGAGTTTGGAAGGGCATACACTGGGAATTAGAGTGTGATAAGCTTTGATGCTAAACCTGCAACCTGGGAGGTATGATTCATTGATTCCCGTCAGATGATACAGATGTATTCGGCTGGCCCTTCATATATTGGGATGGGTTGATTTAGGGGTTTTGCGGAGCTTGTGTGTTTAAATAATCTAGCCTAATATTTTAATAAAATAAAACTTGAAAACTGACATGTAATTAGGTAGAAAAACATATACATTACAAATTTAAGTTATACGGAAAACATGAAAAGATAAATTTATATTACGCGAGAAACACAAGAAGATTAATAGTTTTCATTAACGATTGCATTTCTACTTTAATATCTACTCAAATTAGCTTATTAAAACAACAATTTTATCTGCACTATTATCTTTGTTTGATAAAAAGTAGATCTAATTTTTTTTACTCTTTGCCAAACGAATATAATAATAATGCAGTGATCACCGTATCTTAGAGTAGCCAGCATTGCAAACAAGATAGTTTTTCCAGACCAATTGATCTTGAAGAAATGGGTACGTAGGAAGCCAGTAGAGTCTGATCATTTCTGGAATTAACCAGATCCGACCAAAACAACAGAAATTTGACATTGCCCAAACACGTACCTTTGTGGCTGACCACACTCACACATACCATACGAACAGACTCCGACCAATCTACCCGATCCATCATCTCTAGTACCCCACACGCATGTTTTTTCTTAATTTTAGTTGGGAAACCAAAATATCATCCCGTGACCACCATGCATATGCGTTTCAAGTCAATTTCCATGCACGGCTCATTAGTCCCTGTTCCGCAGTGTACACACCATTCATGCATGACTCAGCAACCCCTTACACGACCACCTATAAATTTTGGACACCCAGAGGATGAACCAATTAACCAGTGAGCAAGCGACCATGTCCAAAGAAGTGATCAGTGAGGTGCAGTCCCCTCCGGTGACGCCGCCGCCGCCGGTGTCGACCCCGCCGTCACAGGTGCACTCCCCGGCTGTGTCCCGGTCGCCGCGGCTCGCGATGACGCCGATCTCCAGCCCCGTCAAGAAGGCGGTGTCGAGCATGCGAGGGTACCTGGAGGAGGTCGGCCACATCACGCGGCTGGCCGACCTGCGGGACGCCTGGCTGCCCATCACCGAGTCGCGGAGCGGCAACGCGTACTACGCCGCGTTCCACAGCCTCAGCTCCGGCATCGGCTTCCAGGCGCTCGTGCTCCCCGCGGCCTTCGCGTCCCTCGGATGGTACGTATGTCTACACATATATGCCTCAGTTTTACGTGGTAGTGCTGTAGCGTTGGACCATGACATGCCTCTTTTTCACAGGACATGGGCAATTGTTTGCCTGACAGTGGCGTTCGTGTGGCAGCTCTACACGCTGTGGTTGCTCGTTCAGCTTCACGAGCCCGTGCCGGGAGGGACGCGGTACAGCCGATACATGCACCTCGCTGAGACTGTCTTCGGTGGGTACACTCTCATCACGTATGAGTGACTCTTTCTGTGATTCTGCTCACGCTTCGCGTGCCACGTGCTCTTTGATCAGGTGCGAAGTGGGGGAAGTTCCTGGCTTTGCTACCGACGATGTACCTGTCGGCGGGCAATTGCACGGCGCTGATCATCGTTGGCGGCGGAAGCCTGAAGCTCATGTTCGGCATCGCCTGCGGCCCGGTGTGCCTGTCGCGGTCGCTGACGACCGTCGAGTGGTACCTCGTGTTCATCTGCTTGGCGGTGGTGCTGTCGCAGCTCCCCAACCTCAACTCCATCGCGGGCGTGTCGCTTGTTGCCGCGTCAGCCGCCGTCGCGTACTGCACCATGATCTGGGCCGTGTCCGTCGCCAAGGGGAGCGTGGCCGGGGTGTCGTACGCCCCACTCAAGGGCAAGGATGGCCTGGACAGTGCATATGGCGTCCTAAATGGCCTCGGAATCATTGCGTTCGCATTCAGGGGGCACAACCTGGTCCTCGAGATACAGGTCAAGTCAAGAAATATATATTTGAGGTGATATAATAGCATTTTAGCACTCTGAAATGACGAAAAGTATAAGTGCGTTTTCTTTTGCAGGCAACGATGCCATCAACTTTGAAACATCCCTCACATGTTCCCATGTGGAAGGGTGTAAAGTTTGCCTACGTCATCGTTGCATTCTGCTTGTACCCTATAGCTATTGGTGGCTTCTGGGCTTATGGCAACCAGGTAGTGATATATTTGTGATCTTGGGGTATTTGTAGAATGAATTTTGAAGTTGCAAAATAATGTCTCACAAAATGGTTTCATGCATGTAGGTACCTCCTAATGGCATCCTGACTGCTCTGTATAAGTTCCACAGCCACGACGTGTCCCAGCTGGTGCTTGGTCTCGCCACCCTGCTGGTGATCATAAACTGCCTGACTACGTTCCAGATATACGCCATGCCGGTGTTCGACAACATGGAGGCCGGGTTCGTGCGCAAGAAGAACCGGCCGTGCCCGTGGTGGCTGCGGTCGGGCTTCCGCACCTTCTTCGGCGCGGTGTCCTTCCTCATCGCCGTGGCCCTCCCGTTCCTGTCAGAGCTCGCCGGCCTGCTCGGCGGGATCTCTCTGCCGGTGACGCTAGCCTACCCGTGCTTCATGTGGGTCCTGATCAAGAAGCCGGCCAAAGGAACTGCGACGTGGCACATCAACTGGGCTCTGGGAAGCCTCGGCATGGTTCTAAGCTTTGTGCTCATAGTTGGAAATTTGTGGGGTCTTGTGGATAAAGGCATGCATGTGAGGTTCTTCAAGCCTGCAGATTTACAGTGATGTAGATACAAACTTTGCGTTCCAGTCTAATACATGATGGGACATAGAGTTGTATCTTAAAAAATATTGCAAAATTAATACTAAAACAACCTACTTTGGATCAGCTTATATGCCTGTGGTTTATTTTCTTGAGAATGATATGCTTGTTCTTTTAATATTAGTAGTTCGATACTTCGATCCCAATATACCTTCATATCAGATGAGAATATCCATTATTTTCAGGAGAAAGGTACATACACTGTACATGAATGATGAACTAAGAATGACCCCTCTAATCTCTATCCTATACTATTCATTGAACAGAGGTTTCTATAAGCTAAAGGACAGAGTCACGAACAGAACCTTCAGGAGCAGCAGCAGGAGCAGAAGCATAACCGTCGAACTTCACGACAACCTCCTCGTGGGGCAGAGAGCCCCAACTCCTCAAATCAAAACTCCCCTCGAAACCACAACCAAATCGAACCGAACAACACGGAACCAACGGCATGATGCGATCGGAGCGGCCTGTGCATGGCTCGCCAGCGGCGGGGGGCAAGATGTTTAAGGACTAAGGCTAAGGTTAAGGTAGGTTTGGTTGCATCGGTGCAAGGCAGTGGATGGGTCTCAAAAGAAAAACTTCGGGAATCAGATGAAGCGGAGGGAAACTGTTTCGTCTGAACGATTCAGGCCCACGTTGCAGAGAGACCTTGGGGTGCGGGTACCATATGAAAGTGTATGGGAAAGGGTTTGTGCGGGATGATACATGTGTCAGATTCAACCACGTTGTCACTCGGAAAGTTTGGCGTCTCAGGCTATCTGGTGCAGATTTTTGAACGAGTCTAAAATCAAAGATCACAAATCAAACGTTGTTTTAGTTTTTTGCGACGCAATCGAGGCCAGGCCATTTTTTTTAGGCTATGAACCAAATACTCTTAAATTGCGTATCATGTGATCAATCCTGGAACTAATTTCGATTAACCACGTTGTCCTATCATCTATATTACATGGCCTTCCTCCAACCGGGTTTTTAACACTTTGGTGTTTGATGGTTCACTGCACGTAAATCGCAGACGTGACCAAAGAACCATCAGGAGTCCTCAGCTTAGAAGTTCTTACCGGACAAAAGAAAAGGTTTGAGTTCCTTAATTATTACAATTTACAAATATTTCTTTTTTCTTTAACCGTGACTTCCAAGTGCAGCTCGGTAAGAATGTTGTCTTTTAATGCAACCAAAGAACCTGCCATGCCAATCCCTTTCCTTTACAATTACTTTCTCTTATCTTAGACTGTACTACTTTCTAGTTGTTGCTGAGTAGTGCGTGCCTCTTTTTTTTTTTTTCTTTTTTTCTTTTGTGTGTTCAAATCCAGTTCGAACTTTCATCTATCGAACAAGTTACTGCTCCCATTTTGACATGCCTCGTACGCGTATCGCATATTGCATTTAGGCACTAGTCTTGCCGGAGTTTGATGCCATCTCGGGCGGAAGCGCCCGCCATTAACAGGCACTTATGGATCCACGGAAAAGTGCAGCATGTATGTGTTAGCGGAAAACTTTAATTATAAGACTATTATAACTGAAAATATTTGTTGTGTTGGCAACATTTTAACCCACCCTACATATCCAAACATACACTCTAACAAATTCATACATATACCAATATCAGATCTCAACAAAACACACATATGAAAGATTTTACAACACTATTTAATACAACCTAGATATAGGTCTGGGAATAGATCAAGACCAAGACTCAACCCTAACTCATCCTAACCCACAAATTTTAGTGTCTAATCCAATTCTAATCAGTCATATTAAACAAATTTAGAGTTCAACCCAATCCTGAGCCATTTCAACCCTTTAGGTCAATCCAAATATTGCTCTCACTACTAACTTAAGAGTTTTTAGTGCTGTTAACTTATGATTTTTTTTTCATGATTAAATAAAAAATAAGGCAATTTCACTATCCCACAAACTATTGAAGCTCTTTCTTTAACCCAGAAGTGGAGTCTTTTTCTAACTAATGGGTTAGTTCTAAAGTTGACTCGAATCTAACCCATGCTATTTTAAGTCTCATTTGAACACTTCAAAATTTGACCCATAAACTTACACATCTATTTGGCCCTAGGCTCATTCAGCCCATGCCCAAGCCCAAGCCTACCTAGATGGCTACATTCATACTTTTTTTTGCTGTATATAATTTTTTTTCTTCTCTTTATCTTTTTTTCTCTTCATGTTCTCTTTAATAGTGAAAGAACAAACTCATAAATGGAAACTCTTGTCCGTGTATATTTGTTATATGTTCTTTCATGGCATATGGCTTTCTATTTTTAGGGGAGGTTTTCTTACTAACGATTGGAAACATTTACGCGCATGCAATATTTAGCTTGAATTTACCAATTACTCATGGTGTTTAATGCACGTTACATTCTTTTCACCATAGAGATGTTTAGGGCTTTTAGCCAATAACTTAAGCACTTTTTTATTAATGTCAAACCGATAACTTTAATTACCAAACTCCTATAAAATTAATCTGCCTGTTTTAGTTACATGCATTAGCCATTTATCAAATGCTTTGCTCACATGAAATAAGCACACGCTTACGAATCTATGCATTATGCGAAATACACACACTGATACACAAGCAATTCCATTATCAGTGTTATTTTATAAAGGGAGAGAATAGGATTTTAAACCTCATCCAATTATTTAAGTCTATTAACTATCACAGCTGATCTATTTTTATTAAAATTAATTCAACAAACTATATGAGTCATTTCTGATCGTAGAAAATAAGTTAACAAAATGACGGGGTAAAACATTAAGGAGCATAACATAGATAATATACTAAATAACTAGGCGTATCATGACGTATTATTTTAGCCTAGTACTGCAAATTTTCTTCATGAAACTGCATAATATGGTCAAGCCGTAAGTGGAACTCCATCAGTTTTCCGTCTATTCCACAGGTTGCTTAATTAAGAGGCAAACCATCATTCACACAGCCCACATGCTCTCCATTCTTGTGGCTTGCACGGTTGCACTTGATAAGTTAATATGGGTGGCTTTTCTCATGTATAAAAACACAAAGGCTAAAGGAACGGAAGGACAAGTAACATACGTACTAACCTCGTTCCGCCATCACTTTCTCCAAGCAAAGCAATGCAAGTTCAGATCAAGATGTTAAGAAAGGATGCAGCTCTTGTTGTTGTTGGATGCCTCTCTTTGTTCATCATTTCTGCAAAGGGGGAAAGTCCTTACAGATTCTTCGACTGGGAAATCACGTATGGAGATATCGATCCCCTAGGTGTTCGGCAACAGGTACTGAGCTCTGTTGTCTCTTCTTTGATCTTTTTTGCCTCAAAAAAAAATGCATACTTAGCATTATTTGTTCATTGTATTTTCAGGGGATTTTAATCAACGGGCAATTTCCGGGGCCGGAAATCGACTGCCAAACCAACGACAATTTGATAGTCAACGTGCACAACCGCTTGTCTGAGCCATTCCTCTTGTCATGGCAAGTCCAACTTCGTTTAACACTTGCTAAATTTTGTTGTACCAAATCCATTTCTATGCCATGGTAAGCCTATCACTATATGATGTCTATTTCTCAGAGTACGTGCAAAAAAAATGTTGTCTATAATTCCCTTGCATCACAGTTACCGAAGTTGATATGTCGCGGTGTCGCCTGATGAGCTGACAGGTTTGTTTGCCACGCACTTGGGGTGTGTCGCGATGGGTTGCTTTTAAGATAACGCAATGCCTGCGCATGTAACCGCCAAACTTATAAACATGAAACATAGCGGCTCTTGTTGCTGCTAGCAGGTTGCGTCGGTTCTCAGTATTTCATTTCTGTTTCTTATCAAAGTTGCTAAATTGGTTATAGTACTCTAAAACTATATATATCATTCAGTTTGGATGCATCATTATGATTCTGATTGTTTTTATTGGTAATCGTCCGCATGCAACACTGATGGAAAACTTTCTCATGCTTCTGCTGGTGTATTTTTGAACCGCTGTTGCAAAGTTAACGTGACAAGATACTGATGGCACATGGTAGCTACAATTAAAACAGGAATGGTGTGCAGCAGAGGAAGAACTCGTGGCAGGACGGTGTGCACGGGACCAACTGCCCGGTTCCGCCCGGTCAGAACTTCACCTACCAGATGCAGACCAAGGACCAGATCGGCAGCTTCTTCTACTTCCCTTCCCTCGCTTTCCACAAGGCCGCCGGTGGATTCGGGGCCATCCGCATCAACAGCCGTCCGATGATCCCTGTGCCGTTCCCCACCCCAGCCGATGACTACACCGTGTTAATTGGCGACTGGTACAAATATAACCACAAGGTATAACGCAACGTGGCTGTAATTAAGCATGGATATTTTAGTTTTAATTTTGATAAATCTGATTTGTAAAGAATTTTTTTACTAATAATCTATTAAAAAGAAAATAACAAAAGCAACCTCTAGCTAAAAAAATTTACAAAAATAATTTGTTTTATGTACAATATGTGTTATTTTTAGTGCAGCAAAAAAAACTGTGAGACACATACTATATAGTTGACTTACCGACAGTATCTGCCGCACACCCTATGTGCAATAGATTGCGTCTCTGATGCCTAATCACATGGCTCTCCTCTCTTATATAATTACCAAATCGCTTTCACACTCTCCCTTTGCTAAAGCACATAGACCCCCTCAAATATTACCAAGTCAAAAAGCCTCCTTACAATCACAATCTCACTCTATTTTTTAAGAGAATATCGTACTGCACATGTAATGTGCGGCAAATCTGCCACAATCTGTCACACATTACATTTGAAATATCATCATCTCCGCACAATCTCATGTTCTACTATAGAGAGGTGAAAACTTACTGTGTTTTGTAAGTGTGATAGATGTCATGTGTCTATTTTCTGATCTCCTGTATTTTTGAAATAGATTATGTTTACAAATTCTCTCAACTAAAGGCCAATTATGATATTTTTTTAAAGAGGTTATTTGTCCAAAAAAAATTTCTATATGTGAAGTGTTTACTTTTTGTTATTTAGGGTCTGCAAGCCAGGCTTGATTCTGGAAAACAACTGGCTTTCCCTGACGGTATCCTGATTAATGGCAAGGGTCGAAATGGTGCCTCTTTCACTGTTGATCAAGGTGATTTTTTTGGCACAAAACTTTTTCCTAAAACAAACACATGGTATCCATTAATTGCTATGAAAAGTTCGTTTGCCCGGCCTAAATCAACACTGCAGGCCCAGATCAACTTGTTCTGGTTTAGTCCGGCCATGTCCACAAACATTCTTCCTTTTCATAATTAAACAGAAATCTTCCTGTAAATAGATAAAAAGGCCATGCCAGACGTCTAATTGTAGATATCGGACGGCTAGGGTCGGTTACATAATTGACATTTACTACGAAAGTAATTAACAATATATTTCTGTTGAACGGACCATCTGTTTTAGATAGTACCACTAGATGCCTGGACACCATTTATTCTTTATTCTTTCTATGTACTGTCCAATAAATATGTGTAATTGCACAATAGTTTTATAAAATTATTTAAATTTACAAATATATAATAATATTAATATTATAATCTTTTAGATTTCTAAAAGAATCATTTGTAATTATAAGTAATTCGAAACATATTTTTAGTTGTATTTTATACGGATTTAAAAAATTATGAGATTAATCTATAGTTTTATAATTTAATTCTACCAACTAATAAATGACCAGAATTTTCTTTTTATGTGTGTTAATATGAGAATTTCTAATTCTCATATGATGCCTCAGCGAATGTGATAATTTTAATATCATATATGTTTATTATAGGTTAGATTTTATCAGACACCGGAGAAGATAATCTTAATTCAACCTCATCTAATCACTTTTGATGTATTATCACTTCTTTTTCCTTGCAGGAAAGACATATAGGCTACGAATCTCGAATGTTGGGCTACAAAACACACTGAACATCAGGATCCAAGACCACGACATGACACTGGTCGAGGTGGAAGGCATTCATACGGTGCAGAACGCCTACTCCTCCCTCGACGTCCACGTCGGCCAGTCCCTCTCCGTGCTGGTCACCGCCGACCGTCCGATCCGAGACTACTACATAGCTGTATCCACCCGGTTCACCAAGCGCGTCCTCACCACGACAGCGACCCTACACTACAGCGGTTCCAGGGACCCCGTTTCTGGGTCACCACCCACGGGACCCACCAGCGACCTGGACTGGTCTCTCGATCAGGCACGCTCCATCAGGTACTTATTTACGTACATCTAGTCGTAGATATGTGCAATGGTCCTTGCCGGGCCAAAGAAGCCTGTGTATTCGGGTTTGGTGGGATCATTCCAAGCCCGCTTTACAGGCGGTCGGCCTGGTTTAGTCCGGTGCATTTGTATTGCAAAATACAATCGGGTTAAAAACGGACTAGGTTGACTTAGTCTGATCATCATGTCTCAAATTCACAACCCGTATGGCCCTATGGACAGTAGCCTCAGGCTGCGCCGAGTCGAATCTGCTCACAACACGTCATCTAGATTGTCCTGTAATGGAGATGGATGGTCGTTGTTAAAATCATCTTGCGTACGTGCGTGAGTAGGACGAACCTAACGGCGAGCGGGCCAAGGCCGAACCCGCAGGGCTCGTACCACTACGGCTCGATCAACGTGACACGCACCATCCGGCTGGCCAACTCGGCCGCGCAGGTCGACGGCAAGCAGCGGTACGCCGTGAACGGCGTGGCATTCGTCGAGGCCGACACTCCGCTGAAGCTGGCCGACTACTACAACATCAGCGGCGTGTTCCGGCTCGACAGCATCCCCGACAAGCCGACGCCCGGTAGCGTGCCGGTGTGGACCGACACGTCTGTCATGAACTCGGACTACCGCTCTTTCGTCGAGGTCGTGTTCGAGAACAAGGAGGGCATTGTCCAGAGCTGGCATCTGGATGGCTACAGCATGTTTGTTGTTGGGTACGTTTTGCGACATTTCATCCATACAGGTTGGTCTTGTTAGAGCATGCAACTCTGCGTTTGATTTCTGAAACTTTTGTAGGATGGAGAAGGGAACATGGAGCGAGCAGAGCAGAAAAGGTTACAACCTTGTCGATGCAGTTGCGCGCTGCACGGTCCAAGTAAGACTTGTGTTTACATTATTTGTGCAAGTATACCACAAATGAAACATGTAGGTTATTTATTTGGTTGCTGGTTCATTGTGTAGGTATATCCAAGAGCATGGACGGCAGTTTACATTCCGCTGGATAACGCGGGCATGTGGAATTTGAGGTCGGAGTTTTGGTCGCGGAGGTACCTCGGCCAGCAATTCTACCTTCGGGTGTACACACCGTCGCACTCGTTCCGCGACGAGCTCCCGATTCCGAGCAACGTACTCCTCTGCGGCCGTGCCACCAACAGCTGTCGTTTCCCACTCTCGCAATATTAAGCCACAAAGAATTAGCAACCGCGAAGCCTGGAACTGCTGGAGCGACAAAGTACAACTCTACCAGCTCAGAGTGATTTTGAGTGTAATTACGAGTATTAATAATGTCAATGAAATGCATGATCAAGAAATTACTTTCGGACTGTACACAAAAAAAAATTACAATAAAACTATTTTAATATGGGCCATTGGTTGTATATACTATATACTATGGTAAGTGATCTTCAAATTTATCAATTATATTTATGTAGAGTGGTTCCGTTCACTTCATGTTATATTATAGACTAATTTGGATGGTACGAATGAACTATGAATTTGTATATAATGTCTAAGAAAATTGTTAATATTGACTTCGAATTAATTCTTTTTACATAGTGTGAAAAAAATATAAATAAATTGATATGTGTGCATAATTTATCTCAATATATGACCATAGGCGAACGTAGGAAGGACCTTGGGATGTTTTACATTTTGCCACGCCCATTAGCCTTGTCGACGCCGGCTCTTTGGTTATTATGACGTGGCTCGCACGCATATTTATGGTTGTGTTTAGCTTTGTTTTGTACATATATGAGCGGTGACGCTGGACTCCGAACTAAAATGTAATACGCCATGATGTGTTGTTAACTCCGAACTCCCAGTTGAGTGTAACATGTATACTTATCACCTTCTCCACACCTGAGCCAAAAATCTAATACGATCTGTAGTAGTAACGGACTGATAATCCAAACATTGATTTGATAGGATTAGTGCTTCAGTTCTAGTCCATTTCCCACTATTATTAGCGGCCCAACCCGAAATTGCACTACCATAAGCGTAACAACACACAACCGTATAATTTGTCAAAGCCTGGAGGAACAACTTTTCCTTGTATACGACGTCCAAAGTTAACTTCTCTAGAAAGTTTAGCTAAAAGTCGGTGTAACAAAGCACAGAAAAGTTGGTCCGGTCAAGCTAGCAACTAGTAGTTAAAAACAAAATTTTGTGTTTCAATAATAAGACCAACCCATTCTACCTGGCAGACAAGATGTCTGGTCTCATCCAACAGCTATATGATACTCCCGGAGTTTCTGCTTTGATAGAGATCGGACTCTCAAGCTTCTTCATATTCATGAAGAATATTCTCTAGCTGGGGTATTTTTTTTTTGTTAGAAAAACAGAGGTAGGAATCCCTGGTTTTGCAGGACGATTGCGCTGCACAATCCGATATATATGTTCAGAAAAGTATGATATTTCATAAAGGGAATCGATGAACAATGTTATACAGTTTCAACTCCATCTTAACAGTACACCACAAAACCATTAGAGCCTGTTTGAGTATTAGAATAAAAATTCCAGTGGGAATCAAATCTAGGCGGGATTTAGTAGTCTAAAAATTCCACTGAAAATTAATCTCATCAGTGAAATAATTCTGGTCTGTGTTTGACAAAGAGTAAGAAAAATCTTGATCATCCAAAAAAATTCTGAAAAATAGCAAAATTCCCTAACAATTGTTATCTAATGTTGGTGGACTAAATTATTATCTCAATTGGCTGCAACATTCTCTAACAATACAAAGGTTGCGGGTTCTAGACCTTTGTATGCCACTTATTTTTTTATTTTTTATTTTTATTTAATACAATTTAAATAAGATAAATCAACGAGTCTTCATATTGCATAGGCAATGTTAATTTCTCCTTTCCTATAATGTTTTTTTAGAAAAACAATATAAAGGCACCTATAGTACAGTGTATCATACTTTTGTTTAACTACGGCACAAATGCCATTGGTCCGATTCGATTAAATCAGACGGCCCACTCCTAGCCTCTCCACCCCACTAAATTACTTTTTATCAAACGTTTCGATCTTTTAGAATACAAAATTTGTTGCTGTGTAGTGGTGAGTGCACATGCCTAACACATGGGTGACATGTTCAATCCCTGGCTAGGCATATATTTTTTAAAAACAATTTATGCATTTGTATTGAAATTTGTATGGGTTAAAATAATTTTTGTTAAAACTCAAACAGTTTCATGGATCTATTTTAAAATTTTTCTAAATTTCATATTTATTTGGCAATACTTGTTTCAATTATATTTGTTTGTCGTAAAATACAATTATGTGTAATGGAATTTGTTTCGGTTTCATGCATCTTCATAAAAAATTTACTCAAGTTTCATCTTTTCTTTGCAAGAATCGAAATAGATTTCATGGATGTGTGTGTAAACATGTGTAGGTTTCAATGATTTTTGTTAAAATCCAACCAGATTTCGTGAGTCTACCTTGAAATTTTCTTAGATTTCATATGTAATTACTAATAATTGATGTGCATGAATTATGAGTATTTTTCCCCAAGTTAGAATCCTTTTCAATCTCAAAACCACCCCAAACTTGTAATTAGATATGTTATATTTATAAATTGAACAAATTGTTGCTGATGATTTGTTGTCTATCTATTTTAGGAAAAAAAATGTGACAATTTAGGACGATTCCGAAGTAAACATGCAAGAGAACGAAGTTGAAACGGGTTCGGAGAAGTGAAACGGCACATAACAACTGAAGCCACGTGAGACTGAGGCTGGCATGGGGGCTCGCATGGGTGTGCCCCACGTGAACATGCCTTGTGCTGTCACCCGTGCTCGGCTTGGTTCCATGCGCACAACACAGCACAAGACCAAGACCAGCACGCGCTACAGCACGCCTGTGCCTAGTGCAAACATAGGGTGTGTGCAGGCCCATGCTTGACTCTGGCCCTCCCTATATGCTACATTTGAAGATTGAGTTCGAGTCGATTTTTAATCAATCTTTGGGAAAGTTTTAAAGGAACAAGTTTTGTAATAATTTAGGACTCTTAAGCAACAAATAGAAAGAGTTTTAACATGTTAGTTCCTCTCTCAAGTTTATGGTTAGTTTTAGTCTAGTTTTTGTCAAGTTATAAGTCAAACTAGATGGTTTTTTTTCCTTTATCAATCCAATTTGATATGTTTTATTTTATATTATTTGCTAGTGTTTATTAATAACTTGTTATGAGTAATCACTCTAGAGTTAGATATGACTTAATCGGAGGGTATGATTTTGACTCTAGTTTGTTTAAAAGGTTATCGATTTAATTGCTTGAATTTTTATACTTAAAACTTAGATTCGTGTTTCATCCGCGGTATCGTTTGTATTACATGAGACGATCGGTAGTTGTACACTAAGGCAATACACGAACGCTGTGTATTAGTAATTAATCTAGAGTTTGGAAGGGATTTTGTATCTAGTTGAGTAAGAACAACAGGTTCAATCTTTTGGAACCGTTGTTTGGTTTACAAGTCATTAACCTAGCAATTCTATTGAAAATTTCAGTAATTAATTCATGATTTACTATTTTTTCTATAAATCGTGCCTTCAAATATTCATAGGTTTTATATATATTTTGGCAATACTCGTGCCACTTTTGTTTGTCTAGTATGAAACACAATTATATATATAATGAACTTGGTTTCATGCATATTCACCAAAATTCACTCAAGTCTTGTGTGTTCTTTGCAAGAATCGAAGCAGATTTTGTGGATTTGTGATGAAACTCATGTACGTTTTAGACAAGTTGCACTCAAATGCTTTTTAGCTGTTAATTTGTTATTATGTATATATATACTTTAGCTTACTCAATTTGCTCAATTCAACTCGCTCAAGATGCGATATGAAACAATTTTAAACACCAATTAAATCTACTAGTTGAAGAGCAATTTGAGATTTTGTTTATTATATTTTCCAAAAAAAAGACTATTATTGTCCATGCAATATGATAAGCTTGTTGATTGTTCTATTTAGAATTACATTAAGAAATAAATACTAATATTTCCCTTTTGTTAAAAAAAACATAATAAAAAGGTAAAAGTTAACATCATCATGCAATATAAAAGCTTATTCGTATGACTTGTATTAATTAAGAAAAAGAAAAAATTATAAAAATTATGTAGTTCTCGAACCTAAAGATCTTCAGACAACTTGTAGCCTACTCTAACCAATAGAGTTAATAAGCCACTTTTATCCAAGGTGAGAAACAAATGTATGAATACCATTATATTGAGTGTAAGGAAAAGATTATGCAAGTGTCAAACTCTCAACCTTTGCATTACGAGTGTAACACTCTAACCAACTGAACAAGTGACATGGCTTTGATCTTATCTGTTATACAAGAATAATCTAACGGCTTTGGGTTGTGCCGTTGAAAGGGAGTACGACTAAATACCATCAACTAGCATTTCCGAAACAATATTAGTATTTTTTTTTTCCAAAAAGTAGTCTAGTAAATAGGATCCCAAATTGCTCATGAGCTAGTAAATTTAATTAATGTTTTGAATGGTTTCATATAGTATCTTGAATGACTTGAATTGAGCAACTGGAAATCATTCGAGTACAGGTCGTTTCAAACCCACGTAGTTTCATTACAAATCCACAAAATCTGCTTCGATTCTTCCAAAGAATACACGAAACCTGAAGGAATTTTGATGAAAAAGCATAAAACCATATAGATTTCATTACATATACTAGTGTTTCACGATAGACAAATATAACTAACACGAGTATTACCAAACGTATATTAAACCTAGAAAAATTTCAAAGCAGACCTATGAAACCTAATCAGCTTTCAACAAAATTATCAAAACCTACATTGTTATCATCACAAATCCACAAAATTTGCTTCAATTGTGAAGTACATATGAAACCTAAAAAAATTCAAGATAGACATACAAAACATAATAAGATTTGAACAAAAAGCCATTAAAATCTATACAGCTTTCAACACAAATTCATGAAATTTGCTTGGAATCTAACAAAGAACACATAAACTTGAATAGATTCTGATGAGGATGTATAAAATACACACATGTTTCATTATATATACTTATATTTCATGATAGATAAATATAATTGGTATAATTGCTGCCAAGTACACTTGAAATTTAAGAAAGTTTCAAGGTAGACATATGAAAACTTGAGCGAATTCCAAGAGAAAATCATTGAAACTTACAGAAGTTTTGACACAAATTCACAAAATCTGCTTTAGTTTTGACAAAAATACACAGAACTTCAACGAATTTTTGATGAGATGCATTAAATTCACATAGATTTCATTACATATACTCGTGTTTCACGATAGACAAACATAATTAACAAAAGTGTTGTAAAATACATATGAAACTTAGGAAAATTTCATGATAGATTCATAAAACTTGATCAGATTTCAATAAAAAAAATATTAAAACCTACACAGGTTTCAACACAAATTTATACAAAATTTTATGTTACCAAGTATATATGTGAAATCTCTAAGAAAGTTTGAAAGTAGATTTATGAAACTTAGTCAGATTTCAATAAAAAATATTGAAACCTACACAAGTTTCAACATACAAAATCTTATTTTTTTTAAAAAAGTATGCCTTTAACAGGTTTGAACCCTGACACCTGTATGAGATATGTGTCTACTCACTACAACAGTACAAGACACCTTGTGTTTTAAAATGTTTTAGATCACTAGATAAGAGGGAATTGGACTATAATAAGTTGTGCCATCTGGAATATGGAATGGTTCGTTGTTCCGTAGTTTCACCTTTCATCAAAGGTTGTAAAAAAAATAGTCTGCCAAACAAATTACTTACAACTTTTAAGACTATTCGAAAAAGATTGAACTAAAAAAAAGGGACTTATAGAGTTTGTAAGAGAAACTGAAGTCTCTCAAACAAGATCTACACAACATAACATACAACTTTACACTATATTACACAATAGCCAATTAGTTACCTAGACTATATGTGAATTTTATGTAGTTTTTATTACTGTCGAGTACTAGGACATCGGGGCAGGACTAGTGCTTGATATTCGGCATGAGGATTTACATTGTGGATCTTGGAGAACGAGAGACATATTGGTGATGGATGGTAGAGAAAATGAGGAGGTACATTGTTTATATAGGTTCAATGGTCAAAGAAGCCTTACTCCTGTCAGTATCTTGTCTTCAATCGTCTCAGAGGAGACACCAAAAGAGAGTACTGAATTTTGCAGATTTTTTTTCGAATAACCCATAAAAAAAATAATTTAAAAAATAATCCGAAACTTTTAAAAATTTCAAAAATGACCACGGACTAGTACTTGAAGAATTGAGCAACTGAAACCACAAAATTAATATATATTAGTGAGACTGGGATTCGAACCCAGGTCTCACACGTGGGATGGTTAGCCCATAACCAGTTGAGCTACATTCAATTTTTGTTTAATAGTTGTACTGTTTAAATAAAAACCATATGATTACCTTTTTTTCATGCAAATTTTGTATGTTGTTCTGAATTCTGAATGGTACTACTCTCCAACTAAAATATGGTAAAAGAACAACAGAATTTATCCAGATTCCTTGATGTGGAGGCACTTGTTATGTTAATGTTAAGTTTTTCTACTCAAATAATATCAGTTTCTTACATGTAATTTTTTCTGACCACTCTCTCCTTTGAATTGTAACATTTTTGGAGAACTTTTTAAATTGTACTGTTGGACGTTGCAAAAAGGGCCTTATTAGTTTTCTTCTTGCAATGGTACTAGCAATACCCGTTAAAAAAGGTAGAAATGGGAACACTTGCAAAGCAAAAATGAGACGTGGCGAGTTTTTAAGAATTATATTTCTGAGATACTCTTACTAAATTAATGGGTTACTCTTACTACATAGAAAGAGAACAAACCAATCCGTCGGCCGCGTTCGAAACCCTAACCCTAAAAAACAAACAAAATCCTTCAACCGCGTTCGAACATGCAATTCCAAAATGTAACAAAACCCTACATAGAACTACTGCCTCCTCCCCCTCTTTAGTTGGTACTGATACTCAGATGGTGTGTAGCGAGAGGGGGCATGACGGTCCCTAATGCATCGTATCTGCACATGCAATGTCTGTGCGGATGGCGGAATCTGCGAATGTTGTGTTGGCTACGTTGGAGGTGGTGCATCAACACGGTGCGAAGGCTGCGTAGGATGATGCTGTGACTGGATAGGAAACGAGTACCACATAGGAGCTGGCACGTACATCTGAGCCATGATCTCATGCTGCGTCGTGCCTTGTCTCTCGTCCGCTGCCAAGTCCTGAGCTAACCCATGGTCCAGTACAACCATGTGCGCAGTAATATTGAACTCCTCGTCCGAAGAGTTTTCATCAGGATTGACACGCGGTTGTGGAGGTGGAGGGCGCGACGAAGAAGGGAGATCCACCAGTGGCATATGCGAGGTAGAAGGACGAGGCGCCAACGGTGATGGTGGAAGCGGCAGTAGCACTATGAAATCGACAAGAATCCCATCAATCCGCCGCCGGGCATCCGCACAAAATGCCTGTATCTCGGCTCTACTCACGTCCTGACCGTCACGCAACCGGACCTCCATGTCACGTAGATCGGCAGAGATGGCTCCAATGGTGTCGAGCTACATACACGATGGACATGCAATTATAGACTGACGATTGCGAAAATGTTTAAGTTATGGGGAGGTAAAGTACCTATAGAGGAGTGAACCCGCGGTGCAAGGCATCGGTCGAAGCGCTCGTCGATGGTCGAAGGACGGATGGTCTCCTCACTCACCACTGGTTGACCGCCCGTCAGTCTGTACAATGTGTGAGGTCGGTACCACGCCAGGTACGAAGAGTGGATGTTGTGGAAGTAAGGTCTATCCTCATCAACCGTCTGAGTGTTGGCCTGATCCATCCACTCCTGCACATAGGGCTGCTGCCTAACGATGAAATTGTCACTATGTCGACCCTTCCTCGATTGTCTGTGGATAAAAAAAAATTATTGGTCAGAATAGATGTCTAGGTTATATAAAAAATAATACATAAGTGGCATGTACATACTCGTGAACATTGTGTCTGATCTGTCGAGGAGGCGGCACAGGAACATGCTGTCATAGGTCGAACTGGCGCATAACTCGCTCAGGCGAGTACCCCTCAACTATGTGTGAGAAGACAAGAATCACCTGGTGACGAGGATTGACACCCGAGTCGATTCAAATAAATGCACTGTTGGT
This sequence comes from Pharus latifolius, assembly GCA_019359835.1. NCBI lineage: Eukaryota > Viridiplantae > Streptophyta > Magnoliopsida > Poales > Poaceae > Pharus > Pharus latifolius. Next base: position 10,874,657 of record CM033322.1, read on the forward strand.
TCAGGACAGATTCGAGCCATACACGTGCCTGGCGGTGTGAACTCAAGTTATTCTGAGAAGCATCAGCCCGAGGTCGCAGGCTTTGCGCGATCAGACCGCAGCTAGTCCACGGTCAGGGATTCGTGTGCTATACGTGAACAGAATACTGGAGATGTTGCGCGGTCAGCCAACATCCCGCGGTCAGAACACTTTCGACCAGGATATTTCGGATTCACGTGTTCCTATAGCGGGAATATCCCAAGTATCTCGGAGATTCTTCCACGTGGAAGAATCAACCGTCAGGAGGTTAATACGTGCAGTTATCCATAAATAACACGTGTTAAACCCGCGTGGAGGTTAAGAGCGGTTCTCTAAAACCGCATCCAACTATCCAAGCAACTGTCTGATGTAGTTACGACATGGCACCCTTTCGACCAGTATAAAAGGGTGGCAAGATGCATCAAAGGGAAGGAGATCAACGTCTCTAATACAAGCGAGATACAACACATCTCAACCGTCCAAACAGCTAAGTTTACGGTTTAGATTGGATAGTTTTTACAAGCCTCCTTGGCTTCTTTCTGTATACACACATAGGAAAAACCCTTCACCTGTGAAGGTTCTTTCCTGCCATCTTGTAAATCTTTATTACGTATAGTGAAATCCCAACAGGACGTAGGGTTATTACTCCCACCATCGAGGGCCCGAACCTGTATAAACCTCTCTGTGCTCCTGTTCTCCATATTTCTACATACCTTCCCGGAGGGTCATCTTGAAAGGTCTCGTTATTATAAATTCTGCATTAGTTCGACTGAGGACCCCGAGTCCGAATCGTCGACACCTGGGTACGCCAATAAGTAGCATTCTACGTGCATAGAGAGGAAAGGCCAGCTGGGGCGATGTCCTGGATGTGCTGCTGTGTCCATGGACGCCAGATGATGCTATCATCGAGTAGCAAATCAAAGCTCATGGCGTAGGAAGCATAGTAGAGGTGTGCCTAATCTGTGGCCCAGCGCAAACCCAGCCTAGCCCACCTCCATCCCATCATCGGGCCGTCCCAAATATCATAGCCCAACGCGAACTGATCCTGCGGCACCAGTGGTCGGCCGATCGGGAAGTGCTCGTACGACCAGATCTGTAGGAGTATGGCACACCCCGCGAATATGGAATGCACCTAGTCTCTGCTCGTGGCATCGCACAATTCCCTATATGTGTGGCACAACACGGCCAATCCAAAACTGAACTGCAGCACATGCCCCAGGTCGGAGTCCGCAATAAGTTTGGCGAGCTGAACGAACTGGCGCTCACAGATGTCTCCGTGGGTGCTAGGGAACAGCAGCCACCCAAATAAGTACAGTAAGTACGCCTTGAGGTGACGGCGGAATACCTCCTCAGGAGCGGCCACTGGGAATGCGGCATCTCGAACGGCGCGTAGGTATGCCTGGGGAACTCCCGTCGTCTACTCGAACCCTCCTGCTGGCCCAATCCACTGAAAGCGCTGTAAGAAATCCAGACGCCATGCAGCTCGGTCTGTCGCAGCGGGAACATATATCTCTCCTCTAATGGGCAAGCCGAGCAGCATACTGACGTCCTCCAGCGTCACAGTCAGCTTTCCAAAACTGAAGTGAAAAGTGTGTGTCTCTGGCCTCCAGCGGTGCACAAGCGTACTGATCAGAGATCTGTCAAACGGAAATCGTTGTGCCTGATCGACCATACGGGCGAACGGAACTAATCCCGCCTCAAGAAAGTAAGGTGCGAACTGTTCAACAAGAACCCACATCTCTTGCAGTGCCCTCGTGTACAGCGCGGGCAAAACGGTGCCATGTACTAGGCCACGAGCACGGTGCCGCTGCTGATGGTGCGGTGCAATCAACTCGGGAAGCTGCTGGTCGTCGGCCATACCTGTAGTTATCATGTATTGTCCAATTCGATGCATTTGCAACATTAGAAATAACATACATTCATTTACGAAAGGTAAACATAGAGTATGTAACACATTACAAGAGTACAAAAACTTTACATAGAGAATGTAACACATTACATTAATGATTTACATTCAAACACAGAGTATGTAACACATTATAGAAGTGAAAAAACTTTACAAGAGTGGAAAAAATTTACAAAAGTGCTTCAGTTTGTTGATGCTGTGGATGTCCCTACCACTTGTGGGCATTGGTTTCTCCGGTGACCAGGCTGCCTGCAAATCGTGCATTTATGAAGTTCTTCTTCACGCTCGGCTACATCCATATGGTTGTGTATCCGCCTCGTTCAATGTCAGCCCACATGGCCGATAAGGAGCCTCCTGTCCAGGATCCACGTGACGCCATCTTCCGGCGATATCTCCCAATAGTCTCCTGTCGCCGCAAATCCGTGGAAGACACCATCCCAAGTCTTAGACAGTTTCTGTAGAGTATAATATTCGGAGATGTATTGCGTCGGAGTGATTCCAGGAACTGCGCAGGCAGCAATGACATGAGAGCAAGGAACGTGCAGCAGCTGCGGCTTCCTATATGTACATTCCACATGTGTATTTGTAATTCTACATTCGTGGGCCCGTCTGGCTCTCAAGGTGCCATGAACGAATTTGTGCCTTAACCGGACCTTGTAGTTTCCATTCAACCGGCTTAGCACGGACACCTCGTGTGACAATGACTTTCTCGTTCAAAATTCAAGGTAGTCGTTAATTTTCTTGGGCCAATGCACTAAAAGGTCGGCACAAGTATTGCTGCGGTGGAACTTCGACTGTCATAGTAGGCTATTTTGTGATAAAATGTCATCTCAACAATGACAGTAAGAGGTAGGCATCACACACCTTTCAGAACGAAATTGTACACTACGGCAAGATTGGTTGTCATAATGTCGTACCGTGCCCCATCTGTGTCGTGCAGCAACGACCACTTATGCACTGGTTTCGGCTGGATCCATTGACTCAAACTTGGTCACCTCCTATTGTTTCCGTCAGTGCTCACGTCCCAGTTTCGGCGACGCCCTGCTCGTGGTTCAGCTTCACAGTACTCTCGTCCAGTGACTTCCATATTGCTGTGAACTTGAACTGTTGATTCTATCTGGAAAGTCTTTTGAACAGTTGCATCAGACGCCTACTCTTGAAACGAGTATGAAATTCACGCCAAGATGCCGAGAGCACCAACGACTCTGCAGGTCATCCCAGGTTAGAGATGGATCCACTCTAGATTGCATGTACTCAATTACGCTTAGCATTCCTTTGTTTCTATCGTGAATTATGCACACACTCTCCCGATCTTTCACCACTCCGTTCTTCAGTAACCCCAAAAACCACAACCAGCTGCTGTAGTTCTCCTCCTCGACTACTGCATATGCTACGGGGAGAAACTCGTCATTTGCATCAATTCCCACGGTAGTCAATAGTGTCCCCTGATACTTCTCGGTTAAGAATGTTTCATAGATGCAAAGAATGGGCCTCATGTACGTAAAAGATGCAACACACTGCTGGAATGCCCAAAAAAATTTGCGCAATACCATGCACTCTTGTATGATAATACCATTTGAACAGATAGCCAGCGTATCAACAATTTCGGTAATTGTGCCTGGATTTGCTTGACATATACGCCAAAAGAGCCTCGGTACGAAGTTATATGCTTCGACATATATCCCAAAAAGCTCTTCAAGCGACTTTTGTTTCGCCTTCCATGCCTTTCCGTAATTGATCTTGTAGCCGTAGTTTTCGGCGACGTGTGAAATAATCACTTTCAGTGCCATCGCCGTATTTTCTTTTACGATGGATAGTATCAGACTGGCAACAAAACCGGAGCTTATATTTCAATGCTGCTACAACATGCCCTCCGCCAGACATCTATGCTCTGCAACTCTAGTCACCTAAAAGAAAGGCTCATCTTGTGATTTTGTCACACGTACATACCACGGGCAGTTATCGATCAGGCACTTCACAGTCTACAAGTTCGGATTTGATTTAACAACCCAGAATGGTCTATTTAGTGCAACAGCCCATGTAGTGATAGCTTTTTCGCATCTTTTTTCGTCCGAAACAACTGTCCAAGCTAGACGGTTGCTTCATTGAACGACCATTGCGATTTAGATCTCCAAGGACCACAGCTGACATGAAAGCTGATGGATAATTCCATTCATTTATAGGATCTTGCTGTCCTCTGGGTTCCATAGGAGACTCGTACATATCTAATGGATCAGTGTACTCCTCCTCATTGAAATTCTCCTCTATTTCGGGCAGTTCATCGCCGCATCCGCTTGATGGTCACCAAACAGATTGTCGGCAGGCCTCTTGCAGTTGGCATAGCTGCACTTGCACTGCCACTGCCACTGGCAGTCTTGAGATTACCAATGTTACTTGGTCCTGCGATGGAATGACTACCTTCCAAACTATCTACGCTTATAACTTCAGCGTAAAGTATGAAGACTGTGATACCATAGTCTGGATTACTCACTACTCGTGCAAACGAAACCCATGATTTGTCGCCTTTAAGTCTTTTAAGTACCCATTTCTTTCCCACCGGTAACAGGCCCTCAACCCTTACACTATCCGTCGCAGGATTCAGTTGTAACAAATTGATTATCCAAATCTACAAGTTATTGAAACACATTAACTGTGGTTATTGTTGCATCTAGGCCCTTTTAGATTGATTTTGATTATTGATGACATTAAGTGTTTTGGACTAACCTTGTCTTTAAGATATTTCTATGCAGAGCGATTTCTGTAAAGTCTGCAAGTGATCCGGGAAGATTTGCAGGTCACAGGTTCAAAGTCGCAAGCGCAAGATCGCAATGTTGGCTGTGATCGCAGTTAAAGGTTGGAAGTCAAGGTCGCAAGTGCAAGGTCACAAAAACGAAAGTTGCATGGATTAAAGATGCAAAGGACCTGAGGTAATATTTGTTTTATTTTGACCGATCTCGGTGTTTGGAGTTTGATCGGTTTAGGAAATTATTTCTTAGTTTTAACCGTACTATAAAGAGGGGTTGCAAGTCCTCTCTACATTCCAACATGAACCGAGAAACTTAGGTCATTGTATTGTATTTATTTCGGATGGATTTGACTTGAATTTGGTTTGAAAGATTTGGATTTTTCAGTTGAGTTTTTGACAGCAGAAGAGTTTTTGTATTTTCTAGAAAGATCTAGGCAGATCTGGATTTTGCTTCTATTGACAAAAATGTATCCCTTTAAATTATCTTTCAAACGAGCTATTAAACTCTCAATTGGGATTTCTGGATCAAAAGTTATGGATGTTTTTAACGGACTATCAGTTATTTGGTTTTTCAGTTTAATTTTTGATAGCATAAGAGTTTTTGCATTTTCTAGAAAGATCTAGGCAGATCTGGCTTTTTCTTTTGTTGAAAAAAATATATTCCTTTAAAATATCTTTCAAATGAGCTATCAACCACTTCAATCGGATCTCTGGATTAAAAGTTACCGCTATTTTTATCCATGCTGACTGTCAGTTTGCTAAACTGACTGTCAGTTTGGATTGTCAGTTTTGTTAACTGACAGTTGTACAGAGAGGTTGTTTTTTGAGCTGAAATTTTTTGAACTAAACTAACTGTCAGTTGTCCAAACTGACTGTCAGTTTGCATTTCGACCTTGAGCCGTTTTATTTGAGTTTCTATTTGATCTGGTCGATGTTTTGGTCGAACTGACTGTCAGTTTGGGGTTTCAAGTTTCCTTATACGACCACAAATGGCTAGCTATTTTTTATCCGTAAATTTTGTCGGCCGTTGTATATGTAACTGACTGTCAGTTATGTGAACTGACTGTCAGTTTGAGCTGCTGATTTTCAGCCCTAGCTCCAATGTCTCTTTTGAGACTTGAGGCTATAAATAGGGGCTTTGGGCATGTATTTTATATAACAAGCAGCCTCCTCTCATATACATTCTTGAGTTTTAGTTTCGTATACAAAATCTTGATCTTTTGATCAAGTAGAGTGTTTTTCAGATCCACCGAGTGCTTTTGTTCAGTTCATTTTGCATCCTATTAGTTTCTCGGTAATTGTTTGGAGGTCTAGAGAAGACCTTGCTGCCTATTACTCTTGGTGATCGCCCTCACCTAGACGGTTCGGAGGCGTGGCCGTAGATCTCTCCAGATCGGAGATTGTCGGAGAGACTCGGCGCATTTGTACAAGGCATCAGTGCTCGCCTTTCCGGAGTGGACAAGGAGCAACCATTAGTGGATAATATCCTTCGTGGATATTGGAGCAAGACTCAATTTATTTGAGTGCTTCAACGAGGATTAGCGGAGACTGGGCGAGTCTCTGAGACCTCGGTAAAAATCGTTGTGTTCGTTCTCTCTTCCTCTTTCTCATATTATTATTTGTTCTTGATTTCTTTATTTGCAAATATTTGTTTTAAATTGATGTTTTTAAAAGCCTCCTATTCACCCCTCCTCTAGTCGGCATCCTTGATCCTACAATTATGACATTTCACCATATGCATGGAAACACGCACTCTGATCATCACCGTCTACTCCATTACGAATTAAACCATTACCGTAATAAACGAAAACCATAGTGGGTGCTCTATAACCTAATTAGATTTACTTTTCGTGTCAGGTCAAAACAGGACAATATATTTTATCTGCCTCAAACCACACAATTTCAATATGGTGAAGTGTAAATCGTAGGGTGACCCTGAATTTAATCTAAACCCTATGGTGCAGAGGAACATATTGGAGTTCTACAAAAATTAAATTGACAGTCCAAGCAATGCAATATTTTAGAAATTTAACTTTTCGCATGTCCTAGATCTTACGGTCAAGCGTAAAAATTAAGTTTTTATCTGTCCTAATCCTCGGGTGGTTCTCACAACAACAGGGTCTACTCGATATGGATTAGGCACAAATGAAACCTTTGCATAAATCTTTTACAACAAAAAGAATATTCAGTTAATATCAGCTCATTAAAGAATATAACTTAAGCATACCCTCTATATGAATTCGATAGGAACTGAGTTGTTCTTGTTTTGCAAGCTCTTAACAAGATATGCCCCTTTCTTATTTTGAATCTAAATACCAAACTAAATACTAAGGCCCTGTTTGGTTACAAAGTTTTTTTTTGAGTTTTTGTCCAATACGGCGAGGGCCTGGAGGGAGTACGCTGGCTGTTTTGGCTTAAACACGAGGTACACCACGCCAGCTGCAACCGCGAGAAGCACGGCGAGAACTAGAAGGGTCACCAGTACACAAGCAAGGGCGCGGAGGCAGAGGCTTGAAGAGGCACGCGGCGGGTGCAGTGCTTGAAGAGGCACGCGTTCTCACTCGAGAAATCCATAGCGAGGGGGTGAGGGCGACGGTGAGGGTTTGTAATACTATGAAATACTGTGGTTTTGATTGCATGACAATTTCAAAACCATGTTTTTCAAATACAGTGATTTTTAAATACTGTGTATCCAAACAGGCCCTAAGTTAATAATCAATGTAAATAACTCAATACCTAATTCTTATTTTAGTATAATTGAATACTAAATAATCAATGTAAATAACAAGTTAACTAAATACCTATTTCTGATTTCAGGTTATCTATAATAATGTAAATAACTCCATTTGAATATTAGCTATGAGTTACCGAATATACACCTCAGTAATCGTCAAAATTCTCGATATGTTAAAATCCGGAATATGAAGAATTTGCACTTTTTTTTCTTCCTCTTCTCTCTTTCTTCTTCTTCTTCTCTTCTCTTTCTTTTCTTTCCTTCTTCTTCTCTTCCGTCTTTCTTTTTTTTTCTTTCCCTTTCTTCTCCTTCTCCCCCGATCGGCACGAGCCTCTTTGCCATCCTCTGGTGTTGCTCCTGGCCGACGACAACGGCGGCGACAAAGGACGGCACCGTAGGACGACGACTCTGGTGGAGGACGGCACCATAAGACGACGACGGGAGTGGCGGCGCTCCGTGATGAGGTGCGACGCCGGGTTGTTGTCCACGGGGAGAGCAGCGGCGGAGGAGAGCTTAGGGTTAGGGTTTCGAATGCTGTTGGAGGATCGACGGACCGTTCGGCCTTCATTTTGTTTCTAAGTTTTGCCGCAATTCTTGAACTACTAGTACGTGCAAGGGTATCATATAATAGAAATCGAATGTAGCCCAATTGGTTACGGGCTAATCCTCTCACACGTGAAATCTGGGTTCGAATCCTAGTCTCACCAATATATATTAATTTTGTGGTTTCGGTTGCTCAATTCTTCATGTACTAGTCCGTGCGATATTAGCAAATAACAGAAAAGCTACAAAGCCCAATTGGTTACGGGCTAACCCTCCCACGCGCGTGACCTAGATTTGAATCCCAGTCTCATCAATATATATATATTAATTTTGTGGTTTCGATGGCAATTCTTCAAGTACTAGTCCGTGCGATATTAACAAATAACAGAAAAGCTATGAAGCCCAATTGGTTACGGGCTAACCCTCCCACGCGCATAAGCGTGAGCTGGGTTCGAATCTTAGTCTCACCAATATATATTAATTTTGTGGTTTCAGTAGCTATTCCAGATAGCGACTGAAACCTGTGAAAGGGCTGTGCCACACATTCAGATAGCGACTGAAGTTCAATTGCGCGGGGCCATGCGCAACTAAAGGTCATTTTTGAAATTTTTAAAAGTTTCAAATTATTTTTTTATGGGTTATTCAGAAAAAACAACAGATAATAAATTACAACACCGATGATTACAAAGTGATTAAGAAGCTCTCAGGGGCTTCTACTACTGGTTTAGTGGGGTAGCTATCCCATACATATCTACTTAGCGCGGGTCCTTTGGGGACGACATGGCTAATTTGATATGGAGTTGAGCTTCTTGTTGCCTGCACGGTTTTTTGCTATCTTTGATTACTTCCTTTTGGATGACGATAAGGATGTTCTTTCTTAGCCCCAATCTCCACTGGGTTTAATTGTTGATGGGATATTTCCGGAGATTTGGATTTTGATTCTTTTAGAGATATTTTCTTTTTTGGGGATAAATTTGGTTTATAGAATCTTATCAAACCAGTACAGGGCAAATTTGGTTATATCAAGCTAGGATCATGCTATGACAAATATGATATTGTATAGACTAAAAAATTGCAATCAACATGTATAGATTCAACGAGTAATTGTTTATGCTCATACTCAAGCCTTCAGTAAAATTTTGGAAAGAAATCACATCACGATTCCATGTGCTGCAAAATAGGAGAGTAAATAAAGATATATCAAGCCAGGACATTCCTGTTCTGCGTCGATATGTTCCATGGAAACTAAAAAAAATGTCAGTTGTGCCTGTGTCGTGACGCCGGCGTCGGCGTCGCGGTTTCGCGCCCTGCTTCCAAACCAGTAACCACGTGCCTACAACCTCAATATAACCGGTACCGTAATTTTTCTATCATATACAAGGCAACCCAAATATCCAATGTTGCTTTCCCACTAATAGCAAGTCGCCAAAACAAGCGTTTTCATAATTACAAGATCGACGAACACAAGGATGAAGTTAACCCGTTTTAGGTGTCACAGAACAAAAAACCAGCATATATTGCAAAAATAATGCTGGAATCCACTGGACTGTTACGTGGGCGAGTTATTCGAAGATACAAAGTTGCAACTTACATGTGCATATATACACACTCCACACCGTCTTATGCCTACACAGAGAGGCTCCAAATCTCCAATGGCCAACCGGGGTGGGTCACGTGTGCTCTTAGCTATGTGCTTGTTTGGGCTCGTGTTGCAGTGTGCAGAGGCGAGCCTGGTGCCTGCAATATTTGTGTTCGGTGACTCGACGCTGGACGTCGGCAACAACGTATACCTGAAGAATTGCAGCGTCAAAGCCCAAGCCAACTTCCCGCACTATGGGATAGACTTCCCTAACTCAACTCCGACCGGTCGGTTCAGCAATGGCTACAACCTGGCGGACCAGCTAGGTATGTGTTACTTGTTGGTTGCTACATACACATTTTGTGAACTGTCCCGACAAAGTTACTCCTGCTGTTAGAAAATATATGATGCTTTTGATTTTTCATGGTTTTCAAGATATAATTTGTTGGTAAGAAAATCTCCTTGGAGGTTCTGCAGAACTGCAAAATTTTGTATATTTCTCTAAAAAACCTACAAGTTTTGAGGTCAAGAATCTAAAAATTTGTGTTTGTTTAGTCGAAAAGATCATGTGAGATGTGACTGACTAGTTTTACTGTCATGGCTCGATAAATAGCTCAACTACTTGGTTTCGGACTGAGCCCGCCACCTTACCTCTCCCTGACGGAGCAGAACACCACTTCTCAGATGTACAAGGGCATCAACTTTGCATCAGGAGGGGCGGGGCTTCTGGACAATACTGGCAAACAAGTGGTAAAATACATATGCCACGTCTTAGCCTTGCATGTCTGATTAATGCATTATGCATACACATCACCTGACTTAAATTTGTTTCTGCAGTGTGTTGATGTGATATCCATGTATACACAACTTCAGTATTTTTCATCAGTTGTTCAGAAGATGAACCAGTCCTCGGGGTCTAATGGAACTGCTGATTTCCTCTCCAAATCTCTATTTTTCATAAGCACCGGCAGTAACGACTTGTTCGAATACGTCTATAACCGTGGCAATGACACGGAATTCTTGCTCGGCCTCACTGATTCTTACAAGAATCACCTGAAGGTAGGGATGTTATCAAAATCGTTGTGTATGCTTTGATACAAATTGTGAAATGCATACACCATTCTCTCTGCACTGAACTGCAGACCTTGTATGGACTTGGAGCAAGAAAGGTCAGCATCCTAAGCACCTCGCGACTGGGATGCTGCCCGTTGTATAGGCTGATCGCGCATAACCAAAACAACAGCGACGGCTGCTATGACTTGGAGAACGACATGTCAGCACTGTTCTACCAAAACATATCTGCAATGCTGCAAGATCTCAGCCATGACCTGCCTGGCATGAACTATTCCCTCGGAAACGCAGTCCAGATGGCCACATTCATCGGCGAATTCCCGCAAACAAACGACTGGAGTAATATCCTAGCTAGTCTCGATGAACAGATAGCTATTTCTTTTTTCTTTTTTTTTCTTTTTTTTTTTTTTGGTGAAGTGTTCTAGTTATTGACATTATTCATGTTAAATTCTGCAGATTTCACGCAGCTAGAAGTGGCATGCTGTGGCTCAGGGGCGTTTGGTGCGTCCGGGTGCAATGAGACGGCTCCGGTGTGCCTCAACCGTGACAACCACCTCTTCTGGGACGCGTTCCACCCTACCCAGGCTGCGTCTAACATCATCGCTCAGACGCTCTTCAACGACACCGGGATTTTTGTCAGCCCTATCAATGTCAGGCAATTGGTGACGATGTAATAGTTTTTATCTGAATTGTCGATATGATCACGCACATTTTCATTAATAAAGTAGTGATCTGAGCTCGCTGTTGTAGCAATTTGTTTGACAGCTGCTTTGTAGAGTTTGTATGTGCAAACTCCCATGTCGTGTGCTTGTATCAAGAATTTTTTTGTGTATCCATCTAAGCTGTTTGTTTAGTTCTTAGTTGCATTTTTGTTTTTATTTGTTTGTCGAGGTGTTGTCTGCTGCTTATAAAGTGAGGTTGAAACTAAATTAACATACTTTAAATTCATAAAAATTACTTTTTTTCTCAGGAGACACAAAAAATATAGCAGACTTGGAATTACCGATGTTGTGTGAAATATTAAGTTTTGTCTATGCCCTAAAAAAAACTTATGTTTTGTTAATGAGCAGGTATCTATTTTTTTATTTTTCATACACCTTTCTTTACTGTTGGATCTAATACTTCTCTTTAAATATAATTTTCTAAGATTCATTTAACCTCTTAGCTTTTCTAGCAATGATGGTCTAATGGTAGGCGAAGGTGAAATAGTAATGGCGTCGCCAGTTGCAATTGGCAATGATGGGTGCTAGCACTTATAAGGGGAGATAGGTGATGAAAGAGTGGTGATTAAGGTGGTGGCGAGGGGTAAGGAAGAGAGAGAAAAAGAAGAAGTGTGAGAGAGAAGAAAAGGTGAAGATTAAATTTAGAAGTGTGCTTGGCAAAAGAAAAGAAGAGGATGAGGTGGGGTGATGGTGGCAGCGGATGAAAAAGAAAAGAAGTGTGGGGAAGAAGAGAGAGTGAAGATTAAATTTAGATTTAGATATATGTTGTAAATAATGTAAGTTTTTAGGCTGTCTCCAACGAACGGAATTCCCGACGTGTATGACTTTCATGAAAGAATTTTTTTTATTTGCCAACCATGATCTGGCAACACTTCGCCAACCAACAGGTGCGCAATGAGTAAAAAAAAATTTTGTTTGCTCTATCTCAATTTATGCGTTCAATCTTTCTTTAACTCTTTTTCTCCCTCCTCTCAGAATAAATAATTATTTTTATTGTTCTCTTATTGATCTAAAAATCTCTTTAAAAGTCAATTTATTGGGGCGCTTAGCTTAAAAAAATTTTCTGAAAAGTTTTCTTTGACTCTTTTATTGGAGATAACCTTAAAAAAAAAAAAAAGTTAATGCATTATAAATAAGATAATCCAGAAAATTTTGTGTTATTACACACACATTTATAGGATTGTTAAAAAAAAAACTTGTGGCCCGTAAACATTGGCTTTCAAATCGAGCTTGAGCGGAGCGAAGGCAGCCTCTCTGGGCTGGTTGACAACCCTACGTCCCCTACCGCGGGGGCATTAACTAGGGTTTAACAAATTAGAAACCGCGGCGACATCCATTGTTCCAGCGACGTCCATGGCGGCAGCAAGGGAAGCGGCGGAGGCGGAAGCGAGGAGCATCCTTGAACGCGCCGCCGCGGCCTCGTTCCCACCTCTCCACGCCGTCCACCACCTCCTCTCCGTCGGGGTGCGGCTCCTACTTCCTCGTGTCCAATTCACAGCTTGTTTTTTTTCCCAATCCGGTTTCACCTATGCACGAACTGTTTGGATTTATGCTGTTACGAGCTTCTGATTTGCGTGTCCATATGATTGTTTGTGTGTAGTGATTGGGACTCGGTGGTGATAGCTAAATGCCTTTAGATCATGCTAACGATTCCAGACTATGAGAAATTTGAGCCAGGGAACTTAAGAATGAACTACTGTTTATATGATGGACGTAGTTCTGGGTGTTTTTTATGTGTTTTTGGTGCTTGATAGGTTGGATAGAGTGTTTGAGCAAATTTGCTCTGGTACGAAGGCTTTCGGCTATATTTAGGGTGGGTGAGGAATGAATTCAGATAATTGAGCCTGCTCTTTGTTTTTTTTTTTCTAGGTGGTTCATTTGCAGATTTTGTTCTTAGATCACAAATTTAGCCCAAAAAAGAGTTTGGTAAGGTTGGTGGCCTCATTTGTTTAGAATGAAGTGAAGTGGAGAGAAATGTCTGGTCGCTTGATCTGTAGTAAGCATGTTTGAGAGGTTGTTTGGGCATGGAGCTTTTATTTTTCCCTATGGGTATTCATCTTCTCACATTGTATGCTACACCCGACCCGTTACTGCTTCCATTGGCAACTTGAGAAAAATGGTCGCTGATGCATGGTAAGTAGTAACTTGCATTTGTTAATGTCTTATTACAGGTCTGTGTGCGGTGCATCCTTCGCATGTTTGGAGCCTTCAGCTATGCCTACACGTGTACATCTCTTACAACATCAGTTTTTCATTCATTTCTGAAAGAGCATGACAAATCCACAAAACATGGGTCTTGTCCATGCTTGTCAAAGGATGAGACATATTGCTCTATTTGTTTTGGAGTATTGATGCCGATCTGTCATCAAGATGAAGTTAGTGAATCATCCCATGGCATGTCTCCTATTGATGAATTCACATCAATGATCTCTCAAGTTGTTCAAAGAGAGAATTACCAAATTGATGACTTTTCTCTAGAAATTTCACTGCCTCCAGTTATAGCAGCTAATGATCGGGCCATTAGGTAACCATCTCTACTTAAGTATCTGTTCCTCTGCTATATTTGTACCATTGTTATTTGATATTTTGTGGGAGAATAGCATCATATTAATTTTATGTCAAAAGCTGGAAATGCCTTCAATATCAATATAGAAGTTGTGACAATATTTTATGGAAGCACACAGTGAAAAAAAAATGCAACCATAACTTTCTGTTTAACTAGTAAATTTTCGCTCAAGTTAGCTATCTTTGATCTTGGTGAATAATCACAAACTTACAATTTGAGAATCACTTTTTATTTTGTTGAGACTTGAGATGCTCCAGGAGCTTGTGTTACTGTGTGTCATACTGTCAATGTTCTTCTTATAAGAAACCTGTAAAAGTAGAGCATCAATGTTTTCATAGTGTCGAATTTGAAACAAGTGTTGACTTTTAATTTGTAGGTTATATATGAAACAAAAATTTGGTGATGAAGATTGGTTGAAGGACAAAATCTTCTTCCAACAAACAATGTCAGTGAAGGAGGCCTTAAGACTATTGATAGCACCATCACTTGAGAACCAAATGGTAAGTGAAAAGATTTTGCCTATATGCATTTTCTTCTGGAGTGCCAACAATAATATATCCTAAACCAATAATTTGCTTTTTTTTAAATAATCTCAACATGTTTGACTTAAGTTGTGCAGAATGTTAAATATGGTAGCAGTTCATTCCGAATTCGCTTAACATACACTCATTTCGATGCTTCAAAAAAGCTTCAAAATTTTTTGCCAAATGGCCATGGCCGTAAAAGGAAAGCAGGTACATAACTTCCTTATGAAAGACTTATATTGAATTGCTTATGAGTACTCATTTTCCATCATGCTATTTTATTCCTCCATATGAATCCATTAGATTTGTCATCCATATAATGGTTTCTGTGATGTTTTAACAGAGTCAACAGACCAAGGAATTACTTATAGTGAGCTTCACAAGAGAAATTCAACAGACAGAGATAAACAGATGTTAGGTGAATCTGATTCATTCATCCACAAGACCCTTGAGGGCATTCAAGATCAAGAGTTCTGTGGTTTATTTCAACTGCCACCTGAGAAGGTGGTCCATCTTATCTATAATATTGGTTTGTTCAAGGAATTGGTGGAAGATTTTATTACTTTTTTTTACATTAGCATATTTGATTCCCCCCTCAGGTGTTGAAACCTTGCCATCTTGTGATATCTTGTCTCAGATCACCCATATATATCGGTGGAAGATACCTGAAGGTACACTCAGCTAATCCAATTTGCTGAAAAACTTGGAATAATTTACTAGCTAAAGGTGAATAATACACCTTTTTTTTGGGGGGTT
The DNA here is from genome assembly GCA_019359835.1 of Pharus latifolius. Taxonomy (NCBI): domain Eukaryota; kingdom Viridiplantae; phylum Streptophyta; class Magnoliopsida; order Poales; family Poaceae; genus Pharus; species Pharus latifolius. Next base: position 10,889,822 of record CM033322.1, read on the forward strand.
TCTAATCCCTTGCATGTACAAACTTATCAGAATATTTTGTGAACTGCTGCTCTCTTTAAGAGTACTCGATGACTCTATTACTATGAATAATTGAACATATATACACATGTGTTTCTTGCATCGAAGACTAAAATATTATTTCAAAATTTAATTAAAAAATGAGCAGCATCCTTTTGCACCAAAATGTCAGTCTTATGCAATATCTCGCTTAATATGTTTTCCCCTTTGGTCAAATATATAAACAAGCTAGATGTATATGTGCATATTTGCACTTGCATTGAACTTGATGCTTTGATCTTCAAAAGGTTGTGTTTCCCTCAATAGTACTATTCACTCTTGTCAGCTCTCAAGGAATGTCAGTCAGTCATGTTGGATAATTGATGATGAAAGAATGGGGGAAGCATCCGTTGAAGTAAAGCAAACTTTCTCTGTCTCTCTCTCTCTCCACCACACACACACACGCACCCCCACAGGAAAAATAAGCAGTACAATTGAACATCATCCTACCTATTTTGTAGGAGATTGTTGGGGAGAGTGTTCGTTTCATCTGCAGAGGTGATAGCTACAAGTTCCATGCTGCTGGCAGAGAAGATATTGATGTACAGCTCTAGTTTGCAACTGTGCCATTGAGTTCCCTATGCTGAATATATTTTATATGCAGGTGCGGATGCTTGGATCTGGTCGCCCATTTCTAATTGAAGTCCCGAATGTGCGATCTATTCCATCTGCCAATGAAATTCAACAAATTGCAGAAACAATTAACAACTCTGAAAAGAAATATGTAAGAGTTCATAGAATCCTTATTAGTTCATTCAAATTGCAGATATCATGAAAACTGAGATTGCGCTTGAATTGCATTTATAGGTTAGAGTTAGAAATCTCAAGTTGGTAGGCGGTGAAATATGGACCATGATGCGTGAAGGAGAAGCAGAGAAGCAGGTACTATTGCCAACTGAGAATAAGATCATTTTGCTAAAATGATACTATTAAATTTTCTACTTATCTTTCTTTTTGTCTGTCTTATTGCATATTGCCTGAAAATATGCGCTGCCTTGTTATGAAGTCACTGTCTTGTGCTGATTAGTCGGGTTTTATTTTACTTTATCTGGCAGAAGCAGTATGCTGCTCTAATATGGACTTCTCGTCCACTGAATGATGATGACCTGCATAATATCTCTCTTATGAAGGACATGGTATGACGGATTTATGAACTCTTTAAACTGATGCTGCTGATTGATGTTGTTTATCTGTTGTTTTATTGGATAACTTCAGTTTAACATGTGATGATTTGTTGCCATGTGGCATGTCATATGAAGTAACATCAGAACATGGATGGTGCAGTAAGCCCGAGCACCACTGTAAACTTGTTAAGTTTGTGTAGGACATGGTCGCGGACTCATGGGCTCACAGCAACCAATGCTTCTTGTTTGCATCCCTGTAATGTCAACTAATGGCCTTGATTATACAAACAAATTTTATAAGAGAATCTTCTTAGATCTACATTTTCACCTGTCAGCCATTGGTGAGATGGGATGAAGTTTGCCTGGACTTAAAGAATTAGTATTCTGTTTCTCAGCTCATGTTTTCAATTTGAAAGGCAGTTTTTGCTTATGCCGTTGAGACAAATTGGTCAATACCATCACTAAGCATCTGATTTTGTTTAGGATTGATATTTCCTGCTATCACAAACTACGTTATATTCTTTTGTATAACATATTGTAAGGCCAAATTTTGACACTCTTGCTTGTTCTACAGGAAATCTTACAGAAGACTCCAATAAGAGTACTTCATCGTAGAAGCCCATTAGAGCGGAAACGAGTTATACATTGGTGAGACTGATTCCAGCTTTATATAATTTCATTGTTTTAGTTTCCATTCATCTGAACAGAAGCAATTCATTTGTGCATCAGGATGGAGATTGAGAAAGTTGCAGGTAGCTCAAACTATTACTTGTTGCATCTATGTACTCAGGTAATTTTTTTAACCATCTAGCAATTTAATAGCTTATCTGGTCGTTTTATATGATAGAAAATGGGGAAAATGTTGCAGTTGTGGGACCCTTGGCATATATTGCGACAGGGGAACACATAAAATGTTGCATTTATGTTTTAATGTTTGCTCTTCCCGTTTACTATAATCAGCTATGACGCAATTACAGGCTGGAACATACATAAAAGAGTTTGTGCATGGCGATCTTGGACGCACACATCCTAGGTATACACTATTGTTTATATATGTTGCTATTTGGGACAGTTGTCATTATTGGCTACTGGATGTACTCGGTTACTTCTCAATTCTGATGCCCTCATTACTTTCCAAAGGAAAAACAATCTCATGCCCCACATTTAACAACTTCAGATGATCTTTCCGTTCATCTTTGTTTAAAAAGAAAATCTTACTTGGGTATAAATTCACCACTTTGCTCTACATTAATGATTCCTAATAGGTACCTTTTGCATTTATCTTGTACTTGCAGCGTTGGTGCCATGTTACGATGTAGAGCTGAGATATTGCAACTTGATGTCACTGACGTTAAGATGGACTTCCTGCAGTAAAATGCTGCTGCTAGCTGATAACACTGCCCGCAGGTATTATCGGTTGTATTACTAGTTGGTGTAGGGTGCATCAATGAGATGCGATTCGAGCAGAAAATGTGCCAAGTGCGAGCGCACAAGCACCGGAAATCGTTTTTTTCTTTGTTCTTTTTCTTTTTTTTTTTTTAACGTGTAACACATATCAAGTGAAATGCACTTCGTTCTGCTGCATTTTTGTTCATGCGGCAGAGAACACTATGATTTGAGTCAAAGTCGGCTCTACCAGCGTTACATTATTATCTTTTACTGAACAAGCCTATACATATCATATTGAATGACATGGCGAGGACTTAAACAGAAAACATGGTATTGACTCTCTACACAAACATGCTAAGGAACGCCGAATATTTCTTTACCCAAAAGTTTACATACTCTGTTTGTCATGTAAAGGAAAGGGTATAACCATACAGCCCACAGGCTCCTTATCCTCCAATCCTATTGTCATCTCCATTAGAAACAGATTTAAATCATATGCAATTTGTACGATTTATCTTCTATTAGGTATAAACCACATACAACTTCTACATAAGAATAGTATTGTTTTCCTTGAGCCTTCTACAAATCGAAACGAAGGTCAATGACCAAAGGCAGGCAGGAAGAATAATGTGAAGTATGTGAAGCCTGGAGCTCAAGTACAAGCATGATGCCATGCTTAGGGGAGAAAGCTTGTGGATATTACGCATGTTTGTGCCCGTTCGGAGAAGTAGCAAAGCAATTATGCTCGTGGATGTTACGAAGGTTGCATCAGAATCCTGACCATCCGACAAGGAAACAGCCGACGCAGCTCATGAATCCAATAGAAAAAAAAAAAGTATACCACCATGAAGGTCAATTCAGACTTGTTTTTTAATCCAACAAGCTGAGAGAGAGAGAGAGAGAGAGAGAGAGAGCAATGCATAATCCGTTTTTATCCGATGGCAGAGCAATCTGAATTTAATCACGACACCAATTGTTTAACTCGAGGTATTAACATCCCCCAATCATACTTACTAAAATACCTTGAACAAAATCTGTAATTAATTCCAGATCTGCACAAAGCGAGTCTCACAATATACATTGCATCCTTTGGTTATATTATTCGCCAAGAAACTGAAAACCCTAGTTCAAGGCCTTCCGCACATTTGGTCCGATAAAAAAGATGTTGATGCACTATAGCGATTCCAGCCCCTTTTGAAGGTCTGACATGGTAAGAGATCTATCACTGACCAAGAAAATCGGCAGCAGTAAAATATGAGCATGTAAGCCATGAAAGTTGAAAACTTGCCTCTTAAGAAATAGATCTTTCAGCAGGAGCTACATCATCACTCAGCAGCCTGCACATAAAAATTGTCAGACCTCATACAATACAGTATGCACAGGTAGCATGTGCGATAATCATGCAAAGGAGCAATTGCCAAGTGATCACAAACTAACTTGGGCCTGAAATAACAACATTTCTTAAACCAAACAACAAATTTGGGCTACTAGATAGACTATTTTCTCATCTAGACACAACAACATGTCCCAAATTATCGCTTGTGGAAATTAGGAGTCAATAGAGGCAGCTATTTCGATGTGAAAATCCTAAGAGTTGCTTATGCATCAAGCTTTGGTTCTGTTCTTTTGAACATGCGACAGGTAGATCACCAAACCTTGCTTGTGGACAGCATATAATGACAACTGCAATTCCAAAATTTTCTAATATTGAACCTGGCATATACATATGCAAAACAAAGCCTATGACATGAATATCAAATGGCCTTAAAATTGTTAAGAATCCGTTATCTAAAACAGGCAATAGTAAATATCTTCCTGTGAGCAAACCTGGTTAAGAGGGTTGTCCGGAGATTTCTTCCATAGCTTCCATATCATGTCTTTGTACTGATTCAGTGTTAGACCTGGCTTTTCTTCCTTCAGCTTAGGGAGTTCTGCCTCTTCAAATGCCTACATGCATGATAGGTAGGTGTAAGAAAATACCACAAAGCAGCATGTGTGAATGAAAAGAACTACTCAAACGGTCAAACCTGTCAATTTTTACATCAGAACAACAGGCTGCCCTACTGAATGTATTTTCTCTCCAGTGATTCACACAAGAGTACACCATGGAAACATAGCAAGCTAGTGTTGTATTTGTTGCAAAGAACAACATATGCTCTTTGGAATGACATGAATAAAACATTCAAATTGTCTAAAAACCAAGTCGATAAGGGCATAACATGCAAGAGTTGTGGAGTCATGTGCTGACTTATAATGATTCTTTAGAAATCCATCAATAATTCCAAATGTAGAAATTTTAACAATAATTTTTGAGAAATTTGCTCCCTGGCACAACGATCATTCCAAATGTATTTATTACATCACTATGGTTACCACTAGATCAGCACATCTTATTATATCTCTTCAATTGTAGTATCACTCCTCACAGATAGTAGTAACCCAATTACTTCAATAAATTAGATGCTCCTTGTACACTCTCACATCCCTCTCTGCATTCTATAGAGTACTGTATGCATGTTTGGCCATTTGATCCTAGAAGGTACAGTCTAGATTGAATGGACAAAAATTTAGAAAGCACAAAAAATATTAATTTATTATAAAACATCCATCATAGCTGTTGTTATTCGATTCTATAGGTGAAAATGCGTACAGTACTTATGCAGTAACTCTCTGGATCCGGTTCCCTACTTTCCAATCACCACCTTATCACAGTTTAATGGTTTCTACATTCCCAGTAACATACTTCTCTATTTCTCTATACTATTATAGCATAGTTCAACAAAGTTTCATAGAATTAGGCAACAACTAATCAAAGATCCTAAATTAGGTCAAATTATACCTTGAAGGTGGCCTTGAGGCGGCGCTCAGGGTGCCGGTCGGCGGGCAGAGAAGGGTCTGAGTCAACGAGTGCCATCCGCGCGATGGCCTCGTCGACCGACCGCGCCTCGATGATAGAGTCGTCCCTGTTGGTGTTGGCGACGACGACGACGCGCTCGTACTCCTCCTCGGCGGCGGTGCGCGCGGCTCGCTTCTTGGCGGCCTCGGCCTCACGCTCGAGGCGGAGGCGCTCCTCCTCGCGGCTGAGCGCGAGCTCGGCCTCGGTGACCTTAGGCGGCGGGGCGCCGACGCGGGCAGCCTTGCGACTGGCAGTCTTGGAGGGCGCCGCGGCGGTGGAGGACTCTGCGTCCGCGAGGCGGCGGTTCTCGGCGCGACGCGTAACGGCCTGGGCGCGCTTCTCGGCGTCCTCCTCGCGGCGGCGCGCGGAGCGGGACTTGGGGCCCTCGGCGTCGCGCCAGTACTTGTCCTCCTTGGCGCGCTCCTCGCGGTCCCGACGGTCCGCCTCGGCGGTGGAGCGGCGCTCGCGCGCTGCCTCCGCCTTGGAGTTGACGCCCATCTTCTTCGGCATCGCGTCGGGTGGCGCGGCGTCGGGTTGGCGGTCGGGTAGGGGATGTTCGGGGATTGGGCTGTGGCCTATGGGGAAGGGGGTTTCAGAGCCGAGAACTAGAAGGTTTCTTCGCTTAATCGGCACTTGCCTGCCGACTTCCTCCGGGCTGGGTACCACCGTACGCGTGTGCGAAACTTGTATTATACACGTAGTAGGCATGAGCCGATTAGATTCTCCTAAATCTAATCATATATATATATATATATAAAAACATACTATTCTATACATACATATTAGACATTAAATAATATATCAGACCTCAATTATTCCATAATAATAACTAATAAAAAACAATTAAATATGATTTCAATAACTAACATGCAAAATATCTCACGTAATAGATTGTTACAACTCAAAAAAAACCCATAAAAATAAAAATCACATGGATTCCACAATAGCAACTCCGTCTTGGAGTTCATTCCCATCTTCTTAGGCATCGCGTCGGGTCGTATGGGTCTGGTTGGCGGTCGGGTAAGGGATGTTTGGGGATTGAGCTATGGCCTTATGGGGAAGGAGGTTTTTAGAGTCGAGAAGGTCTCTTCACTTAATCAACCCTAGGTTGCCGACTTTCTCCGATATTCGAGTTGGGTACCAGAGTACGAATGTGTGAAACTTGTATTGTATACGTAGTACGCATTAGCCAGTTAGATTCCTCTAAATCTAACCATATATATAAAAACATACTATTCTATACCCATATGTCAAGCATTAAATAATATATCATATCTCAATTATTCCACAGTAGTAACTATTAACTTACAAAAAAAGTAAAATATGATTTCAATAACTGACATAAAAAATGTCTCACGTAATAGGTTATTACAATTCACAAAAAAGCCCACAAAAATAAAAAAAATCACGTGGATATACATCATAATTTGTTGTAAATCATTGCCATTTGTAAAAAAAACACAGCATTTATCCCTCCCGTTACCAAAAATCAAAATCTCCTGAATTGCCAACACTGACATTAAGTGTTAAGGGGGCCAGCAATAATTTGATTTTATTACTGTCTTAAATAAAGTAAATTACTATCGCAAGTACTGTAAATAATTGTCGCTAGAGAAATTAGATCAATGCAACTAGTTTTTTCATCTTTTCTCCTCAGATATTTAATTAATGCGTAAAAATGTAAATTAATACTTTGACCTGAAGGCATTCTCGCCCCCATCAAGAACAACAAGAATAATGTAGAGTTTTTGTTTACTATCACAATTATGTCTGAGCAATTTTTTATCTTTCTAGTAATCAGCGTGATCCACTTCTTCATTCATCCGAAATAATACCTTCGTGGTCGATAGAAAGATCATTTTATGATGATAACGCATCGCATGAATATATACATGTATGTCTTTAACACAGATTTTTCCTATTATAATTAAATTCAAATTGATTGTGTTACTTAAATTGTTATTGACAACTAATAATTTATATATGTTAGTATATTACAATATTACTATAGTCAATATGCATAATCAATGCAACAAGACAATGAAAGACAATAATATGACAGTACTAGGGTAGTAATATGGAAATAATAAGACAATAATTGGACAATAAAATAATAGTAATATGATAGTAACAAGACAGTAAATAAGACATTAATTGGACAATAAAATACAGCAATAGGATAGTAATAAGACAACAAAATGACATAAATTAGAAAATAAAAATGATAGTAATAAAATAGTAAAATGGTAGTAGTTATGTACTAATTCTTTAACAGTTATAAATATAGTCTTGCAAATAAATTATTAAAGAAAGTATACACAATAATTGCTATATTTGATATATGGATGTAATAGTATACAACATTTTATTTTGTATAATACTATAATTTATTTCCATAATTACTGATTACATACAAATAGACAATTTGTGCTAAAATTGGAACTACTAGGATAGTCCATCTCCTCACTACAACTCAGAATTGTAAGCAATTGTGCTCATATCACCATCAAAACAATAACAATGACAATAGTAATGAAGTACTAAGTCACTAGTAATTATTGAAGTATACAACAGTAATGCGGTTCAATTACTGCATTTGGTGAGATAAATTATTGTCTTTGATATATTTGTTTCTCATCTATTTTCCTCACACAATTAATTGCTGCATATTAAGGTGTATTACTTCATCGATATGGTGACATCCTTACCTATCAAGATCAACAAGGACTATGCAAGATTTTGTTTGCTACATCAATTATGTCTAACGAATTATTGCATCTCCTTCTTAGTATGCACATGGTTAGGGGTTGTCCATCACATATTCAACAATCAGTTGGAAAGAAATATTTAGCCAAACTAAACAATTCCATGTGAAAGTTAAAACTAAATTTAAATTTGATTTTTATGAATTTGCAAAGTATCCAAATTCTTGTCCTTGGATTGTTTCATGTTACAATGAGAGTTATTCTAAAATTATTGTGATAAGAGAAAACAATTTGGGCCGAGAAGATGAGAATAGTGCACTAAAAGAAGATGTGCAACAAATTCTTTCTTGAAATTTGGAGCAGAAAAATTAAATGCATCACATGCTATTAGAAACGAGTGTCTTGAACGAAAGGGAGCAAACTTGTGGAAATTGTCTTCAACAGAGAAGAACAATTAAAACTCTTACCTAATGAAATTGTTTAAAATATCAGATTTGATACACCAATGGATTTGTTGCTCTTTCAAGAGAAGATGAATGAAGATGATTCTTTTTGGGTAATAAGGAAAGCTAGTGCAAATCTCTACAGAGTTCATCTAATCAGTGAGTACAACGTGAACAAAAGATTTCTATATTTCTAAAATTTGTGTTTCTTGTATTATAGGTTGTCCAAAGTCGAGTACGACTCTTTTTCAAGAGGAAGAATAATGTGAAACCTAACTTCCTTGAATCAAAACAAGCGCAAGAGCATATACCATAACAAAGTACAAGCTATTGAGAACATCTAGAGGTGTGATCAACTGGCTAATATTGCTATAGAAGTCGATCAAGATCTTAATTCCTATCCAAATTGAGGTTGGAAACGAAGTTGTCAAATTTGAACCAAATACAAATTCACAACAAATCCTATCCAGTTGGACTAAAAGGTTTGAACCAAGTGGTTGCTAAAAATTCAAGTGTAAAAGCAATGTGAGAGTGAGGACATCAAATTTGGGTATGTGCAAAATAAGCAAAAATTTATCAAATCAGCATTGTAACATTTTCTTTGACCTCACGGTACTATTGGTTTCAGACATATCGCGAATCAGTGTTACAATTCGAAAGTTATGAGTTTCTAAAGTTAGAGGCACATCATAATATGAATTTGAAGTGATGCCCGTGTGCACCCATGCACTCAATCCAAATTTAAGCACATGTGTGGTCTTTCCAACCTGAATAGGAGTTCATCCATATGCATCCTAGTCTAATTTGGATTGGAACCAACCATCCAAGTTAGAGTACTCTTTTGTTTGCAACATGAGTTGCTTGCTACACTTGTTCTTGTAAGTTCATGGATTGCAATTGTGAGAAAGAAACTTCGGTTTCTCGAAACTGTGCTCTACGTCTAAATGGTGTGGTTGAGTGCATTGGTTTTATCAACGTGTGGAAGAGTGAATATCTCAATATTAGATGGTGTATTGTTTGCATATCGCTCTCATGCTGTTGGTTACCTCTTTGTTCGGTCACGAACCACTAATTTATCAAGTTATTGAGTTTTTACGTCATGAAGATTGAGCCATCCTTGTTGTGCCTGCGCATGTTTACGTATGCATGGGCATATCACTTCTAATTAGCAAGGATTGTGAATAGAGATGATATTTTTCATGGTGGATCTGAGTTCTTTAAGAATACTAATTGAGATATTTCGAGTTTGATCAAATTTCTAGATGAAATCATGCGACAAATGTGTATTATGTGTTGCAGAATTTGTTATTTTCATTTATACAAGTTGTTTATCGTACATAAAGCTAATTTATGAAGCATTACTGCAAGTTGAGTTAAGTTTTACTACAATAATTATAAACGTTTATTGTATTCACTATATGAATGCACTGAACACACAATTACTGTCAGTTGAGTAATGAAATATTGCAATAATAATACGCAAATACTGTATGCATTAAATAGCCAATTATTTCTAGTTGAGTTAGGGTTTAGTGCAATAATACTACTCAATTACTGTGTGCTATAGTTCGTAGACTATTCAAAACGCATTAAATACATAAAGTAGTTTATAAAATTTGGTTCTAAAAACTAACAAAGAATTAGATATTATGCCAAAAATTTTGAAGAATACAAAACAGTTGCAAAAAAAAAACTCAAAAAAACCACCCATCAAACATCACCTCATTCTTTACTACAAATTACTGCCGTAAAAATACACAATTACCATGTATCCCCGAGGTGCCTGGATGCTAACTACTCCTTTCCCATGTATCCCTGAAGTGCAACATTCTTCCCTTTTCTTTATTTTTTTGAACATTCCCTTGGTGTGAGTAGAGTATTGATTTAAGTTAACAATAGATGGTAGTGAATTGAAGTAGTGAGGTTTAAAAAATTAGTAACCACTACATCTCAACGTTCAATTTTCTATCAATTTTAATGACCGTTTCTTGTTATGCTCTGATTTCACTTTCTTAGCACAAGTTGCACCAATTTTTAGTCACAGTTATGCAAGAAAATGTACTCGCATGAATGCATATGTTCATATTTGAGCGATCATACATATTAAGATTATAGGAGATATTTGCTTCATCTTTCAATTTAGTTCATATACAAGTTGTATTCAATTCATTTAAGGTACATATACTATATGAGTTTAAGTTAAAAATGGTGAATATAACTGTAGGTAAGTTATAAATCAAACAATGTCTCAATTCTTTTCTCTCCGACTTAAGTTAAGGTACCAACTAAACAAAACCTCAAATATTGGTGTATGCCTCATCAGATAAAAATCTTTTATTTCAGATAACTTTCAGACATGCCTAAGAACCAAACACATTGATAAAGACACCAACTAAATAATCTTTAAACTAATAATGTCCTGACTCATACTAATAATAATAATAAAATCATCATGTCACTCTCACTGAACATGTTGAATTCCAAGTTTCAACAATACATTTGAGTTATTATTCTGTTCACAGTACAAATTATTACACAACAATCATCTATACTCTATTTTTCGTAGTTGACAACATCTTATATTTTACACTGAGATAACTTATAAAGATCACAAAGAAATTTAGTTGACTAGGTCAACTTCCACTAATTTCCCTATTCGTTCTAAAGCTTTTTTTTTTCCTTAAAGCTGCAAACAATTGCTATAACTATTTTTCGCATGTTTTTACTGGGTGTTCAGAGGATTATCAATTATCAAATGGCTTCCAATAACAAGGCTATCTAAAAACACAGACACAGAGATCCGATCCTGACAGAAAAAGAATTTGGGAGCCAGCTGAACTACACACATCTAACCACAAAGCTGTTTTCTCAGCCTCATCCGCATAGAGGAAAGCAAATTACCAGCAAACACCCCTGTTATTTGCAAAAAAAGGCGTCTCCGCCACATGACTTACTACAGATTCCAGCAGCCATAAAATATCTCCTCTTCCTTCTTCCCGCATACTTACCAAATTCTCTAACCCCCCTCCCCCAGATCGGCTTGCCCTGCCGCCTCTCACCCACCCTATCCCTCTCATCCACCCCTCCCCCTCGGAAATCCTGGCCTCCTCTCCCTCCCAGATCTGCCGAGACTTCGGATCTAGCCGCCGCCGGCGCAAGCGCCACTCCCCCTCCCCTCCTCCTCATACCCATCACTAGGGATTCGGCACGGTGCGTCCAGGTAACACTGTCCCGTAGGTGCCCAGATGCAAAACATGGGCCTGTTTGCTGCGATGCAAGGGAGTGTTTGTTCTATCGGCAACAAGGGCGCGGGCTATCTGCAGCCCGGGATAGGCTATCTAGCAGGCCAGAACGGGGCGTACAGTGCGTACTCGCAGGCACAGCCTTCTCTTTTGGAAGGTTGCATGTATATGAATGAGCATGGGCAGATGTGTGGACCTTACTCACCTGAGCAGCTGTACGAGGGGTTATCTACGGGTTTCTTGCCTAAAGATCTCGCTGTTTACGCGGTCATCGGTGGGAAAATTATTAATCCTGTGCCTCTAAATTTTCTGAAGCAATTCCTTTCACAGAGGAATTTTTGTATTGCTAGCTCCATGCCAAGTGAATCAGTAGAGAATAAGGCTGTGTCTGCTAGTGATAAATTGGCTCTTCCAGAGGTATAATTTGCATTGTCATGAATCTATATTTTGGCACATCCATCCGGTTGCTTGTTTGCCTTCCTGATTTGTGTTATTTCTATTATTCTCGACATTAGTCCCTATCAAGCGAAGAATCATGTTGGATGTTTGAGGATGGGGAAGGCTGCCGACATGGTCCTCATTCTCTCGCTGAACTTTCTTATTGGCATCATAGTAGCTATCTCCATGATCTCTCAATGGTAAGAAAATCAGCAATCTCAATCAACCGTGTTCTCAATATCACACTTACGAGTCACTATGCGCAATTTTGGTATGTATTGCAGCAATAGTCTCATTATCACTTTGCAAATTTGAACTCTGGTGGCTAGAAAATATTAGGCTGAAAAATAGATACATCAACATATATGTTGTTTTGGGGCCTTAACTCAGGCCCTCATTGTGCGATGTCAACTGTTATTTCTTGGCCATTGGATCTAGGGTGTAGCAAATCTATATTATGGTCAGTTTGTGCTTAAGGACTAAGCAACCACCCAAGAAGCCTCCATCCTTTCCTCTCTCCCCCTCCGCACTCCGCACTCACCAGCCGCCCTTGGCCCCAGGCTGCCGTGCCATCGCTGGCTGTCCCCGTGTTACGTCATGCTGTTGCCGTGAGTACCTGTGCTCCCCCGTGCCATCGCTGGCCTTTGCCCCTTTCTTGCGATTCTTCATTGGGTTTGTTGTTTTCTGGGTTAAAGATTAAGTCTTTTTGGATCGTCTTGCCGGTTTTGGTCGGAAGGTCTTATCTTTATATGTTTGGTTCAGTTAATCTTGGGCTTCATAGGTGGATTAGGAATGGTAATTTTTTTTACCTTAATGACATGACTAGTTCCATGTGAAGCAAGGGTTGATCATTATGTAATAGGTTTTAACTTTTAACGTCGGAAAGGGAAGCAACACTTAAGTATTTTGGTTATCTGATTTGATAAAGATTAATTATTTTTGGTGAGCCGAGTAATTTTGCTGCTAATGAAGACAGCATGGGTATAGTGTTATGAGCTTGCTGTAAAGATATGTTGATGCTGTTCATTTGATAAGGAACCATTGGTTTTAAGTTCCAAATCAAAGTTTACCATTCGTGAGTAAACAGGGTGATGCATATGCTCTGATATTGAGATACAGCATTACTTTAGACACCAAGTTGTGAATGCAGCAATATTTTTGATGTAGGAACTGACTCCTTGCTTGTGGGTTGTGGTGTGGTCTTAAAGTCATATTGATCATGACGCCGATGTATAGAAAAAGCCTAAATTTGCTAACCAAAATTGAAAGGATTTTTTTTTTGGGTTATGTAGCATTACATTCATAACATATACTCCTGACACCTCTACACATTCTCATACCATTTCTCTTTGTGCCATGGTCTCCATTTTTTCACAATACTTCAATTCTTTTGCCAATATTAGAATTTCTTCAATATTGTAAAAGAAGGTGCTGTGAGCTCTATATACAGCCTCTGTAGTCACCTTGATATGACAGTTCTATAATTATAAGTTTCTTAGGCTCCCATTCACATGCTCCCCTTTGACTTTGTAGTGTGTTTTTTACAATTCATTAGCTATTTCTTCTCTTTCATTTCATAGCATAGTTTACTTAGAAACTAAACACAACTGTCATAACCTTCATTACACCCACACCAACGGGCAGGTCTTTCTTTATAGTTCTATCACATTATAGGTACAATAAATATCTATATGTTGGTGGAAGAAACTTCTGAAATTAGGTGCAATGGTGGTCTTGAGCATCTTGAGCACCCTTGCTCTTATATACGAGATTAGTGTTACAGAAGAATATTCAGTATGCTTGTTCTTTCCTGTCTCTTTTTACTCCCAGTCAAGGGCCAATGATGGAGTAGCACAAGGTATGGGCTGTATAGACTAATCTAGGTTCACTCAAATTGATGAAAAAAACCAAGCTAGAAGAACTCTTAATGCAAACTTTCTTTTTTTTCTTTTTAAAGTAGCAAGATAAACAAAACACCATAGTGAATGTGCAACTAGATTCTTGGCAGTATTTCTTAAATGTTTATTTCCCCTGACTATACTGAATGTCTATTTACTAATCATTCTTTGACTCTGACTATGGCCAACTATCTGAATAGTTCATTCTTTGCTTCTGACTATGTTCTACTGTCTGAATAATCCATTCTTTGCTTCTGACTATGGTCTACTGTCTGCACACTTCATTCTTTGAATTTTACTATGGTCTACTAGCTGAATAATTCTGGTTTAAAAAAATCTGAATAATTCTGAACTTTTTATTGTAGATTTATCATGTGGATAGTAAATATGGCCCATTTACACTTGCATCACTAATTGATCGGTGGAGTGGAGGTCATGCAGACAGTTCTGAAGCTGTAGTTTATGACTCTGGGTTATTGAAAGCATTAATGGGTGACATAGTTGATGACATCTCTCTTCAGCTGCATTCCGGGATAATGAAATCAACCCGCAGAGTTTTAATTGATGAAATATTCAGCACTGTAATTCCAGAGTTTATTGCTTCTAGGAAGACTGAGAAGCAACTTAGTGAAAAATCAGAGAGCAAAGATGCTAAGGTTTGTTTTAGTTGTCATGGAGTTTTTCTAACAAGGAAAGTAAATCTTACCATCCTTTTCAATCTTCAATAACCTGTGCTACATTGTTTTTGATGTTTGCAGCCTAACATTCTGACTGGCAAGAAGGCGTCCTCCCATAAGGACAGGGTTGCTACGACAGCTTCAAAGAAAGCCAACTCATATAATGCAGTGGCTGATTCTTGCGCAGCTGTCTATGATAACTTTGCTGATATTTTATCAACAGTTTGGCAAACAATTTATTATGATTCCATGAATAATGTCTGGGAAGGAGTACTATATGATCCTGTTATGGACAGTTGTGGTGCATGGCTGAAGAGAAAGCGCTGGTTGAGTCTTTCCCCTATTCATATTCCCAAGGCCTGTGGTAGTGGAGACATGCAAAACATTGATGACATGACACCAAAGGTTTCTTAGCTATAGCTATATGTATTTATTTATTGGAAAAGAGGAAAGAGGATTTCTTTCTTCATATCTTTTCATATTTCTGATACTTGCACGGTTTTGCAGCTAATTTGTGATCCAGAGGCTTCTCAATCCGATGTGGATTTCCCACCAGGTTTTGAACCAGGCGGGGAAGATGCTGAGAAATACCTCGTTCCACCTTTGTTAGAAGTTAATTCCAGAGTTGGTGAAGTTGGTGGGAAGCCTGAATCAAGTTCCACTTTATTTCATGGCCCCTTAGCAGAGGTCGAGACAATGCTGGCAAATGAGCTATACATGGCAACGAAGGAGTCTTTGTTTGATCATTTTAAGGAAGTCATTGCAGAAGAAATAGCAAATTGTTTATGCTTTGGTCCTGAAGGCAATGTTAATCAAGTGAGACACATAACGCAAAAGCATTACAAAATAGTTAGTTTCTCGTGATAACTATTGATATCACAAAGTTTACCTGTTTTGTGTTTGTGTATGTGTTTTGCAGGAACTAATTGATGCCCCAGAATCTATTCTTGCAATAGAGTTGCCCAGTCCTGCTGGAATGGCTATAGATAAAATGACCAGTCCTGCTGAAATGGCTGCAGACATAGTGCCCAGTCCTGCTAATATGGCTGTAGACATAGTGCCCAGTCCTACTGAAGTGACTACAGATAAAATACCCAGTCCTACTGAAATTTCTACAGGTAAGAGATGGAGTCTTGCTGAACTGGCTACAGATAAAATGTCTAGTTCTCATGGTTAATGGACATTCTTTTTGTTGCATTTTGCCTTAAGAGTGCTTGATTGAATTGTTTAATCTTCTCATGTTTGCAGTGCAACACCAGCCCCTTTTTTCATCTTATGAAAGTGTATTTGAAAGAATGGATGTATCTAAGATAGCTGAACTGGATGAGAGTTTTGAAGAGGTACCTCCTGGAATGGAGACTGGCTTAGCCTCTTCGGTACTTGTGGAGAGAAACAAATATCGGCCTTCAAAATCAATCAACTCTATGCCAGTTCTTTCTAGATATATTATCTTGGCAATCTGCAGACAAACACTGCATGACAATGCTGTCAAAGAGTGGGCATCTCTTCTCTCAGATACTCTCAGCAATTGCTTTGACTCGTGGTACTCTGGGCGAAATGTTGTGACCAAAGATGCTGATGAATCCATGACTCTCAAAGAGTACACATACTACAGGAAGAGAAAATTTAGAAAAAACTGTGCCCTATTATCATCGAAAAAATCAGTGGTGATCTCAATGGATGAGCAACTTTCTAAACCTCTATCTGAGCTTGTTGAACCAAAGGTTTCTGTAAAGACTATACAGGGATCAAAAAAGGCTGTGATCTTGGAGAGAGTTTCAGTTGTGGACAAGTTCTCCATAGAGGAAGCCAAAACTCTGGGTAATGATGTTCGTGATTTGAATATCCAGCAAGACTTGAAACTCATTCTTCCCAGTGAGGTGCCAAAGAGTAAGTCTTGTCCTCTTTACATGTTCACGTCCTTTTGATATATATTTTTGCATAACGTTATATGCATATTTCATCCCAGGAAACAGATCATCTCATCTGAATAGGAAGCGTGTTGTTGATGAAAAGGCACCTACTGAGATTGATACTACACCCGCTAGGCCTCTGAAGAAAAGAAAGCACAGGAACATGTCCAGTCTGAAGGCAAGACCATTGGTTCCTTGTCCAGAATCAGATGGTTGTGCTAGAGCTTCCATCAATGGATGGGAGTGGCGTAAGTGGGCACGCAATGCCACTCCATCAGAAAGGGCTCGTGTAAGAGGCTACCGTGCTCAGACTATTCATTGCACTTCGGAGAATGGTGTTTGGAAAAGTTCACATGTTAAGGGTCCCTCTGCGAGAACAAATCGGGTTAAGTTACGGAACCTATTGGCAGCTGCTGAAGGTGCTGAGCTACTAAAAATTACACAGCTTAAGGTGACAAAAATGGTTACATGTGCAAATCTTTCTGTTTCTTTTGTGTTTCTGACACTCACTCTGTTTTCATTTTCCTAACGTAACAGGCAAGGAAAAAACGGTTACGTTTTCAAAGGAGCAAGATCCATGAGTGGGGGCTGGTGGCCCTTGAGTCGATCGATGCAGAAGACTTTGTAATAGAATATGTTGGTCAACTGATTCGTCGACGGGTAATTATGCATTATTCACTCAATGATCCCTTCAGTGATGCACTAAAGTTTGGACAGTATGTTAAAGATTGATCTGTAACTTACAGATTTCTGACATACGCGAGTGTCAATATGAGAAGAGTGGGATTGGAAGCAGTTATCTTTTTCGCTTGGACGATGATTATGTGGTAGGCATTATTTCTCACTTTGCATTCCTTTCCTTCTATACAGCATTAGAAAGCAGCAATCTGTACTCCATTTTTTTTGTTTATTTGCACTAAGCATTATGTTCCATTCTTGCTTTGGATTTGTATCTTTGCTCATGAAACACTAAGAAATTTAGATATGTTTAAGAGTGGTACAAAAAGATGGAGATATGGGAAAACAGTTGATTGAAGTGTATAGGTGGCCTTTTAGTTGGTCAAGATTTGTTTGTTTTGATGGATGATAAGGGTACTTATGCAAGCTCTACTCATGACCATAATTGTATTAAGATCCATCTTTGACAAAGTTTATCAAAGTTTATCAATGCACCTTATGCTTTTCTCTGTGTTCATTGCCCACATTTGCTTTCTTTTTAATGCAGGTTGATGCTACTAAATGTGGTGGGTTAGCAAGATTCATCAACCATTCCTGTGAGGTAAATTGGTCAACAAGAAACATTCAATTGAGATGCCTATAACTTGCTGAATAACAGTCTCATTTTTACCACCCCAGCCAAATTGCTATACAAAAGTGATCACGGTTGACGGGCAGAAGAAGATTTTCATTTACGCGAAGAGGCGTATATATGCTGGCGAGGAACTCACTTATAATTACAAATTTCCATTGGAGGAAAAGAAGATTCCATGCAACTGCGGTTCTCGGAGGTAAATTTCATCCTTTTAATTTGGCTGAGTTTTGCACTTTTGCCAATCTGCCAATCTGGGGGAGAGTCCGTTGCACATAGAGCTTTTGTTATTTCAGCCAACATTAAAAGAAAATTGGTCACCAAACTGTGGATAACTTTAGTTTCCACCTTGACATCATGTATATTTGTATTGCTGTATTATTTCAGTATCTGTGCTTCTTCATTATATCACCCAGTTAATGGATGATTAAGCATGCCAATCTTTTCCATAGATATGATGTAAGCAATGTTCTGACAAAAAATAATACATGCCAAGCTCTGAAAGAATAATTTTTTCATTGATCTTGCATAGTTGAAATCTTCAAATGTTCATAAGATCTATATACATGTAAAAATTTGAGATAATTTCTCTAAATTGTAACTGTTTAGGTTTTTCTCATGGATTTGCTTAGCAACCATCTGTTATTTCATATTGTGCAACTTGTTTTGATATAATAGTTCTGTGCTCATGTTGAGGTTATTTCTGTTTTACTTGCCCTTCACTTTCTAAACTATGTTCTGGTTCTTTAGGTGCCGTGGATCAATGAATTAATGAAGTAAAGCATGTTTTGACAAAAGTAAGTTTTATACGTGTATTTTATCATTGGTTGGTGAATTCTATTTTCTTGTGCTGTAGGCATCATTCCATGTATTTATAATTTGCTTGCATTTTCCATGGAATGGATGTACGGTTTTAGAGTTTGGGTATTTGCTATGAATATTTTCAGTATGAAGCTCATCTATTAGAGATCACTTCTTTGTCATAATTGTCCATAATTATGATAGATGGACATTATTTTGTTCTCTTCACCCTGCTTTTTTGATCATGAGCCCCAAATTTGAATTTTAGAAAATCAATCTACAAGCAATTTTGCCAAAAGGCTAAGGGAGTGTTTGGTTTATATCCTCAAAATAGTTGCCTCACCTTAGCTGCACCTCGAAAATCTGAGGTATTGTTTTGCTGGGTGTCCTAAAATTTTAGCTTCACCATATGCTTTACCACAAGACGTGCAAGACATCAAAAGTTCTGGGTCTAGTGCGAGTCATGCCTTGCATGGCTAATCCACTACATTAGTGAAAAAGAAGTTTTAACAATTTAAATGAAAAACAAATTTTTTTTAAGGTGAGGCAAATTTCAAACTGAGGAAAAATTGAGGCAACTTAAGGCATGCCTTGTGTTGGTGGGGTAGCAAAACAAACAACCCCTAAATTTTGGCCAAAGTTAAGCAACCTGTATAGGCTGTATATGGAAATAGGACATTTCTTAATTCATTAAACTACTTCGATCTTGTATTATTTGCACTTATTCTTTTCACCTTTTTGTTTAGGAGAAAACTACAGTCTGATGCAAACTTGCTGCTTCATGCGAAGGTTGCAGAGCCTTGCTGCATTTCAGATCAAAGCTATCATACAAACTTCTGTCCTTGGATTATTGACAGGTGCCCC
The DNA here is from genome assembly GCA_019359835.1 of Pharus latifolius. NCBI lineage: Eukaryota > Viridiplantae > Streptophyta > Magnoliopsida > Poales > Poaceae > Pharus > Pharus latifolius. The sequence goes on from CM033322.1 coordinate 10,909,578, forward strand.
GTACTCCAAAATTCACTTGTTTACAAGGACACACTAAAACTTGCTAAAGACATCTATTTTATTGATACCTTTGTATGTACCTTCACCTCACTCTTTTCATTTGCATGTGAGGTCGTCTGATTTCGTTTCTGAAATTTTTTCTGCATTTCAATCCAGGGCTTTCTTAGGCATTTTTAATATCAACTTGGCAGTTGGTTCCCTTCTAGATAGAGTTTATTGGACCTATTTAGAATATATTTATGCTTTTCAACAAGCAAATTTCACTCATGAATCTGAAAATTATTTAAAGCCTGGAAAGTGAACCAGTTACAGTAGTTTAAGGTAACAAAGTATATGTTTCCAAAGGGGAAGTATTGGAAGTCATGAGAATTCACTAGCTCTATTAACAGAAGATTTGAAGAAAATAAGCAAACAAGAAATGTGAAAGAAAAGAGGAAAAAAAAATACTGACAACAATTATGGGTGGCAGTTGGTAGGTCATGACATCATCTGATTGGATATTGCACATGTAATTTTGTATGCTTTGAAGGAGCTCTGTACTAGTATTTCTCTTTGGGCGTAAAGGACTGACTGAATGTATTATTGTCTGTGTAACTTTTTGGCATGTCTGTAGATACATAGGCAGTTTGTACTCGCTCTTGTATCTAAAGCTGTCCTGCAGTCCTGCCATATATAATCTGATGTCAATGATGATGTTGCATGCCGCCTTCAGTTATCTCAGAAATTTTATTTTGCTAGGTAATGCATATAGGCATTTACGCTATGGTTTTTGTTGATTGGGGGTGCTCCATTACGTAGACTGACAGTAGCCCTAGCTAACATGCTGATAGGTATTGTGGACTTCTTGTTGACACTGGACTATCTAACTGAAAATTTGATTCATGAAAATCTGCACGTCAGATCCCTATGATGAGGCCTTTTGTTTGCTTGAAAATCTGGACTTCACAAAGTTGACAAGAAATCTAGTTTGGTTTGGTAACTGTGCATGCTGACTTTTTAGATGCACGTCGACATGGATTTTGTCTCATTCCTGTCAATTATTGCCACAGCTCTTTTGCTAGAATCTTTTAATATATACATTGGACTTCGTTCAAATCTAGGGCATGTTTGGTTCATAGGCATATTTGCCACACCCGAGTGTGACGCACCACAGTTGCCACATTTCTTAGGCAAAAAAAGTGATTATAACATGCGAGTCCATTGCCACAATTTTTATGACACTTTGCTTAATATATATTTGGTAGGTCATGACATCATCTGAGTGGATATTGCACATGTAATATTGGTCACATGAAAATTATATTAGTAGATTTGTCATTGAAATTACTTTTACATTACTATATTTTTCCATTTCTTTTACTAATATATTAATATAAAGTTAATCGTTGAAGTTGCATATTGGAGATTGTGAAAAGTCAAAAATGTTCTTTTTGAGATGGAGGGTGTAGAACATATGAAAATTGATTAAAGCTTAATTTTTGGTCTTGTGAATTCAGTCACTAGGACATAGGGAAAATAATTGCTAGGGTGTTAATTCAACAATAGAGGAAAGGAGTATGAAAGGTCCCATGTTATATTTAGGAGTGTTTGGTCTGAGGAATATCTTTATTCTAAAATCATCTGATCCTAAATATTTTTTGTTTGGTTAGTGGAATGGAATGATTGTATTATAGCACCATTTCATTCCACAAGAGATGGAATTCAATGCAAATTGTGGAATGGGGATCATCCAATCAATTTTGTGGAATGACCCCATTCCATCCAAATTGGGATGAACCTATTTTAGCTTGAGATGGTTCTCCAAACCAAACACCCTCCTAGTATAACAGTACTTGTTAATTTCTTTTGGAAAGTTAAGTAGGAGGTGGAATAGAAAACTTGCTGAAAGTGAGTTATGCAATAAACGGGCCAAAGAAAGTTGAAACATATTTGTATAAAGGCGCCTGCTGCATGTTATGCACTATAGACTCTCAACTTCTCATATTAACATGCGGCTGTAGACCCACCACTTCATATGTTCGCCACGACAGCTGCTTTGCATTGCCACAACCCATACTCTGCTGTACCGGTGCTATAGCATGCTGTCTAACAGTGCGTAAGAGCTACTGAATTTACAATTAACATGCATGTAGTATCCATGTGTCCAACTTTTTACAATTGATTGGGGCGAATCCGTAAAATAAAATGTTGGCAATTGGATTTTGTCAATCAACGTGTAAAAATAACTGGAATAACACCTAATATGGTAAAAAGGGGAGAGGTGATTATGGGGTTGCCAAGTTTTGGAAAATTCCACCCATTGGGAGTGAATCCATCAAGGGACATTGACCATTGAATTTTGTCATTCAACAAATAATAATAACTGGAATAATACCTAATATGGTAAAAACTTCAATCCAACTTTCAAGATGAACCATCAGCCCAGATATATCCAATGGACATAAATCGAATGAGGGAGTGGATTTCAAATTTCAAAATTCATACTTTATATAATAGTATAGATGTAGAGATACATGTGATAAAATCTTCTGGTCTGTTTTCTTGGGCAATACTTGGTTCTGTTTTCCTAGTATAAAGGAATTTGCAATTTTCAGACTTTGAAAAGACTATTGCTGGTGATTAGTGTTTGATTGTCTTCTCATTTGTCCCTTTAACAGGATTCCATATCAAAGGATAGGTGTCATGGAAATGATGCTGTATTGCGAGATTCAGAGTTTTTTGAACCTTCTGGTGCAGAAGAACACTGCACACGATAGTTACCGAGACTAGATGGACTACCTCATCCTATCCACAGGAAGATAAAAGAATGGGCTGTTGTAATCACACGGTGTGTTTGGCCCATTGGTTGCTTCTGCCTTCTGGAAGACTGCTACAAGCCTTACCTCTGTCTCCTAGTGGACAAACCAATTCACCATGAGTGGAGCTAATAGATCATTGCCTGCTGACAAGGTTAATTATGTTCTTTCTCATATTTGGATAAAATTGAGAAATCTTGTACAGGCACGCACCATTATGCATATATTGACCAGGTTGAGAATCTAGGTCGGCATGGATGGATGTTGGCCTGGGATTATAATTTTTCACATTCTGATATGTTTTTTAGCATCTAATTAACTGTAAAAATGAAACAATAAAGTCAATCAATGGTTTCCCTTTTCTTTTTGAGAAGTATGCTCTTTGTCCTAAACTACTTATTACTCTAATTCCATTCTGTCGGATCTGCACAAAATGAATTTACCGGTTTGTTGTCAGAAAGATACATGGCAGTGTCAAAACACAAATTGGATTAGCCTTCTAATGAATGACCTTTGTACAACAATCTCCCAAAGAAACAACTCGGGTGCACTTGAGAAATTTCGGTTTTACCTTGCACAGGGACCTTTGTCGCATTGATGTCTTTTGCCTTACACTAATATTGGAGAAGTTTTAAAGATGTAGGTCATCATCTTTGTTCGGATCAACAAAAATGCAATTTGTTCTTTTGTTTTTACTTGCTTCATTCTGTTTCAGGAGTTGAAACCAAAAAAAAAAACTCCATTGTTTGTAGATTGTATGAAATCATGTTTGAGGAAATCTCTCATATGTTTTGATAAATCACATTGTGCGGATCTGAGATATTATTCATGGAGCTACTACTGTTGTTGCAGGTACATAAATCTATGGGATATGTATGCGTCCACAATTTTCCAAATGTGTGTGGTATGTGTTCCATCTCTTGGCCTGTGCGATCCTTCTATCATCTCTAATAGCATTTCCTAACTTTGCAGCTCGAACCAGGCCTTTGTTTTGGACTGCTTTTGTACTAGCACTGACATTTCGCAGGTCGCTTGCTCGGAGACGTGCATATGAATTCACACCTGTTAGTGCTGCTAAGCCTATATAGCCCATGCAGGGAACTGAACCGCAAAAGAAACACAAAAGCAGTCCAAAGATGAGGTTCTGTTTGTAGATTGAAAGAAAAAAATGGCTGACGTTAGTTCGCAACTCAAAATATAAGCGTAAAACAAAACGATTTTCAAACGTTGTTTACATACAAAAAGACTGTCCGGACTAATTTGTGTCAAAATTTCATGTTTCTCACAGATAGATTAGCCCTTTGAATTCCATCCTGCAGCTCGGATCCAATTTTCATTTAGGCCCTGTTTGGTCAGGAGAAAAAAATTTCGTGAGGAAGGGGTTCTCATCCGAATTTTGTATTCATTAAATTAGAATCCTAAATCTAGCCTATATAAATATCCTAAGAATAGGTCTAAAACACCCCTTCCAAATAGGCCCTTAGTTTCACAAATTTGGTAACAAAAGAAATATGTTGATACACTTGGTAGTTGGTAGTCTTCATTTGGAAGTCCTTCATTGTGGAAATAAACAATTAAGCTTGGTTTTAACTAAATAGGCTCCAGAAGTATTTATTTTCAAATATATTAGTGTACTGCAGTCTTAGTGCCCATCGTTGGATTTGTTTCTCGACACATTAAAATGGCATTTTTCTTTATTGGGCTTAACCCCAAGGAAAATATGGTGTTTAACATCCTGGGCCCAAAAAAAAAAAAACTAGAATCGGTGAAAGATACATCTTTTGCCCTCTACATGAAAAATTAGCTCCATAACATTATAAAAATATCAAATTAATAAAATATCATTAACTATGAGATTGACATGTGTGATTAGTCTGATTTCATATATATTTGAGACACTAAATGATATTTTACTAAGCCCTACTTTTATAGTATTGAGCTAAATCGACTTTTTTTTTTTTTTTTTTTTTTTTTTTTTTGTGTGTGTGTGTGTGTGTGTGTATGTGCAACTTGAAAGTCAAAGTGAGCACATGTGAACTTGATGGTAGCTTCCAAATTATTTTACCCTGGCTAGATACTTAACTGTTATTATTGGGGTTACTACCAAAATTTATGTCTAATGGACTATGGTGGAGAAATTAGCCTCATTGCAGCTAAAGTCTGCGTGTATGCAAAGGAGTTCCTCTGACGCGTAGAAAATAGTTGGGGGTAAGTTTGGATTGGAGGATTTTCATAGTAATTTTAGAGAAATCTCTATATTTAGTGAAAATAAATGTTTTGTTTCCTCCAACACGTAGGAAATAGTCGAGGTGGAGGATTCTTATAAAAATTTTAGAGAAAACTCTATATTAAGTGAAAATGAATATTTTATTTTCTCAAATTCTTTTAGAAATCCTCCAAACCAAACATAACCAAAAATGTTTGGCTCGGAACAGGTCACAGGCGTGCTGGTGCTTTAGCTTCCTATTCCTATTGTGAATCTGTGATAACGCTTCGTACTTCATCGGGTTACATATATCTACATTTTGGAGGACCTTTGGTATGTATGTCCTCGTAGAAAAATGGTTCTTACCAACTTTAGGCGTTACCTACCTGCAACAACCATCCATGAGGTGCCAACCCATGGCAGTGCAACCATCGTATCATCCGAGTTGTCCTGTTAAACAACAGGCTTCTACTCCCACCAACATACCTCGGATTATTTGTGGTTTTTCTAGAGTTTTTTTTCCATGATCTATTATTGTGTACATCTTTAGGCGGTGTTAGGAATGGAGAAAAAATAAAGAAATCTTAGACCCGTTTGTAATACAAGAAATAGAGACATAGGAAGAGGGAAAAAAACAGGATTTGAGTGTTATGTCTAACAAAATCTAAAAGAATTATTCAAAATGGTTGTTTGATTGTATCATAGGAAAAATACAAAAAATTTGTTTTCAACGAGAGAAAGTAAAATTTCCATGAAGTTGAATCTCATTTCAAAAGAATTTCATAGGAATTTTATGTGATTATTTTTTTCCAAACACCACAAAGGAAAATTATTTAGGATTGAAATCTTCTAAAATTTCTCTATTTTTCCTCCATTCAAACACCCCCTTAGAAGATTTGAATCCTAAGGTATTTTTTACTTTGTGACGTGTTTGGAACAAAAGAATGACTGCATAAATTTCTTATTCCTTTGGAATGGTTTTTTTTTTTTAAGAAAACAAAACAAAAAATAAGGTACAACCTAATGAGAATTTTCTCTTGTTGAAGATAAACTATATTTTTTTCTTCAAAATTGTTATATTTTTCTTGTGATGCATCCAAACAATTTTTTTGAACAATTCTTATGTTTAATTTTTGTTGAGGATTTGATTGGACATGATACTTTATTTCTGTATTTTTGTTATTTTTATGTTTTTTGTTTCTTGTATTCCAAACGGGTCCTGAGGCTAATGCACTAACTCTCCTAGTTCCTAATCTCAAAAAACAAAACCACCATCCAAGAGATGAGACTAGTTGACCACTGTAAGGAGCGGGACCGGTTGGGGCCTGGTTCCCCGTTCCTGAATTGCGTCGCTCTTGTGGTCCCTATTGTAGGTGAAGCAACCTTTTGTGAGTAACCTTCTCATCTGTGATTCAAATTGGGAGTCATCATATTATGATGAGACAACTGTCGAGTAGGATTGCACGCGAGAGCGTCCTCACAGTAATAAATTTTCCAAGAGAAACAAGAAAGCACTAGTCCACATGTTGATGTCCTAGTCCTTAACATGGCGAGAGAACCATGACTCCATAACCAATCACAGACGGGGTCTGTCGAGTGTTGACATATGTTCTCATTGTACAACTGTCAGCATCATAGGAACTAGAAGGATGCACATAAGCCATTGGTCTGTCTTATCCTACCCTACTCGTGCAACTTCAGGCGGTTCAGAAAAGTTCATCAAAGACAGACACGTCTAGGCTGCGTCGTGTCCTGGTGTCATCACGTACATTTATTTGTATTTGTGTATCGAAGAAATTAAATGACTAATTTAGTTGGTGGGGAAGAGGACAACAATTTCCAGTCGGATTTTTCAGTTTCCCTTGATGCACTTATTTGGTCCACGATATTACACACTAGTAAAGTGTTGCTAGCCGGGCATAGCTGCTGGCTTCCTCGCCTCATATATATATATGCAAGTTGAAAGGGCGTGTAGGGCAGAAATATAAAGAGAAGGTATTATTATGTGCAGAAGAGAAAATCGCTTAAAGATAGGGTGTATGATTTTTAGTATGGCGTAGGGAATCGTTACCAGAGCCTTTTTTTTTTCCTCCTATGTCCTAATTTTTATAGGACTACATTTTTTTTCAGATGACAAAAATAGTGTGGTTGCAACTTGGATTCCACATAGATGTAGGACATGTTTGGTCTGAGATTAGGTTTAAATTTATAAGTTAAATAAGTCTCTTTCTAGCTTATTAGGGGGTTTCTAGTTCAAAAAATTTATATTTACAGAATAATCTTTGAAATAAGTTAGGTATTTGACTAAAATTTCCACTAGATCGAGGCCAAACACCGGGTGGTATGCCACAGCCTACCTAGAAGCTTTTGCTATGTCATATTTTTCGTCAATTAATTGATGGATGCAGGTAAGGGGCATTACTCCTATAATGAAATAATAACGACATGTTATTCCCGTGCTCATGGACCTTGGTGTGTTTCGTATGCTAAAGTTTCTTGAAACATAAAGTACACAAGTGGTTGCATTTTTTAGTTACTATTATCCCAAATGGTGTTGGTTATATGTTATAAGAAAAATGTAGTTGTTCATATGATAATTGATAATCCGATAGGTAAGAATAAGTACACAGTGTTGCTGTACCACCGGCCTTTTGCTCGGTTGGAAGAGTGTAGGATGGCATGGGGTTAAAAGGTCCATGCTCTCCTTGTTGGCCGGTTCGAATCCGGCAGGCCGGCACCCATTCTCTCCTTGTTGGCCAGCTCAGTTGAGAATTCTGCGTCTATTGATCTCGGTTAATTCATATGTATAGCAAGTAAGGACAGAAGTAAAATACTGTACAATATTGCCATTCGAGTATATGTGAAAGCGGTAAACTGAAGCATTTTTTTGTAGTGTAAGATAAAAGTTCACATGAACAAAACCTCGTCTGTGAACTTGGTTAATAAGGTGTTTGAGATGGTGATAGCTGATGAAGGTGAAGCGAGCACCCGTGGCTATGGAGTAATGCTATCTTTTCACGCTCTTAAAGGCTTTGGCTTTCTGACCTTTTACAGCGTGTGGATTAATTGCTCGTGCAGTTAAGCATGTAAACCCTTTAACGAAAGCTTTGCATAATCCGAGCGTGACGTGAAGACCAACTAACCAAGTACAAGCAGCCAAGCAGTAGCTCTCAACCAGAATTCCATGCAAGTGGATAAGAAGAAATTATTCCTTCTTAATTTTTTTTTCTATTTCGGTACTATTTTTACATGACCCGAAGATATATACATCATGTTAAGTTGGTAACCCAGTTACAAAGCCATTGGTGCCATAGCCACTCATAGTTAACATTGTACCATCAGAATGTCAATAGCTTAGTCGCAGTGGCTCCTATGGACTGCACGGAAATCTCAGTCGATCCAATAGAGTCCCAACATCTTCGCCGCAAAGCCGTACCTATCAGCAGCTTCACAAATCTGCCATTAACAGAGCAGAGCAATCTAATAAAAACGTGTATTAGATTAAAGAAAAAATATTTCAAGTTTTTAACAAGCAGGGCGTGAGTGACTACGATTTTCTGTGTGGAGCGGCCGCATCCGTGCCCGCTCTTGCGGTCAATCCGAGCGATGATCGGGTTCTTCTGAGGACTGTCGTCCAAGCTATTACATAGGACGTGTTGCATTGCCTGCCCATAAAAACATTAGAAACAACAAAGTTATCAAGTTTTCAGTAGATAAATTGCTGTCTAGTAGGAAGTACCAGTGCCAGTTATTGACTTCTAACTGAAAACATGACCAAGGCAATAGGAAACATACTGCAAGGAACTTAAGAGTGTGCAATGGCACGACACGGTCATCATGGTCCGCAGTCAGCAGCATGGTGGACGGATACTGGCAGCAGCAGTGGTTGTCGCCTTTCTCCCAAGGCCGCCTTACGTTGTGCAGGGGAGAGTACCTACATCATTTGCAGGTATGACTGACAGATGTAGAAACAGTAAAAGCAACTGACAATCTTTAGTCTAGTCAAGGAGAGAATTCCCTCTACATTCAAAGAAATTAACAATGATGGTGTCATACTTGATAAGATACTGGAACTCTTCCTCATTGTCTGAGCAACCAAAATCACAACTCCATGCACGACCTGGATGCAAAACATTGCCATGCCACACCAGTGAGATAACACTTTCAGAAGGAAGCTATCAAGATGTTACTCTCAGGGAGGGAGGTGAAACCTATGGTAAACTTGTGAAATCGAAGCATGTCCATGACGCCTACGTGAGCCAGAGCACATCCGAACAGATCAGGTCGCTGCAATCGCAACAATTTTAGCTCATTTCTACAGTAACTGTGAACAAAAGGCGTAATAACAGTTTGACACAGGCTTATACCTGATTTATGCAGGCAGCTACTAGAAGACCTCCATTGCTTCCACCTTCGATACATAACATCTTTGGGTTTGTGTAGCCTGCAGAAATAAGGAATTCCCCAGCAGCAATGAAGTCATCAAAGCAGTTTTGCTTGTTTGCGAGTGATCCAGCTTTATGCCAATCCTCTCCATACTCTCCACCACCTCTAATATTTGCGATGCATGACACAAACCCTAAATTCCTCATGAGGACAATACGGGTTACACTGAAATACGGTGTCATGCTCATGCCGAACCCTCCATAACCATAGAGCAAAGTTGGATGTGATCCATCAAGATTGATATTTTTCTTGGATACAATGAACATTGGTATCTTGGTTCCATCCTTACTGGGGTAGAAGACCTGAAAAAACAAGTTGACCAAGGTTAACCATCAAAGAACCTGAACTAGAAATAGACACATTTCAGGTTCTTCAGAAAAAAAGGACCCAAGCAATAGAGCATGTTTCATGATGTCAAAACAATTTATCGTTGTCTAATTTACTGGAGAAATTTAACATTGGCAATAGCATTTCAGATTAGGAAATTCACCTGCTTTGCTCCAAAATCCGTGCGATCAAAGCCAGGAACTGAAATTTCTCTGTATATGTTCATCTCTGGAGGCTCTGTGGTGACATCACATCTGTAGATGATTCCTGGAGTTAGAAAGCTAGCAAACTCGATAAACACCTCGGAATCGGCACGCCTACCGGAAATCTCATTGACACTGCCTATGTCCATGGGTATGTCATGAAGCAACTCTCCAGTAATCAAGCTCCTCATCTGCAAGACATACTTGACATCCGACAAGTAGCTCACCAACAGTTTGTTCCCATCGACAGCACAAGCCGATTCCAGAACAGCCTTGTCATCCTCAGGTAGAACATCAGTCCATGACTGCGGTTCCTTAAGGTCAACCCTCGATAGTTTATATCTCGGAGCATCTTTATTTGTGAGAAATGTGAACTGAGTATTGTCATTGGCGATGAGTCCATAATGCGCCTCAAATCTGTCCACAAGCTTAACAAAAGGTAGCATCTCATCGGTTTCCTTCAAACCTTCCAGTCCTTGAGGAAGATTGGACAAGTCACAATAGTACAATTTGTTAACTGGATCCGAAGTTTCTGAAACTACCAGAAGCACATACTGCAACAAAGAGAAAATGGCATCAGCTTGGCAATAACTCAGCTTCTGACAACACAAATTCACTGATGCAACTATGCACTTCTACAATTCATATGTAATTCTCTATGAAACTAATTAACAGTTGACTGTTCCTGGAATTTGTACAGTTCTTCAATGCCACACTAATGGGTAATAAAGCCTGGGCTTTACCTTCCCATCTTCAGTAACTTCAGGGACAAATATATGTTTGGGGTTTTCAGGATCTCTCCAGCACAGAACATCGTCGGACTGGTCGGTTCCAAGGAAATGGTAATAGACTTCGTGGTTGAGATGAACATCAGTCTTGATTCCAGCATCCAATGAAGCCTCATCCCTGAACACCAAAACCAATAACATTACAACATAAAGCACGAAACATCGATACCATTACATCAAACTGCCCTACTTACTCTGGAGCTGGAAAACGAGAGTAGAAGAACCCCCTCCCGTCATGAGTCCACGCAATGCGTGAGAATTTCACCTGCATTACATTGTTCATATAACAGAGTCAGCATTAAAGAACTGAATTAAGAAATTTTTACAGAGTGCAGATTTGTTTCAGCTCACCCAGGATAGCTTATCAGGGAAGGTTTGCTTGTCGCGGACACGCATCACCTTGATGGTGATCCAATCGCTGCCGCTCGCGCTGGTGCCGTAGGCCAAGTAGTCGCCGTCGTCGTTCACGCCGACCATGGAGAGCGACACCGTGGCGTCCTCGCTGAACGCGTTTGGGTCCAACAGCACCTCTGGCTCACCGTCCAGTTCATGCTGCAAAATAACATACAAATAGCCATTTATGATTCATGCACACAGCAATGTTGCGTACGTGTTGTATTGGATGCTTTAATATTGGTGACAGACCTGAACGTAAAGGATGCTGAGGGGCTGGAGGCCGGAGTTGTGGAAGTAGAAGTAGCTGCCGCGGCGCTTGCACGGCGCGCGGAAGCGAGGGTGGTCGTAGAGCGCGGTGAGCTGCCGGCGCAGCCGCTCGCGGTGGTCGCACCTGGAAAGCACGGCGTCGGCCACGGCCGCCTGCCGCTCCACGAACTCCTTCACCTCCTCCGTCTCCAGCTCCTCCAACCTTCACAGATACCAAGGTACAGAACAGCATGTGAGCCGTATGATCTGGAACCAGTGGCCAGGATTGAGAGTAGGAAGGATATTGGGCGGGCGTAGTTGCGAGTTGGTGCCTCGGTGTTAAAAGGTGGCGTTTTTTACGTGGTACTGCAGAGAATTCAGAGCATCTTGTATTCATGAGCCTTGCGTACAGGAACTCTTGTGACACAACTGGGTACCGGACAACATACAGTGACTTTTTTTTTCTGTTCTGACTTGCTCGCAGTATGTACTTTTTAGCAAATATTTTTACTAATGTGTTTAACGCTTTAGTTCACCATTTAAGCAAACTCTGTATATTTTAATGTTTAACATATCACAAAGTAAATGTTTATTAGCGCCATGGAGTTTGCAATTTTTTTGGTATCACCCATTCACCCTCCGTAGTAAATAAACGTGAATACAGACAGCAGATACAGCCATACAGGTAATTTGAGGTGATGTGCACGTCACAACTCAATCGCCAGTGGCCCATGCTTTTAACTCAGGTTATGTGCACCGCAAATTATAATTCATTCAACATGTATACCCGTAGAAAAGGGGCTTTTTACTATCTTCCAAAATATTCAAGATGAGATTTGTATTATATATCTATTAATTAGGCTTGAATAAATTTTTGTCAGTCTGAATCCGAGCGGACTTAGCCCAATTTTAGGGTCAAACTCGAGTATTACACACCTGATTTGGACCAATAAAATTTAAAAAATCTAATCTAAATTTGACCCATCTAATTTTTTGAATAGGACCATAACAAACTTATTTTGTCTAGCCCAAATGAATCTGAACTCGACTGACTCGATTATTTATTAGGGTTGGGTTTGAATAAGCTCGAGCCGGCCCAATATACCTGGATTTTTTATGGACCCAACCCAAACTTAAAAATTTATTTCGAAAATCGATTTTTCAAAGATACCTAACTCTACTTTTTTTTTTTAGACCTATGTCATTAGATACCACTAAAAAAAAGGTAAAACTTGAAAAAAAAGATATAATAGTAACTTCATCTTTCTCAACTACCCTCTCATCCTTGTGTACATTTCAATCCAACACGGCGGGTCTGACCGGCAAGGGTGCTAGACGGACAAATCGGCTCTTGTGTACTGGTGGACGGGGTAACCTCGACGACTCGCCGACGGGAGGTGCTCGAACGGGCAAAGGGGCAGCATATCCTAACTGACTTGTTCAGTTACAAATTAGGATTTTTTTTCACACCACAGGACATTCCCAACAGGATCGTCACCATTCAGGGTATCCGATCAACGTAAGCCGGCAGATGCGCACGGCCAGGCCGTCGATTGGGGCCTGGTTGTCGTCGTAATCTTTCTTTTTTTTTAAGTGCGGTTTAATAAAAAAATAAATCTTATCTATTATAAACAAACAGTTAGATTTCAACTAATATCTCTCTCAAATAAGATATACCTCTACCTCTTAACATTGTAATATTAAAGACAGGAAAAAATTCAGTTAACAAATATATTATTTGTTATTTAATAGGATCAGTTTTGTAATTATAATATTCATATTCATAATACAATCCAAAATAATTCTCAATACATTTAGTTATTAGTTGGGATACATTAATAATATATTTTATTTTCAACTCCAATAAATTTTAAATTTTAAAATACATTAGTTACAGTTTGAAACTAAAAAACCATCTAACTCAAGTAGCTCATTATGGAAACTATAAGCATGGACTCACCAACGGTAGGGGTCAGGCACAAGAACCCCATGGTAGTCATCAACAACGGCATTGTCACGGCGAGCTGGCGGGTACGGGGGCGGCGGCAACGGCTCGTCGGCGGCGGCGAGAGAGCCCATGGCCAACCAATGCAACCCTGCCTTGGAGTAGTACTAGTAGCACTTTTAGAACGCACAAGCAGAAACAAAGGCAAGAAGCACTATGACAACAACAAGGTGAGGACCAAAATATATAGAGTGAAAGATGTGATCATGTGGTGGGCGTGCGCTATAAGAATGGACTGGACTTTATTCTCGTATAGAAAGGCTAGTCATAGTGAAACCACATATATGGGTTGAAAGAAACGAGGATGTCGCCATGGGCTCGTAAGGATGTTGCCATGCATCTTGACGTGTCTCTGTCGCGACTCACGAGTTTATTGTTCTGGGACTCTCGGACTCTGGGACTCTCGACTTATTTTTTTGGGACTCCGGGTTTCCTGTTTAGCAGGCTTTCTTTTTGCTAAGATTCTAGTCGGAATCTTTCTTTTCTTCGTTTTCATGTAAAATTGGAATAGTATTATCTTGGGGTTCGGATTGATTAATTTGTTTAGCAGGTTCTGTAAAATTGCAATACTCCCATACGTATATAGCAGAATATTATTTTATTTAGCAAAATTTGTAAAAAGAAAATATTATTTTATATTTTTGAGGTAAAATATGATTTTATCTTTCAAAAATACTTTCACAATCATTAGTACCTCCGGTCACAAAAAGCATGACACTTTAAATATTGTCATGGGTCTCCAAATTTCAATTTTGACCACTAATTTACACACTAATATATTTTCAAAACCTAATAAAATTATTTTTTGAAATAAATTTATTCATATTATTTTCTTACAACCAATCTAAATGTTCACAAAAATATTGTTCATCAAAATTAAAATAATTTGATTGCATACATTTTAGGACGTCACTTTTTTTGACTGAAAATAATAATTACTTCCATACAAACAACGCACATAGTATTAATTATAAATATTAGAGATAGACATATAATTTTATTTTATTTTTTATATGAAATTAAAATAATATTTTTAAGGTATGAGGAGTATTATCAATTCCGGTCTAAAAAATAATTACCGCAGCGCAAATCCGCTGCTCTTCACACCTAACGAGAGGATTGTGGCCGTATGTTTAGTATCTGCTCGAATCTTACATTAAAAATAAATGCTCTTTTTTTAGGCCATCTATTTGACAAAAATTTGTAATAAAATTTATTATATACTTATGATATATGGATCTAATTTAATTGGAGGGTTAAAATATAAAATCTTTCTACAGAAACCCACGAGAGCAAACAAATATAAATTTGTGTTCTATTCTTCAATACGAATACAATGCTATGTAGTTTTCCTATAAAATTTATTTAGAGGTATAACCATCTCTGTTTTGTTTGTTATGTCGTTTTGATCAAAACCTAGTAGATGCAGTTGCACCATATAGTTAAGTCAACTCTTGAATATGACTAGTCATAATTCCAATATAGTCTCGAGAACTGGCCTATACCACTTAACATTAAAGGAATCACGTTGAAGCAATATATTATCGGTTTTGCTGCAAAGGGTTTATAGTTTTAACATTATTGTTTCTTGTCGGAATAAGATATTCTGTATCATTTTAAAAATCTTATAACATGACAAACATATTTAACACAAAGTTGTAGCAAGAAGATCATGAAAATCACAAGTCTACTTTAGTCAAATAGATACAAGGTCCTAATCGTAAAACAGTCATAATTTTTTGGTCCTTTGATGGAATGAGAGATTCCATAATTTTTTCAAAATCCCCTAAAGATGATAAATCTAAATAATGTACCATTGTGACTCGAATGGTACATTTGAAGGTTTATAATTTGTCCGAATGTCTCCCCAGAGCTGAATGTAACTTTTTATTTGGCGTCTATATAAGGCAAATGAATATTTTAGTGTGCTCTCCTCGTCAAGACGAATGTAATAGTTCATAATTTGTTTGTGTAAACAATCAGTTCTATAGTTGATATTTTTTGAACCCGAATAACATGTCGAACTGGACCCAAGTCAGGTCCAGCTGCATGTGATCTGAGCCAAGTAAATTACACATGAATTAAATAATAAAAATACTTTATTTTGTTTTGCATAATTCTTTATAAAATAATAAAAGGGATTATCCTCACATTATCTCCTCACAACGACATTTATTTCTTGCATTTTGAATTTGAATAGAGGATAAACATCCCTAGATGTTCTCAATCGGATTCGCTCCTTCATAAATAGAAGTGTTCTCTACCTTGAAGGGGTTAAACATCTCTCTTCCCATGCACAAAGAGTTCTAGTGGGAGGCGTCTCGCGTAAGTCTTCTACTCTTGTACACTTCTTTCTATGGGCAACTCTTCTACTTCTCTTCCACACCTCTCCTATCAGAGAATCGTCTATGTGGATTCTGTTGGATCAAGGATGCCGACTAGAGGGGGGGTGAATAGGAGGTTTTAAAAACTTCAAATAAAAACAAGTTTTTATACCAAGAAGAACCAAATGCAATTTAATATATTAAAGAGAGAAGATAGAGAACAAACACCACGATTTTTACCGAGGTATCGGAGACTCACCCAGTCTCCACTAATCCTCGTTGAAGCACTCAAATCACTTGAGTTTTGCCTCAATATCCACAAAGGATATTATCACTAGTGGTTGCTCCTTGTCCACTCCGGAAAGGCGAGCACCGATGCCTTGTATAAACTTGCCGAGCCTCTCCAACAATCTCCGATCTGGAGAGGTCAACGGCCACGCCTCCGAACCGTCTAGGTGAGGGCGCTCACCAAGAGTAACAGGCAGCGGGGTCTTCTCTTGACCTCCAAATACGCACCGAGAAGCTAAGTGAATGCAAATGCAAAAGAACTGAAACCCTCGGTGGATCGAAAAACACTCAACTTGATCAAAAGATCAAGATTTTAAGTGGAAAACTAAAGCTCAAGAGTGTATAAGAAATGCTACTGCTTGTTGTACAAAATACATGCCCAAAGCTTCTATTTATAGCCTCAAGGATCAAATGAACCGTTGGAGCTAGGACTGAAAATCAACAACTCAAACTGATAGTCAGTTTAGTGCACAACGGCCGATAAAATTTACGGATAAAAATTTGCTAGCCGTTCGTGGTCGTTTAAGGAAAACTGAAACCCACAACTGACAGTCAGTTCGACCACATACTCGACCAAAATCAAATAGAAACTCAGTTAAAAGCACTGTGGTCGAAACCCCAACTGACAGTCAGTATGGACAAACTGACAGTCAGTTTAGTACAAAAATTTTGAGCACAAAATACACTCTCTCTCAAACTGACATTCAAACTGACAGTCAGTTCAGCCAAACTGACAGTCATCCTGAACAAAAATAGAGATAACTTTAAATCCAGAAATCCAAAAGAGGTGTTTAATAGCTCGTTTGAAAGATAATTTCAAGGGCTATATTTTTGTCAAAAGAAACAAAAACCAGATCTGCCTAGATCTTTCTAGAAAATCGAAAAACTCTTCTACTATCAAAAACTGAACTGAAAAACCAGATTTTTCAAATTAAGTTCAAACCAAATCCAACCAAAAAGATGCAATGCAATGACCTAAATTTCTCGGTTTATGTTGGAGATAAAAAGAGGACTTTCACCACCCCTCTTTATAGTACGGTTAAAACTAAAAATAATGTTCCTAACCGATCATCTCCAAACACCGAGATCGGTAAAATAAAATACGGATTACCTTAGGTCTTTTCCTTTTTCACATTTGCGTCTTGTCTTCATTTTTGCGACTTGTGCTTTTACGTCTTTTGCGTTGGGTTCGTTTTGTTCATCTCGACAATCTTCCCAACGAAGCCCTGTATTAATCAATCTCAAAAAGCACAGTTAGTCCTAAATGTTGCATCTAAACCCTTTTAGGTTGATTTTGATTATTGATGACATTAAGTGTTTTAGACTAACCTTGTCTTTGAGCTATTTCTATGCAGAGCGATTTCTGTAAAGTCTGCAAGTGATCCGGGAAGATCTGCAGGTCACAGATCCAAAGTCGCAAGCGCAAGGTCGCAATGTTGGCTGTGGTCGCAGTTAAAGGTTGGAAGTCAAGGTCGGAAGTGCAAGGTCACCAAAACGAAAGTTGCAAGGATTAAAGATGCAAAGGATCTGAGGTAATATTTGTTTTATTTTGACCGATTTCGTTGTTTGGAGTTTGATCGGTTTAGAAAATTATTTTTTAGTTTTAACCGTACTATAAAGAGAGGTTGCAAGTTCTCTCTATATCTCCAACATGAACCGAGAAATTACTAGGTCATTGCATTGCATCTTTTTGGTTGGATTTGATTTGAATTTGGTTTGAAAGATTTGGTTTTTCAGTTGTGTTTTGACAGCAGAAGGGTTTTTGAATTTTTTGGAAAGATCTAGGCAGATATGGTTTTTTCTTCTGTTGACAAAAATGTAGCCCTTGAAATTATCTTTCAAACGAGCTATTAAACACCTCTTTTGGATTTCTGGATTTAAAGTTATCTCTATTTTTGTTCAGGCTAACAGTCAGTTTGCTGAACTGACTGTCAGTTTGAATGTCAGTTTGAATGTCAGTTCGTGTTAACTGACAATTGTCCAGAGAGGGTGTATTTTGGGCTCAAAATTTTTGTACTAAACTTACTGTCAGTTGGGGATTCGACCACAGTATTTTTAACTGAGTTTCTATTTGATTTTGGTCGAGTCTGTGGTCGAACTGACTGTCAGTTTGAATAACTGACTGTCAGTTGTGGGTTTCAGTTTCCATATACGACCACAAACGGCTAGCTATTTTTTATCCATAAATTTTGTCGGCCGTTGTGTATGTAACTGACTGTCAGTTAGGTGAACTGACTGTCAGTTTGAGTTGCTGATTTTCAGCCCTAGCTCCAACGGTTCATTTGATCCTTGAGGCTATAAATAGAGGCTTTGAGCTCGTATTTTACACAACAAGCAGCCTCCTCTCATACACATTCTTGAGCTTTAGTTTCTTATATAAAATCTTGATCTTTTGATCAAGTCGAGTGTTTTCTGATCCACCGAGCATTCCAGTTCATTGCATTTGCATACTTGTAGTTTCTCAGTGCGTGTTTGGAGATCTAGAGAAGACCTTGCTGCCTATTACTCTTGGTGAGCGCCCTCACCTAGACAGTTTAGTGGCGTGGCCATTGATCTCTCGATTCGGAGATTGTCGGAGAGGCTCGGCAAGTTTGTACAAGGCATCGGTGCTCGCCTTTCCGGAGTGGACAAGGAGCAACCATTAGTAAGAAATATCCTTCGTAGATATTGAAGCAAGACTCATTCTCTTGAGTGCTTCAACGAGGATTAGGGGAGACTGGGCGAGTCTCCGAGACCTCGGTAAAAAATCGTTGTGTTCGTTCTCTCTATCTTCTCTCTTTAATATATTAAATTGCATTTGGTTCTTCTTGGTATAAAAGCTTGTTTTTATTTGAAGTTTTTAAAGCCTCCTATTCACCCCCCTCTAGTCGGCATCCTTGATCCTACACTAAACACTTTGTTTTCATTAATCATCAAAATTAGGGTTAGGCACGAAGGCCTAGATGAAACAAATTCTTCTTCGTCCCGTCTACTCCAATCTACAACATCTGAAGCCACAGAGATAGTCATCAATGGTGAGTACTTCTCATCGGCATAGCATGCATTTTACATTGCATGGAGAGCACGTGCAAGACTATTGGCTTAGCATGAGCATCGTCCAAACTAGGGATAAAGAGATGTTCATTTAATGGCATATGTGCTAGCAAATCTAACAGTCTAAAGGAGCGATTCTCAGAGCACGAGGTGGATTTATGGCATGATGTATTGCATATGTCATTATAAGGCCCCATCCAGCCAAGCAAGCGGAGCTCAATTCATTGTGCTGAGAGATTAGATAATGAAAAAACTTAAGACGCATCGTTCCAACTCTAGTCTTATTGTGCTAGATGATTAGATATGAAAGAACTGCAAGACATGTCACTTTTGATCCATCCTAATTCCTAAGATTATTGTGTTGAGTCATTTATGAGTCCTCCAACACTTACCCACCTATGCCCCATCCCGGGAGCATAATCTTGAGCCATCAACAGACATCTTGATGTGCCTCCATACCATGCCATATGTATATCTAGACACCTATGCGACTATCACCAACCTACCATTCGTACATCCTGTTGCTGAACATTGAAGAAACAAAAGTGAATATCTTGTCCATGATTGATGAAACTGGACAACATTAATGTTGGACACGAACAAAGCAAATTCATCCATCCATTTATTCATGACTGACAAGGTTGAATAACATCTAGGTCGGGCACTAACAAGGTGAAGGCCCTATGATGTAATAGTGCTATAGACCGACGAGACTATGAATCTGTATATTTGCATCCAATGGCATATGCATCGCACATATGGTGGACAAGTATGAGGCTCGAAGACAACGACTATCAACAACTTAATCAAAGAGTGTAATTAACTCGAAGTTTTACGAAAGCCCAGAAACCAGGAGTCTACAATCTCTTATATCCAATGTACTCTATAAACACAATAAAACAATGTAAATATTCCAAAAAAACTTGTAACTTATAATTCAAGACAAATTAATAAAAGATCATGTTTCCTAAATATTTATGTATTCTTTTTTAATGTATATACTTATATAAAATGATGGCATCGCAACTTGAAAATTCACCAGAAGAGTGAATTTTCTTGATAAAATATATTCTTAAAAAATATATGTAGTTTGTAAGAGAAAATGTTATAGTATAAATGTTTTTTATATAAAAAAAAAGTTCCATCTTCTAACTGAGTCTAGCCATTAAAAATAAGAATGCAACGACATAAAATAAAATAGACAACAAATAAAAAACAATATAATTTGATAGGGATGTCATTGCCTAGAATAGAAGAACACAACACACCTAAAACACAACAGCTTAGCAGCCAAATAAAAATGCAACAACTTAATAAAAATTAACAATCTAAAACATATGAATTGAACTGCATGACAGAGGGTGCAAAAACTTAAAAAGAAAAAGAATGCAACAACATAAAACATAAAAAATTGCAACGGTCTAATCAGAATGCAACAACCTCCACCCAAACAAGTAACATAGGAACGTCCGAAAAAATATTGGCAAAATATGTCGTCCTTTGTAAAAGCGAAATCATTCACGGCTCGGCCTGTGGGCCATTTTAGGGCCTCATGGCCCAAGTGTTTAATTCAAGTCGTCGGCCCATGTTCTGTGGGCCGCCTCTTCTTTTAAGGCGCTTTTAGTTTCCTGCACAACGCCTACTTCGTTGAAGGCGTATCACTGCAAGAAGCAAAAAGAAGCATATGGGCAAATGACTCCATGACACTCAGAATTGAGGCGCTTTTAATTAATTTCTCGTCTTAATATTGTGTATTCCATTTCCTTCACATGTAATAGATATCATCTCGAAACACAAGATTTCATCTTTTTTCTGGAAAAAATGATCAGGAAAATATCGCTGTATGTTGAACTGTTCTACATGTCTCTAACTACACATTCCGAAATTTCAGTACGTTCTGAATTAGCCGTGCTGAATCTACAGTGGAGCAGAAAAAGTTGCATAGAAGTCAAAGACAACACAGCACCTACCAAACATGCTATTGCATGCCCACACTAGATAGAAAAGTCTGCCAAGAACATCCCAGAAGTCTACAAGATGACCTTTAACTTTTCAGTAAGGAAAAAAGTTCTACTCTAGTACAACAAAACGTCCCTAGAATCTCTCTAGTGCAGCTGGCCTTCTTCAGTTCTTCAGCCATCACAGATAACGAGATCAAACCAAAGTGCAAAGTGAAAACGGTATAATGGCGCATGCACACCTGTGGGTCTCACAGATCAGAGAACACCATTAATCTCTACTCACTACTGCCATGGTACACTTTTGTTTTGCTAACCTCATTTTAGCATTGGGGGAGAGAGTGAGATGCTAATATATATGTTCGTAAAACATGAAAAGACAGCCCTTTAGTATATGTATTAGTAAAACATGAAAAGGCAGCCCTTTGAGCTGGGCCAAGCGATGTCTCATGGACTTGTATTCGTATGTATCAAAGACCAAAAGGTGCCAGTCTTTCATTATTAGTTGTGCAGCTAGCTGTATGATCTTGGCTGTGTCCATAATGATTTGATTCCAATGGTGCCATCTTCCTCTTTGCATGCTTGATATGACAGACCAAAGCACACTACCACGCATCATTTAAAATTTCTACAAATTAATATAGGAGCACCATGGAACAAAAGTTCTGCTTTTGCTTGATTGAAGAGCACTGAGAATTAGCACATAAAACAAATCAATTTCAGCAGTTATAAAATAGAAAGAAAAAAACATGTACTAAGAGATGGAAAGATGGCACTCACACAAGGAGCTATAACAAAATGCAACATTGCACTATCAGGAGATCTATGTGACTGCATGATTAATGGCTAACTCCAAATAAATAAAAATTGAGCTTCCATGTAATTAAAGATTTGATCCACGTTTCCATCTATTTCCCTGACAATTCATTCAATAATGGGCAAGCATATGCAGCATGTCACCAACATGTAGTATCATATAACAAATTAATTTCCCATTGTCAACTGAGTTCCTAATGATTAACCTATTGCTACTACAGTTTGCACAAAGTTTGGGAAAGGAGTAGGAGAGTGCACATGCGATAGGCTGCCAAACCACTCTTGGCCCCTCAAAAGGCAAATACAAACAAAAGTATACACACACGAACCTGCAGCGGCACAGGGTGGTCTGTGGCCGAAATCATGAAGCGCATGAAAGTTTTCTTAGCTGCTTGGATTCATGCATTTACAGTGCTGGAATTTATCGGAACAAGCAAAAATGACACAACAATTAATTCATAGGAAAAAAAATGATGCACAAAGAAAGGAGGAAGCAATTTTTGTGAGGATATCCTCATGTATGAGACCTGGTTGACAGATGTTGGATCACAGGCGCAAAACCCTAACCTTGACGGGGCAGATGGAGAAGTAATGTGAAGCGTATTCTCTTGTGCAATAAGGGGGGACTTTATCAGCAGTAACCGGAAACCACCATGCTGTCTGCAAATTAAGCAGGCAGAGAAGCAGTACAGAATACACCGATGAACTAAAGATGCAAAAATAAAATGTCATGCTCACTTACTGCATGGTCTCATAGTCTTGATCTGAGATGAGGCAGAAGACTGCTACAACTAAAGCTTCAAGAACTGGTGCCCTGCAGAAGAAAACACAAAGAAAGCAACAACCATCTGTTAGTCTTTTGAGAAACTTGGTCTCAAATGGAGGAACAACAAAAGATGGATCCAATAGAAGCAAGAAAAGGATACCTCAAAAGCCATCTTAATCTCCTCCAAGATCGGTGAGGTCCATGAGGCACGCAGGAACACGAACACACCAACCCCAACTGAAAGAAACAAATCTAAGAAACTGATAGGAAAAAAAGAATTAACAGATCAAGAACTGCTGCTAAGAGAAAGGCAAAGCAGTTAGCTAGGGTTTCACAGCCAGATTTGCTCCATCCAAGAAGAGACTTTTGATATGACATATATTTGCCATGTGGGTTTTGCAAAGGGAGGCCTACAGAGCTCCATTGGCAGTATGCCCACCTCCATTAATTCTACACTCTGAAGGATCCAGACGAAAGATTTGCAAGGAGGTGGGCAGAATGCCAAAGAACTCAGCAAGTAACCCTTTGATAAGCCCACATGACTAACTTGACGTTCCAAGGGCGTCCACGCTTCTGGCACTCTACACATGGCAAAAGCTATTTGTGGTGGGAGTCTTAGCTATTTGTAGAGCATAGAAGTGAAGATAGGGTTGTGGCTTGTAAGGGATTTTAGGTGTTGGGACTTGGTTTTGTAGAGGTTTTGGGCAGAACAAAGGGGTCAGGAAGCACAGTACTCCGGGCATCTAAGACATCTTGTTAGTGCCCATTTAAACTAAAAATTTTCCAAAATTTGAAGTGCCAATTACCAACATTTTTCCCACTCAACATTCAATTATATGGCTATGAATGTCAATTATTAATTTTAAGAATAAGAGCTGAATTTCTCGTTCAAATATTCAGTGGCTCCAACTTTATATTATAAAGTTCTCAATTGTATATAGTTTCTGCCTTACACCACAAAAATAAAAGCAAAACTCAATCAAATTTAGTGCATCTCACCTCTTCGATGCTTTCACACATTCCATCTCAAAAACTCATGTAAATAATCATGAAAAATTCTATAAAAATTATAGAAAATGTATATTGGTTTGTCTAAATAGTTTACAAAATTCCAACTATAAAATCGATGTATATTAAGAAAAATAAAAATAACAACTTTTAGTTATATATATATAGAGAGAGATACTATTCTACACCCACCCCTAGAATAGCTATTTTATGCCCACCTTCTGTATCGTTGGATCATACATCGAGATTAGAATTTTATTGACGGTAGTAACTACCATAAACGGCTCCATTATCTCTAAAACATACGAACCCACACGAGTTGTTATAACCACACACTATCCTAAAAAATAGGAACCGACTAAAATATAGCAACCGAAATCATATTAGTCAGTAAATTTACTGGTCGCATAATAGAAATTTATTGGTCATATACTACAGATTTACTAGACGGACCAGTAAATGTATAGTATATAACCAGTAAATTTACTTGTCACGTAATATAAATTTATTGATCGTATACCACAGATTTACTAGACGGGCCAGTAAATTTACTAGCCACATATTATAGATTATACTATAAATTTTTGTCAGCAAATTTACTGGTCGTGTAGTACAAATTACTAGTCATATACTATAGACATATACTATATATTTTTGTCAGTAAATTTACTAGTCATATAATATAAATTTATTGGATGTGAATAAGACGTGGGAGCGCAGTGAAGAAGATGAAGAGGCGGTTGGTACGGATATCGATCAGTAACAATAAAATATTTCAAATATTTAAACGATGTTAAATTCTTTTAAACAGAGGATAACCGCTGTTTCTATCCGATTTAGAAACTGTCCGATCTAACTTACTATAATAAAGTACAACCGTTGGATAGAGATAGCGGTTATATATATATATAAACACTATTCTACACCCACCCCTAGAATAGTTATTCTATACTCAGTCTAGAAATCGTCCAATCTAACTTACTAGAATAAAGTACAACCGTTGGATAGAGATAGCGGTTATCCTCTGTTTAAAAGAATTTAACGTCGTTTAGTAAATATTTGAAATATTTTATTGTTACTGATCGATATCCGCACCAACCGCCTCTTCATCTTCTTCACTGCGCTCCCACGTCTTGTTCACATTCAGTAAATTTATATTATATAACTAGTAAATTTACTGACAAAAATATATAGTATATGTCTATAGTATATAACCAGTAAATTTATACTACACGACCAGTAAATTTGCTGACAAAAATTTATAGTATAATCTATAATATGTTACTAGTAAATTTATTGGTCATATACTGTATATTTAGTGGTCGTCTAGTAAATCTGTGGTATACGATCAATAAATTTATATTACGCGATCAGTAAATTTATTGACAAAAATCTATACTATGTGATCAATAAATTTACTGGTATACTATACATTTACTGGTCTGTCTAGTAAATCTGTAGTTAATGACCAACAATAAATTTCGGTTGCTATATTTTAGTCGGTTTCTATTTTTTAGGATAATGTGCGGTTATAACAACTCGTGTGAGTTCCTATTTTTTAGGGATAATTGAGCCGTTTATGGTAGTTACTACCGTCAATAAAATTCTAATCTCAATGTATGATCCAATGATACAGAAGGTGGGCATAAAATAGCTATTCTAAGGATGAGTGTAGAATAGTATCTCCCTATATAATTTTTCGTAAATCTGAATTGCCATATATATATATATATATATATATATATATATATATATATATAAAAGCACATAAAATGTGGGTGCCAAGTCTACAACATGTCATCCGTTGTCACACGATAGAGCTTAGCAGAAAAAAGTTTTGTCGCATGAGGGCGCTAAACTTCTTTGCTTTTGTCCCCCGTAGTACCATCACCGATGTTGGCTCCAACCCCACCTGTGTCGCATTAATTCCATGGCTCTCCCTCTCACTCTCTCCCCACCACTATGCTATGCAGCCTCGACCAGATCTTGTTGCCTACTGCAGGTTAGTTCGCTATCCGAATTGCCATAGATTCGATCTACCACACCCCGCGCAGTCAGATGAAACCAATTAGCCCACATCTGCTAGCTAGTGACAGCATTAGATAGCATGCCTGGTAGCTGTCTATCATTAGCTCTTTGGTTGCTAGGTCTGAATTGGTGCTTTGGATAATTGCATGCTATATAATGGAAGACGCTTTATGTTCAGCATCCGTGATGACCATTGGTAATAACATTTCAATGCGCTCGACACCTTCTAAGCTTGGCATTTTAACACACATTATACGTTCACGTTGTTGCAACTTGGTGAATCCTGTGTGGGATAGAATCATTCGTCGGAAGTTCGAGGGCTGTAGGAGCATCTCAGAATAGCAATTGAGGCGGAGGTTAAAAAAAAAAGGGAAAATTGGAGCTTTCCTGTGACCCTGTCTTTTGTACCGGCCCGGGTAACTTGTGGGCTTCATTCTCAGGCCCATATTTGTTTAGACTACAAGATATTTGAGATATTAGGCCCATCTTTGTTCGGCTCAGAAGAAAGTTCATTTGCCAATTGAAATTTCTACTATCTTGAGGCAGTTTGGCTTTCTTGGGTAAATTTTTGTACCCAACATAGAGTGGAATTTAAGTTCTAGAGCCATAGCTAATGGTACCTTTCTTTTTCTTGGAGTTAAAGCCGGTTATAGGCTTACAGCACATACCAAACATGAATAAACGGAGAGGCATGATCAAATCAAGGGGCTGTCTAATTTATGTCCATGTTAATGTGTTTGGGTATAAGGTATATCAGAAATTTTGACTTGAGATTAAGTTTTGGCTGATAAGACTTACATGAGATTGTGATTGCTTGGTTAGTACCTAACATAATGAAAGTGTAAAATAGAAAGTGGAAAAGAAAAATACATTTTTAGAATTTGACGATGACTCTTCCAACCTCATACAGTCAATGGATCATGGTGGAAACATTGGTCGGTGGTACCTAGCAACAATGAACAGCAACCGAAGGGTGATTGTGGCTCCAGAGGTGGTGGCAGTTGTGGTGGGAGGTGGTGGTGGCTGTGATGGGAGGAGACGAGAGGAGGTGGCTGAAGGGTGATAGTTGTGTTCACTGACGACATTGACCCAATTGAGGGTGACGATTTGATTGAGGATAGCAGTGAAGCTATGGAAGGTGGCAGCAGCATGATCGGATGTGGTGGACTAGCGGTGGTGGGTTAACAAGAAATGATGAGGACACAAAGGACCAACATAGATCTCTCATATCTTATGGATCTGCTTGGCTGTCAGGTGCTTCAAATTGAGCACCTAAACTAGGCACCCATGCCTAGCCAGTAGGCTAGTATGCAAGCATGGCTGCATGGGCACCTCTAGGCTTGATGATGACGCCAACCTTGCATGCTCCAAACATATTTCCAGCATGTATCAGACTAGGCAATTTTAGTCCAAGTCACGAATCAACCAACCCCAAAATCCCTATAAACCAGTTAAAGTAATCAAACGGTTGACAACAATTAATGCTACTAAGGCATTATTTAAAACACATAAATTTTGGAGAAAATAACTATACCTTATATTGTAGACAAATAAATATGGTATTTCTATATAAAAAAATTTTCTTTTAAAAAAACAACAACAGTAGCTGAAAATGGGTTGCAAGTCGGCACCCATAGGACAGAAGTGTGAATTTTTCTTAGGAACACAACCGAAACTGGACTAGTCTAGTCGAATATATGGTGCCTACCCTTATAAGTTATAACGGCACCCAAAAGTAGCGGACGTGGCCTGCCTCCCCCGCGCGGTGCCAAACCCCGCCCCCAAACGATCCTTCGAATATTCTCACGGATCCCGCGCCCCCCACTACACCCTATTCCAACCGTCCATTCCATCTTCATCCCCAATCAACCGCCTAGATCGGCCTCTCCCCACACGCAACTCAATAACTCCAACCCTTATCGGCACACCTTCAAATCCCCTGTCCCCCTTTGACTCCCCTCAAAAACTCCTTGTTAAGTTTTCAGTTGTAACAGTCACCTTACGACTTACGAAAGGTCAGAACTCAGAAGCCATGGCAGATGGTGAGAAGGACGCCATGACCACCGAGCAGGAGGAGCTTCTCCTGGAGAAAAAACAGGTGATCACCCTGCAAGGCCGTGACAAGAAGGGCCGGCCCATCATACGGATCGTAGGCAAGAACTTCCCAGGTAATTGACCAACATACAACGATATCTCCAAGATTGTTTGATTTGTGGAAATCGATGGCGTGACGGTGGTTCTTGGTCTGCAGCGCGGGCTCTGGGCCGACGGGCGGAGGCGGCGTTGAAGGACTACGTGCAGAAGCGGGTGCTTCCGGCGGTCGGCGACGGGGAGTTCGTGGTCGTGTACATGCACTCCCTCGTTGACCGCGGCGAGAACTTCCCCGGCGTCGGCGCGATCCGTGCGTCGTACGAGTCCGTGCCGGCCGAGGCAAGGGAGCGGCTGCACGCCGTGTATTTCGTGCACCCCGGCCTCCAGTCCCGGCTCTTCCTCGCTGCCTTCGGAAGGTTCCTCTTCAGCTCCGGGTACGTGATGCCCGGATCTCTTGACATGTTATTTCGTTGTGTGTTTGCTCTCGTGACCGATCGATTGGGTTCTTGAAGGCTGTACAACAAACTGAGGTACGTGAGCCGTTTGGAGTACCTGTGGTTGCACGTGGGGAAGGGGGAGCTGGGGGTCCCGGAGGTCGTGCGCCGGCACGACGACGACCTCGAGCGCCGGCCGCTCATGGACTACGGCATCGAGGCGACCGACCGCTGCTGCATGTTTGACGACGCGTCCATGGACACGTCCACCTCCCTGCGTTCGCTCCGGTGCGTCTCCTAGTCGCAGGACGCGGCCGGTGCATGGCATTGCCTTTGTAACCATGGCCTCTGTCCGTGTTTAACAGAGAGCCTTTAGTAGCTTACCTGAAAAGTCTGTACAAATCAAAAAGAGGAAAAAGTGATGAATGATAAGAATTAAGGACTAAATGAGTTTTGTGTGAACGCTGCAACAGGAACAAGAAGGCTCCAAACATTGAAAGTTTTGACCTTTGGATGAGCAGTGGCAGATCGGCAGTCTGGCAGACTGTATGAAATAGCTTCAATTGTATCGTCACGTGACTCACGTCACGTCCATACTAAGAAGAGTAAGGCTGTTTTTAACCCATCGGTGTTTCGCGAGGCGCTTCAACAGAATATTCTCTAGTATATTCTGTACCACGTATGCGAAACATCATCTGAAACACCTCCTACTTCAACCCATCGGCGTTTCCATCGACGCTTCACGACACGCTTCGTACGAACCCACGAAAATTAAATTTAGGTGGTTTTAGTAAAATATCAATAACTTTTAATTTAAAAATCAAATATATGCGATGTTTGGTCTCTATATGAAGATAATTTAAAGATCTATAACTTTCTCAATATAATCAATATCTAATTTTGACTAAATTAAGAAATAAAGATTATATATATTTTAATCGCACGTAAACCGAGACGGACCCACCTGCAGACAAAAGATTTTTGCCGCCTGGTGAAGCGTTGCGAGTCTTCTCTCTCCGCCGGAAAATCAATTTTTTAATTGTTGGACCCGTCGGCAGAGCGTTGAAGCGCCAGCGCTGGAGTTGTCTAAGGACATCAAAATACCCGCTGTAGTTCCGAAGGTAATTTTTTCCCGATTGTATAATCCGGAGGCATGGCTGCAAGAATAATTCAAATGACCTTAAAATTAAAATTACTGGCAAGAAATCTCAAACATAATTGGCCATGCACCTCTGACACTGCTACAAATTGCAAAGTAAGATGCAACTGGCGCTCTAATTTTTCTAATACTAATTCTGTACGAGAAAAGTTAATAATTGAGTAAACACGGCTCTTCATTTCGTTTCATCCTGCCACGTTCTTCCGTTCTTTCCGTTCAAGAACACCTCCAAAGCCGCACTGTTTCCATCTCTCCGCCATCTCTGACACCACCAGAAACCACATGGACGCAGCCATCAGCCCGCTTTGCTGCTTCGGCACGCGGCGTCAAACGCAAGCCCGGCAGCGCGATGATGGGCGTGGAGAGGATGAGGCCAAGAAGGCATTCTTAGGCACCACCTGCGCATGTTGTGCCGCGCAGTTCCATCACAAGACCGACACAGCGCCCAAGATGCCCGTGGCCGCGCCGCGCCGGTGGCTGCGCGGAATGAACCGTGTCTTCGCACGATCACCCCACTGCGGCCTCACGGCCGTGGCGGACGTAGCCAGGGTCGTCGAACCGAGGCTTCAGACCGGTACCACGACGGCTGCGCAAGAGGAGGAAGAAGAAGAGGGCGACCAAGCTGCCGGCCATGCATACTCCAGAGAGCATGCCGCGGCCGCCACCATCCAGGCCTGCTTCCGCGGCTACCTGGTACGTTAACTTGCCGCTGTTCTCTTTTGTCAACTTAAGGCACTTCAAGTACTGAAGAAATGGCCATGGACATGGACGTGAGCGTTTCAGGCGAGGCGGGCGTTTCGTGCGTTGAGGAGCCTGGTGAAGCTGCAGGCGTTCACGCGGGGGTCATACGTGCGGAAGCAGGCGGACGTGGCCATCCGGTGCATGCGGGCGCTCGTGCGGCTGCAGGTACGCGTGCGCGCTCGGCAGCTGCTCGACATGTCCAAAGACGATTAAGTGACATGAACACCAGGACACATCTGACGATTTGTTTTCTTGCTATGTCGATAATAACACAACTGTGCGATATTCTACCGCCGAGAAGATTTAGTCTGATCTTTGTTTCCTTGTTGTGTTGAGTCAGAACAGTCGCCCTTCGGCTGACCTTGGCAAATGTATCTTCATTTATAACTGCAAATGCCAACGCCTGCTCAAAATTATTCAAAAGGGTGCAATTTTCAGGCCAAAAATGAGATAAATGACCCTGAGTTCTGCAAGCAAACGTGGATATGCATAGAGATTTGCATTCAGAAATTCATTTATTCATCTCAACCATTATTATCAAAAAAATTTGTAGCAAATGGTGTTAAGTTTTCATCAGAGGCACCAAAGAATCGACCAGACTAGAATAGTTACATGAAAGCACAAGTGATGGCTGCAGGCGCACTAACACCTTCTTGTTTACTTGCTACGAAGATCTCACAGCTCAAACCACTTTTTGGAAGATTCCATTTTTTCGGACAAGGAAAGGGCATTTTCACCTCGTTCTCAACGCCACTATCTAGCAGCTCCAATCCACAATCTCATCAGCTTTTCGGTCAGGGGTGCTAACAAATTTCAGGAATAACTCGTCCATGTCGTTGGCATCCTTCTTGTTTGGATAGTTGGCGCATTTCGAACATTGACATCGAGTGGCAACATCTGGTATTCAATATCAAGATCTTTCAAGATTTTAATCATCTCTTGGAGCACCAGCTCCCTCCTCTCGAACCTCATTCCCATGTCTTGGTAGTTGATCGTGTGACGGAACCATATGGATGCTCTTAGCTTGTTTGTATCATCTACTTCACGGAGGACGACCATGGAACCCGGGTACCAATGTTCTTTCTTGTTGTGAAGGTAACTGAAATTTGAAATGACAAGATTGATGAGCTTAATACAGTTGAAGTGGCAACAAATAAATCCATTTAATCTACAACATTTGAGCACATGATGAATTTGCTCACAGTTCACATGTTTAGAAAGTGATTTCAACAAGAGCAAACTGAGGAAAGAGCATTGGTACGTACTACAATAGTCTTTCCTTCATGAGGGCCAGTTTCTCCACAGGAGTAGAGACATTAATGGTAAAATCAATTGCATCTCCCATATCAGGACTCCTATAGTAATTCATAATCGGTAAAGTGGCAAGCACACTGTTTGGGTAATAAACCTTCAGGTTGTCATATCGGAGGAAGATTGTTGTCAAGATGTTCATTTCCTCAACAACCAACTGAAATTCGACCAGTTCGAACAAGTCAGTTAGTGTGGAATTCTTCAATGTAGATAGAACAACAAAAATATTCATTACCTGAATTCCATCAACCTCACAACGATCACCAACATCAAAAGGATGCATCACAAATAAGAACACCATCGCCTCAAAGATTGTCTTTAGAGTGTTCCCAAACATGAAAACTGCCACAAGAAGCTGTGAGCTGAGGAAGACGAAGAAGCGTGTCGTTGCTATACCCAGAATAAGAAGCCAGAGCGCAAACACAATAATTCCGACAACAATGTTGGCCATCTGGTGGAGCTTGTTCACTGCAGTCTTTGTATCATTGAGCGTTAGGGCAAGAGCTTTGCGCTCTCGAAATGCATTGACCTACAAAAGAATCCATATGATGATGTTAAGAAACAATGATTAAGCATCGCATAATTTTTTGTTACAGAAGAAAAGGCACTGTGTCAAGATCATTACCACCCAGTTCTTGA
This sequence comes from Pharus latifolius, assembly GCA_019359835.1. NCBI lineage: Eukaryota > Viridiplantae > Streptophyta > Magnoliopsida > Poales > Poaceae > Pharus > Pharus latifolius. The sequence goes on from CM033322.1 coordinate 10,941,586, forward strand.
GTGGCCTCTTGCTGACCCTGTTGTGCTCCTGGGCTCCTTCGAAAAGATTCATTGCTTTGATAGCTTCCTCCTGCCTCATGAAACGCATCAAATCTGACAAGTATATGTACCTGCAACACGCATATTCACAATTCAGAATTTGGACCAGCATATTGCCATGACATTCGGAATGTTTTAAATACGAGTTTTTTTTATTCTACATTTTTTCCAATCTTCTGCAATCCTTCTTCCCAATAAACAATACTAGCAGCCAATCAATATATATAGCCCTTAGCCAAAAATAAGACCAACATGTATGTGAATTTTCTTTTAATGCATACATATTGCCTTGCTTTGTAATAGGTTCTTTATCTGCCAGGTTAATTTCCAAAATAATAGTAAGTTCAGCATTCGACATAATTCTTATGTTCAAAGGAATCAGAGAATTGACCACAATTCCACATGCAATCAAACAATAAGAACATTAAAACCAAAACAAATGTAAAGAAAGACTCACTTGGACCCAAGTTTCGCAACATTGTGGAAAATCCTCTTGGCAGCGATTTTTGCCTCATACTCACTGTGTATCTGCGTCGCTGACTCATCCTCCCCGCCTGTAGCCTGCTTTATCTGCTCATCCATTGTTGTTAGCGCCCCATAGCGCACAATCTTCATCAACCTCTTCATGTTCCATGCAGAGATGTTCTTCTGGCTGAGCCTGTGAAGATGGTCAATTGTGATCCCCTCATCTCGCTCTACTCTCTCCTTCTGTGGCTGCTTGCTGGCCCCACGCCTAAACGTTGGCCCTGAGAGGCGACCACTCTTCGGCACCGGCCCGGACTTACTCGGAATTGCTGCTGGTTGGAGCTCATTTGGGATGGCTGCCCCTGCGCTTTGCAGCCTGTGCACCTCAGCGAGCATGCGGCTTTCATCAACCAGTGGCGGCCCAGAGAGGGTCTCAATGACATATTGGTTGAACAACGCCTCCTGAATCCGGTCAAAGTACGTCGAGACATGGAACGACGAGGCGAGCACCTTGAGCAGCAGCGTCTTGACTAGGCGGCTGACAGTAGCAACGAGGAGGCAGCACAGCACCTTCGTGACGTAGGGCAGCACTAGAGCGTGCGTCTCCCGCTTGGTATCATTGTCGAACAACAATAGCCAAGTGCCAAGCGCGAGGCCAAGCCAGAGTGAGTTTCGCACGGGCCGGCGCACACCGTAGACAAAGTAGAGCACACGCTTCCGCGGCAAGAAGTTGCGCTCAATGAAGAAGACGGCAATGCGGATGACCCAGCCGGAGACAAGCCGGCCGCAGATGATCACGAGCACGAGGACCTCCCATTTCCAAAGATGAAGCCCCGAGAGCTTCTTTCTGGACAAACTATGTATGGTGAGGCTGCACACCAATGCCGCTACGATAACCACAAGGCTGACCCACTCCAAGATCGTGAGACAGTCCAGCCTCCCACGGTTGAAGTCGGAGGGAATGACCTCATCCATGAAGGGGTCGTCCTCGTCGTCGTCGACGAAGGGGCCAGACTTGCCAATGGGCCCCGATTTGCCAATTAGCCCGGACTTGGCAATAAGGCCCGAGAAGAGCTGCCCAGACTTGGCCGGCCCCCTCACCACACACGACTTGCGCTCCCCGTCGGCGCCGGGAGGACCAGAAGGCGGCGGGGGATCCATTAGCCTGGAACGCGTCTTGGAGCGCGGAAACGGGTCGGGCCCAGTAGACGTCGACGTGCAGCGTATCACCTCGGCGGTGTCCACGGCGCTGGGAGCCTGTTTCCGGCTGTCTACGGCGTCAGAGGAGGGGGAGGAGGACGAGGGCATAGACGGGAGGAGCCGCTTGTGGGGATCTTGGAAGGAGACGCGCAGCTCCCTGGAGGCGGACATGGACGCTGGCGTACGCGTCTGCGGCGTCCTTTTCAGATCCTCCATCTCCAGTTCGGGGTCGAGTGACACTTCGCCGCCGGCCGCCGCCTGCCTGCGGAGGAAGCTGCCGATGAGGCGCGCGGGCGGGTCGTCGCCGCACTCCACCACGGTGTTAAGAGCTGGCGACGACGGCGGCCGGCTATTGAAACTAAACGACTCGCCGGAGCGCGCACCGGGTCCCTCCTTCCACAGCTCAGGGCCCCCCTCGCGACACGCGTTGCCCGGCGCCCGCGGCGAGGTCGTCACGCTCGACCCCGACCCGGACCCCCAAGCCCCGCTCACCACCCCCGCGGCCCGCGGCGTGTTCACCGTCGAACCGTTGTTGGAGCTGTGCCCGGACACATTAACATACCCGTCGGCGCCGTGCGCCGTGCACGGCGAATGAGCCGTGGACGCTGCCGTCGATCTTGACGACAACCTCCCTCCGGTCACCGTCATCTTGGTTGCGGTCGGCCACGACCGGCTGCTCCTGGTGCTGAGCGAACGAGCCCGAACGCGATGTCTTGCTCGAACAGTAGGACTTAAAGCTATGCTTCCGCCGCTGGTTCATCGCTGAACGAAGAGATTCTTATGTCCTGATGGGCGTGTGCACTGGGAGGTGCGAGGGCGTTCATGCAATCCTACGACCACATGATGAATGCACCTACAGCAAAAAAGAGCTCGGCGATTAGGAAGAAGACTTTATTTATTTTTAGAGGAAAACAAGTGAAAATTCTAGACTGGACGGGAAGGTCTGGGTGTGGTGACCAGAGGTTAGGGGCGACGAGAGCGGCGCGACCATTGGTGGTGGTAAATTACGGGGAGATCTTCGACAGACCGGAACTGGAACTATGGCGTGTCGGGCTTTCGCTGGAAAACGTGGCTCGAATGGTGATGCTTTCCCGTAGCTACGGACTGTGGGGTAGTGATTGTTTTGCGCCATGCAGCCATGCAATAGCATATAGAGATGGATTGCCTTTATTTATTTATTTATTTATCTCCATGGTATCACGTCCAAATTATGTCAATCTCACACTTAACGTTATTTTGCTAATAAGGTGATTTACTTCGTGCACTGCAAAAAGTAAGCATTTTGGCACTGGGATACCGGTCTTAGTCTTACTTGTTAGTTTCACGTCTAATAATATTTAACGAAAGGCTCAATTTTGCAATGATATTGATATATATTTTTTTTTTGCTAATTTAGCACTAATGTAGTGTTATAGAACTAATTTTTTCCCATTATTAATATGTGATTTAACATTGATGCCTCTGGTATTGTTCCTTGCACATGTATCCATCTGTGCTTTCTCTTTAGGATATATCCATATATGAAGAGCATTGTTGCTTTTCCATTGCATTCTATATCTATAAGAAAACAGCGAAAGACATGGAAACGGATTGGACAACCCCTGGTAGTGATTATGTCGATGGGATTCATTTCTTGCTACTGCCCTGATTTATTGATCTATATTCTACCCGAGACGATTGAATACTAGGCAGTTTACACGACAATTGGATCCTCGATTATAATAGGGTATAACATTGTCAAAGAATGCAAGGACTATTGTTGCAGAGGATAGGGCCCCGTCTCAAAGATTGCAGGCCCATAAACAAGCGCTTTATTCTCGTTATTATTTTTTAGGGCCTCGTTGGCTGTTTGGGCCACTTCCCAACGGATCACATAGCCCACGATCAGCCTTATAATGGCCTGGTTTTTACACTATGCAAAACTAAAAGATTCTTCGGTAGCAATTTCTTTTTTTTTTCTCTCTGTATAACCAAATGAGAACACTTCGTACTTCATTTTGGACAAAAATTGTACAATAAACTTGCTACACGTGCGAAGAGCTTAAAAGCTATCAGATCTTATGTAGATTAACCAAAAGCGTCCAATCTCACGTATTTAGAATCATCTATATAAAATTCAACAACTTTGAAGCTTTCCCATGCGTAGCAAACTTCCTATATAATTATCATCTATTTCCTTCGTTTCACCCAAAGCATAGGTGATGCATATAGATCATAATTATATGGGTTTTGCTAATCGATAGATATCTTTTTCCTTATGTACACATTTTTTTTATTATTAGATCAAATCTCTCTCCTTAGATCTGATCTTTTCAAGTTCACTTAAACTCCTTAACTTCTCTAGTAGCCAGTACAAATGAGGTGGCAAGGCATTAGTGGCGTCATCAGTTACTGGAAGAGACGGTGGAAGGTGATGACTGCGGGGAAAGTGGAGGTGGCAGAAGGAGAAGACGGTGGAGGAAAGAGGGTGGTGGTATGACGAGGCGACAATGGTACTACCAATTGCGGGTGATACTGGTAGGTGGGGAGAATGAGAGAACGAGAGGGGGAAGGAAGGGCTGCGGCGGCAACATGTGGGTTGGATTGATGGCGACGACGGCAGTGGGAGGGTACTAGAAGAGGAATATGAGGAGAGATGGAAGATAAAAATTGAATCTAAATTTAATATATATGATATAAATAGTGCAATTTTTTTTTAAAAACAAACACTTACTTCTCTTGACAGCCTCTAATTATATTTGCTAACGTTGCCTCAGCTTATCTTTGACATGAGCGCATATAAGATCCCAAAAGTAAATGGTATTTGAGAGGCACAGAGGTGATGAGCTGAAGCTAGCTCACCAAAAGATAAAGGTAAAATTACTTTGGAGTAGATTTTTTATTGAAGAAAAAAGTAGGTGAAGTTTCCTAATTCTTGCACAAACGTATTTGATATTTCAATTGGGATGACACCTGATCACCTGATGTGCATGGTTGGTATGCTTTTTCTTCTTTTTTTTCATTTGGGTCTTGGACAATCGGCGCTTTTTTATCAACTGATGACTGATTCCGTGGGTTTTAAGGGATATCTTAATTCAATGGGTTTTTACCCTTCCACTAACCGAATTCAATGAATTTTTCTTAAGGTCCATTTATATGTCGGAATTAGAATTGATTTATAAAATTTCAATTCCCATTTAAAATTGACTCAATTCCATATCTTATTTGGACACTTAATAGTTAGAATCATAGGATTATATGTTATTCTAATAGTTAAAAGTCAAGTTTCAAATTCAAATCTTATATTTAAATTTACAATCAAATTAAAATTCAAGGTTAAATTCGAATTTTAAATTTTAAATTACATAAATAGTTTAAATTCAATTTTAAATCAAGATTTTAATTTCAAATTTTACTTTATATCTTTAATTTAAAATAAAAAATAAATTTCAAATATTTCTTTATATAAATTGAAATCCAAATTGTAGATTTAAATTCATAGATGAAATTCATATTTCAATTTTGAATTTTGAAATTTAAATCCAAATTTGAAAATTGAAATATGAAGCCTGAAATCCGAAATTTAAAATTTAAATCTGAAATCTGATTGAAATTTGAAATTCAAATTTAGAACTGAAATTCATATTTGAATTTTTAATTTTATAAATTTAAATTTAAAAGTGGTATCCAAATTTGAAATCTAAAATAAAAAATTTATAAATTTGAGATTCGAATTTGGAATTTGGAATTTGATATTTGAATTCAAATTTAAATTTTAAAATTAGATTAAAATTTAAAATTTAAAATTGAAATCAAATTTGAAATTCAAATTGGGAATATGATTTTGAATTTAAAATATGAATCTTAGTTTTAAAATATAGTAGTGAGATATTAAAATATTGAATTCTGTATATAGTTCAAAATCCTAAGACCAGGGTAAGAATTCATTCGACACTATTCTAGTTATAATTAAATTTTATGAAATTGAATGTGAAATTGCAATTTCAGTTTTTAATATGCATCTAAACAACATAATTTGATGCCCAATCTTAAATTGGGATTCCAATTCCTAAATTCTAAATCCAATTTCAAAATCCAAACGGGGCTTAGTTGATTCTGGAAAGGTGCCTAACCTGGCTCCTGGGCACACCAAACTTGCACATCAAAACGAAATGGGAGTGGAATAACTTAACCTGACCTTTGTTTCTCCATCACCGACACCGAATAAAAGAACCTGCATACATAAGATATTAAGATAGCGTCATTCCAAGGCTAGCTTTGAATCTTCCTTTCCCTCTCCAGAAACCCAAACAAGGTATAAAGCCAAAAGCCCAGAACAAAGCAACAAAAGCAAGCAGCAAAAGAAACATCTAAAGAAGCTTTCGTCAATCTTTTCCTTGCAAAAACCAAGGTCTTAACCCCTCCCCATCTCATTCCCATCACCTTGACATCCAAGACACTCGCCAAAAAAAAAAAAAGAAACAATGGGAAATTGCTTCACAAAAACATACGAGATTCCGATCACCGCGGGAACAATGCAGCTGCCATCGCGGTCCTCGTCCATGGCTAAACCACAAGAACAGCCGCCGGCGGCACGCCAGCCATCTTTTCCAAAGCAAGAACAGCCGTCCCGGCCGCCACGGATGACTATCTCCTCGGGCTCCCTGTCCAGCAAGTCCGGCGCAGAGGTGGGCCCCGTCCTGCAGAAACCAATGGTGGACGTGAACTCGGAGTTCCACCTGGATCGCAAGCTCGGGAGCGGGCAGTTCGGGACGACGTACCTGTGCAGGGAGCGCGTCACGAAACGAAAGTACGCGTGCAAGTCGGTGTCGAAGAGGAAGCTGGTGCGGCGCGTCGACGTGGAGGACATACGGCGGGAGATCACCATCCTGCAGCACCTGAGCGGGCAGCCCAACATCGTGGAGTTCAAGGGCTCGTACGAGGACGCGGAGAGCGTGCACCTCGTCATGGAGTTCTGCTCCGGGGGGGAGCTCTTCGACCGCATCACGGCGAAGGGGACCTACTCGGAGCGGCAGGCCGCGGCAGTGTGCCGGGATGTCCTCACGGTCGTGTACGTCTGCCACTTCATGGGGGTCATGCACCGCGACCTCAAGCCGGAGAACTTCCTGCTCGCCAGCTCCGCCGAGGACGCGCCGCTCAAGGCCATCGACTTCGGCCTCTCCGTCTTTATTGAAGAAGGTGACGAACATCTCGTTTACTCTCTGCGTTCTTGACATAAACAAAGAAACTAGTGTTCACTCTCGTCGGCATTTCCTGTTTTTACAAAACCCAACTCTACTGTTGTGTGATGCAGGTCATTTCTGCTGCAGAATATACCGCTTTTTTTTTTTTGATCGAAACAGATATAAAAGTTTTTCATGAACCACCATATGATTCAGATCGCAGCTGGCTTCAATTGGCTCGGGCTTGAAGCCTTAAAACACTGTAGTAGAATAGGAATATATATTAAAAAAAAAGAATGCGAAGGAGTTGCACCTTGCAAGAGATACGAGGATACTATGCAACCTTTACTCGTGATTACACAGAACCATACAGGAGTATGTTGAAGTATAGATGACAGAATTTCCCCAACCAATGCGATGCAGGCAAAGTACACAAGGAAATCGTGGGAAGTGCATACTACGTGGCGCCAGAGGTGTTACACCGAAATTATGGGAAAGAGATTGATGTGTGGAGCGCTGGAGTGATCTTGTATATTCTTTTATGTGGATCACCGCCTTTCTGGGCAGGTAAATATTCCGTACATCCTTTAACCAACAGACTACATTACTTCCTGTATCGTGAAGCTAAATGTCACCACTTTCATATGTGAGCAGAAACAGAAAAGGGTATATTTGATGCTATACTGGTCGGTGAACTCGACTTGAGTTCCAAACCATGGCCTTCGATATCTGAAAGTGCAAAGGATCTTATCAGAAAACTGTTGACAAGAGATCCCAAGAAGCGCATTACCGCAGCACAGGCTCTAGGTAGTGCATTCTTCCTATCTAGAACCGAACTAAACTAGAATTTATCCGCGTTTATAATTTGGCGCCATCCAATAAATGAATATCTCCATTCACAGAACATCCATGGCTCAAAGTAGGTGGTGCACCTGACAAACCTATTGATAGTGCAGTGTTATTGAGAATGAAGCAATTCAAAGCAATGAACAAACTAAAGCAACTTGCCCTTAAGGTGAATTCTCCCTAACTGACTATTAATTTGTGTCGTTCAAAGCTGATGTGGTCTGTTTTCATCTCAAGGTGATTGCAGAGAACCTTTCACAGGAGGAAATCATGGGCTTGAAACAGATGTTTAATAACATGGATACTGACAATAGTGGCACAATCACAGTTGAAGAACTGAAGGTCGGTTTGACAAAATTAGGATCAAAGATTAGTGAAGCAGAGGTTCAGAAGCTTCTGGAAGCAGTAAGACTGCCTAATTTCATTTCACTCATCACTGTAAGTTTATGAAAACTTAAACTAATCATACTGTGATGCAGGTTGATGTGGACAAGAGTGGCAGCATTGATTACACAGAGTTCCTCACTGCCATGGTGAATAAACATAAACTAGAAAAGGAGGAGGATTTGCACCGTGCATTTCAACACTTTGACAAAGATAATAGCGGGTAAACATAATTTTGCTGAACCAATAAAGATAATTTATTTGTATGCATCACCATAAATAAAGAGCTATATGACTGCTCTAAAGCTAAAACTTGTTAAGACCGTTTACATATTGATCATACTGTTAATAGTAACACTGAATATATGCTATCGTTGCATTATTTTCTAATTAGTGTAAACACACTTCTGAAACTGAAAGTTGATCCATAGAAATAGATATTGATATTGATCAAAGACCTACACAATAACTATAGGTACATAACAAGAGATGAACTGGAACAAGCCATGGCAACATACGGAATGGGTGATGAAGCAAACATAAATGAAGTACTGGATGAAGTTGATAAAGACAAGGTGAGCATATTCTTTTTTCTTAATTGGTGCTTTTTGTTTGCATGAATTTAATCTCTCCCCTCTGAATTGACAGGATGGGAGAATTGACTACGAAGAATTTGTGGAAATGATGAAGAAAGGAAGCCATGCCTGAGGAAACTATGATCTCTTGACGAAGGTGTACAGAAATTGCTCAGTATATGCTGCAAATTTAAGTGACACCGGGAAGTTTAATCACAGAACAAGCTGTTTCACCAGTTATGGTCTTACACTGGTACATGTATCTGTTGCTGACTAGTATGCAGTAAAAAAGACATAATGTTTGGAAACTTTGTGGCCATCTTATATGTGCAAGAAAAATAAAGCCTACATCTTTCCGAAACTGGACATTTTCTTTGAAAGAAGTATACTTCTAATCAAGATTTCAAATGACATGCTTATTTTTAGGATCTCATACTGGACTCTTTTTTGCTTCTAGTGTAGTAAGCAATTTACTGGGTTCCATATACATTGATCATCACACCAAGTGTTACCATTGTATGCTCCTACCATAGTTTTTTTGAAAATGCAAAGACTGCATTTTTCATTGATATAAGAGGGGGTTGTTACAAAATCTGCAAGAGACTCAAATAAACGCCCTAAAGAGAAAAGGGTCTATTCCTACAAGAGTGCCAGCTGACTATCAAAGAGAAAAGAGAAAAGAAAACGAAACGCAAGAGAAGCTGTAAATTTCAAATCAACGAGTATCTAATCCTATAGCAGTGTGACCTTGCCTAGTTTTGCTTCATCTATATGTCCTTCCATCTTGGATTAGGTGTTTGGCAGTAAGCCGGCTTCCTTCCAATTCCTCCAGTCTTCTGGTATGAGAAGTACAACTAGCGCCGCAGTTTGTTCCTATTATAGTTGTAGTATAGTACTTTCTCAGTATTTTGTGCAAATGAAATTGTCCACATCACAGTTTGTTTCAACTCTTTGAGATATTTTCCTTAACAAAACACACAATGCATGGGAACCAGAAAACTCATGCATAGCCTACTAATTCCCAACTTCAACAAGAAGCAATATTTAAATATCATTTTGCAACTTTTGTACTGAAAAAATGCTGTTGCATTACCAGCAAAAAGAAAGAGAAGAACAATGTATGACTTAAGATTTTCTGTTATATGCTATTAGCCCAAGGTAGCTGAGAGCCATCCAAAGACTCGTAGCTATATTTGCTAACAGCACGCAAAAAAATTGATTGATAGCATTTATTTTTGAGAATTGTGGTATTTTTGAGAAATTGATAGTCAATCTTTTTTATTCCTTTTTTTTTTATCACGTAAATGTATAAAAAGTGCCATTGTCCTCCAGCCCTTAGCTTGCAATTATTTTATTTCTTAGTAGAATGTGACCAAGGGCTGGGGGTAGGGGTGAATCTCCAAGGTGGGAAGGACAGGCAAATGTGCAAAAGGCATAAGACACGAGAACTAGCTAGCTGACCTTTCATGTATAGGTTGTATGACAACATGCAGTGCCCATACTGGAAGATCCAATAACGTCACTGGAGAAAGAAATCAGAAAATGGAAGCTCGGTCCTTAATTCATTGGCTCTTCTGTTGAGGCTGCGCAGTGTCTCAATCTGAAGCTCATCTCCTTCAACTGCAATTATTTTGGCGAACTCTCCATTGCCAAAATAGTCCACCACCCTGTTAGCTGCTTCAAGCCCAGTGACGTATGCTTTTTCCTACAATGAAAACAACAGTAAGACCTAAATACAGTTCCCAGTGATTCTGAAGCATTCTTGAGTTATTTCATTCCATCACCTTTGAAAAGGACCCATGTCGGTTGACTATCCAATCACCGGTGATAAACAAATTTGGAAAGGTAGTTGATCCTCGCAATGTGTACTTGTATGAACCTGCAGATCATGCATTTTTGTCAGACTTCAAGTTAGATGTTCCTCAGAAATAGTATATCCTAAACAGGGCATAATTATACCAAAAGTTAGAATGTATGCTTACCACCAAAAAGAGAGTAATGGTAGGATACTTTGATTCTAATACCTCATTGCAACATCAGTTTATAATTTAATTTGCTTGAACAATATGCACTGTAATGAGATGCTGTCAGTCCAAGCTTTGTGCATCATGTTGGGAATGTCTCTTATTATACTTATATCAAGATTGGATATCGATAGCAGTATCCCACCAAGGGGAGGAGATCCACGGAGATTGAATAAGCCCCAGGAAAAGGAGGGGGGGTGGTATGGAGGAGAGGATATCTACAAGAGCCGAAGTCAGGTTGTATTTGGTATATGTTTCCTATTTATGTAAACTGACATTGGGAATCTATATAAACTTATAGGAGGTGGACTTAGGGACTATCAACCAAGCATAGCTTAGGGAGATTAATCAATGGTTTGATTGTTCCCAAAAAAAGAAAGCTATCAAGACTTTTTTTTTTCTTATGGTGGAAAAAAGCTACCAGTAATAATTTTCATTTTAAGGTGCTTACACTAAGGTAAGATCAAGATAATTTTACCTGGAAGAAAGTGGGTTACAGATCTAGGAAATCTTCTGACCATTTGTTGGATTGCAGTAGCCCCCTCAAAACCTTGTATGCATTTGATAAGGTGTGATGAAGCTTTAGCAACAATCTGGTCATCCTTTAGTGGCAACAAATGGCTGGCATTGTACTGCAACAAGGGATATTTGCAAGACTAAGATACTTCCTGGAATAAAATGTTAGTATGTCTGGGAGGTATTTAGTTAATGAGTTGAACATACAAATTCAGCTTCCACAACTGTTGTTGGTTCATCAGTATAATCATCATATATTGAGGTAAGGTCAAAAAATGTCCATCCAGATGAACCATCAAAGCCAGAGCAAACATTAGCAGCTTTTGGAATTGCAATCTGTTATTACATGCCACAAAATTATATTGCGAGCAAAAATGTGAACTACTTACTTTTTACTGGAGAAAGTATATGTTATGCTTGCCTTTTTATCGAACCATAATTTTACTGAGATCACATCGATTGTTGACAGACGAAGAACATTGGCAAATTCTTGACGAGACTGTAGGAAAGGACTAGATAAAATTCAGTGGTCAGAACTCAGAAAAGAATATAAACAGCCAAAACTTGACAGCTTCCAAGTTGCAATACCTATGGCTCCTTAAGTACTGAGAGATGTATTTATGCAACAACCTTGGGTGTTCCAAGTCATCTTGATTGTAATAGTAAGTATTCAGCTAGGGTGAAACTGACTCAGGAGTCATGCAATCACCATCTCAAGATCTAACATTACCTGTTCTTGATGATAGATTGTAGAGGAGAGAGACCCAAGGCTGAAACAAAGACATCTGCCTCATACACTTCCTCTCCACAGACAACTCCAGAGATGCATTCAGTGTCCTCATTTATGGTCAAACATGTTGGAACTTTGTTTGCATGGAATTTTAAGCCTTTCAGTACCAGTGATTTTAACCAAGGAGTGAAAATCTTATCTTGAACTTCCCCACGGCAAAGCAAAAAATCAGAATTTTCCTGTGAAAACGAAATTTATGAAGAATGACCTTGCAAAAAGACAAATATGAAATAAGGAAGCTTTATTGATCAAAATATTGGATGGAACTGATGAGAAGAAAACAAAGTAAATGGAAGAAAAAGAGAGAAAAATGAACAAACCTGATGCGAGAGCATGTAATAATATAACATCCCCAGTGTTGCAGCTGCACTACATTGTTCAACAGGAGCAAAGAGCCCTGCCTGAACAGCTGGTTCAAAAACTTTCTTGAAGAGCTTTTGGGAGCACCCATGTATCTTAAAAAGCTCTCTTGCAGTCACTGCAGGGAAGATTCCACCAATACTTTGAGAATGAGAACTTGTCAGGGAACATTAGCTAAAAGCAATCTACTACAAATCAACTAGCAGCTTTACAAACTCAAGATAACAGACAATGAGATATCCTCACTTGCATCATATTTCCTCCAAGCAGTGTCTGTGTTGTCAAAGTCAATAACTGAATCAAAGCAACATACAAGCGGTTAAAGAGCGAACTGCTTAACAATAGAAGCTGCACAGGACAACAGGCACACCTGCAGCTATGATAGGAATTGATGTCAATCTATCAATCAAATGAAGACTAGGGAACTGCAACAGAGGAAATTCAGGGTACTATGAGGTGATTATCTAGACACTTGACAAATAGGCAGCAGAAATATCCAAACAAGGGAAATCGTACTTCAGGATATGTGAGCATTCCTAAGGGAGCTGGTAACCGGGGTTGATCTTTAAAAATAGGAAATTCAACCTACAAAACAATGCAGCTTCAATCAGGATTCAGGAAGGGTGTTAGCATAAAGATCATTTAAATACAAAACAGTTCAATATAGAATGAGATGATGCATATGTTGCATGCTATTTACTAGAAAGCATTTTTCTGAGGTTTTCTCCAGTAAAATTAATACAAGTAATACAACAGGCATGAAGTAACTCTCTAGTCTAAGTAACACAGTTAAAAGCAGAGAGTTAAATCCTAACAAATTAAACCCAACCACTGAATCTAACAGACATAATTTCTTGAAGTGGTGTTGGGACCATGTTAAGTCAAGCCAGATAAGTTGTACTAAGAAATGAAGTAATGGGATTCAACAACTTTGTTGATTTACCAATATTTTGCTCAGTTTTTATAGTTTTTTCCCGAAATGTTTAGAAGAAAATAACTTGTTTCCATGTACAATCGTATTAAGTAAGCTACAGAAAATAGACATTGAGACAACCAAAAATAAAATAGATAGAGAAACAGCAGCTCATATCTAAATGGAAAAGGTAAGGAATACCCAGGAAGTTAGGCTAGTCAATTTACACCACAATTTAGCATCATTCAGTCTGCCAGAATTCACCGAGGAAAAAAAAAAAGAAGAGAAATTACTGCCAGGCCTTGTGGAGAATAATATGCAGCTTTAATCCACTCTGTGAAAGGCGAGATCCCCAGCTCGTCAATTAACGCGAATATGTTGCGATATGGATGCCAGAATCCTATGTGCAATGTCAAAAACGAAAAGTTTACTGAAACAAAATTGAAACTACTTGAAACATTTGTGTAGGGTCAGAATAGAAAGCTGCAGTACCTCTCATGCCAACCTCCTCGGTTGGGCCGCTTCCTGCCTCGAGAAGAGTGACCTCGTAACCCTGCTTGAAAGAACTCGTGAGGAACAAACTCACTACAATTCCGCGCGCACAAGTGAACACAACACAAGCCTTCGAGTTTGAATACCCAGAAAGGGCCCAATAGTTTCCACAAGTGCGCGCCAATCAGTTCGGAGCACTACGAATGGAACGCACGCACGCACGAACTGGACACCCGCACACAGAAGCAGACCTGTTTGACGAGGTGGTGCGCGGCGGCGAGGCCGGCCCAGCCGGAGCCGGCGATGGCGACCTTCTTCCGGTGGGACCCACCTTCTGGAGAGACCTCTGCACGGAGGGAAAGGGATCTCCCCCGGGGACGGCGGCCGGAGGGAGGAAAAAGGCCTCCGGCAACGGGGAAGGCGGCGAGAGCTGTGCACCAGCCCATTCCTTCTGCCGAGGGAAGTCTCGAGGAGGGTGTGGGGACGAGTGGTTTGGTTATCCCGATGAGGCGTATGGTGTTCGCTTGTGTGTCCCAAGCACGGACACTAGTCCTTAACGTCTCCATATTTTACACTTTTGTCCTCCGAGTTTTTAATATACCAAGATAAAACCATCCGCTATGTTAGAAAAAAGTATATACTCTATAACCATAAAGTATAATTCATGTAAAAAAAATGGAGAACTAATGAGAGATTGTTTCTTATCTCATGTATTCTCAAATATTATTATACTCTCATGTTCATATAATGTTTATAATGTCTCTATAACTCTATTTATAGGAACATCAAGGAGATGAAGAGATTAAAAATTCTAATAATCATATAAATTATACAGATGTAATAATGTGAGAGGTTATCAAATTCATATTATAGATATGTTATAACTATGATATTATGAATTTACAACTATAAGGATGTGAGAGGTTATAGACATCCACCAAAAAGAATTGTTGCTTTTTAAAAGTTCCAACTTGTTTATTTGGCAACCCACCCCCAATCCGAATATTTGTATTTTTCCTTCTATTGAGATTTTATAAAATGGTACGATAAATAATAGAATCACATGATGTTTGATTTCAATTCTATATTAAATTATAAGAGAAATACTAAGAATTAGGCTCTGCCCTTTGCTTCAATAAGACTAATTCTAATGGTTGTTTGACTCTTTAATGATTTAGTTTTTATTTGATTCTATGTATAAGATCCATGTTTTATAAAGTTAAATTATAAATTAAGTAAAAGTTAAGTATTTCAATGATTTGATTTTTATTTAATTTTATGTAATAGAACAATTAAATATTTAATAAATTTTATAATAATTAATAATTTTTACCTGAGGAACATGATTGATTAGGTGATGTCTATAGGCATGGGCTGACAACAGTAAGACAAAAGCTAGAATAAAATATCCTAATCTAATTCAATATGTAGCCCCCACAGAGCCGACGTGTCACAGAAGTGTGACAGCAATACAAATAACCACATTAGAATGCAGAATTTTACAAACCTTTATTTGGCCATAGCAGATCAAATTAAGAAAGAACTATGAAACTCGGAAAATAATTTATACAAATAACTCTTCAAGAAAAATAAAAAAATTTACCCTCTAATCCAAAAAAAATATAAAAACAATTTACTTTTTATGTAGTAGAGACTCTACATGTGCAATAGACATCTACCACACACTGAATATACAGCAAAAACCTACACTTGTATGTAGATGCATATCCATGCACTTACAATTATATTTGCCACGTGTGCACACATGCATACACACATGCGCGCAATGCAATGTGTTAGACATGTGCGTGCACATGTGCTGGTTTGCAGGCATATTGCATAATTATGAGCGGCAAGGCTGCTTATCATGCACTTCTAGCTTGTTATCGCACAAAAAATGAGTTTTTTATTGTAAATTCTCTAGACTAAAGATTAGATTTGTTAGTTTTGTTTTTAAAAATTATTTATACAAAATATTCTGAAACTGAGCACAAGATCGACAATGTCAAGAAGTTTAAGCATCAAATCACCAAAACTCACAACATCTGAAGAGGAACATGACTGATTAAGAGAAACAAAACTGTACATTCACATCAAAGTTTGCTCCTTTTGCTTATTCATCAGCTCATACTACATTTGACCTTCCCTAAAATGAGCTTAAGAACTTGCAAAGATCTACCATTTTCTGACTAGAACTCAGTATCTATTTAACTATTATTTCGCCAGGACGATCTCTCTTTCGGGAAATTGACCCTTTTTTTGTGGTGTAACCGTGCCAGTATACATAAATATACAAATAAAAAAATAGAGAATGCACAATCTTAAGAAACACTATACTTTATTAATTCTAAAAAGAATTACAAGTTACAAGTCCCTTTGGGATTTACAATCTCTCATTACGCTAAAAAAAAGTACATCTTTGTTTTAGGGGATTGCATGGTTCATGGTTCATCAGGTCTTTTGAAAAGTTCCTAGTTAATTACATCTACAGAACAAGTCCACATAAGACCTCTGATTAAACTGTGCTGATGGTCGCCGTCTTCAAGCTTCAAAATAATTTTATCCTTGAATGAATAAATGCAATGCGTATGCCCATGCATGCAAGTATGCAAATACATAGCCTCATTAGTCTATGGTGTTATCACAAGATGTGGTCTTCGCCTCGTCGGTGCCCAGCTAGGGAGTTGTTCGGCCTCGTCGGTCGCGAATAAATGGATGCCTTCGCCTCATCAGTACCATGCATGAATGGTGTCCGGCTTCGTCAATCACGGACAAAAAGCATGTTGTCTTTGCTTCATCAGTACCTAGCAACATATAAATTATGGATGGATGACTTGTGATAACATCTTTAACTTCCTTAGCTTTAGAAAAAGCATGTTGTATGTTAGACAGTCTATTGTAATATCTATCAAGGACTTAGTAAGATTTCAACTTGATTTGACATCTTTGCACAAAATTGGTCATTAGCTCTCAGTTGACTACTTGGGTGAGAGCTTTTCTGACTTATGATAGGCTTGAAACTTGAAGGAATAGTTTCTGGACAAATCATAGATTGTTCATCAAAAATTTGAGATCAATCAGACCGTCAGATTAGAAACTATCTTCATTGCATTGCTTGTACGTCAAGCTGGAATTCAGCGAGATAGAGCTATTTGTAATGGTTTTGATGATATTTTGAACATATGATCAAGGTGAAACTTGGAGGAATAGTTTCAGTATGAAACTACTATTCCCCATAAATATTTGGGGTCGATCGGACTTCTGGATCAGAAGTTATCATCGATCTTCTCCTGTGGGAGAAAGTGAATAAGTTTCTAAATAGAGCATCTCCTTTGGTCAAATTGCAGCTTAGAGATTTCTGATTGACTTGAAACTTGGTGGAGAGTTTTCTCATAGAGTCCTCTATTCACCATAATATTTGGGATCGATCGGACTTCTGGATTAGAAGTTATCATTGATATTCTCCCATGGAACAAGTAAAATCATATTGCTGTTTTCAAGTCTTTGCCCGAAAATACACGGTTTTGACCGAAAACACACTTGATTTCAATCAAGCTGCTGTTATTTGGTCTCTGGCAGAAAATACTTGTCGGTTTTGACTAAAAACGCAATTGAAGATCAAATCGAATCCTAATGAGGTCTAATACTTGAATTGGGTTCGAGGAACTTCGATCGAAAATTGATTATGGATCAGATCGGATGTGATCAAATCGAATGCTAATCAAATCTACTGCTCGAACTGGGTTCGAGGAACTTCGATCGAAAAGCGATTCTGGATCAGATCGGATGTAATCAGATCGAATGCTAATCAGATCTACTGCTCGAACTGGGTTCGAGGAATTTCGATTGAAAAGCGATTCTGGATTAGATCGGATGTGATCAGATCGAATGCTAATCAGATCTACTGCTCGAACTGAATTCGAGAAACTTCAATCGAAAAGCAATGTGGATCTTGATCAGATGTGATCAGATCGAAGGCTAATCAGATCTACTGCTCGAACTGAGTTCGAGGACTTCGATCGAAAAGCAATTCTGGATCTGATCGAGACACTTACTAACTCAAGGCTCCCTTGTGCAATGGACCATACTCTTCAATATTACTTCATAGTTGGGCTCAGGCAGGCACCAATGAATAGGCCTCTACCTCTGATATGATGCCACCCATGATCAGCTTCAGAGGGGACAAGGAGAAGAGCTTCTACTGCTTCTGTCTTGCTCCTCTCGTGCCTTGTGCCCATCTAAAAAAAGATTAGCACCCCCTCTCTATTTATAGAGGCTCCAAGTTGGTTACAACCATCCAACAACTAGAGTTTTTTTGGGATTTGAATTTGAATAGGTTATCTCATTTTTTAATTTGAATATGAGATATACTTTTGTTATTTAAATTAGAGATAAATCCAGTTCGAACTCGGACTGCATGTCGGTTTTGACCGGGTTTGACCAGGTTGTTGACCAGCTTGACCATGTTTGATCAGTCCAATTTTGACTGATTTTTGACCAGGTTTGACTAGGTTTGATCAGCCCAATTTTGACCTTTTTTGACCAGTAGAGTTTTTGTCCTGGTTTTTTTGATCATTTTTTTATAGCCAAAATATACGTGTATTTTTATTTTAGCCCTTTTGGTCATATGAGACTTTTCTAATGAATTTTATTACAAAAATTCATCGAACAACTATCTAACAAATCGATCCAAGTAACCTTCAGCTTCAGCAAAACCAAGAAGCCAACAAGAACTCATGCCAAACCTTGTGCTAAAACTAGGAAGGCAACAAGAACTCATCAAGAACCATTAACTAACCACGGAGAAAGAAAAGATGCGTGCGCGGCTTAATTCAAGAAATTAGAGAAATCTTGGTCGTAGGCGACAGAGGTGATCTGGGAGGATCTCAGGTCGAGTTCGCAACAGATTCGTGACCACGAAAAGATTTGCGACTTTGAAAAGGTTTGCGACCTTGGGAAGGATTCAAACTCTAGTTGGAATTGTAATTCGATCCGAATATGTATAACTAAACTTATCTGTTTATGGTTAGTTAGTTATATGAGTCTAATACGTTTAGGTTATTGAGTCTGATACGTACTCATACGATTGGATTATAAATAGCTTGTAATAGGTCTAGTTTAGATCATCGAATATTATTACAGCCTTGGATCATATATTCAGCTCATAGTTCCTTTGACATAGGCAATTGTGTCTAACGTTCGACATGTAAAGCCCTCTTTGAAATAAAGAGTTGTGCAATTGCTTTGAAATATATTTTCGATCATCCTTTGGGTTTCGGTAATTCCGAATAAGATCATGTTATTCCGTATATCAGAATCTAAGCGAGCCTAGTGCGAAAACCAAGGCTATGTTTCAAACGGATCAAGTTGGTATCAGAGTAACTTTCCTATCATGTGGATGGTGAAGACTCGCCAGGGTTACAAAACCTCCAGCGAAACTCTAGGCGATCAATTGACGGTTCCTACAGCCGCGTCTCCGATAATGTCTGACAATACCTCCGTTCAAGCTAACCTAGCCAAACAAATGGCTAAGCTCTCCACCGACATGGAAGCCGTGCTTGCTTGGATTAAGCAGCAGGCCATGATTGTACCTCATGAAGTAGGGAAGGTTATGAGTGTGAAGACTGGTGAAGACTTGCACAGGGCAGACGAAGATGAAGACGAATGCGACCACAAGACCAACAATCTTGCAAACACTTCTTTAGCTGTCAGATCTTTTAAGGTCGACGCTAAAATTGATATACCCATATATGATGGGGTGATCGATGCCGAGAAACTAGATTCTTGGATCGACCAGTTTGAGACCTACTTTGACCTTAAAGGGTTTAGTAGCGCTCAAAAGGTGAAGTTCGCACCTTTGAAGATGAAGGACCACACCAAGACTTGGTGGAAGGCCCTTGTCGCCAGTGGTGAAGCTGACGACCTTGCGTGGGGTCAATTCAAACGATTTCTGTGACAAGAATTCTATCCGATGGGTTACCTTGAGGAGAGATGGGAAGGTTGGCACATATTGTACCAACGGCGCGACCAATCTGTCCAGGACTACACAACGAAGTTCTGGAGACAAGAAATAGTCCTTGGCATCTTACTTTCCGACACCCATACGTTCAAAAAATACACGTCTGGACTTCAGAAGATAATCAGTGCTGAGCTAAGCCTATTCAAAGTTCAAGACATCTCGATCGCGAGTACGACTGCTTTGGCGATTGAGAAGAAGAATAAGACCTGCAGCAACAAGAATGTGAGGGAGATTTCAATCACGACGAGCTCCGAAGAGGGTACCCACGATACGGGTAACACTTGTGAGTATTGTCATGTTGCTGGGCACACAAAAGAGAAGTGTTATAAATTTCGTTCTGAACTGCGACCAAAAAGAACAAGGAGGGATGAACCAAGCACATGAACAACTATGGTTACTTCTATTTGACGAAGATTGATATCCAAGCCAGTTCAAATAAATACACGGCTGGTTCAGGACAGACTCGAATCAGACAAGCGCCTGGTGGTGCGAACTCAAGTCATTCCGAGAAGCACAGGCATGAGGTCGCAGGCTTTACGCGATCAGACCGTAGCTAGTGCGTGGTCAGGAGTTCGTGTGCCATATGCGAACAGAAGACCGCAGATGGTGTGTGGTCAGCAAACAGCGCGCGGTCAGAACACCCTCGACCAGGGGACGCGGGATTGATCTGCCCTTATAACGGGGATATCCCGTGTATCTCGAATATTCTTCCACGTACGGAGACAACAGTCAGGAGGTTAATACGTGCAGTTATCTATAAATAACACGTGTTAAACCTGCATGGAAGTTAAGAGCGGTTGCCAAAACTGCACCCAAGCAACTATTTGATGCCGTTACAACTTGGCGCCCTTTCGACCAGTATAAAGGAATAGCCCAATGCATCAAACAGGGGCATCGGATCGAACGATTGAACAACTAGAAGACGGTAGTCTAAGTTAGATAGCTTTCATAAGTCTTCCAGGCATTGTCTTGTACAAACACATAAGAAAAATCTTCGCCTGTGAAGATCTTTTCCGTAACTCTGTAACTCTTTTTACCGTACATAGTGAAATCCCAACAGGACGTAGGGCTATTACTCCCACCATCGAGGGCCCGAACCTGTATAAACCTCTCTGTGCTCCAGTTCTCTTTAATTCATCATACCTTCCCGGAGGGACATCCTGAAAGGTCTCACAACCTACAAATTTTGCATAAGTTCGGCCAAGGACCCCGAGTCCGAATCATCGACACTATTCCGCTCGCAGAGGAAATCATCCAGTTGGATTCGGTTGAAAAGGTGGACACGACCTTGTCTCTAATGGCAATGCGGAAGGAGAAAGATTCGAGTTCCTCAATTGACCACAACCCGACAGAGAAATTGTTCACTGTTAACATACAGGTGACGCACGAGGTGGTCGCAGCCATCTTCGACCCCGGAAAGCCAAAAGAATTTGGTCTCCTCCGGGCTGATTCGTCGACTTGGTTTGCAGACAACTCATCATCCTCGACCATATCCTCTGGGATGGTTCACTTCCGACGTGAATTAGCAAATCAAGAGTCAGTGTACTCTTAAGTTTGCAATATCTGCTCGTTACATCGACGAGGTTCAATGCGATGTCATCCCCATCGATATTTGCCAAGTGATTTTTGGAAGTCCGTTCTTATACGATCGTGACGCCCATTACCACCGAAGAGCTCAAGAATATGACTTCACAAAGGATGAGACGAAATTCATCATCAGCAAAAATGACCATGTCGACACTAAGAACTTGTTGACAGCAAATCAGGCGAAACGGCTTGTCAATGCATGCTTAAAGTGTGTGCTGAGCGTGATGCGTCCAGTTAGCCAAGAGGATTGTCACTACTACAGAATTCATTATCACAGTCGGGTCAAAACAGTCATCACAGATGGTTCTTACCCGTCAGTGATATTTGAGTCAGTGATAATCATGTACTATCACAGACGGTTTTAAACCGTCTGTGATCTCTCCCTTCACAAACTGTTATAAGATCAAAACCGTCTATGATACTCATACTACACAGACTGTTATGACATCAGAACCGTCTGTGATACTCCTAATACACAGACTGTTATGATATCAGAACCGTCTGTGATACTCCTAATACACAGACTGTTATAACATCAAAACCATCTGAGATACTCATACTACCACAGACGATTCTGATCTCAGAACCGTTAGTAATAATATGAGTATCGCAGACGGTTCTGATGTCAAAACCGCCTGTGATCCTCACATTATTACTGACGGTTCTAAGATCAAACCCGTATGTGATACTCAAATTATTCTTGACAGTTATGACATCAGAACCGTCTGTGATACTCATATTATCAGAGACGGTTATAACCTCAGAACCGTCTGTGGTACTCATAATACACAGACTGTTATAACATCAAAGCCGTATGAGATAGTCATACTAACACAGACGGTTTTGATCTCAGAACCGTCAGTAATAATATGAGTATCGCAGACGGTTCTGATGTCAAAACCGTCTGGGATTCTCACATTATTAGAGACGGTTATGACTTCAGGTCCGTCTGTGATAGCGTCCTTATCACAGACGGTTGTTTCAGAACCGTCTGTCAAAACCATCTGCGATATTGTCATTATCAGCGACGTTGGTAATCTTGAAACCGTCTGTGATTGTTTCCTTATCACAGACGGTTTATACTCTCAAAACCGTCTGTAATAATGAATATCACAGACGGTTTTTAGGTCAAAGCCATCTGTGATAGTGTTATAATCTCAGAACCGTCTGTGATAGTGTGATATCACAAACGGTTCTGAGGTCAAAACCATCTGAGATAGTGATTGTGTGATATCACAGACGGTTTTTAGGTCAAAACCATCTGTGATAGTTTCATTATCGGTGACTGTTATAATCTCAGACGGTTTGTAAGATCAAAATCGTCTGTGCATAATATAACAGTCACCGATGTCCTCTGTACAAATAGCATTTCATATATACAGTTCATGAATTTCATACATGCACATAACTTAGAAACATGTACAAGCATTTCATATATACAGCACAGAACTCAGAAATATGTACAATTAAGATTGAACCAATAAATGTAATCGACAATTAACGTCTCTTTGATCAGTTATCCTTTAAAAAATAATAGGTTTTGAGACCCCTCTATTGGACAGCTTTTTCGATTGTAGGGGAAGACTTTATTGGAAATGGCTTTATTGCTATCCACTTTCCTAAGCTTTAAGTCAGTGTGTTAGATGTACAAATAAATGTAACGCCGCACTAATACGAATCTTGCGGGTCCCTAAACTTCCCCTTGGTTGATATGACCTCCTCAAGGAAAAACTCAGCGAGCATCCCTCGGACAATACCAATCTCCCGAGGGTCAAAGCTTTCCGAAGGGAAGTCGAGCCCCTACAGCAAGAGTTGGTACAGAAAAAATTAGTTCAATGCAGTTGTAAATTCTGCCAAATCGATACAAATGGGAGCAGTTGTATACCTCGGGGAAATCTGGGCGGTAAGGGGTGATGATCAGGTCATACATGTGGCGCATCACGTAGAACCCACATGTATTGTCGTCCGGCTGCTGATGGCACTGCCAATTTACAGACCGAGAGTTAGCTGGGGACACGTTATAAAGTAAAACAGATGCCAGTTGAAATTTGTACCGAAAATTGTAACCACTGAAACTTATCGGCTCTCCGCTCGTGTTGTCGCCCTCCCTCGGCAAAGTAGTTCGTGAAAGCCCTGTAGATAGTCAAAATTGACAGTTTGAGGATAGTCGAAATTGACAGTTTGAGGAAGTAAATCTAGATGCATGCAAGACAGGTCCACATGAATATCATCACCTTTCGAATACATCTCGTGCGCCGCAATACGAGTACCCTTTCCTCTGCAATGAATCAAGGTAGAACACCTTGTTCCTTTTCGGAATAAGTAGCAGCAGGATCCAGTGGTAGCTACATGTTACACGTAAAGAATTAAAAATTTAATCTAAGTTTGGGGGTGTGCACATGGAGACACTAAGATTACGGGTGAAGTACTGATGAAAGTACTCACCTCTGGTTGTAGGGTACAAGTATGTACTCCTTGTCGACCTGAGCAAGCAACCCTCTTTTGATGTAATCGACAACGAAGTCTGCGTCGGTCCTAAACATCACCTCGGCGACCATCTGGGGGTCCAAGAAACCAACAGGTATGCCCTTAGATTTGGCATAGCTGGTCATGCAGCTGCACGGAAGTAACCAATTAATAAATGACATATATCCGTATATGCACGAACAGGTGTAGGATAGTAGGATACTTACAGCACCCAAGACCGTAGGATTGACAAGTTAAGCACATCTTTGTTCAGTAAATTGTGCAAGTCTTCGAAAGTCACCGAGTAGGTCCCAACGTCGTTATGGAACTCTGCCACGGTGTACTTGACCATGATGTGCGTCGGACGCTGCGTCTTAGTCTGGTTTGTCCTCCTCATGTACCATGCATGCAGGCTCTGGCATGCTAACCCCATGCTCGAAATTGCAGTATCGGAGGCCATGGGCATCCCCAGAGCGAACGGCATGAGAGCTGGCGCACTCTTCTCGCTCTCCTTCGCCTGGCTCTTCTTTGCTTTTCCCCTACTAGCCAGCTTTTTGAATGGTTGCCTCCTCGTCGGAGTCAGCTTCGTCATCGGAGGGGTCGGTTGGCTAGTAGGCCGTGTGTCGGTCTGTGATGTCTGTGATGTAAGAACCTACGTATTATGACACTAACTTTGAGGGCTATTATTACAGTACGAATTATGAAATTGGTGGGGGAGTTACATCATCCAGGACGATTTCTTTCTTGGGCCATTGCATGAACGTGTGCACCGCATCCCCGAGAGTGGTAATCTCGTCGTTCGGTGGCTTCTCCAACGGAAAACCCTTGCAATGGTCAAAGACACTGTCCACCTGGACCTATGCAAAACCCTCACATAGAGGGGCACCATGGATTGTGGCCCCCGCCGTGCATGGTTGCGCCATCCCACGGGCAGCCTCGATCGGGAAGAGACCGGCCAGCACCATAAGCTTGCAGGAGGCGAGTTCCTACAAACGGTGCGCATTAACATATTGAATTTCACCGCTTTTCACTTTCGAATGAATTAACATAGACAAACGGTCATTACCTGCAGAAAGTCCACCAGATACTTTGGAGAGGGCTCCGTCTGCGAAGACCCCGGCGCAGACGCGCAGCTACTACGGTGGCCAAGAATGGGGGTCGGTACTTCCGCTGCTAGAAGGGGGGTGCCCTGGGTCGCCTTTCTTAGCTCTTCATACATGGACCGCATCTCTGACAACTGCTGCAGGAGTGCTTTGTCCCGAACAACGAACTCCGATCGCATCTCCTCCTTGAGCCGTTCATCGCGGGCTTGGTAGGATCTCTTTCTCCTCTTAGCCGCCTCCTCATCATCAGGGAAACCATGCCTCCAAGGCACCGTGGAACCGAGGCCGCGCACGCGGCCTGGATGCTCCTTGTTTCCTAGCGCCGCTGTGAGGATATCCCTGTCCCTCCTCGGGTTGAACTCTCCGGATGCCGCCTGCTCACTCAGTGTCACCTGCAACAGGAGAACTTAGCAATACAACCCATTGCATGCGTGTTACTAGGATAGTACGTGATCGGACAATCTTACTAGCCGGTCGATCACTTTCCTGTCCGCAAGGTTAGTCACAGATGTTGATCGAAGGATGCCGACTAGAGGGGGGGTGAATAGGGGGTTTTAAAATTTTCTTCTAAATTAGGGTTTAACAACCTAAGTTTGCAATAGCAAATATTCTACGGGTATGGAAAACTAATTCAACTCAGATTTAGCAATTTCTATGATACTACTAGCAACAATTCAATCACAATGGAAATTAAGCAAGTAGTAGAGATAACCGAAGAAATCAAATTTTTCCCGAGGTCTCGGAAATTTGCCGATTTCCACTAATCCTCGTTGAAGCGCTCTTCACTTGAGCTTAAGCTTCGATTCCACTAGAGGTAGCCCTTCTCCACTCCGGATAGGCGAGCTCCAAGCCTTTACAACCACTCGCCGGGCCTCTCCGACACACCGTCGATGGAGAGTTCGCCGGACCTCCCGGGTCGTCTAGGTGACGGCAATCACCAAGAGTAATAAGCCTTAGCACCTTGCTTGATCAACCTCAAAGCTTGATGAACACTATGCAAATGCAACAAGGCTTGGAACCAAATTCACTCAACTAGCACTCAAGAATTCTCAAGTTTTGACTCTAATTGCTAGAGAATGGATGTGTGAGAGCTTGCACACTGTTGCTCAGGGTTTATGAAGTGTATTTCGTGTGTACTTGACATCTACAACAGTGGTCTATTTATACTCTCAACAAAAACGGTCGAAATCAAGAAGATTGGGCGAAAATTGTACTGGCCGGACATTGTCCGGTCACTTCGGACAATGTCCGGTCAGTACAAAAATTTTGACCGTTATTCACGTGAATTACGAGTGTCAGTAGCCGTTTGAAGTGAAATGTGAAGGCCGGACAAATGTATTTGTCCGGACAAATGCATTTGTCTCTGTTGACACCCTTGTTCGAAACAACTTGTACACGCCGGACAAATGGATTTGTCCGGACAAAATGTCCGGACAAATGTATTTGTCTCTGTTGACACTCAAAACAAAAACCTCCAGAATTTTGTATTGAACGGACATATGGGATTTGTCCGGACAAAATGTCCGGACAAATAGATACGTCTCTGTTAACCCAGCCTTTTTAATAGCTCACAATTTGTATTGACCGGACATTGTCCGGTCACTTCAGACAATGTCCGGTCACTTCAGACATATCCTCCGGACAAATAGATTTGTCTTAATTAAACATCTCAGTAACATTTGTATTGACCGGACATTGTCCGGTCACTTCGGACAATGTCCGGCCTTCATCGGACAGATGCACCGGACAGATGTATTTGTCTCTGTTGCACTTGGTTTGCAATGTTCTGAAAAAGTTTGTATTGGCCGGACATTGTCCGGTCACTTCAGACACTGTCCGGCCAGTACAAAACGAAAACTAGTGTGAGACCCCCCATTTGAGGATCACCTTGGTAACCGCCCAGGTAGGTTACACACAGCAGGATGACACATGAGCTCCAAACCAGACAAGCATAATAATAACATTAAACAGGTAGTAGGCCAGCTTGGCCAATATTACATACCCAAAGCACCGAAAATGGCGCTAAGTAGAGTTGCTAAGAAAATAACAAGTTTATCAGAACCAGAGTCGGTATCTAAGTACCGAACACACAGCATAAAGCACAAAGCAACGACAAAAAGCTTGATTTCCATCCGCAGCGGGGTTGAAGTGGCTCCTCCCACATCTGACTTGACTTGGTGCGCAATCCTTCTAGAACGTGGGCTCGTCCGGGGCACTTCCATCTTCTGCCGGGAACTCATAACTGAAGGAATCGGGATCCTCGAATCCCTCTTCTACAGTTGGATGCAAATTGCAAGGGTGAGCACTTGGTGCTCAGCAATACTCATTCCAGGGATTATAGTAATTGTACTTACATGAGGGTGAAACATATGATTCAGGGGTTTTAGTTTCATATGGATAGAGATATATAGATTTCCAAGTTATTTGTTCAGTAAACAGTATTTTGTCATGAAAATAGCACTTTAAACATGTTACATGTTTTCAATAAAAACATTAGATGTAGTGGTCTCCCATGGGTCACTACTTTGTTAGCCGCATTATGAAAACATTCCAAAACATTACTTGTGCTATAACCCATGGATAACATCCACTACGAAAAGACTCCTGAACCTGGGAGTACAGAGTATCTGACACTTCTTTTACGCTTTGCAAAGGTGTACCTCTTTTTAAATCCACTGGTTCACTCGGCTTTCAAGTCGGATCAGCTCCATGTGACTTATACACATGTGACAAGGCCGAGATCACACAACGCTTTACAGTTCAGTATTAACAGTATCCCTGCCCGGTAAATAGACAATTAAGTCTCAAGTACCGTTGTGGGTCTTACCCACTGCCTTACTTCCTAGCCTCTCTGGTCTATGTTCCCTCAGGACACATAGCCTTGGTCTATGTCCACGCGAGACATACGACCATTTAAGATTACAGCCGCTCACGGCTTAATCAGGTCTAGGGCGCCTTCCTTCATTAACGCCTTTTTCTCTCATCATTTTTCTGACTCACATCACTCATGGCCGAACCTTGGCCTTCCAGTTTCCACGCGAGAAACCAGATCGTCAAACCATGCAGGGAACTGCTAATACCAAAAGGTTACTGAGTTGTGCCTGTCCCATACCAGGCAAGTGGTTGGTACGTTTACAATTCGTATAGAGACACAGCACAAGGTTCTTGTCCTTATGAACCAATAGTGAGGAACATTCACATACCCTGGTGCGCACCGCACCCTCTCCATACAATCCAATCCTCACTACTGATCCCTTTTATCGGTTTTCTTGTCAAAACGGTTTTCATTATAACTTCTCATGTATTTGACCATTTCAAGTTTAATGTGAACATTCAATATATGAGTCCTAGGGTGACAAAAGCATATATATGAAGGTTCAATAACAAGAGGGGTTTTATGATTCATTAGGGAATATCTACTCATGTCATTCAAACATAACTTGTATTTTAACTAAACATGCATAGTAAGAAACAGTGAATATACTTCATGTGAAAATATTGGGTGAGACATGATCAAAGGAATGAGGCTTGCCTTGCAATGTGGGGTCTAAAAACTCAGACGGCTCTTCAAAGACTTCTTCCGTTCCTTCCGCTTCTGACTCTGCGGCAAACAATTAACACACAAACACATACCACATAAGCATACTGAAAATAGTTTCTATAGAAAGTATTAAGTAAATAAGTCATGCATGCAGGGGAAAAAGTTAGGGCAAGGTCACAAGGGTTCTGGTCGAAGAAACGGCTAAAAAAGGATTGAACGTCGAAGGGTCGACATTCAGTTCATGGCTTTGACATAACTGGAAACTAGTCTTAGGATGGTTTTCTGGAGAAGTGATAGTAGAGAAAGTTGTAGAACACAACTCCAGGAATCTAGGGGACAAGGTGGCATTTCAATTGCTCCACCAGAAGGGGTCAAACAGGGCTAATGCCAGTGGTTGACATGCACTGACATGGTGTTGGACATGGCCAGAAACTAGGGCATGGCTTAACTTTTGATCTAGGGCTCCAAATGATGCACCACTTTGTCTGGGAGGTAGGCATTACTAACAGGAACAATATACTCAACAGGCACAAGGGCTGAAAGTGGCCGGAGGGTGGCCAAATCCGGCGATGAACCACGGTGGCCTGGACATGAACTGAGTTACTGGACAGTGATCTTGGCATAGGCATAACTCACAATCTAGGCAGATCCAGGTGTCGAGCTAGTGGACAATATTGCTCAGGGTACTGGAATCTATCTAAGGGACAAGGTTTCAGGCGCTGGATCGGCCGGGAACAAATTCCGGCGACCGGCGCTGGAGAAGACGACACTGGACAAAGGGAGTTTTCGATTCAGGGCGAATGAGCTCAATTCCAAGCTTGGGAATGATCTCTAGGGTGCAACAAAGCTACTGGGGAGGTTAATTTGGCCGGAGGATCGCCGGCGTGGCCTGGCGACGAGAGCCAGTTCACTGGTGGCGCGCGATTTGGGGAGAGCTATGAGCTTAGCTCGATTTTGAAAACCAGATTGGTAGGCTTGCTACAAAGAGTATGCTGATCAATTTCTTCTACTGGTACTACGGCTAATTTGGTTTAAATCAGGTAGCATTGCAGGAACAGGGGTTTTGAGCTTTTCCGGTGATCACCGGCGTTAGGGTTCGCCGGGGTGCAATTGGGTGCTATGACACGAACAGGTGGAAGAGGGGAACTCACTGGTGGCTTTGGTTTGAAGAATGGTGCAGTAGATTAGGCTGGCACCGTGAGCTCCAGAGGTTGCTCGCCGGAGAAGAAAGCAAACTCGACGGCGGTGAGAAATTAACTGGGAATTTGGCTAAGTCCTGAGCTTGTGCTTCTTCACAGCGTTGAGGGGGTTTAAATAGGCACGGGGACGGAGTTTGCGAGGGTGAACGCGACAACGGTTGCTTGCGCCGGGGAGAAGTTTGTCGGGCGCAGGCGCAACGACGGCGACGGCGACGTGATCGCGCTTCAGGCGGTGCTGCAGCTTTGCCAGTTGCCTTGGGACTTCGTCCGGGACGGCGCAGATGTGGAGGCGACAGTGTAGCTCCGGCAACGACACGTACGCACATGCAATTGCCACGGCAACGGGAGCGCGCGCGAAAACGAGGCTCGGGAGCGCGGCCGTTTATCCGCTGGGCGAGGCGATGCACTGCTGGCACGTGCGCACGGGGTGGCTCAGCAACTCACGGGCACAGGTGACAGAAACGGTGGCCGGCGGCGAGCAAGCACGGCGAGAAATCCACGGCGCTGCAACGGGCTCGTGCACTGGTCGTGGCAACGACCAGGGCTGGTCGAAAAGGGCCTGAAAAGAATGTTTGGGCCGATTTGCTATTTCTGAAACTTACTCCAGGGGCTGTTCTGTGAGGAAAACTTGAATAGGACTTGGGCCTGTTTGCAAATTTGGAGATCTGAGGGTCCGATCTAAAATCTGATTTCGCAACTAAGTCGCAAAAGATTATTAGAACTTATCTGACCAAAGTTTGGTAAGATCGGGCAAGATCTGAAGGGTTTCGACAAAATTGGGGAAAACAGTTTAGGGTAATTAGGGTAATTAGGGTTTTAAAAATAGCAAGGCTTGAAACTCAGCTTTAGGGTGAGATTTTGGAGATGGTCCCGAAGGGAAAAATGTTCTGAACAACATTTAGAAGGGAATGGCTGAAGCAGATTAGGGTTTGGGGTCCAGATGTGGATTTTGGCTATTTTAGGGTTTAGCAAAAACAGGGGTGTTACAAATCTACCCACCTTAGAAACAATCTCGTCCTCGAGATTAGGGCAGGTCAGAGAATAGGAAGGGAAATTCTCGTCGGAGATCTTCTTCTTTTTCCCAAGTTGACTCCTCCTCTGAGTGATTGTTCCACTGAACTCTGCAGAATCGGAGGGTTCTTGACTTCAGCACTTTCTCTCTGGTTTCCAGAATTCTAATAGGGTATTCTTGACAAGATAAGTCTGGTTGAATCTCATTCTCTGTAGGAGATATCTGTTCTGTTGGTTTTCTCAAGCATTTCTTCAGCTGAGATACATGAAATACGTCATGAATTCCGCTCAGTTCTGGTGGCAATTCCAACTTGTATGCCATTTCACCTCGCTTTTCCAGAATTCGATATGGTCCCACATATCTAGGTTTTAACTTTCCCTTCATCTGGAATCTTCGAACTCCTTTGTATGGCATAACCTTGAGATACACATAATCGCCCTCTTCAAAAGATAGCTCTCTTCTACGGTTATCCGCATAG
This sequence comes from Pharus latifolius, assembly GCA_019359835.1. NCBI lineage: Eukaryota > Viridiplantae > Streptophyta > Magnoliopsida > Poales > Poaceae > Pharus > Pharus latifolius. The sequence goes on from CM033322.1 coordinate 10,972,757, forward strand.
CTTTTCTGTCTAGATTGAGCTGTTTTCAGTTTTTCTTGTATGATCCTGACGTGGGCTGTGGCTTCTTCTACTAATTGGGGTCCTAGATGTTGTTTTTGACCAATTTCTGTCCAATACAGAGGCGTGCGGCATCTTCTTCCATATAGGGCTTCATATGGTGCCATTTGTAGGCTTGCTTGGAAACTATTGTTGTATGTGAACTCTGCATAAGGTAGAAATAACTCCCAAGAGTCTCCATAGTCCAAAACACAAGCCCTCAACATATCTTCCAAAATTTGGTTTACCCTTTCAGTCTGACCTCCAGTTTGAGGGTGGTAGGCGGTACTGAACTTTAACTTTGTGCCCAGGGCTTTCTGCAACTCTTGCCAAAATCTTGAAACGAACTGGGCTCCTCTATCGGAAATGATAGCCTTCGGCACTCCGTGTAGGACAACTATTCTGTTGAGATACAGCTCTGCTAAGTCCTTAGCTGTATATAGGGTCTTCACTGGGAGAAAATGTGCTACTTTTGTTAATCTATCTACTATGACCCATATAGAATCGAATCCTTTTCTCGTCCTTGGTAATCCTACAATGAAATCCATTCCGATTTCATCCCACTTCCACTCTGGGATTTGTAGAGGTTGTAGCGGTCCCGCAGGCTTTTGATGTTCTGCCTTCACTCTTTGGCATGTGTCACAAGTTGCGACAAACTTGGCAATCTCTCTCTTTATTCCTTTCCACCAAAAATTTTTCTTTAAGTCCTTGTACATTTTGGTGCTGCCTGGGTGTATGGAATATGGGGTCTGATGAGCCTCTTGCATGATTAAGTCTTTGATCTCGTGGTCATTCGGAATGCAGATACGGTCATCGTACCATAGAATTCCCTGTTCATCTTCTCGAAGGTTGGTTGTATCTTCGCTCTTCATGTCCTCCTTCATCTCTTGAAGATCTGGGTCAATCGCTTGAACTTGTCTGATCTTATCCTTCAATTCACATTCCATCTTTAGTGTAGCAATGGTTCCTTGGTCCACTAATTCCAATTGCAACTTTTCGAAATCCTTGATCAGTTGTGTCGGCACTTCTAGCTGCGTTATCTGGTTATAACGAGACTTCCTGCTCAAAGCATCAGCCACTACATTGGCTTTTCCTGGGTGATAGTGGATCTCTAGATCATAATCTTTGATCAGTTCTAGCCATCTTCTCTGCCTCATATTCAATTCCTGTTGCGTGAAGATATACTTCAGGCTCTTATGATCCGTATAAATTTCGCACTTACTGCCTAGTAGGTAGTGTCTCCATATCTTCAGTGCATGTACGACAGCAGCTAGCTCCAAATCATGTGTTGGATAATTCTCCTCATGAGGTCGTAGCTGTCTAGAAGCATAAGCTATCACTTTCCTTTCTTGCATCAATACACATCCTAATCCTCGTTTGGAGGCGTCACAGAAGACTTGAAAATCCTTCTTGACGTCCGGCAGTATCAGGATTGGTGCAGTTGTCAACCTTTTCTTCAGTTCCTCAAAGCTTCTTTCACACTCCTCGGTCCAATTAAAAGGGGCATTCTTCTTCAGTAGCTGGGTTAGCGGTTTGGTGATCTTCGAGAATCCTTCTACGAATCTTCGATAATATCCCGCTAATCCCAAGAAACTTCTAACTTCTGTTGCGGTTTCAGGTTGTTTCCAATCGGTAACAGCTCGTATCTTCAACGGGTCCATAAATATTCCTTCTCCTGAGATGATGTGTCCCAAGAAAGAAATCTTCTTCAACCAAAAAGCACATTTGCTAAACTTGGCATATAGCTGGTGGTCTGCCAGTTTCTGTAGCACTATCCTCAGGTGATGTACGTGTTCCTCCTCCGTCTTAGAGTAGACAAGGATATCATCCACAAATACAATGATGTATTTATCCAGGAATTCCATGAGGATCTTATTCATTAGATTCATGAATACCGCGGGCGCATTAGTTAATCCAAAGGGCATCACTGTGAACTCATGCAACCCATATCTGGTTACGAAAGCAGTTTTAGGAATGTCCTGCTCTCGGATCCTTAACTGGTGGTATCCCGATCTCAGGTCTATTCTTGAGAACACTTTTGCTTCTCTGAGCTGGTCAAAAAGGTCATCTATCCTTGGTAAGGGGTATTTGTTCTTGATGGTCATGTCGTTTAGCTTGCGGTAGTCTATGCAAAGTCGCATACTACCATCTTTCTTCTTAACAAAGAGCACTGGGGCTCCCCATGGTGATGAGCTGGATCTGATGAATCCTTTTTCTTCCAATTTAGCTATCTGCTTCTTCAATTCCTCTTGCTCATGGCCTGTCATCCGAAACAACTTTCTAGCATACGGCGCAGATCCGGGTTTCAGTTCAATAGTGAACTCTATATCTCTATTTGGTGGCAATCCGGGAAGTTCTTCTGGAAAGACTTCCGGGTACTCATTGACAATTGGTACCTCTTCAAGCTTCACTTCTTCGATGCAGTTCAATCTCTGTAGGTGGTTGCAGATTGGAGTTCTATCTGCATGGAATGTAATTTGCTTTCCACTGGCATTTGTCAGGGTGATTGTTTTCTTCTCACAATCCATCAATCCCTTATGCTTGGCCAGCCAATCCATTCCGAGAATGACATCCAATCCTTGAAGGTTTAGAACTAGCATGTCTGCCAGGAATTCTAGATTGCCGATACAGAAGGCAACGTTTCTACAGATAGAATTAACAATCATTCTAGCACCAGGTGACTGAATGATGATAGGATGCTCTAAAGCAACCACAGGCAAGTTATTACTCAACAAGCAATCTTTTGACATGAATGAATGAGTTGCACCGGGATCAAATAGAACAACTGAAATCTGAGAGGAGATTAAGAGTCTACCGATCACGACGTCAGTTGCCTCTCCTGCTTCTGTAGCAGTCACGAAGTTGAGTCTTCCTCCGGTGGTTGGTGTTCCTCTTCCTCTGTTGGTTTGGAATCTTCCTCCTCTGGCTTGTGGTGCTCCTCTGGCAATAGTTCGTGCAGGTGCAGGGGATTTGGCTGCCTGAGCTTTGGCAACGTTGGGAGGTAAATGCCGAAATGGACAAGTCTCTCTGTGATGTCCTCTTCTGCCACAATGGAAGCATTCTGCATTCTTCAGTGTACAGTCTCTATAGAGGTGACTCCCTTTGCATCCGGGACACGTTAGAGTTGTTGGCGATGAAGTCCTCTGGGGTCTTGGTGGTGCGGGTGGTCTGAAAGCGGCTCTGGCATATGGCACTGGTCTTCCTCGGCTAGAATTTCCTTGAAATGGGTATGCTATGCTTTTCCTCTTGCGGTCCTCTTCTACTACGCCTCTTTTCTCCTCCATTTTGAGTACTCGATTCACAAGGACTTGGAAGTCCGTGAACTCGTGCGTTGACAAGTGATACTGGTATGAGTTTTGTAGGCCTTCACAGAATCTGTCGATCTTCCGCTCTTCTGTCATGATGTCTTCAGGTGCATACCTGGCCAATTTGATGAACTCATGCAAATACTGCTTCACCGTCCTTCCTCCCTGCCTTAGATTCAAGAATTCTCTGCGTTTGGCTTGGATAGCTCCTTTGGGGACATGGTATCTACGGAACTGTTCCTTGAATTCATTCCAGGTAATTGAATTCTGATTAGGGTGTACCGTCTTGTAATTCTTCCACCATGCTGCAGCCGATCCTGTGAGCTGATGGGGTCCATATAACAGTTTCTCTTCATCACTACACCTGACGGTATCCAATTTCCTTTCGATCTCTCTTAACCAATCGTCTGCCACAATTGGGTCTTCAGTGCAGGAGAAAGTTGGAGGACGTGTCTTTTGAAAATCTGTCAGTCTTGCTCCAATGTTCGAACCTTCCTCGCGGCGGGTTGCAGAGTTTTGCATTAGCTGTTCCAGGATTTGACTCTGTACCTCTGCAGATCTCTGTCTGTTTTGCTCCATCCATATTAATATTTCCGTCAGATTTCCTCCTTGCGGTACTGAGGCTGAAGAATTTGGCTGATCTGAGTCATCTCTAGTCCTTCTTGTTGATGTGTTTCTTGGGACTTCTTCTGAACCTTGGATTCTACCTCTGGTGTTCACCATTCTGTTCTGCCAAGATAATTGAGACAAAACTACTAATTCAAGAGAGCACAGATTGATCAAAAGCTGAAAGGAAAGATCAATCCAAGAGATTGGATTGGAACATGCAATTGCCATTTTCAAAGATTTTCTAAAGATACAAGGTTTTCACCTTTACAGCTTTGGAGTTACCAACAAACAATACAAACAAGGCAGCTACTACAACAAGAGCTAAAGACTAACGGTTACAAGGGCTAGAGCAGAAGGGTCAAGCTAAAGAGAAAACTACGATCTCCTGTCGGTCTTGGAGGTTAATTTGGCCGGAGGATCGCCGGCGTGGCCTGGCGACGAGAGCCAGTTCACTGGTGGCGCGCGATTTGGGGAGAGCTATGAGCTTAGCTCGATTTTGAAAACCAGATTGGTAGGCTTGCTACAAAGAGTATGCTGATCAATTTCTTCTACTGGTACTACGGCTAATTTGGTTTAAATCAGGTAGCATTGCAGGAACAGGGGTTTTGAGCTTTTCCGGTGATCACCGGCGTTAGGGTTCGCCGGGGTGCAATTGGGTGCTATGACACGAACAGGTGGAAGAGGGGAACTCACTGGTGGCTTTGGTTTGAAGAATGGTGCAGTAGATTAGGCTGGCACCGTGAGCTCCAGAGGTTGCTCGCCGGAGAAGAAAGCAAACTCGACGGCGGTGAGAAATTAACTGGGAATTTGGCTAAGTCCTGAGCTTGTGCTTCTTCACAGCGTTGAGGGGGTTTAAATAGGCACGGGGACGGAGTTTGCGAGGGTGAACGCGACAACGGTTGCTTGCGCCGGGGAGAAGTTTGTCGGGCGCAGGCGCAACGACGGCGACGGCGACGTGATCGCGCTTCAGGCGGTGCTGCAGCTTTGCCAGTTGCCTTGGGACTTCGTCCGGGACGGCGCAGATGTGGAGGCGACAGTGTAGCTCCGGCAACGACACGTACGCACATGCAATTGCCACGGCAACGGGAGCGCGCGCGAAAACGAGGCTCGGGAGCGCGGCCGTTTATCCGCTGGGCGAGGCGATGCACTGCTGGCACGTGCGCACGGGGTGGCTCAGCAACTCACGGGCACAGGTGACAGAAACGGTGGCCGGCGGCGAGCAAGCACGGCGAGAAATCCACGGCGCTGCAACGGGCTCGTGCACTGGTCGTGGCAACGACCAGGGCTGGTCGAAAAGGGCCTGAAAAGAATGTTTGGGCCGATTTGCTATTTCTGAAACTTACTCCAGGGGCTGTTCTGTGAGGAAAACTTGAATAGGACTTGGGCCTGTTTGCAAATTTGGAGATCTGAGGGTCCGATCTAAAATCTGATTTCGCAACTAAGTCGCAAAAGATTATTAGAACTTATCTGACCAAAGTTTGGTAAGATCGGGCAAGATCTGAAGGGTTTCGACAAAATTGGGGAAAACAGTTTAGGGTAATTAGGGTAATTAGGGTTTTAAAAATAGCAAGGCTTGAAACTCAGCTTTAGGGTGAGATTTTGGAGATGGTCCCGAAGGGAAAAATGTTCTGAACAACATTTAGAAGGGAATGGCTGAAGCAGATTAGGGTTTGGGGTCCAGATGTGGATTTTGGCTATTTTAGGGTTTAGCAAAAACAGGGGTGTTACAACTAGCCTCTGAAATTTTTACTCAATTATGATTCAATGCAAATGCAAATGCAAATATGCTTCTAAAAACTTCAAGGTTGATCAAAAGTCTTGTGCTAAGACCCCTCTTAATAGTACGACCATCTAACCTAGAAAATTTCAAAACCAGAAGACGCTAGGTTTAGGTATTTGTACTTTTGTCGAGATTTTCGTCGTTTTCGCTTCATGAAGTCTTGATAGCCTTGCTTTACCTTTCCTCGATGCTTTCTCCTTGATTTTCCTGAGGCTCATATACAAAGGTTAGTCGCAATCTCACGGATGTCATTAATCACCAAAACCCTAATTAGGGCTCAAGATTCAACAACAGAGACGCTTCCGGAGGAGGTCATCGTCGATCTTGCTCGGCACCAATTGCGGGCGCGCACGTCCGTTATGCCCGCATAAGGACTGCCGGTCGAAGACTGGGAAGCTCCTCGTCCTGCTTCCTCCACAATGCCTTCTTCCCCACATACCCACCACTGCCTAGTCTGTGTGGGTGGGTATTCTTGGCCTGGTTAGCCTGGCCCTTCACACTAAGCTCCTGGAACTCTGGCTTGGCCTTCATCTCGACGAACTGCTGCCATGCCTCGGGAGTCACGAAAGGGAAGTCATCGAAGGGGGTCTTCGACTCCTTCACATAGAGCCTGACAAGGTGGCTCTTGAAGTTCCTCCACACCTTGTTTATTGACATCAGTGTCCTCCAGCGGATGGTGAAGTGGCGATCCTAGGGAATGTGAAACGCCACCTGCATTTCTTCCCACAGCGCATCCTTGCACTCTGGGGGCACTTGACCACAGTCGGAGGTGGTGATGGGCACCCGCTCCCTTGCCACTTTGCCACATAGTGAGCGGTACTGACCGACAAGTTTGTCCGGAGCTTCCGGCGCACCATTGTCGTCGAACTGGACGTGCTGCTTTTCCCGCTTGTACAGACGCGCGCATGTCGTCCGGCCTCGCCCCTTTCTCTTCTGCGGCGGGGCCACGGCGAACGTGGCGACCTCCGGCCCAGGCGTCTCATCGCCAGCGAGGTCACTCTGACTCCCCGAGTGGTGCATTTCATCGCCAGACATAGTTCCTAACATAAGTGAAAGAGAGAACGGTTTAAGTAAATCTGCAACTAATAATTCTATAACAAAACCCATACACTTATAATTAACCAAGAATGACAGAAACGGTGGGGAGGCGATGGAGGTGATCACGTCAGAGGCGGGAGGGAGATGGAGGTGATCGCGCCTGACGGTGGAAAGGCGATGCAGGTGATCGCGACGGACAGAGAGGAGGACAAGGTGGGAGGCGATGGAGGTGATCGCGACGGACGCTGCGAGGGCGGAGAGAGCTAGGGCAAACAGTTGCGAAGTCTGGAATGAGCGGGACAAAGCCCGCCTTGAACTATGTACCGCGTCGAGATTATCACAGTCGGTCTAATATTCACAACCGTCTGTGATAATAATATCACAGTCGGTTCTCACATCAGAACCGTATGTAATAATCGACATAGTGATAATCACCAGAGAGATTATCACAGACGGTTTTGAGTTGGGAGCCGACTGTGACTGTGATTATCACAGACGGTTTGGAATTGAGAACCGACGGTGCATGTCAAGAACTCGAAGCGTCGGACACTGTTGAAAATATCAAAGTCGGTTCTATATTTATAATCGTCTGTGATAATATTATCACAGTCGGTTCTCAAATAAAAATCGTCTGTGATAATCTACATAGTGAGAGATTATCACAGACGGTTGTGAGTTGAGAACCGACTGTGACTGAGATTATCACAGACGGTTTCGACTTGAGAACCGACCGTGCACGTGTACACTTGAAGCGTCGGAGACGCTGTTGGGAATATCACAGTCGGTTCTATATTCATATCTGTTTGTGATAATTCAACCGTCCGTGATAATCTCTCTATTGAACGTTAGTTTTACAACTTGAAACTGATCTGTAGCTTTCAACTCTGAATGCTCAAAAACTTGTTTTAAATGAACACTCAGATATTTCAAATGTAGTCCAAATGCTTTGTAAATTGTTTTAAATGAACACTCAGATATTTCAAATGTAGTCCAAATGCTTTGTAAATTGGTTACGGTGTACGTAGATCCGAAAATTGGTTACAATGTGGAGCATGCTCAAATAAATTTAAGATACAATGTGGAGCATGCTCAAGTTAATGTTACATACAAATGGGGACTTTCACCGACAATTTCCACATACACAGCCATGTTATCCTCAACTTTCCACTTGCCGCGGCCCTGCAAAGACGAGAATTACAGGAGATATAAGCTATACCGATGGAAACAGAGAGATAAGGATGTACGGTTGATTGCCTTTAAAGTATAACCCTTCCTGGTGATTCATACGCACGTAACTGGTTTCGTCGGTGTCTTCAGTATCGACCTGTACGCCATCTCCAAATGGAGGAATCTCATCAAATTGATTGTATTCCTCCTCGTCTACGACATTTTCAACTCCAACAATCCTTCTCTTGCCATGAAGGACGACGTGCCACTTCTTATTGGCCGGGTCAGTGACATAAATGACCTGAATGGCTTGATTTGCAAGTATGAATGGCTCATCTTTATAAGCAACTCGATCAAGATCCGCAGAAGTGAAACCGTAACTGTCAACCTTCACACCCTGTGGGATTTGGACCCATCAGCATCGAAACAGGGGAATCTTGAACAGTACGTAATCGAGCTCCCAAATTTCTTCAATGAACCCGTAGTACGAGTTCAATCCACGTACTACCCTTGTTGGGCCTATCTCGGTGAACCCCTCATGGAAAGTTTCTACGCTCACTCCACTATTTTGCACAGTGCTCTTTCGATCTTGAGCTTTCGTGTAAAATGTGTACCCATTAATGTCGTATCCCTGCCATGTCTGTACAATAAACGTGGGCCCTTTTGCCAACCATTTAAGGTTCTCACTTGCGGACTCTCCGGTGATTCGCACTTTCATCCACGCGTTGAATTGACTGTTATGTTGTCCCGTGATCCAAACCTCGGATCGGCGAGGATTGTCTTGTCGTAGCATCTCCTTGTGCTCGTTGATGTACGGAGACACCTCCGTCATGTGTTGCAAGACCCAAAAATGAGCTTTCGAGTACATATCGAAATCAGGAGTGATGGCTCTCCGTCCAATAGTGCCAACACCATCAAGCCTCCCCTCATGACGAGACACAGGAACTCCTATTGCTTCTACCTCGGCCATGTAATTGACGCAGAACTCAATAACCTCTTCCGCTGCATAACCTTCGACAATGCTACCCTCGGGCAGGGACCGATTCCTCACGTAGGCCTTAAGTACACCCATGTACCTCTCGAATGGATACATATAACGTAGGAACACGGGTCCACATATCTTGATTTCTCTGACAAGGTGGACGGTGAGATGGACCATCATATCAAAAAACGATGGAGGAAAATACATCTCAAGCTGACAGAGAGTTCGAACCACCTCGCTCTGCAGAGAATCTAGTCCATCGGGATCAATGACCTTGCAAGAAATTGCATTGAAGAAAAAACACAGCCTCGTGATCGTCTCTCTGACCTTATGCGGCAAAATACTCCGGATGGCAACAGGTTGCATTTGTGTCATCAACACGTGACAATCATGAGACTTCATACCCAGCAATTTCAAATCGCCCATGGACACAAGCTTTTTCATATTTGCGGAGTAACCCGATGGAACTTTAACACCATAGAGACACTTACGGAGTTCTGTCCTCTCAGCCTTGCACAAAGTGTAGCATGCAGGAGAGAGGTATATATGGCCTTTATCGTCCTCTCTCGGTGCTAGCTCGGGCCTGATTCTCATTTCGATCATGTCACGCCGCACATTGACGCCATCCTTTGTCTTCCTTGGAATGTTCAGCAATAGGCCGATTAAACTGTCGCAAATATTCTTCTCTACATGCATGACATCAATGCAATGACGAACCTCTAAATGCTCCCAATACGGTAAGTCCCAAAATATCGATCTCTGCTTCCAAGAGTTCTTCGTGCGGGGTTTCAATTTACGACCCTTTCCAAACACAACGTCTATGTCCTTCACCCGTGAGTAAACATCTTTCCCGTGTTGGATCAAGGATGCTGACTAGAGGGGGGTGAATAGGAGGCTTTTAAAAACTTTTAAGCTTGAACAAATAATTGCAAATCAAGAACAAATAAAATAAGCAAGAGAGGAAGAGAACGAACACAGCAGTTTTTACTGAGGTATCGGAGACTCGCCCAGTCTCCACTAGTCCTCGTTGAAGCACTCAAGTCACTTGAGTTTGGCCTCAATACTCACGAAGAGTATTATCAACTATTGGTTGCTCCTTGTCCACTCCGGAAAGGCGAGCACCGATGCCTTGTACAAACTTGCCGAGCCTCTCCAACAATCTCCGTTCTGGAGAGGTCAACGGCCACGCCTCCGAACCGTCTAGGTGAGGGCGCTCACCAAGAGTAACAAGCAGGGAGGTTTTCTCTTGACCTCCAAACACACACCGAGAAGCTAAGTGAATGCAAATGCAAAAGAACTGAAACTCTCGGTGGATCGAAAACACTCAACTTGATCAAAAGATCAAGATTTTAAGTGGAAAACTAAAGCTCAAGAGTGTATAAGAGAATGCTACTGCTTGTTATATTAAACTTATGCCCAAAGCCCCTTTTTATAGCCTCAAGAATCAAATGAATCGTTGGAGCTAGGGCTGAAAATCAGCAACTCAAACTGACAGTCAGTTTGCCTAACTGACAGTCAGTTTAGTGCACAACGGCCGACAAAATTTACGGATAAAAAATTGCTAGCCATTTGTGGTCGTTTAAGGAAACTTGAAACCCACAACTGACAGTCAGTTCGACCACAAACTCAACCAAAAACAAATAGAAACTCAGTTAAAAGCACTGTGGTCGAAACCCCAACTGACAGTCAGTTTAGTACAAAAATTTTGAGCACAAAATACACCCTCTCTGGACAATTGTCAGTTAACACAAACTGACATTCAAACTGACAGTCAGTTCAGCAAACTGACAGTCAATCTGAACAAAAACAAAGATAACTTTAAATCCAGAAATCCAAAAGAGGTGTTTAATAGCTCGTTTGAAAGATAATTTCAAGGGCTATATTTTTGTCAACAGGAGCAAAAACCAGATCTGCCTAGATCTTTCTAGAAAATCGAAAAACTCTTCTGCTGTCGAAAACTGAACTGAAAAACCAGATTTTTCAAATTAAGTTCAAACCAAATCCAACCAAAAAAGATGCAATGCAATGACCTAAGTTTCTCGGTTTATGTTGGAGATAAAGAGAGGACTTTCACCACCCCTCTTTATAGTACGGTTAAAACTAAAAACAATTTTCCTAACCGATCATCTCCAAACGCCGAAATCGGTAAAAATAAAATACGGATTACCTTAGGTCTTTTCCTTTTTCACATTTGCGTCTTGTCTTCATTTTTGCGACTTGTGCTTTTACGTCTTTTGCGTTGGGTTCGTTTTGTTCATCTCGACAATCTTCCCAACGGAGCCCTGTATTAATCAATCTCAAAAAGCACAGTTAGTCCTAAACACTCTGTTTTCATTAATCATCAAAATTAGGGTTAGGCATGAAGGCCTAGATGCAACATCCCGCGCGTAGGCTTCGGGGCTGAACCATCTTCCTTGTGGCCATCAAATTCCCTCTTCCTCTTACGATACGCGTCATTCTTCGGAAGAAACATACGGTGACGCATGTACACTATTTTCCTGCAATCTTCAGCCACATGCTCTCAGTCTCATATTCGCAGTGGGGGCAGGCTTTGGCTCCTTTCGTACTACGGCCCAACAAATTTCCAAGGGCAGGGAAATCGTTGATGGTGCAGAATATCATAGCATGTAGGATAAAGTTCTCTCATTCACTACTACAGAATTCATCATCACAGTCGGGTCAAAACAGACATCACAGACGGTTCTTACCCGTCAGTGATATTCGAGTCAGTGATAATCATGCACTATCACAGACGGTTTTTGATGTTTTCAACCGTCTGTGATATATCCATTCACAGACTGATATAAGGTCAGAACCGTCTGTGATAAGGTCAGAACCGTCTGTGATACTCATATTTCACAGACAGTTATAAGGTCAGAACCGTCTGTGATAGTCACACTATCACAGACGGTTCTGTTCTCGGAACTGTCTGTGATATTTGAGTATACACAGACGGTTTTGACATCAGAACCATCTGTGATACTTTAGTATATACAGACGGTTTTAACATCCGAACCGTCTGTGATAGTATGAGTATCACAGACGGTTTTGACATCAGAACCGTCTGTGATACTTATACTATCACAGACGGGTGTGAGAACAGAACCGTCTGTGTTAATATGAGTATCACAGACGGCTTTGATGTTATAACAGACTGTGATACTCATAATTCACAGACGGCTTTGACATCAGAACCGTCTGTGTTAGTATGAGTATCACAAACGGTTTTGACATCAGAACCGTCTGTGTTAGTATGAGTATCACAGACGGCTTTGATGTTATAACAGACTGTGATACTCATAATTCACAGACGGCTTTGATCTCACAACCGTCTGTGATACTCATATTATTACCGACGGCTTGGAGGTTAAACCAATCTGCGATATCAGCGACGGTGTTAATATTGAAACCGTCTGTGATAGTGTTATTATCTCAGAACCGTCTGTGATAGTCTGATATCACAGGCGGATCTGAGGTCAAAACCATCTGCGATGTGTTATTATCTGTGACTGTTATAATCTCAGACGGTTTGTAAGATCAAAACCGTCTGTGCACAGACGGTTTTGATCTTACAAACCGTCTGAGATTATAACATTCACAGATGTCCTTTGTACAAATTGCATTTTCATATATACAGTTCATGAATTTCATACATGCATAGTACTCAAATATATACAGTCTCATGCATATATATTTGTACAATTGAACTCAGAATTATATTTGTACAGTACTCAAATATATACAGTTTCATATGCACATGCAGTACTCAAATATATTTGCACCCCTCTCTGTATAGCATTTCATATATACAGCACAGAACTCAGAAATATGTACAATTGAACAAATAAATGTAATCGACAATTAAAGTGTGTTAGATGTACAAATAAATGTAAGGCCGCACTAATACGAACCTTGCGGGTCCCTAAACTTCCCCTTGGGTGATATGACCTCCGAAAGGAAAAACTCAGCGAGCATCCCTCGGACATTACCAATCTGCCGAGGGTCAAGGCTTTCTGAAGGGAAGTCGACCCCCTGCAGCAAGAGTTGGTACATAAAAAATTAGCTGAATTAAGTTGTAAATTCTGTCAAATCGAGACAAATTAAGGGGAGCAGTTGTAATACCTCGGGGAAATCGGGCCGGTGAGGGGTGATGATCAGGTCATACATGTGGCGCATCACGTAGAACCCACATGTATTGTCGTCTGGCTGCTGATGGCACTGCCAATTTACAGACCGAGAGTTAGGTGGGGACAAGTTATAAAATAAAACAGATGCCAGTTGAAATTTGTACCGAAAATTGTAACCACTGAAACTTATCGGCTCGCCGCTCGTGTTGTCTCCCTACCTCGGCAAAGTACTTCGTGAAAGCCCTGTAGATAGTCAAAATTGACAGTTTGAGGATAGCCGAAATTGACAATTTGAGGACAGTAAATCTAGATGCATGCAAGACAGGTCCACATCACCTTCTGAATACATCTCGTGCGCCGCAATACGAGTACCCTTTCCTCTGCAATGAGTCAAGGTAGAACACCTTGTTGCTTTTCGGAATAAGTAGCAGCAGGATCCAGTGGTAGCTACATATTACACGTAGAGAATTAAAAATTTAATCTAAATTTGGGGGTGTGCACATGGAGACACTAATCTACGGGTGAAGCACTGATGAAAGCACTCACCTCTGGTTGTAGGGTACAAGTATATACTCCTTGTCGACCTGAGCAAGCAACCCTCTTTTGATGTAGTCGACAACGAAGTCTGTGTCGGTCCTAAACATCACCTCGGCTACCATCTGGGGGTCCAAAAAACCAACAGGTATGCCCTTGGATTTGGCATAGTTGGCCATGCAGCTGCACAGAAGTAACCAATTAATAAATGACATATATCCGTATATGCACGGATAGTAGGATACTTACAGCACCCAAAACCGTAGGATTGACAAGTCAAGCGCATCTTTGTTTAGCAAATTGTGCAGGTCTTCGAAGGTCACCGAGTAGGTCCCAACGTCGTGATAGAACTCTGCCACGGTGTACTTGACCATGATGTGCGTCGGACGCTGCGTCCTGGTCTGGTTTGTCCTCCTCATGTACCATGCATGCAGGCTCTGGCATGCTAACCCCATGCTCGAAATTGCGGTATCGGAGGCCATGGGCATCCCCAGAGAGAACGGCATGAGAGCTGGCGCACTCTTCTCGCTCTCCTTCGACGGGCTCTTCTTTGCTTTTCCCCTCATAGCCAGCTTCTTGAATGGTTGCCTCTTACTCGGAGTTAGCTTCGTCGTCGAAGGGGTATGCTGGCTAGTAGGCCGCGTCTCGGTCTGTGATGTCTGCGATGTAAGAACCTACGTATTAGGACACTAACTCTGAGGGCTATTATTACAGTACAAATTATGAAACTGGTGGGGGAATTACCTCATACAGGACGATGTCTTTCTTGGGCCATTGCACGAACGTGTGCACCGCATCCCCGAGAGTGGTAATCTCGTCGTTCGGCGGCTTCTCCAATGGAAAACCCTTGCAATGGTCAAAGACACTGTCCACTTGGACACGTGCAAAACCCTCACATAGAGGGGCACCATGGATTGTGGCCCCCGCCGTGCATGGTTGCGCCATCCCACGGGCAGCCTCGATCGGGAAGACACCGGCCAGCACCATAAGCTTGCAGGAGGCGGGTTCCTACAAACAGTGCGCATTAACATGTTGAATTTCACCGCTTCTCACTTTCGAATGAATTAACATAGACAAACAGTGCGCATTAACGGTCATTACCTGCAGAGAATCCACCGGATACTTTGGAGAGGGCTCCGTCTGCGAAGACCCCGGCGCAGACGCGCAGCTACTACGGTGGCCAATGGGGGTCGGTACTTCCGCTGGGTCTGCGCCAGCTGCTAGAACAGGGGTGCCCTGGGTCGCCTTTCTTAGATCTTCGTACATGGACCGCATCTCCGACAACTGCTGCAGGAGTGCTTTGTCCCGAACAGCGAACTCCGATCGCATCTCCTCCTTGAGCCGTTCATCGCGGGCTTGGTGGGATCTCTTTCTCCTCTTAGCCACCTCCTCATCATCGGGGAAACCATGCCTCCAAGGCACAGTGGCGCCGAGGCCGCGCACGCGGCCTGGATGCTCCTTGTTTCCTAGCGCCGCTGTGAGGATATCCCTGTCCCTCCTCGGGTTGAACTCTCCGGATGCCGCCTGCGCACTCAGCGTCACCTGCAACAGGACAACTTAGCAATACAGCCCATTGCATGCGTGTTATGAGGATAGTACGTGATCGGACAATCTTACCAGTCGGTCGATCACTTCCCTGTCCGCAGGGTTATTCACGGAGACGCTTCCGGAGGAGTCCATCGTCGATCTAGCTCGGCACCAATTGCGGGCGCGCACGTCCGTTATGCCCGCATAAGGACTGCCGGCCGAAGACTGTGAAGCTTCCTCGTCCTGCTTCCTCCACAGCGCCTTCTTCCCCACATACCCACCGGTGCCTAGTCTGTGTGGGTGGGTGTTCTTGGCCTGGTTAGCCTGGGCCTTCGCACTAAGCTCCTGGAACTCAGGCTTGCCCTTCATCTCTACGAACTGCTGCCATGCCTCGGGAGTCACGAAAGGGTAGTCATTGAAGGGGGTCGTCGACTCCTTCACATAGTGCCTGACAAGTTCGCTCTTGAAGTTCCTCCACGCCTTGTTTATTGACATAAGTGTCCTCCGGCGGACGGTGAAGTGGCGATCCTCCAGAATGTGAAACGCCGCCTGCACTTCTTCCCACAGCGCATCCTTGCACTCTGGGGGCACTTGACCCCAGTCGGAGGTGGTGATGGGCACCCGCTCCCTTGCCACTTTGCCGCATAGTGAGCGGTACTGACCGACAAGTTTGGGCGGAGCTTCCGGCACACCATTGTCGTCGAACTAGACGTGCTGCTTTTCCCCCTTGTTCAGACGCGCGCATGTCGTCCGGCCTCGCCCCTTTCCCTTCTTCTGCGGGGTCACGGCGGACGAGGTGACCTCCGGCCCAGGCGTCTCATCGCCAGCGAGGTCACCCTGAGTCCCCGAGTGGTGCATTTCGTCACCAGACATAGTTCCTAACATAAGTGAAAGAGAGAACAGTTTAAGTAAATATGCAACTAATAATTCTATAACAAAACCCATACAAGAATGACAGAAACGGTGGGGAGGCGATGGAGGTGATCGCGTCGGAGGCGGGAGGGCGATGGAGGTGATCGCGCCTGACGGTGGAAAGGCGATGCAGGTGATCGCGACGGACGGAGAGGAGAAGGTGGGAGGCGATGGAGGTGATCGCGACGGACGGTGCGAGGGCGGAGAGAGCTAGGGCAAACAGAGCTAGGGCGAAGTAGAATGAGCGGGATAAAGCCCGCCTTGAACTATGTACCGCGTCGGTATTATCACAGTCGGTTCTCACATCTGAACCGTCTATAATAGTATATATCACAGTCGGTTCTCACATCGAAACCATCTATAATAATCGTAGTCACCAGAGAGATTATCACAGACGGTTTTGAGTTGAGAGCCGACTGTGCCTGAGATTATCACAGACGGTTTGGAATTGAGAACCGACGGTGCACGTTAAGAACTCGAAGAGTCGGACACTGTTGAAAATATCACAGACGGTTTTATATATGTAACCGTCTGTGATAATATTATCACAGTCGGTTCTCAAATAAACACCGTCTGTGGTAATCTACATAGTGAGAGATTATCACAGACGGTTGTGAGTTGAGAACCGACTGTGCACCGTCTGTGCTAGGTCAAAACCGTCCTTGATAATCTCTCTATTGAACGTTAGTTTTACAAATTGAAACTGATCTGTAGCTTTCAACTCTGAATGCTCGAAAACATGTTTTAAATGAACACTCAGATATTTCAAATGTAGTCCAAATACTCTGTAAATTGGTTACTATGTACGTATATCCGATAATTGGTTACAATGTAGTCCAAATGCTCTGTAACTTGAGCATGCTCCACGTAATATTGTATGTTAAATTTACAAATGGGAACTTTCACCGACAATTTGCACGTACACAGCCATGTTATCCTCAACTTTCCACTTGCCGCAGCCCTGCAAATACGAGAATTACAGGAGATATAAGCTATACCGATGGAAACAGAGAGATAAGACGTACAGTTGATTACCTTTAAAGTATAACCCTTCCTGGTGATCCATACGCACGTAACTGGTTTCGTCGGTGTCTTCAGTATCGACCTGTACGCCATCTCCAAATGGAGGAATCTCATCAAATTGATTGTATTCCTCCTCGTCTACGACATTTTCAACTCCAACAATCCTTCTCTTGCCATGAAGGACGATGTGCCACTTCTTATTGGCCGGGTCAGTGACATAAATGACCTGAATGGCTTGATTTGCAAGTATGAATGGCTCATCTTTATAAGCAACGCGATCCAGGTCCACAGAAGTGAAACCGTAACTGTCAACCTTCACACCCTGTGGGATTTGGACCCATCGGCATCGAAACAGGGGAATCTTGAACAGTACGTAATCGAGCTCCCAAATTTCTTCAATGAACCCGTAGTACGAGTTCAATCCACGTACTACCCTTGTTGGGCCTGTCTTGGTGAACCCCTCATGGAAAGCTTCTACGCTCACTCCACTATTTTGCACAGTGCTCTTTCGATCTTGAGCTTTCGTGTAAAATGTGTACCCATTGATGTCGTATCCCTGCCAAGTCTGTACAGTAAACGTGGGCCCTTTTGCCAACCATTTAAGGTTCTCACTTGCGGACTCTCCGGTGATTCGCACCTTCATCCACGCGTTGAATCGACTGTTATGTTGTCCCGTGATCCAAACCTCGGATCGGCGAGGATTGTCTTGTCGTAGCATCTCCTTGTGCTCGTCAATGTACGGAGACACCTCCGTCATGTGTTGCAAGACCCAAAAATGAGCTTTCGAGTACATATCGAAATCAGGAGTGATGGCTCTCCGTCCGATAGTGCCAACACCATCAAGCCTCCCCTCGTGACGAGACACAGGAACTCCTATTGCTTCTACCTCGGTCATGTAATCGACGCAGAACTCAACAACCTCTTCCGCTGCATAACCTTCGGCAATGCTACCCTCGGGCCGGGACCGATTCCTCACGTAGGCCTTAAGTACACCCATGTACCTCTCGAATGGATACATATAACGTAGGAACACGGGTCCACATATCTTGATTTCTCTGACAAGGTGGACGGTGAGATGGACCATGATATCAAAAAATGATGGAGGAAAATACATCTCAAGTTGACAGAGAGTTCGAACCACCTCGCTCTGCAAAGAATCCAGTCCATCAGGATCAATGACCTTGGAAGAAATTGCATTGAAGAAAAAACATAGCCTCGTGATCGTCTCTCTGACCTTATGCGGCATAATACTCCGGATGGCAACAGGAAGCATTTGTGTCATCAACACGTGACAATCATGAGACTTCATACCCAGCAATTTCAAATCGCCCATGGACACAAGCTTTTTCATATTTACGGAGTAACCCGATGGAACTTTAACACCATGGAGACATTTACAGAGTTCTGTCCTCTCAGCCTTGCACAAAGTGTAGCATGCGGGGGGGAGGTATATACGGCCTTTATCGTCCTCTCTCGGTGCTAGCTCGGGCCTGATTCTCATTTCGATCATGTCACGCCGCACATTGATGCCATCCTTTGTCTTCCCTGGAATGTTCAGCAATAGGCCGATTAAACTGTCACAAACATTCTTCTCTACATGCATGAAATCAATGCAATGACGAATCTCTAAATGCTCCCAATACGGTAAGTCCCAAAATATCGATCTCTTCTTCCAAGTGTTCTTCGTGCGGGGTTTCAATTTACCACCCTTTCCAAACACAACGTCTATGTCCTTCACCCGTGAGTAAACATCTTTCCCGCGCGTAGGCTTCGGGGCTGAACCTTCTTCGTTGTGGCCGTCAAATTCCCTCTTCCTCTTACGGTACGCGTCATTCTTCGGAAGAAACCTACGGTGACGCATGTACACTGTTTTCCTGCAATTCTTCAGCCACACGCTCTCAGTGTCATCTTCGCAGTGGGGGCAGGCTTTGGCTCCTTTCGTAGTACGGCCCGACAAATTTCCAAGGGCTGGGAAATCGTTGATGGTGCAGAATATCATAGCACGTAGGATGAAGTTCTCTCGTTTGTATGCGTCCCATACCTGCACCCCTTCGTTCCACAGTGTTAGGAGATCCTCTATCAATGGTGCTAGGTACACATCAATATCGTTTCCGGGTTGTTTTGGTCCTAAGATAAGTAGAGATATCATGATGTACTTGCGCTTCATACACAACCAAGGAGGAAGGTTGTAGATACACAAAAGAACCGGCCAAGTGCTATGCCGACTGCTCATGTTACCAAAAGGATTAATTCCATCGGTACTCAACCCGAACCTTATATTCCTCAATTCTGCTCCGAAGTTAACAAATTCCCTGTCGATGTTTCTCCACTGCGAAGAATCAGCGGGGTGTCTCAACTTTCCATCCTTCTTCCGGTCTTCCGAGTGCCAACGCAGTAATTTTGCCTCTTTACGGTTTGCAAACAAACGCTGCAAGCGGGGAATGACTGGCAAATACCACAACACCTTAGCAGGAGGTCCTTCCTTTATCTCCGTGCAGTCGCCGTCGTCTGTTCGGTCCTTAGTACGCTTATAGCGGGATGCGCCGCACACCGGACAAACATGCATATTTTTGTAGTCGTTACGGTAAAGGATGCAATCATTAGGGCATGCGTGTATCCTTTCTACTTCCATTCCCAAAGGACACAACAGCTTTTTCGCTTGGTAGGTGTTTTTTGGCAACTCGTTTCCTTCCGGGAGCATGTCTGCCAAAAGATCTAACAGTGCTGTGAAACTCTTGTCGGTCCAGCTGTTGCTTGCCTTCAATTTTAACAGTTCAAGCACAGAGGCCAACTTTGTGTATTTCGACTTGCAACCAGGGAACAATGGCCTCTTTGAGTCCTCAATCAAGCGCTTGAATTTGCCAAACCCTCTTTCACTGTAATTTTCTTCCACATCACGCAACATGTCATCTAAATGGTCATCCTCTGGCATATCCTCGTCGAAGTCGTTGTTTGGATCCGGCATGTCCTGTTCCTCAACCTGAGTGGCAGTTGTTTTTGCAGTTGGCTCTTCTCCATGGTGGACCCAACACGTATACCCCTTTTTGAAACCACGTCGGATCAAGTGGGCGACAATTTGAGATGAGTTGGTGAACATCTTAATATTCTGGTAGTCTACACAAGGACAGTACATATATGGTAAACCCTTCTTCGCCATGTCTTGCACAGCAACCTTTTCGAAATCAAAAACACCTTTCATGTATTCCTCACCCACTCGGTTGTCATTATACATCCAGTCTCGGACCATCTGCAATAAATCAAATTCATACACATGCTAATTAGTAAATCAATGGAGATTGATATTGATGATGAAATCAAGTAATGTGTACGCCTTGGGAGCAAGTAACCAACCTTGGTTCGATCCTCAAATTTTTGCCCCCAAATGCTCCCCCTGCCTTTCGAGATTTCGCTCTTCCTTGCCCCAAATCTCTTCGAACTGGACAGTGTAGGTCGAGCAAGAGAGTACGACTAGCTCAAAACATCCGCCAAAAGACCTTTTATACCAGGTTCAGTACAGACGGTTCTATATAATACCGTCGGTAATATCGGTGCATTATTGAAGAAAAGAATATTACTGACGGTTTTCAATCTATCAACCGTCGGTAATATCGCTGCAATTTGTGTAAGTATGAAAGAAATATCACAGACGGTTATGAACTCCAAACCGTCCGCTTTACATCAGAACCGTCTGTGTATTTGATTATGATAGTCGGTTCTCACATCTGAACCGTCT
Organism: Pharus latifolius; assembly: GCA_019359835.1. Taxonomy (NCBI): domain Eukaryota; kingdom Viridiplantae; phylum Streptophyta; class Magnoliopsida; order Poales; family Poaceae; genus Pharus; species Pharus latifolius. The sequence goes on from CM033322.1 coordinate 10,993,530, forward strand.
GTGTTATCACATCCGACCGTCTACGTTATTATCACAGTCGGTTTTTACCTCAGAACCGTCTGTGTATGTTGTTATCACAGTCGGTTTTTACCTCAGCACCATCTGTGATAACACAGACGGTTTTAAAGTCCGAACCGTCTTTAATATCCCGGTTTTTTTGTTTGCATTCGACTACTGGTCATCAGTTGTTCCACATGTTTTTCATATTTGGTTCTATCTTATTTCAATGTTAGTATTTACAAAAATGAACGTTCAGACTGTTTGGTTTTATCTTGTTTTTCATATTTGTTTTATATATATGTCTGAAATTAAAACCGTCTGTAATCTTTCAAGCAGAGACGGTTTTGAGTTAAAAACCGTCTTGATCGCAGCAGTATTTTCTTGTTAACATTTTTACACAGAACATCATTTGGTGATTATCAGTTACATAATCAATCGAAAGCCAGATATATAAGGAAAAGAAATTTCTTATTTCTTACAATCTTTCCATACATAAGAGATACTATTAATTAAGCGACCAATTGATTAGTGTCGACCTGTTCCGAAAGTAATTTACAAAGTTCTCCTAGGGACATATTGGCATCAGTAGGATCTACACTGGCCGCCCCAGGAGAACTACCAATGGCTCTAAGACTATCAACATCATCTCTCACCAAAGGAGTGGATTTGGCATCAGTAGGATCATCCAAGAAATTAAAGTTGATACAACCAAGGTGGAGATGAAGCTGCAACTCAAAGCATGCACTCTGCCAAGTGCAGAATGGCAAAAGACATCCCCTCAGAATGCTTCTCCAGCGCCTCTTTTTTTTTTTGGAGAGTTCTGCACAAGGCAGCTTTCTCCTCCTGCACATATGCTTCTCCAGCTTCTCCTAGGGGCTTATGCTGGGAGGGTGAAGATGATTGCCAAGCTTCGGAGTGGATTTGGACGTGGAAGTGTGAGCCTTACCCCAGAAAAGCTGATGATACAAAGGTGTTGGAGAGGGGATATTGGAAGGATTATTGTGGATCTCCAAAGGTGGAGTCGATGCAACTGGAGGGGTTGCAAGGGGCAATGTGGCAACACAGGCCTCAGCACCCTCTAGAGTCTTCGCTGCAGCTCCACTGTACGATCTTTCATCATTTCTAAGTCTCTTCTTTGGAGGGAGCATTTCCTCAAGCACCTGTGGATTTCGAAATGCATTTGTTTCGAGGTAATCAAGTCATAAAAGAAAGATCTGCATTAGAGTTTCAGAGAGGACTTCCTTTCTGAAGATCCTGATCGAGTTCATTCCTTATCTCTTCCTCATCACTCTCAATTTCAATAACCTCACTGGAATCTCGGCTCGCCATCAAGGTGGGAGTTGAGGAGGGAATAAAGACAGGGATTTAGGAGCCTCGCTATTTATAGAAACAGAAGGTGACGGTTCATATGCGCGGGTGCCTCGAGTTCTAAAAAGCGCACTAGTACTGGTTTTCAAGGCCAATAAATTCATGATATACAACTTCTCGGGAGATAAACTGCAACACGGCAAAGGAAGTTGAAGAATCAGATTACATAATTCGATGCAAAATAAATTTGAAGTAAATAATTAAGTCTCTTCATCTGCTCAGTTATTATGTGCGGTTATCAACAATTGCATGTAGAGAATTGCACTGTTGGGACTATCACAGACGGTTGGGAGATCAAAACCGTCTGCTTTACTACTACAGACGGTACTGATGTCCGAACCGTCTTTAATATGTCTGTTTACTATCACAGACGGTTTGGAGTTAAAAACCGTCTGTGATATTGATAGAGGTCGAGAATTCGAGGCGAGGAAGTTGAAGACTCAGATTACATAATTCGATGCAAAATAAATTTGAAGTAAATAATTAAGTCTCTTCATCTGCTCAGTTATTATGTGCGGTTATCAACAATTGCATGTAGAGAATTGCACTGTTGGGACTATCACAGACGGTTGGGAGATCAAAACCGTCTGCTTTACTACTACAGACGGTACTGATGTCCGAACCGTCTTTAATATGTCTGTTTACTATCACAGACGGTTTGGAGTTAAAAACCGTCTGTGATATTGATAGAGGTCGAGAATTCGAGGCGAGGAAGTTGAAGACTCAGATTACATAATTCGATGCAAAATAAATTTGAAGTAAATAATTAAGTCTCTTCATCTGCTCAGTTATTATGTGCGGTTATCAACAATTGCATGTAGAGAATTGCACTGTTGGGACTATCACAGACGGTTGGGAGATCAAAACCGTCTGCTTTAATATTACAGACGGTTCTGATGTCCGAACCGTCTTTAATATGTCTGTTTACTATCACAGACGGTTTGGAGTTAAAAACCGTCTGTGATATTGATAGAGGTTAAGAATTCGAGTCGACTCGAGGACACTGTTGGGACCATCACAGTCGGGCCTTACGTAAAAACCGTCTCTAATGTGACTATCACAGATGTTTTTTACCTCAGAGCCGTTTGTGATATTTCAAAGCACGTTGATATATAACTTCTATATTCTTTTTATATTATTTGCATGGGACCTGCGACCTCTATATTGTTTCTATATTATTTCAAGGGCTCCGATCACAAGCCAAAGATCGCGATAGTCGTTCCTTGATCGCACACAGTGTACATACCTTTTGTATGGTCGAATGTTCGACAAAAGCCAACGAAAGATAAAGAAAGAGGGAAGATTGCATGCAGTCCAAGAATGTGCTGGAAAATTAGAAAGTTGACATAAGAACAAAGTTTTCAATAATTTGTTTCATCACTTACAAAAAAAAAGTAAAAATACAGAATGCTAGGTCAAGGAGTGGTCTTATGTGAGACCCCCCATTTGAGGATCACCTTGGTAACCGCCCAGGTAGGTTACACACAGCAGGATGACACATGAGCTCCAAACCAGACAAGCATAATAATAACATTAAACAGGTAGCAGGCCAGCTTGGCCAATATTACATACCCAAAGCACCGAAAATGGCGCTAAGTAGAGTTGCTAAGAAAATAACAAGTTTATCAGAACCAGAGTCGGTATCTAAGTACCGAACACACAGCATAAAGCACAAAGCAACGACAAAAAGCTTGATTTCCATCCGCAGCGGGGTTGAAGTGGCTCCTCCCACATCTGACTTGACTTGGTGCGCAATCCTTCTAGAACGTGGGCTCGTCCGGGGCACTTCCATCTTCTGCCGGGAACTCATAACTGAAGGAATCGGGATCCTCGAATCCCTCTTCTACAGTTGGATGCAAATTGCAAGGGTGAGCACTTGGTGCTCAGCAATACTCATTCCGGGGATTATAGTAATTGTACTTACATGAGGGTGAAACATATGATTCAGGGGTTTTAGTTTCATATGGATAGAGATATATAGATTTCCAAGTTATTTGTTCAGTAAACAGTACTTTGTCATGAAAATAGCACTTTAAACATGTTACATGTTTTCAATAAAAACATTAGATGTAGTGGTCTCCCATGAGTCACTACTTTGTTAGCCGCATTATGAAAACATTCCAAAACATTACTTGTGCTATAACCCATGGATAACATCCACTACGAAAAGACTCCTGAACCTGGGAGTACAGAGTATCTGACACTTCTTTTACGCTTTGCAAAGGTGTACCTCTTTTTAAATCCACTGGTTCACTCGGCTTTCAAGTCGGATCAGCTCCATGTGACTTATACACATGTGACAAGGCCGAGATCACACAACGCTTTACAGTTCAGTATTAACAGTATCCCTGCCCGGTAAATAGACAATTAAGTCTCAAGTACCGTTGTGGGTCTTACCCACTGCCTTACTTCCTAGCCTCTCTGGTCTATGTTCCCTCAGGACACATAGCCTTGGTCTATGTCCACGCGAGACATACGACCATTTAAGATTACAGCCGCTCACGGCTTAATCAGGTCTAGGGCGCCTTCCTTCATTAACGCCTTTTTCTCTCATCATTTTTCTGACTCACATCACTCATGGCCGAACCTTGGCCTTCCAGTTTCCACGCGAGAAACCAGATCGTCAAACCATGCAGGGAACTGCTAATACCAAAAGGTTACTGAGTTGTGCCTGTCCCATACCAGGCAAGTGGTTGGTACGTTTACAATTCGTATAGAGACACAGCACAAGGTTCTTGTCCTTATGAACCAATAGTGAGGAACATTCACATACCCTGGTGCGCACCGCACCCTCTCCATACAATCCAATCCTCACTACTGATCCCTTTTATCGGTTTTCTTGTCAAAACGGTTTTCATTATAACTTCTCATGTATTTGACCATTTCAAGTTTAATGTGAACATTCAATATATGAGTCCTAGGGTGACAAAAGCATATATATGAAGGTTCAATAACAAGAGGGGTTTTATGATTCATTAGGGAATATCTACTCATGTCATTCAAACATAACTTGTATTTTAACTAAACATGCATAGTAAGAAACAGTGAATATACTTCATGTGAAAATATTGGGTGAGACATGATCAAAGGAATGAGGCTTGCCTTGCAATGTGGGGTCTAAAAACTCAGACGGCTCTTCAAAGACTTCTTCCGTTCCTTCCGCTTCTGACTCTGCGGCAAACAATTAACACACAAACACATACCACATAAGCATACTGAAAATAGTTTCTATAGAAAGTATTAAGTAAATAAGTCATGCATGCAGGGGAAAAAGTTAGGGCAAGGTCACAAGGGTTCTGGTCGAAGAAACGGCTAAAAAAGGATTGAACGTCGAAGGGTCGACATTCAGTTCATGGCTTTGACATAACTGGAAACTAGTCTTAGGATGGTTTTCTGGAGAAGTGATAGTAGAGAAAGTTGTAGAACACAACTCCAGGAATCTAGGGGACAAGGTGGCATTTCAATTGCTCCACCAGAAGGGGTCAAACAGGGCTAATGCCAGTGGTTGACATGCACTGACATGGTGTTGGACATGGCCAGAAACTAGGGCATGGCTTAACTTTTGATCTAGGGCTCCAAATGATGCACCACTTTGTCTGGGAGGTAGGCATTACTAACAGGAACAATATACTCAACAGGCACAAGGGCTGAAAGTGGCCGGAGGGTGGCCAAATCCGGCGATGAACCACGGTGGCCTGGACATGAACTGAGTTACTGGACAGTGATCTTGGCATAGGCATAACTCACAATCTAGGCAGATCCAGGTGTCGAGCTAGTGGACAATATTGCTCAGGGTACTGGAATCTATCTAAGGGACAAGGTTTCAGGCGCTGGATCGGCCGGGAACAAATTCCGGCGACCGGCGCTGGAGAAGACGACACTGGACAAAGGGAGTTTTCGATTCAGGGCGAATGAGCTCAATTCCAAGCTTGGGAATGATCTCTAGGGTGCAACAAAGCTACTGGGGAGGTTAATTTGGCCGGAGGATCGCCGGCGTGGCCTGGCGACGAGAGCCAGTTCACTGGTGGCGCGCGATTTGGGGAGAGCTATGAGCTTAGCTCGATTTTGAAAACCAGATTGGTAGGCTTGCTACAAAGAGTATGCTGATCAATTTCTTCTACTGGTACTACGGCTAATTTGGTTTAAATCAGGTAGCATTGCAGGAACAGGGGTTTTGAGCTTTTCCGGTGATCACCGGCGTTAGGGTTCGCCGGGGTGCAATTGGGTGCTATGACACGAACAGGTGGAAGAGGGGAACTCACTGGTGGCTTTGGTTTGAAGAATGGTGCAGTAGATTAGGCTGGCACCGTGAGCTCCAGAGGTTGCTCGCCGGAGAAGAAAGCAAACTCGACGGCGGTGAGAAATTAACTGGGAATTTGGCTAAGTCCTGAGCTTGTGCTTCTTCACAGCGTTGAGGGGGTTTAAATAGGCACGGGGACGGAGTTTGCGAGGGTGAACGCGACAACGGTTGCTTGCGCCGGGGAGAAGTTTGTCGGGCGCAGGCGCAACGACGGCGACGGCGACGTGATCGCGCTTCAGGCGGTGCTGCAGCTTTGCCAGTTGCCTTGGGACTTCGTCCGGGACGGCGCAGATGTGGAGGCGACAGTGTAGCTCCGGCAACGACACGTACGCACATGCAATTGCCACGGCAACGGGAGCGCGCGCGAAAACGAGGCTCGGGAGCGCGGCCGTTTATCCGCTGGGCGAGGCGATGCACTGCTGGCACGTGCGCACGGGGTGGCTCAGCAACTCACGGGCACAGGTGACAGAAACGGTGGCCGGCGGCGAGCAAGCACGGCGAGAAATCCACGGCGCTGCAACGGGCTCGTGCACTGGTCGTGGCAACGACCAGGGCTGGTCGAAAAGGGCCTGAAAAGAATGTTTGGGCCGATTTGCTATTTCTGAAACTTACTCCAGGGGCTGTTCTGTGAGGAAAACTTGAATAGGACTTGGGCCTGTTTGCAAATTTGGAGATCTGAGGGTCCGATCTAAAATCTGATTTCGCAACTAAGTCGCAAAAGATTATTAGAACTTATCTGACCAAAGTTTGGTAAGATCGGGCAAGATCTGAAGGGTTTCGACAAAATTGGGGAAAACAGTTTAGGGTAATTAGGGTAATTAGGGTTTTAAAAATAGCAAGGCTTGAAACTCAGCTTTAGGGTGAGATTTTGGAGATGGTCCCGAAGGGAAAAATGTTCTGAACAACATTTAGAAGGGAATGGCTGAAGCAGATTAGGGTTTGGGGTCCAGATGTGGATTTTGGCTATTTTAGGGTTTAGCAAAAACAGGGGTGTTACAAATCTACCCACCTTAGAAACAATCTCGTCCTCGAGATTAGGGCAGGTCAGAGAATAGGAAGGGAAATTCTCGTCGGAGATCTTCTTCTTTTTCCCAAGTTGACTCCTCCTCTGAGTGATTGTTCCACTGAACTCTGCAGAATCGGAGGGTTCTTGACTTCAGCACTTTCTCTCTGGTTTCCAGAATTCTAATAGGGTATTCTTGACAAGATAAGTCTGGTTGAATCTCATTCTCTGTAGGAGATATCTGTTCTGTTGGTTTTCTCAAGCATTTCTTCAGCTGAGATACATGAAATACGTCATGAATTCCGCTCAGTTCTGGTGGCAATTCCAACTTGTATGCCATTTCACCTCGCTTTTCCAGAATTCGATATGGTCCCACATATCTAGGTTTTAACTTTCCCTTCATCTGGAATCTTCGAACTCCTTTGTATGGCATAACCTTGAGATACACATAATCGCCCTCTTCAAAAGATAGCTCTCTTCTACGGTTATCCGCATAGCTTTTCTGTCTAGATTGAGCTGTTTTCAGTTTTTCTTGTATGATCCTGACGTGGGCTGTGGCTTCTTCTACTAATTGGGGTCCTAGATGTTGTTTTTGACCAATTTCTGTCCAATACAGAGGCGTGCGGCATCTTCTTCCATATAGGGCTTCATATGGTGCCATTTGTAGGCTTGCTTGGAAACTATTGTTGTATGTGAACTCTGCATAAGGTAGAAATAACTCCCAAGAGTCTCCATAGTCCAAAACACAAGCCCTCAACATATCTTCCAAAATTTGGTTTACCCTTTCAGTCTGACCTCCAGTTTGAGGGTGGTAGGCGGTACTGAACTTTAACTTTGTGCCCAGGGCTTTCTGCAACTCTTGCCAAAATCTTGAAACGAACTGGGCTCCTCTATCGGAAATGATAGCCTTCGGCACTCCGTGTAGGACAACTATTCTGTTGAGATACAGCTCTGCTAAGTCCTTAGCTGTATATAGGGTCTTCACTGGGAGAAAATGTGCTACTTTTGTTAATCTATCTACTATGACCCATATAGAATCGAATCCTTTTCTCGTCCTTGGTAATCCTACAATGAAATCCATTCCGATTTCATCCCACTTCCACTCTGGGATTTGTAGAGGTTGTAGCGGTCCCGCAGGCTTTTGATGTTCTGCCTTCACTCTTTGGCATGTGTCACAAGTTGCGACAAACTTGGCAATCTCTCTCTTCATTCCTTTCCACCAAAAATTTTTCTTTAAGTCCTTGTACATTTTGGTGCTGCCTGGGTGTATGGAATATGGGGTCTGATGAGCCTCTTGCATGATTAAGTCTTTGATCTCGTGGTCATTCGGAATGCAGATACGGTCATCGTACCATAGAATTCCCTGTTCATCTTCTCGAAGGTTGGTTGTATCTTCGCTCTTCATGTCCTCCTTCATCTCTTGAAGATCTGGGTCAATCGCTTGAACTTGTCTGATCTTATCCTTCAATTCACATTCCATCTTTAGTGTAGCAATGGTTCCTTGGTCCACTAATTCCAATTGCAACTTTTCGAAATCCTTGATCAGTTGTGTCGGCACTTCTAGCTGCGTTATCTGGTTATAACGAGACTTCCTGCTCAAAGCATCAGCCACTACATTGGCTTTTCCTGGGTGATAGTGGATCTCTAGATCATAATCTTTGATCAGTTCTAGCCATCTTCTCTGCCTCATATTCAATTCCTGTTGCGTGAAGATATACTTCAGGCTCTTATGATCCGTATAAATTTCGCACTTACTGCCTAGTAGGTAGTGTCTCCATATCTTCAGTGCATGTACGACAGCAGCTAGCTCCAAATCATGTGTTGGATAATTCTCCTCATGAGGTCGTAGCTGTCTAGAAGCATAAGCTATCACTTTCCTTTCTTGCATCAATACACATCCTAATCCTCGTTTGGAGGCGTCACAGAAGACTTGAAAATCCTTCTTGACGTCCGGCAGTATCAGGATTGGTGCAGTTGTCAACCTTTTCTTCAGTTCCTCAAAGCTTCTTTCACACTCCTCGGTCCAATTAAAAGGGGCATTCTTCTTCAGTAGCTGGGTTAGCGGTTTGGTGATCTTCGAGAATCCTTCTACGAATCTTCGATAATATCCCGCTAATCCCAAGAAACTTCTAACTTCTGTTGCGGTTTCAGGTTGTTTCCAATCGGTAACAGCTCGTATCTTCAACGGGTCCATAAATATTCCTTCTCCTGAGATGATGTGTCCCAAGAAAGAAATCTTCTTCAACCAAAAAGCACATTTGCTAAACTTGGCATATAGCTGGTGGTCTGCCAGTTTCTGTAGCACTATCCTCAGGTGATGTACGTGTTCCTCCTCCGTCTTAGAGTAGACAAGGATATCATCCACAAATACAATGATGTATTTATCCAGGAATTCCATGAGGATCTTATTCATTAGATTCATGAATACCGCGGGCGCATTAGTTAATCCAAAGGGCATCACTGTGAACTCATGCAACCCATATCTGGTTACGAAAGCAGTTTTAGGAATGTCCTGCTCTCGGATCCTTAACTGGTGGTATCCCGATCTCAGGTCTATTCTTGAGAACACTTTTGCTTCTCTGAGCTGGTCAAAAAGGTCATCTATCCTTGGTAAGGGGTATTTGTTCTTGATGGTCATGTCGTTTAGCTTGCGGTAGTCTATGCAAAGTCGCATACTACCATCTTTCTTCTTAACAAAGAGCACTGGGGCTCCCCATGGTGATGAGCTGGATCTGATGAATCCTTTTTCTTCCAATTCAGCTATCTGCTTCTTCAATTCCTCTTGCTCATGGCCTGTCATCCGAAACAACTTTCTAGCATACGGCGCAGATCCGGGTTTCAGTTCAATAGTGAACTCTATATCTCTATTTGGTGGCAATCCGGGAAGTTCTTCTGGAAAGACTTCCGGGTACTCATTGACAATTGGTACCTCTTCAAGCTTCACTTCTTCGATGCAGTTCAATCTCTGTAGGTGGTCGCAGATTGGAGTTCTATCTGCATGGAATGTAATTTGCTTTCCACTGGCATTTGTCAGGGTGATTGTTTTCTTCTCACAATCCATCAATCCCTTATGCTTGGCCAGCCAATCCATTCCGAGAATGACATCCAATCCTTGAAGGTTTAGAACTAGCATGTCTGCCAGGAATTCTAGATTGCCGATACAGAAGGCAACGTTTCTACAGATAGAATTAACAATCATTCTAGCACCAGGTGACTGAATGATGATAGGATGCTCTAAAGCAACCACAGGCAAGTTATTACTCAACAAGCAATCTTTTGACATGAATGAATGAGTTGCACCGGGATCAAATAGAACAACTGAAATCTGAGAGGAGATTAAGAGTCTACCGATCACGACGTCAGTTGCCTCTCCTGCTTCTGTAGCAGTCACGAAGTTGAGTCTTCCTCCGGTGGTTGGTGTTCCTCTTCCTCTGTTGGTTTGGAATCTTCCTCCTCTGGCTTGTGGTGCTCCTCTGGCAATAGTTCGTGCAGGTGCAGGGGATTTGGCTGCCTGAGCTTTGGCAACGTTGGGAGGTAAATGCCGAAATGGACAAGTCTCTCTGTGATGTCCTCTTCTGCCACAATGGAAGCATTCTGCATTCTTCAGTGTACAGTCTCTATAGAGGTGACTCCCTTTGCATCCGGGACACGTTAGAGTTGTTGGCGATGAAGTCCTCTGGGGTCTTGGTGGTGCGGGTGGTCTGAAAGCGGCTCTGGCATATGGCACTGGTCTTCCTCGGCTAGAATTTCCTTGAAATGGGTATGCTATGCTTTTCCTCTTGCGGTCCTCTTCTACTACGCCTCTTTTCTCCTCCATTTTGAGTACTCGATTCACAAGGACTTGGAAGTCCGTGAACTCGTGCGTTGACAAGTGATACTGGTATGAGTTTTGTAGGCCTTCACAGAATCTGTCGATCTTCCGCTCTTCTGTCATGATGTCTTCAGGTGCATACCTGGCCAATTTGATGAACTCATGCAAATACTGCTTCACCGTCCTTCCTCCCTGCCTTAGATTCAAGAATTCTCTGCGTTTGGCTTGGATAGCTCCTTTGGGGACATGGTATCTACGGAACTGTTCCTTGAATTCATTCCAGGTAATTGAATTCTGATTAGGGTGTACCGTCTTGTAATTCTCCCACCATGCTGCAGCCGATCCTGTGAGCTGATGGGGTCCATATAACAGTTTCTCTTCATCACTACACCTGACGGTATCCAATTTCCTTTCGATCTCTCTTAACCAATCGTCTGCCACAATTGGGTCTTCAGTGCAGGAGAAAGTTGGAGGACGTGTCTTTTGAAAATCTGTCAGTCTTGCTCCAATGTTCGAACCTTCCTCGCGGCGGGTTGCAGAGTTTTGCATTAGCTGTTCCAGGATTTGACTCTGTACCTCTGCAGATCTCTGTCTGTTTTTCTCCATCCATATTAATATTTCCGTCAGATTTCCTCCTTGCGGTACTGAGGCTGAAGAATTTGGCTGATCTGAGTCATCTCTAGTCCTTCTTGTTGATGTGTTTCTTGGGACTTCTTCTGAACCTTGGATTCTACCTCTGGTGTTCACCATTCTGTTCTGCCAAGATAATTGAGACAAAACTACTAATTCAAGAGAGCACAGATTGATCAAAAGCTGAAAGGAAAGATCAATCCAAGAGATTGGATTGGAACATGCAATTGCCATTTTCAAAGATTTTCTAAAGATACAAGGTTTTCACCTTTACAGCTTTGGAGTTACCAACAAACAATACAAACAAGGCAGCTACTACAACAAGAGCTAAAGACTAACGGTTACAAGGGCTAGAGCAGAAGGGTCAAGCTAAAGAGAAAACTACGATCTCCTGTCGGTCTTGGAAGAACTGCAAGGTTCCACTTCTTCAGGGTCTTCCTCTTCTTGATCTTCGTCGGCATCCATAGGGTCCCATTGCATGTCGTTGTCCTCTTCTTCCTCGGATGAATCGTTGGTGTTGCAAGTAGCAATCTCTTTTCCTTTGCCCTCAGGAACTTCCTTTCCTTTCGTGAGAGTAGGATACTCTGGTGCAGGGGTGTTGATCACAATGCCACGCGAAGCAGGCGTGAAATAACCCAGGTAATCCCTAGGTCTTCCCACACTCTTGCGGGCTGTGAGTCTTATCTTCAAGCGGTTCCTCTTGTTCACCGATCCTTCGTCTTCGACTTCTCGAGCTTTGCTAGGTTCAGCCAACTCCTGAATTTGTTTCTCCTTCTCTTGGAGTTCTGAGCGAACCTTCGCAAGCGCTCCTTCGAGATAGTGACGGTCATCCCGAGCATTCTCATGCTCACGCAGCAACCGAGTGTAGCTTGACTCCAAGACTTGGACTACATCTCTGGTTTTGGTCAGGATGGCGTCTCTCTGGTTGTTGGAGGGATGAACAGTTCGACGATCTGATCCGAGGACTTGGTAGGGTACAAAACAGAAAGGAGAACCTATAAGAAAGTCATCGTACAACTGGCGGATGGTACCTATTGCACGACGAGCAGCGTCTTGGATAGCATCTTCTTCTTCCTGTCTACAAGCTTCCTTTCTTGTTGATCCTCTCCCGATCTCTGGGATCTCGTACACAATCACCGAGGCACGGAAACCAAAAGGTCTACCATCGACTTCTTCTCGACGGACGTAGTATACGGGTCGCTGATTGTCTCTTGCTCCCAGAAATTGTAACATCATCCAAAGCATCAATGCCCATGATCCCAACTCGTCTCCGTGAATCAGCTTCTTACCAGGGGCCATCTGCGATGATGAGACACGGAACTCTTAAAAGTAGGAAAATAGTTTTGAAAGTTTTCAAATAATACTCATTATGCTTTTCTTAAACAAATTAGGTTTTTCACAATTAGATTTTTACCAAATAATCTAACGATTCTCTACTTTAGGGACGCCCATTCTAGTAAGGGTCACGACCTACAGTCAAGTTTCATGCTCTGATACCATTCGCTGTGAGACCCCCCATTTGAGGATCACCTTGGTAACCGCCCAGGTAGGTTACACACAGCAGGATGACACATGAGCTCCAAACCAGACAAGCATAATAATAACATTAAACAGGTAGCAGGCCAGCTTGGCCAATATTACATACCCAAAGCACCGAAAATGGCGCTAAGTAGAGTTGCTAAGAAAATAACAAGTTTATCAGAACCAGAGTCGGTATCTAAGTACCGAACACACAGCATAAAGCACAAAGCAACGACAAAAAGCTTGATTTCCATCCGCAGCGGGGTTGAAGTGGCTCCTCCCACATCTGACTTGACTTGGTGCGCAATCCTTCTAGAACGTGGGCTCGTCCGGGGCACTTCCATCTTCTGCCGGGAACTCATAACTGAAGGAATCGGGATCCTCGAATCCCTCTTCTACAGTTGGATGCAAATTGCAAGGGTGAGCACTTGGTGCTCAGCAATACTCATTCCAGGGATTATAGTAATTGTACTTACATGAGGGTGAAACATATGATTCAGGGGTTTTAGTTTCATATGGATAGAGATATATAGATTTCCAAGTTATTTGTTCAGTAAACAGTACTTTGTCATGAAAATAGCACTTTAAACATGTTACATGTTTTCAATAAAAACATTAGATGTAGTGGTCTCCCATGAGTCACTACTTTGTTAGCCGCATTATGAAAACATTCCAAAACATTACTTGTGCTATAACCCATGGATAACATCCACTACGAAAAGACTCCTGAACCTGGGAGTACAGAGTATCTGACACTTCTTTTACGCTTTGCAAAGGTGTACCTCTTTTTAAATCCACTGGTTCACTCGGCTTTCAAGTCGGATCAGCTCCATGTGACTTATACACATGTGACAAGGCCGAGATCACACAACGCTTTACAGTTCAGTATTAACAGTATCCCTGCCCGGTAAATAGACAATTAAGTCTCAAGTACCGTTGTGGGTCTTACCCACTGCCTTACTTCCTAGCCTCTCTGGTCTATGTTCCCTCAGGACACATAGCCTTGGTCTATGTCCACGCGAGACATACGACCATTTAAGATTACAGCCGCTCACGGCTTAATCAGGTCTAGGGCGCCTTCCTTCATTAACGCCTTTTTCTCTCATCATTTTTCTGACTCACATCACTCATGGCCGAACCTTGGCCTTCCAGTTTCCACGCGAGAAACCAGATCGTCAAACCATGCAGGGAACTGCTAATACCAAAAGGTTACTGAGTTGTGCCTGTCCCATACCAGGCAAGTGGTTGGTACGTTTACAATTCGTATAGAGACACAGCACAAGGTTCTTGTCCTTATGAACCAATAGTGAGGAACATTCACATACCCTGGTGCGCACCGCACCCTCTCCATACAATCCAATCCTCACTACTGATCCCTTTTATCGGTTTTCTTGTCAAAACGGTTTTCATTATAACTTCTCATGTATTTGACCATTTCAAGTTTAATGTGAACATTCAATATATGAGTCCTAGGGTGACAAAAGCATATATATGAAGGTTCAATAACAAGAGGGGTTTTATGATTCATTAGGGAATATCTACTCATGTCATTCAAACATAACTTGTATTTTAACTAAACATGCATAGTAAGAAACAGTGAATATACTTCATGTGAAAATATTGGGTGAGACATGATCAAAGGAATGAGGCTTGCCTTGCAATGTGGGGTCTAAAAACTCAGACGGCTCTTCAAAGACTTCTTCCGTTCCTTCCGCTTCTGACTCTGCGGCAAACAATTAACACACAAACACATACCACATAAGCATACTGAAAATAGTTTCTATAGAAAGTATTAAGTAAATAAGTCATGCATGCAGGGGAAAAAGTTAGGGCAAGGTCACAAGGGTTCTGGTCGAAGAAACGGCTAAAAAAAAAGATTGAACGTCGAAGGGTCGACATTCAGTTCATGGCTTTGACATAACTGGAAACTAGTCTTAGGATGGTTTTCTGGAGAAGTGATAGTAGAGAAAGTTGTAGAACACAACTCCAGGAATCTAGGGGACAAGGTGGCATTTCAATTGCTCCACCAGAAGGGGTCAAACAGGGCTAATGCCAGTGGTTGACATGCACTGACATGGTGTTGGACATGGCCAGAAACTAGGGCATGGCTTAACTTTTGATCTAGGGCTCCAAATGATGCACCACTTTGTCTGGGAGGTAGGCATTACTAACAGGAACAATATACTCAACAGGCACAAGGGCTGAAAGTGGCCGGAGGGTGGCCAAATCCGGCGATGAACCACGGTGGCCTGGACATGAACTGAGTTACTGGACAGTGATCTTGGCATAGGCATAACTCACAATCTAGGCAGATCCAGGTGTCGAGCTAGTGGACAATATTGCTCAGGGTACTGGAATCTATCTAAGGGACAAGGTTTCAGGCGCTGGATCGGCCGGGAACAAATTCCGGCGACCGGCGCTAGAGAAGACGACACTGGACAAAGGGGGTTTTCGATTCAGGGCGAATGAGCTCAATTCCAAGCTTGGGAATGATCTCTAGGGTGCAACAAAGCTACTGGGGAGGTTAATTTGGCCGGAGGATCGCCGGCGTGGCCTGGCGACGAGAGCCAGTTCACTGGTGGCGCGCGATTTGGGGAGAGCTATGAGCTTAGCTCGATTTTGAAAACCAGATTGGTAGGCTTGCTACAAAGAGTATGCTGATCAATTTCTTCTACTGGTACTACGGCTAATTTGGTTTAAATCAGGTAGCATTGCAGGAACAGGGGTTTTGAGCTTTTCCGGTGATCACCGGCGTTAGGGTTCGCCGGGGTGCAATTGGGTGCTATGACACGAACAGGTGGAAGAGGGGAACTCACTGGTGGCTTTGGTTTGAAGAATGGTGCAGTAGATTAGGCTGGCACCGTGAGCTCCAGAGGTTGCTCGCCGGAGAAGAAAGCAAACTCGACGGCGGTGAGAAATTAACTGGGAATTTGGCTAAGTCCTGAGCTTGTGCTTCTTCACAGCGTTGAGGGGGTTTAAATAGGCACGGGGACGGAGTTTGCGAGGGTGAACGCGACAACGGTTGCTTGCGCCGGGGAGAAGTTTGTCGGGCGCAGGCGCAACGACGGCGACGGCGACGTGATCGCGCTTCAGGCGGTGCTGCAGCTTTGCCAGTTGCCTTGGGACTTCGTCCGGGACGGCGCAGATGTGGAGGCGACAGTGTAGCTCCGGCAACGACACGTACGCACATGCAATTGCCACGGCAACGGGAGCGCGCGCGAAAACGAGGCTCGGGAGCGCGGCCGTTTATCCGCTGGGCGAGGCGATGCACTGCTGGCACGTGCGCACGGGGTGGCTCAGCAACTCACGGGCACAGGTGACAGAAACGGTGGCCGGCGGCGAGCAAGCACGGCGAGAAATCCACGGCGCTGCAACGGGCTCGTGCACTGGTCGTGGCAACGACCAGGGCTGGTCGAAAAGGGCCTGAAAAGAATGTTTGGGCCGATTTGCTATTTCTGAAACTTACTCCAGGGGCTGTTCTGTGAGGAAAACTTGAATAGGACTTGGGCCTGTTTGCAAATTTGGAGATCTGAGGGTCCGATCTAAAATCTGATTTCGCAACTAAGTCGCAAAAGATTATTAGAACTTATCTGACCAAAGTTTGGTAAGATCGGGCAAGATCTGAAGGGTTTCGACAAAATTGGGGAAAACAGTTTAGGGTAATTAGGGTAATTAGGGTTTTAAAAATAGCAAGGCTTGAAACTCAGCTTTAGGGTGAGATTTTGGAGATGGTCCCGAAGGGAAAAATGTTCTGAACAACATTTAGAAGGGAATGGCTGAAGCAGATTAGGGTTTGGGGTCCAGATGTGGATTTTGGCTATTTTAGGGTTTAGCAAAAACAGGGGTGTTACAACTAGCCTCTGAAATTTTTACTCAATTATGATTCAATGCAAATGCAAATGCAAATATGCTTCTAAAAACTTCAAGGTTGATCAAAAGTCTTGTGCTAAGACCCCTCTTAATAGTACGACCATCTAACCTAGAAAATTTCAAAACCAGAAGACGCTAGGTTTAGGTATTTGTACTTTTGTCGAGATTTTCGTCGTTTTCGCTTCATGAAGTCTTGATAGCCTTGCTTTACCTTTCCTCGATGCTTTCTCCTTGATTTTCCTGAGGCTCATATACAAAGGTTAGTCGCAATCTCACGGATGTCATTAATCACCAAAACCCTAATTAGGGCTCAAGATTCAACAACAGAGACGCTTCCGGAGGAGGTCATCGTCGATCTTGCTCGGCACCAATTGCGGGCGCGCACGTCCGTTATGCCCGCATAAGGACTGCCGGTCGAAGACTGGGAAGCTCCTCGTCCTGCTTCCTCCACAATGCCTTCTTCCCCACATACCCACCACTGCCTAGTCTGTGTGGGTGGGTATTCTTGGCCTGGTTAGCCTGGCCCTTCACACTAAGCTCCTGGAACTCTGGCTTGGCCTTCATCTCGACGAACTGCTGCCATGCCTCGGGAGTCACGAAAGGGAAGTCATCGAAGGGGGTCTTCGACTCCTTCACATAGAGCCTGACAAGGTGGCTCTTGAAGTTCCTCCACACCTTGTTTATTGACATCAGTGTCCTCCAGCGGATGGTGAAGTGGCGATCCTAGGGAATGTGAAACGCCACCTGCATTTCTTCCCACAGCGCATCCTTGCACTCTGGGGGCACTTGACCACAGTCGGAGGTGGTGATGGGCACCCGCTCCCTTGCCACTTTGCCACATAGTGAGCGGTACTGACCGACAAGTTTGTCCGGAGCTTCCGGCGCACCATTGTCGTCGAACTGGACGTGCTGCTTTTCCCGCTTGTACAGACGCGCGCATGTCGTCCGGCCTCGCCCCTTTCTCTTCTGCGGCGGGGCCACGGCGAACGTGGCGACCTCCGGCCCAGGCGTCTCATCGCCAGCGAGGTCACTCTGACTCCCCGAGTGGTGCATTTCATCGCCAGACATAGTTCCTAACATAAGTGAAAGAGAGAACGGTTTAAGTAAATCTGCAACTAATAATTCTATAACAAAACCCATACACTTATAATTAACCAAGAATGACAGAAACGGTGGGGAGGCGATGGAGGTGATCACGTCAGAGGCGGGAGGGAGATGGAGGTGATCGCGCCTGACGGTGGAAAGGCGATGCAGGTGATCGCGACGGACAGAGAGGAGGACAAGGTGGGAGGCGATGGAGGTGATCGCGACGGACGCTGCGAGGGCGGAGAGAGCTAGGGCAAACAGTTGCGAAGTCTGGAATGAGCGGGACAAAGCCCGCCTTGAACTATGTACCGCGTCGAGATTATCACAGTCGGTCTAATATTCACAACCGTCTGTGATAATAATATCACAGTCGGTTCTCACATCAGAACCGTATGTAATAATCGACATAGTGATAATCACCAGAGAGATTATCACAGACGGTTTTGAGTTGGGAGCCGACTGTGACTGTGATTATCACAGACGGTTTGGAATTGAGAACCGACGGTGCATGTCAAGAACTCGAAGCGTCGGACACTGTTGAAAATATCAAAGTCGGTTCTATATTTATAATCGTCTGTGATAATATTATCACAGTCGGTTCTCAAATAAAAATCGTCTGTGATAATCTACATAGTGAGAGATTATCACAGACGGTTGTGAGTTGAGAACCGACTGTGACTGAGATTATCACAGACGGTTTCGACTTGAGAACCGACCGTGCACGTGTACACTTGAAGCGTCGGAGACGCTGTTGGGAATATCACAGTCGGTTCTATATTCATATCTGTTTGTGATAATTCAACCGTCCGTGATAATCTCTCTATTGAACGTTAGTTTTACAACTTGAAACTGATCTGTAGCTTTCAACTCTGAATGCTCAAAAACTTGTTTTAAATGAACACTCAGATATTTCAAATGTAGTCCAAATGCTTTGTAAATTGTTTTAAATGAACACTCAGATATTTCAAATGTAGTCCAAATGCTTTGTAAATTGGTTACGGTGTACGTAGATCCGAAAATTGGTTACAATGTGGAGCATGCTCAAATAAATTTAAGATACAATGTGGAGCATGCTCAAGTTAATGTTACATACAAATGGGGACTTTCACCGACAATTTCCACATACACAGCCATGTTATCCTCAACTTTCCACTTGCCGCGGCCCTGCAAAGACGAGAATTACAGGAGATATAAGCTATACCGATGGAAACAGAGAGATAAGGATGTACGGTTGATTGCCTTTAAAGTATAACCCTTCCTGGTGATTCATACGCACGTAACTGGTTTCGTCGGTGTCTTCAGTATCGACCTGTACGCCATCTCCAAATGGAGGAATCTCATCAAATTGATTGTATTCCTCCTCGTCTACGACATTTTCAACTCCAACAATCCTTCTCTTGCCATGAAGGACGACGTGCCACTTCTTATTGGCCGGGTCAGTGACATAAATGACCTGAATGGCTTGATTTGCAAGTATGAATGGCTCATCTTTATAAGCAACTCGATCAAGATCCGCAGAAGTGAAACCGTAACTGTCAACCTTCACACCCTGTGGGATTTGGACCCATCAGCATCGAAACAGGGGAATCTTGAACAGTACGTAATCGAGCTCCCAAATTTCTTCAATGAACCCGTAGTACGAGTTCAATCCACGTACTACCCTTGTTGGGCCTATCTCGGTGAACCCCTCATGGAAAGCTTCTACGCTCACTCCACTATTTTGCACAGTGCTCTTTCGATCTTGAGCTTTCGTGTAAAATGTGTACCCATTAATGTCGTATCCCTGCCATGTCTGTACAATAAACGTGGGCCCTTTTGCCAACCATTTAAGGTTCTCACTTGCGGACTCTCCGGTGATTCGCACTTTCATCCACGCGTTGAATTGACTGTTATGTTGTCCCGTGATCCAAACCTCGGATCGGCGAGGATTGTCTTGTCGTAGCATCTCCTTGTGCTCGTTGATGTACGGAGACACCTCCGTCATGTGTTGCAAGACCCAAAAATGAGCTTTCGAGTACATATCGAAATCAGGAGTGATGGCTCTCCGTCCAATAGTGCCAACACCATCAAGCCTCCCCTCATGACGAGACACAGGAACTCCTATTGCTTCTACCTCGGCCATGTAATTGACGCAGAACTCAATAACCTCTTCCGCTGCATAACCTTCGACAATGCTACCCTCGGGCAGGGACCGATTCCTCACGTAGGCCTTAAGTACACCCATGTACCTCTCGAATGGATACATATAACGTAGGAACACGGGTCCACATATCTTGATTTCTCTGACAAGGTGGACGGTGAGATGGACCATCATATCAAAAAACGATGGAGGAAAATACATCTCAAGCTGACAGAGAGTTCGAACCACCTCGCTCTGCAGAGAATCTAGTCCATCGGGATCAATGACCTTGCAAGAAATTGCATTGAAGAAAAAACACAGCCTCGTGATCGTCTCTCTGACCTTATGCGGCAAAATACTCCGGATGGCAACAGGTTGCATTTGTGTCATCAACACGTGACAATCATGAGACTTCATACCCAGCAATTTCAAATCGCCCATGGACACAAGCTTTTTCATATTTGCGGAGTAACCCGATGGAACTTTAACACCATAGAGACACTTACGGAGTTCTGTCCTCTCAGCCTTGCACAAAGTGTAGCATGCAGGAGAGAGGTATATATGGCCTTTATCGTCCTCTCTCGGTGCTAGCTCGGGCCTGATTCTCATTTCGATCATGTCACGCCGCACATTGACGCCATCCTTTGTCTTCCTTGGAATGTTCAGCAATAGGCCGATTAAACTGTCGCAAATATTCTTCTCTACATGCATGACATCAATGCAATGACGAACCTCTAAATGCTCCCAATACGGTAAGTCCCAAAATATCGATCTCTGCTTCCAAGAGTTCTTCGTGCGGGGTTTCAATTTACGACCCTTTCCAAACACAACGTCTATGTCCTTCACCCGTGAGTAAACATCTTTCCCGTGTTGGATCAAGGATGCTGACTAGAGGGGGGTGAATAGGAGGCTTTTAAAAACTTTTAAGCTTGAACAAATAATTGCAAATCAAGAACAAATAAAATAAGCAAGAGAGGAAGAGAACGAACACAGCAGTTTTTACTGAGGTATCGGAGACTCGCCCAGTCTCCACTAGTCCTCGTTGAAGCACTCAAGTCACTTGAGTTTGGCCTCAATACTCACGAAGAGTATTATCAACTATTGGTTGCTCCTTGTCCACTCCGGAAAGGCGAGCACCGATGCCTTGTACAAACTTGCCGAGCCTCTCCAACAATCTCCGTTCTGGAGAGGTCAACGGCCACGCCTCCGAACCGTCTAGGTGAGGGCGCTCACCAAGAGTAACAAGCAGGGAGGTTTTCTCTTGACCTCCAAACACACACCGAGAAGCTAAGTGAATGCAAATGCAAAAGAACTGAAACTCTCGGTGGATCGAAAACACTCAACTTGATCAAAAGATCAAGATTTTAAGTGGAAAACTAAAGCTCAAGAGTGTATAAGAGAATGCTACTGCTTGTTATATTAAACTTATGCCCAAAGCCCCTTTTTATAGCCTCAAGAATCAAATGAATCGTTGGAGCTAGGGCTGAAAATCAGCAACTCAAACTGACAGTCAGTTTGCCTAACTGACAGTCAGTTTAGTGCACAACGGCCGACAAAATTTACGGATAAAAAATTGCTAGCCATTTGTGGTCGTTTAAGGAAACTTGAAACCCACAACTGACAGTCAGTTCGACCACAAACTCAACCAAAAACAAATAGAAACTCAGTTAAAAGCACTGTGGTCGAAACCCCAACTGACAGTCAGTTTAGTACAAAAATTTTGAGCACAAAATACACCCTCTCTGGACAATTGTCAGTTAACACAAACTGACATTCAAACTGACAGTCAGTTCAGCAAACTGACAGTCAGTTCAGCAAACTGACAGTCAATCTGAACAAAAACAAAGATAACTTTAAATCCAGAAATCCAAAAGAGGTGTTTAATAGCTCGTTTGAAAGATAATTTCAAGGGCTATATTTTTGTCAACAGGAGCAAAAACCAGATCTGCCTAGATCTTTCTAGAAAATCGAAAAACTCTTCTGCTGTCGAAAACTGAACTGAAAAACCAGATTTTTCAAATTAAGTTCAAACCAAATCCAACCAAAAAAGATGCAATGCAATGACCTAAGTTTCTCGGTTTATGTTGGAGATAAAGAGAGGACTTTCACCACCCCTCTTTATAGTACGGTTAAAACTAAAAACAATTTTCCTAACCGATCATCTCCAAACGCCGAAATCGGTAAAAATAAAATACGGATTACCTTAGGTCTTTTCCTTTTTCACATTTGCGTCTTGTCTTCATTTTTGCGACTTGTGCTTTTACGTCTTTTGCGTTGGGTTCGTTTTGTTCATCTCGACAATCTTCCCAACGGAGCCCTGTATTAATCAATCTCAAAAAGCACAGTTAGTCCTAAACACTCTGTTTTCATTAATCATCAAAATTAGGGTTAGGCATGAAGGCCTAGATGCAACATCCCGCGCGTAGGCTTCGGGGCTGAACCATCTTCCTTGTGGCCATCAAATTCCCTCTTCCTCTTACGATACGCGTCATTCTTCGGAAGAAACATACGGTGACGCATGTACACTATTTTCCTGCAATCTTCAGCCACATGCTCTCAGTCTCATATTCGCAGTGGGGGCAGGCTTTGGCTCCTTTCGTACTACGGCCCAACAAATTTCCAAGGGCAGGGAAATCGTTGATGGTGCAGAATATCATAGCATGTAGGATAAAGTTCTCTCATTCACTACTACAGAATTCATCATCACAGTCGGGTCAAAACAGACATCACAGACGGTTCTTACCCGTCAGTGATATTCGAGTCAGTGATAATCATGCACTATCACAGACGGTTTTTGATGTTTTCAACCGTCTGTGATATATCCATTCACAGACTGATATAAGGTCAGAACCGTCTGTGATAAGGTCAGAACCGTCTGTGATACTCATATTTCACAGACAGTTATAAGGTCAGAACCGTCTGTGATAGTCACACTATCACAGACGGTTCTGTTCTCGGAACTGTCTGTGATATTTGAGTATACACAGACGGTTTTGACATCAGAACCATCTGTGATACTTTAGTATATACAGACGGTTTTAACATCCGAACCGTCTGTGATAGTATGAGTATCACAGACGGTTTTGACATCAGAACCGTCTGTGATACTTATACTATCACAGACGGGTGTGAGAACAGAACCGTCTGTGTTAATATGAGTATCACAGACGGCTTTGATGTTATAACAGACTGTGATACTCATAATTCACAGACGGCTTTGACATCAGAACCGTCTGTGTTAGTATGAGTATCACAAACGGTTTTGACATCAGAACCGTCTGTGTTAGTATGAGTATCACAGACGGCTTTGATGTTATAACAGACTGTGATACTCATAATTCACAGACGGCTTTGATCTCACAACCGTCTGTGATACTCATATTATTACCGACGGCTTGGAGGTTAAACCAATCTGCGATATCAGCGACGGTGTTAATATTGAAACCGTCTGTGATAGTGTTATTATCTCAGAACCGTCTGTGATAGTCTGATATCACAGGCGGATCTGAGGTCAAAACCATCTGCGATGTGTTATTATCTGTGACTGTTATAATCTCAGACGGTTTGTAAGATCAAAACCGTCTGTGCACAGACGGTTTTGATCTTACAAACCGTCTGAGATTATAACATTCACAGATGTCCTTTGTACAAATTGCATTTTCATATATACAGTTCATGAATTTCATACATGCATAGTACTCAAATATATACAGTCTCATGCATATATATTTGTACAATTGAACTCAGAATTATATTTGTACAGTACTCAAATATATACAGTTTCATATGCACATGCAGTACTCAAATATATTTGCACCCCTCTCTGTATAGCATTTCATATATACAGCACAGAACTCAGAAATATGTACAATTGAACAAATAAATGTAATCGACAATTAAAGTGTGTTAGATGTACAAATAAATGTAAGGCCGCACTAATACGAACCTTGCGGGTCCCTAAACTTCCCCTTGGGTGATATGACCTCCGAAAGGAAAAACTCAGCGAGCATCCCTCGGACATTACCAATCTGCCGAGGGTCAAGGCTTTCTGAAGGGAAGTCGACCCCCTGCAGCAAGAGTTGGTACATAAAAAATTAGCTGAATTAAGTTGTAAATTCTGTCAAATCGAGACAAATTAAGGGGAGCAGTTGTAATACCTCGGGGAAATCGGGCCGGTGAGGGGTGATGATCAGGTCATACATGTGGCGCATCACGTAGAACCCACATGTATTGTCGTCTGGCTGCTGATGGCACTGCCAATTTACAGACCGAGAGTTAGGTGGGGACAAGTTATAAAATAAAACAGATGCCAGTTGAAATTTGTACCGAAAATTGTAACCACTGAAACTTATCGGCTCGCCGCTCGTGTTGTCTCCCTACCTCGGCAAAGTACTTCGTGAAAGCCCTGTAGATAGTCAAAATTGACAGTTTGAGGATAGCCGAAATTGACAATTTGAGGACAGTAAATCTAGATGCATGCAAGACAGGTCCACATCACCTTCTGAATACATCTCGTGCGCCGCAATACGAGTACCCTTTCCTCTGCAATGAGTCAAGGTAGAACACCTTGTTGCTTTTCGGAATAAGTAGCAGCAGGATCCAGTGGTAGCTACATATTACACGTAGAGAATTAAAAATTTAATCTAAATTTGGGGGTGTGCACATGGAGACACTAATCTACGGGTGAAGCACTGATGAAAGCACTCACCTCTGGTTGTAGGGTACAAGTATATACTCCTTGTCGACCTGAGCAAGCAACCCTCTTTTGATGTAGTCGACAACGAAGTCTGTGTCGGTCCTAAACATCACCTCGGCTACCATCTGGGGGTCCAAAAAACCAACAGGTATGCCCTTGGATTTGGCATAGTTGGCCATGCAGCTGCACAGAAGTAACCAATTAATAAATGACATATATCCGTATATGCACGGATAGTAGGATACTTACAGCACCCAAAACCGTAGGATTGACAAGTCGAGCGCATCTTTGTTTAGCAAATTGTGCAGGTCTTCGAAGGTCACCGAGTAGGTCCCAACGTCGTGATAGAACTCTGCCACGGTGTACTTGACCATGATGTGCGTCGGACGCTGCGTCCTGGTCTGGTTTGTCCTCCTCATGTACCATGCATGCAGGCTCTGGCATGCTAACCCCATGCTCGAAATTGCGGTATCGGAGGCCATGGGCATCCCCAGAGAGAACGGCATGAGAGCTGGCGCACTCTTCTCGCTCTCCTTCGACGGGCTCTTCTTTGCTTTTCCCCTCATAGCCAGCTTCTTGAATGGTTGCCTCTTACTCGGAGTTAGCTTCGTCGTCGAAGGGGTATGCTGGCTAGTAGGCCGCGTCTCGGTCTGTGATGTCTGCGATGTAAGAACCTACGTATTAGGACACTAACTCTGAGGGCTATTATTACAGTACAAATTATGAAACTGGTGGGGGAATTACCTCATACAGGACGATGTCTTTCTTGGGCCATTGCACGAACGTGTGCACCGCATCCCCGAGAGTGGTAATCTCGTCGTTCGGCGGCTTCTCCAATGGAAAACCCTTGCAATGGTCAAAGACACTGTCCACTTGGACACGTGCAAAACCCTCACATAGAGGGGCACCATGGATTGTGGCCCCCGCCGTGCATGGTTGCGCCATCCCACGGGCAGCCTCGATCGGGAAGACACCGGCCAGCACCATAAGCTTGCAGGAGGCGGGTTCCTACAAACAGTGCGCATTAACATGTTGAATTTCACCGCTTCTCACTTTCGAATGAATTAACATAGACAAACAGTGCGCATTAACGGTCATTACCTGCAGAGAATCCACCGGATACTTTGGAGAGGGCTCCGTCTGCGAAGACCCCGGCGCAGACGCGCAGCTACTACGGTGGCCAATGGGGGTCGGTACTTCCGCTGGGTCTGCGCCAGCTGCTAGAACAGGGGTGCCCTGGGTCGCCTTTCTTAGATCTTCGTACATGGACCGCATCTCCGACAACTGCTGCAGGAGTGCTTTGTCCCGAACAGCGAACTCCGATCGCATCTCCTCCTTGAGCCGTTCATCGCGGGCTTGGTGGGATCTCTTTCTCCTCTTAGCCGCCTCCTCATCATCGGGGAAACCATGCCTCCAAGGCACAGTGGCGCCGAGGCCGCGCACGCGGCCTGGATGCTCCTTGTTTCCTAGCGCCGCTGTGAGGATATCCCTGTCCCTCCTCGGGTTGAACTCTCCGGATGCCGCCTGCGCACTCAGCGTCACCTGCAACAGGACAACTTAGCAATACAGCCCATTGCATGCGTGTTATGAGGATAGTACGTGATCGGACAATCTTACCAGTCGGTCGATCACTTCCCTGTCCGCAGGGTTATTCACGGAGACGCTTCCGGAGGAGTCCATCGTCGATCTAGCTCGGCACCAATTGCGGGCGCGCACGTCCGTTATGCCCGCATAAGGACTGCCGGCCGAAGACTGTGAAGCTTCCTCGTCCTGCTTCCTCCACAGCGCCTTCTTCCCCACATACCCACCGGTGCCTAGTCTGTGTGGGTGGGTGTTCTTGGCCTGGTTAGCCTGGGCCTTCGCACTAAGCTCCTGGAACTCAGGCTTGCCCTTCATCTCTACGAACTGCTGCCATGCCTCGGGAGTCACGAAAGGGTAGTCATTGAAGGGGGTCGTCGACTCCTTCACATAGTGCCTGACAAGTTCGCTCTTGAAGTTCCTCCACGCCTTGTTTATTGACATAAGTGTCCTCCGGCGGACGGTGAAGTGGCGATCCTCCGGAATGTGAAACGCCGCCTGCACTTCTTCCCACAGCGCATCCTTGCACTCTGGGGGCACTTGACCCCAGTCGGAGGTGGTGATGGGCACCCGCTCCCTTGCCACTTTGCCGCATAGTGAGCGGTACTGACCGACAAGTTTGGGCGGAGCTTCCGGCACACCATTGTCGTCGAACTAGACGTGCTGCTTTTCCCCCTTGTTCAGACGCGCGCATGTCGTCCGGCCTCGCCCCTTTCCCTTCTTCTGCGGGGTCACGGCGGACGAGGTGACCTCCGGCCCAGGCGTCTCATCGCCAGCGAGGTCACCCTGAGTCCCCGAGTGGTGCATTTCGTCACCAGACATAGTTCCTAACATAAGTGAAAGAGAGAACAGTTTAAGTAAATATGCAACTAATAATTCTATAACAAAACCCATACAAGAATGACAGAAACGGTGGGGAGGCGATGGAGGTGATCGCGTCGGAGGCGGGAGGGCGATGGAGGTGATCGCGCCTGACGGTGGAAAGGCGATGCAGGTGATCGCGACGGACGGAGAGGAGAAGGTGGGAGGCGATGGAGGTGATCGCGACGGACGGTGCGAGGGCGGAGAGAGCTAGGGCAAACAGAGCTAGGGCGAAGTAGAATGAGCGGGATAAAGCCCGCCTTGAACTATGTACCGCGTCGGTATTATCACAGTCGGTTCTCACATCTGAACCGTCTATAATAGTATATATCACAGTCGGTTCTCACATCGAAACCATCTATAATAATCGTAGTCACCAGAGAGATTATCACAGACGGTTTTGAGTTGAGAGCCGACTGTGCCTGAGATTATCACAGACGGTTTGGAATTGAGAACCGACGGTGCACGTTAAGAACTCGAAGAGTCGGACACTGTTGAAAATATCACAGACGGTTTTATATATGTAACCGTCTGTGATAATATTATCACAGTCGGTTCTCAAATAAACACCGTCTGTGGTAATCTACATAGTGAGAGATTATCACAGACGGTTGTGAGTTGAGAACCGACTGTGCACCGTCTGTGCTAGGTCAAAACCGTCCTTGATAATCTCTCTATTGAACGTTAGTTTTACAAATTGAAACTGATCTGTAGCTTTCAACTCTGAATGCTCGAAAACATGTTTTAAATGAACACTCAGATATTTCAAATGTAGTCCAAATACTCTGTAAATTGGTTACTATGTACGTATATCCGATAATTGGTTACAATGTAGTCCAAATGCTCTGTAACTTGAGCATGCTCCACGTAATATTGTATGTTAAATTTACAAATGGGAACTTTCACCGACAATTTGCACGTACACAGCCATGTTATCCTCAACTTTCCACTTGCCGCAGCCCTGCAAATACGAGAATTACAGGAGATATAAGCTATACCGATGGAAACAGAGAGATAAGACGTACAGTTGATTACCTTTAAAGTATAACCCTTCCTGGTGATCCATACGCACGTAACTGGTTTCGTCGGTGTCTTCAGTATCGACCTGTACGCCATCTCCAAATGGAGGAATCTCATCAAATTGATTGTATTCCTCCTCGTCTACGACATTTTCAACTCCAACAATCCTTCTCTTGCCATGAAGGACGATGTGCCACTTCTTATTGGCCGGGTCAGTGACATAAATGACCTGAATGGCTTGATTTGCAAGTATGAATGGCTCATCTTTATAAGCAACGCGATCCAGGTCCACAGAAGTGAAACCGTAACTGTCAACCTTCACACACTGTGGGATTTGGACCCATCGGCATCGAAACAGGGGAATCTTGAACAGTACGTAATCGAGCTCCCAAATTTCTTCAATGAACCCGTAGTACGAGTTCAATCCACGTACTACCCTTGTTGGGCCTGTCTTGGTGAACCCCTCATGGAAAGCTTCTACGCTCACTCCACTATTTTGCACAGTGCTCTTTCGATCTTGAGCTTTCGTGTAAAATGTGTACCCATTGATGTCGTATCCCTGCCAAGTCTGTACAGTAAACGTGGGCCCTTTTGCCAACCATTTAAGGTTCTCACTTGCGGACTCTCCGGTGATTCGCACCTTCATCCACGCGTTGAATCGACTGTTATGTTGTCCCGTGATCCAAACCTCGGATCGGCGAGGATTGTCTTGTCGTAGCATCTCCTTGTGCTCGTCAATGTACGGAGACACCTCCGTCATGTGTTGCAAGACCCAAAAATGAGCTTTCGAGTACATATCGAAATCAGGAGTGATGGCTCTCCGTCCGATAGTGCCAACACCATCAAGCCTCCCCTCGTGACGAGACACAGGAACTCCTATTGCTTCTACCTCGGTCATGTAATCGACGCAGAACTCAACAACCTCTTCCGCTGCATAACCTTCGGCAATGCTACCCTCGGGCCGGGACCGATTCCTCACGTAGGCCTTAAGTACACCCATGTACCTCTCGAATGGATACATATAACGTAGGAACACGGGTCCACATATCTTGATTTCTCTGACAAGGTGGACGGTGAGATGGACCATGATATCAAAAAATGATGGAGGAAAATACATCTCAAGTTGACAGAGAGTTCGAACCACCTCGCTCTGCAAAGAATCCAGTCCATCAGGATCAATGACCTTGGAAGAAATTGCATTGAAGAAAAAACATAGCCTCGTGATCGTCTCTCTGACCTTATGCGGCATAATACTCCGGATGGCAACAGGAAGCATTTGTGTCATCAACACGTGACAATCATGAGACTTCATACCCAGCAATTTCAAATCGCCCATGGACACAAGCTTTTTCATATTTACGGAGTAACCCGATGGAACTTTAACACCATGGAGACATTTACAGAGTTCTGTCCTCTCAGCCTTGCACAAAGTGTAGCATGCGGGGGGGAGGTATATACGGCCTTTATCGTCCTCTCTCGGTGCTAGCTCGGGCCTGATTCTCATTTCGATCATGTCACGCCGCACATTGATGCCATCCTTTGTCTTCCCTGGAATGTTCAGCAATAGGCCGATTAAACTGTCACAAACATTCTTCTCTACATGCATGAAATCAATGCAATGACGAATCTCTAAATGCTCCCAATACGGTAAGTCCCAAAATATCGATCTCTTCTTCCAAGTGTTCTTCGTGCGGGGTTTCAATTTACCACCCTTTCCAAACACAACGTCTATGTCCTTCACCCGTGAGTAAACATCTTTCCCGCGCGTAGGCTTCGGGGCTGAACCTTCTTCGTTGTGGCCGTCAAATTCCCTCTTCCTCTTACGGTACGCGTCATTCTTCGGAAGAAACCTACGGTGACGCATGTACACTGTTTTCCTGCAATTCTTCAGCCACACGCTCTCAGTGTCATCTTCGCAGTGGGGGCAGGCTTTGGCTCCTTTCGTAGTACGGCCCGACAAATTTCCAAGGGCTGGGAAATCGTTGATGGTGCAGAATATCATAGCACGTAGGATGAAGTTCTCTCGTTTGTATGCGTCCCATACCTGCACCCCTTCGTTCCACAGTGTTAGGAGATCCTCTATCAATGGTGCTAGGTACACATCAATATCGTTTCCGGGTTGTTTTGGTCCTAAGATAAGTAGAGATATCATGATGTACTTGCGCTTCATACACAACCAAGGAGGAAGGTTGTAGATACACAAAAGAACCGGCCAAGTGCTATGCCGACTGCTCATGTTACCAAAAGGATTAATTCCATCGGTACTCAACCCGAACCTTATATTCCTCAATTCTGCTCCGAAGTTAACAAATT
Organism: Pharus latifolius; assembly: GCA_019359835.1. Lineage (NCBI taxonomy): Eukaryota > Viridiplantae > Streptophyta > Magnoliopsida > Poales > Poaceae > Pharus > Pharus latifolius. The sequence goes on from CM033322.1 coordinate 11,023,706, forward strand.
CCCTGTCGATGTTTCTCCACTGCGAAGAATCAGCGGGGTGTCTCAACTTTCCATCCTTCTTCCGGTCTTCCGAGTGCCAACGCAGTAATTTTGCCTCTTTACGGTTTGCAAACAAACGCTGCAAGCGGGGAATGACTGGCAAATACCACAACACCTTAGCAGGAGGTCCTTCCTTTATCTCCGTGCAGTCGCCGTCGTCTGTTCGGTCCTTAGTACGCTTATAGCGGGATGCGCCGCACACCGGACAAACATGCATATTTTTGTAGTCGTTACGGTAAAGGATGCAATCATTAGGGCATGCGTGTATCCTTTCTACTTCCATTCCCAAAGGACACAACAGCTTTTTCGCTTGGTAGGTGTTTTTTGGCAACTCGTTTCCTTCCGGGAGCATGTCTGCCAAAAGATCTAACAGTGCTGTGAAACTCTTGTCGGTCCAGCTGTTGCTTGCCTTCAATTTTAACAGTTCAAGCACAGAGGCCAACTTTGTGTATTTCGACTTGCAACCAGGGAACAATGGCCTCTCTGAGTCCTCAATCAAGCGCTTGAATTTGCCAAACCCTCTTTCACTGTAATTTCCTTCCACATCACGCAACATGTCATCTAAATGGTCATCCTCTGGCATATCCTCGTCGAAGTCGTTGTTTGGATCCGGCATGTCCTGTTCCTCAACCTGAGTGGCAGTTGTTTTTGCAGTTGGCTCTTCTCCATGGTGGACCCAACACGTATACCCCTTTTTGAAACCACGTCGGATCAAGTGGGCGACAATTTGAGATGAGTTGGTGAACATCTTAATATTCTGGTAGTCTACACAAGGACAGTACATATATGGTAAACCCTTCTTCGCCATGTCTTGCACAGCAACCTTTTCGAAATCAAAAACACCTTTCATGTATTCCTCACCCACTCGGTTGTCATTATACATCCAGTCTCGGACCATCTGCAATAAATCAAATTCATACACATGCTAATTAGTAAATCAATGGAGATTGATATTGATGATGAAATCAAGTAATGTGTACGCCTTGGGAGCAAGTAACCAACCTTGGTTCGATCCTCAAATTTTGCCCCCAAATGCTCCCCCTGCCTTTCGAGATTTCGCTCTTCCTTGCCCCAAATCTCTTCGAACTGGACAGTGTAGGTCGAGCAAGAGAGTACGACTAGCTCAAAACATCCGCCAAAAGACCTTTTATACCAGGTTCAGTACAGACGGTTCTATATAATACCGTCGGTAATATCGGTGCATTATTGAAGAAAAGAATATTACTGACGGTTTTCAATCTATCAACCGTCGGTAATATCGCTGCAATTTGTGTAAGTATGAAAGAAATATCACAGACGGTTATGAACTCCAAACCGTCCGCTTTACATCAGAACCGTCTGTGTATTTGATTATGACAGTCGGTTCTCACATCTGAACCGTCTGTGTTATCACATCCGACCGTCTACGTTATTATCACAGTCGGTTTTTACCTCAGAACCGTCTGTGTATGTTGTTATCACAGTCGGTTTTTACCTCAGCACCATCTGTGATAACACAGACGGTTTTAAAGTCCGAACCGTCTTTAATATCCCGGTTTTTTTGTTTGCATTCGACTACTGGTCATCAGTTGTTCCACATGTTTTTCATATTTGGTTCTATCTTATTTCAATGTTAGTATTTACAAAATGAACGTTCAGACTGTTTGGTTTTATCTTGTTTTTCATATTTGTTTATATATATGTCTGAAATTAAAACCGTCTGTAATCTTTCAAGCAGAGACGGTTTTGAGTTAAAAACCGTCTTGATCGCAGCAGTATTTTCTTGTTAACATTTTTACACAGAACATCATTTGGTGATTATCAGTTACATAATCAATCGAAAGCCAGATATATAAGGAAAAGAAATTTCTTATTTCTTACAATCTTTCCATACATAAGAGATACTATTAATTAAGCGACCAATTGATTAGTGTCGACCTGTTCCGAAAGTAATTTACAAAGTTCTCCTAGGGACATATTGGCATCAGTAGGATCTACACTGGCCGCCCCAGGAGAACTACCAATGGCTCTAAGACTATCAACATCATCTCTCACCAAAGGAGTGGATTTGGCATCAGTAGGATCATCCAAGAAATTAAAGTTGATACAACCAAGGTGGAGATGAAGCTGCAACTCAAAGCATGCACTCTGCCAAGTGCAGAATGGCAAAAGACATCCCCTCAGAATGCTTCTCCAGCGCCTCTTTTTTTTTTTGGAGAGTTCTGCACAAGGCAGCTTTCTCCTCCTGCACATATGCTTCTCCAGCTTCTCCTAGGGGCTTATGCTGGGAGGGTGAAGATGATTGCCAAGCTTCGGAGTGGATTTGGACGTGGAAGTGTGAGCCTTACCCCAGAAAAGCTGATGATACAAAGGTGTTGGAGAGGGGATATTGGAAGGATTATTGTGGATCTCCAAAGGTGGAGTCGATGCAACTGGAGGGGTTGCAAGGGGCAATGTGGCAACACAGGCCTCAGCACCCTCTAGAGTCTTCGCTGCAGCTCCACTGTACGATCTTTCATCATTTCTAAGTCTCTTCTTTGGAGGGAGCATTTCCTCAAGCACCTGTGGATTTCGAAATGCATTTGTTTCGAGGTAATCAAGTCATAAAAGAAAGATCTGCATTAGAGTTTCAGAGAGGACTTCCTTTCTGAAGATCCTGATCGAGTTCATTCCTTATCTCTTCCTCATCACTCTCAATTTCAATAACCTCACTGGAATCTCGGCTCGCCATCAAGGTGGGAGTTGAGGAGGGAATAAAGACAGGGATTTAGGAGCCTCGCTATTTATAGAAACAGAAGGTGACGGTTCATATGCGCGGGTGCCTCGAGTTCTAAAAAGCGCACTAGTACTGGTTTTCAAGGCCAATAAATTCATGATATACAACTTCCTCGGGAGATAAACTGCAACACAGGCAAAGGAAGTTGAAGAATCAGATTACATAATTCGATGCAAAATAAATTTGAAGTAAATAATTAAGTCTCTTCATCTGCTCAGTTATTATGTGCGGTTATCAACAATTGCATGTAGAGAATTGCACTGTTGGGACTATCACAGACGGTTGGGAGATCAAAACCGTCTGCTTTACTACTACAGACGGTACTGATGTCCGAACCGTCTTTAATATGTCTGTTTACTATCACAGACGGTTTGGAGTTAAAAACCGTCTGTGATATTGATAGAGGTCGAGAATTCGAGGCGAGGAAGTTGAAGACTCAGATTACATAATTCGATGCAAAATAAATTTGAAAGTAAATAATTAAGTCTCTTCATCTGCTCAGTATTATGTGCGGTTATCAACAATTGCATGTAGAGAATTGCACTGTTGGGACTATCACAGACGGTTGGGAGATCAAAACCGTCTGCTTTACTACTACAGACGGTACTGATGTCCGAACCGTCTTTAATATGTCTGTTTACTATCACAGACGGTTTGGAGTTAAAAACCGTCTGTGATATTGATAGAGGTCGAGAATTCGAGGCGAGGAAGTTGAAGACTCAGATTACATAATTCGATGCAAAATTAAATTTGAAGTAAATAATTAAGTCTCTCATCTGCTCAGTTATTATGTGCGGTTATCAACAATTGCATGTAGAGAATTGCACTGTTGGGACTATCACAGACGGTTGGGAGATCAAAACCGTCTGCTTTAATATTACAGACGGTTCTGATGTCCGAACCGTCTTTAATATGTCTGTTTACTATCACAGACGGTTTGGAGTTAAAAACCGTCTGTGATATTGATAGAGGTTAAGAATTCGAGTCGACTCGAGGACACTGTTGGGACCATCACAGTCGGGCCTTACGTAAAAACCGTCTCTAATGTGACTATCACAGATGTTTTTTACCTCAGAGCCGTTTGTGATATTTCAAAGCACGTTGATATATAACTTCTATATTCTTTTTATATTATTTGCATGGGACCTGCGACCTCTATATTGTTTCTATATTATTTCAAGGGCTCCGATCACAAGCCAAAGATCGCGATAGTCGTTCCTTGATCGCACACAGTGTACATACCTTTTGTATGGTCGAATGTTCGACAAAAGCCAACGAAAGATAAAGAAAGAGGGAAGATTGCATGCAGTCCAAGAATGTGCTGGAAAATTAGAAAGTTGACATAAGAACAAAGTTTTCAATAATTTGTTTCATCACTTACAAAAAAAAGTAAAAATACAGAATGCTAGGTCAAGGAGTGGTCTTATGTGAGACCCCCCATTTGAGGATCACCTTGGTAACCGCCCAGGTAGGTTACACACAGCAGGATGACACATGAGCTCCAAACCAGACAAGCATAATAATAACATTAAACAGGTAGCAGGCCAGCTTGGCCAATATTACATACCCAAAGCACCGAAAATGGCGCTAAGTAGAGTTGCTAAGAAAATAACAAGTTTATCAGAACCAGAGTCGGTATCTAAGTACCGAACACACAGCATAAAGCACAAAGCAACGACAAAAAGCTTGATTTCCATCCGCAGCGGGGTTGAAGTGGCTCCTCCCACATCTGACTTGACTTGGTGCGCAATCCTTCTAGAACGTGGGCTCGTCCGGGGCACTTCCATCTTCTGCCGGGAACTCATAACTGAAGGAATCGGGATCCTCGAATCCCTCTTCTACAGTTGGATGCAAATTGCAAGGGTGAGCACTTGGTGCTCAGCAATACTCATTCCGGGGATTATAGTAATTGTACTTACATGAGGGTGAAACATATGATTCAGGGGTTTTTAGTTTCATATGGATAGAGATATATAGATTTCCAAGTTATTTGTTCAGTAAACAGTACTTTGTCATGAAAATAGCACTTTAAACATGTTACATGTTTTCAATAAAAACATTAGATGTAGTGGTCTCCCATGAGTCACTACTTTGTTAGCCGCATTATGAAAACATTCCAAAACATTACTTGTGCTATAACCCATGGATAACATCCACTACGAAAAGACTCCTGAACCTGGGAGTACAGAGTATCTGACACTTCTTTTACGCTTTGCAAAGGTGTACCTCTTTTTAAATCCACTGGTTCACCTCGGCTTCAAGTCGGATCAGCTCCATGTGACTTATACACATGTGACAAGGCCGAGATCACACAACGCTTTACAGTTCAGTATTAACAGTATCCCTGCCCGGTAAATAGACAATTAAGTCTCAAGTACCGTTGTGGGTCTTACCCACTGCCTTACTTCCTAGCCTCTCTGGTCTATGTTCCCTCAGGACACATAGCCTTGGTCTATGTCCACGCGAGACATACGACCATTTAAGATTACAGCCGCTCACGGCTTAATCAGGTCTAGGGCGCCTTCCTCATTAACGCCTTTTTCTCTCATCATTTTTCTGACTCACATCACTCATGGCCGAACCTTGGCCTTCCAGTTTCCACGCGAGAAACCAGATCGTCAAACCATGCAGGGAACTGCTAATACCAAAAGGTACTGAGTTGTGCCTGTCCCATACCAGGCAAGTGGTTGGTACGTTTACAATTCGTATAGAGACACAGCACAAGGTTCTTGTCCTTATGAACCAATAGTGAGGAACATTCACATACCCTGGTGCGCACCGCACCCTCTCCATACAATCCAATCCTCACTACTGATCCCTTTTATCGGTTTTCTTGTCAAAACGGTTTTCATTATAACTTCTCATGTATTTGACCATTTCAAGTTTAATGTGAACATTCAATATATGAGTCCTAGGGTGACAAAAGCATATATATGAAGGTTCAATAACAAGAGGGGTTTTATGATTCATTAGGGAATATCTACTCATGTCATTCAAACATAACTTGTATTTTAACTAAACATGCATAGTAAGAAACAGTGAATATACTTCATGTGAAAATATTGGGTGAGACATGATCAAAGGAATGAGGCTTGCCTTGCAATGTGGGGTCTAAAAACTCAGACGGCTCTTCAAAGACTTCTTCCGTTCCTTCCGCTTCTGACTCTGCGGCAAACAATTAACACACAAACACATACCACATAAGCATACTGAAAATAGTTTCTATAGAAAGTATTAAGTAAATAAGTCATGCATGCAGGGGAAAAGTTAGGGCAAGGTCACAAGGGTTCTGGTCGAAGAAACGGCTAAAAAGGATTGAACGTCGAAGGGTCGACATTCAGTTCATGGCTTTGACATAACTGGAAACTAGTCTTAGGATGGTTTTCTGGAGAAGTGATAGTAGAGAAAGTTGTAGAACACAACTCCAGGAATCTAGGGGACAAGGTGGCATTTCAATTGCTCCACCAGAAGGGGTCAAACAGGGCTAATGCCAGTGGTTGACATGCACTGACATGGTGTTGGACATGGCCAGAAACTAGGGCATGGCTTAACTTTTGATCTAGGGCTCCAAATGATGCACCACTTTGTCTGGGAGGTAGGCATTACTAACAGGAACAATATACTCAACAGGCACAAGGGCTGAAAGTGGCCGGAGGGTGGCCAAAATCCGGCGATGAACCACGGTGGCCTGGACATGAACTGAGTTACTGGACAGTGATCTTGGCATAGGCATAACTCACAATCTAGGCAGATCCAGGTGTCGAGCTAGTGGACAATATTGCTCAGGGTACTGGAATCTATCTAAGGGACAAGGTTTCAGGCGCTGGATCGGCCGGGAACAAATTCCGGCGACCGGCGCTGGAGAAGACGACACTGGACAAAGGGAGTTTTCGATTCAGGGCGAATGAGCTCAATTCCAAGCTTGGGAATGATCTCTAGGGTGCAACAAAGCTACTGGGGAGGTTAATTTGGCCGGAGGATCGCCGGCGTGGCCTGGCGACGAGAGCCAGTTCACTGGTGGCGCGCGATTTGGGGAGAGCTATGAGCTTAGCTCGATTTTGAAAACCAGATTGGTAGGCTTGCTACAAAGAGTATGCTGATCAATTTCTTCTACTGGTACTACGGCTAATTTGGTTTAAATCAGGTAGCATTGCAGGAACAGGGGTTTTGAGCTTTTCCGGTGATCACCGGCGTTAGGGTTCGCCGGGGTGCAATTGGGTGCTATGACACGAACAGGTGGAAGAGGGGAACTCACTGGTGGCTTTGGTTTGAAGAATGGTGCAGTAGATTAGGCTGGCACCGTGAGCTCCAGAGGTTGCTCGCCGGAGAAGAAAGCAAACTCGACGGCGGTGAGAAATTAACTGGGAATTTGGCTAAGTCCTGAGCTTGTGCTTCTTCACAGCGTTGAGGGGGGTTTAAATAGGCACGGGGACGGAGTTTGCGAGGGTGAACGCGACAACGGTTGCTTGCGCCGGGGAGAAGTTTGTCGGGCGCAGGCGCAACGACGGCGACGGCGACGTGATCGCGCTTCAGGCGGTGCTGCAGCTTTGCCAGTTGCCTTGGGACTTCGTCCGGGACGGCGCAGATGTGGAGGCGACAGTGTAGCTCCGGCAACGACACGTACGCACATGCAATTGCCACGGCAACGGGAGCGCGCGCGAAAACGAGGCTCGGGAGCGCGGCCGTTTATATCCGCTGGGCGAGGCGATGCACTGCTGGCACGTGCGCACGGGGTGGCTCAGCAACTCACGGGCACAGGTGACAGAAACGGTGGCCGGCGGCGAGCAAGCACGGCGAGAAATCCACGGCGCTGCAACGGGCTCGTGCACTGGTCGTGGCAACGACCAGGGCTGGTCGAAAAGGGCCTGAAAAGAATGTTTGGGCCGATTTGCTATTTCTGAAACTTACTCCAGGGGCTGTTCTGTGAGGAAAACTTGAATAGGACTTGGGCCTGTTTGCAAATTTGGAGATCTGAGGGTCCGATCTAAAATCTGATTTCGCAACTAAGTCGCAAAAGATTATTAGAACTTATCTGACCAAAGTTTGGTAAGATCGGGCAAGATCTGAAGGGTTTCGACAAAATTGGGGAAAACAGTTTAGGGTAATTAGGGTAATTAGGGTTTTAAAAATAGCAAGGCTTGAAACTCAGCTTTAGGGTGAGATTTTGGAGATGGTCCCGAAGGGAAAAATGTTCTGAACAACATTTAGAAGGGAATGGCTGAAGCAGATTAGGGTTTGGGGTCCAGATGTGGATTTTGGCTATTTTAGGGTTTAGCAAAAACAGGGGTGTTACAAATCTACCCACCTTAGAAACAATCTCGTCCTCGAGATTAGGGCAGGTCAGAGAATAGGAAGGGAAATTCTCGTCGGAGATCTTCTTCTTTTTCCCAAGTTGACTCCTCCTCTGAGTGATTGTTCCACTGAACTCTGCAGAATCGGAGGGTTCTTGACTTCAGCACTTTCTCTCTGGTTTCCAGAATTCTAATAGGGTATTCTTGACAAGATAAGTCTGGTTGAATCTCATTCTCTGTAGGAGATATCTGTTCTGTTGGTTTTCTCAAGCATTTCTTCAGCTGAGATACATGAAATACGTCATGAATTCCGCTCAGTTCTGGTGGCAATTCCAACTTGTATGCCATTTCACCTCGCTTTTCCAGAATTCGATATGGTCCCACATATCTAGGTTTTAACTTTCCCTTCATCTGGAATCTTCGAACTCCTTTGTATGGCATAACCTTGAGATACACATAATCGCCCTCTTCAAAAGATAGCTCTCTTCTACGGTTATCCGCATAGCTTTTCTGTCTAGATTGAGCTGTTTTCAGTTTTTCTTGTATGATCCTGACGTGGGCTGTGGCTTCTTCTACTAATTGGGGTCCTAGATGTTGTTTTTGACCAATTTCTGTCCAATACAGAGGCGTGCGGCATCTTCTTCCATATAGGGCTTCATATGGTGCCATTTGTAGGCTTGCTTGGAAACTATTGTTGTATGTGAACTCTGCATAAGGTAGAAATAACTCCCAAGAGTCTCCATAGTCCAAAACACAAGCCCTCAACATATCTTCCAAAATTTGGTTTACCCTTTCAGTCTGACCTCCAGTTTGAGGGTGGTAGGCGGTACTGAACTTTAACTTTGTGCCCAGGGCTTTCTGCAACTCTTGCCAAAATCTTGAAACGAACTGGGCTCCTCTATCGGAAATGATAGCCTTCGGCACTCCGTGTAGGACAACTATTCTGTTGAGATACAGCTCTGCTAAGTCCTTAGCTGTATATAGGGTCTTCACTGGGAGAAAATGTGCTACTTTTGTTAATCTATCTACTATGACCCATATAGAATCGAATCCTTTTCTCGTCCTTGGTAATCCTACAATGAAATCCATTCCGATTTCATCCCACTTCCACTCTGGGATTTGTAGAGGTTGTAGCGGTCCCGCAGGCTTTTGATGTTCTGCCTTCACTCTTTGGCATGTGTCACAAGTTGCGACAAACTTGGCAATCTCTCTCTTCATTCCTTTCCACCAAAAATTTTTCTTTAAGTCCTTGTACATTTTGGTGCTGCCTGGGTGTATGGAATATGGGGTCTGATGAGCCTCTTGCATGATTAAGTCTTTGATCTCGTGGTCATTCGGAATGCAGATACGGTCATCGTACCATAGAATTCCCTGTTCATCTTCTCGAAGGTTGGTTGTATCTTCGCTCTTCATGTCCTCCTTCATCTCTTGAAGATCTGGGTCAATCGCTTGAACTTGTCTGATCTTATCCTTCAATTCACATTCCATCTTTAGTGTAGCAATGGTTCCTTGGTCCACTAATTCCAATTGCAACTTTTCGAAATCCTTGATCAGTTGTGTCGGCACTTCTAGCTGCGTTATCTGGTTATAACGAGACTTCCTGCTCAAAGCATCAGCCACTACATTGGCTTTTCCTGGGTGATAGTGGATCTCTAGATCATAATCTTTGATCAGTTCTAGCCATCTTCTCTGCCTCATATTCAATTCCTGTTGCGTGAAGATATACTTCAGGCTCTTATGATCCGTATAAATTTCGCACTTACTGCCTAGTAGGTAGTGTCTCCATATCTTCAGTGCATGTACGACAGCAGCTAGCTCCAAATCATGTGTTGGATAATTCTCCTCATGAGGTCGTAGCTGTCTAGAAGCATAAGCTATCACTTTCCTTTCTTGCATCAATACACATCCTAATCCTCGTTTGGAGGCGTCACAGAAGACTTGAAAATCCTTCTTGACGTCCGGCAGTATCAGGATTGGTGCAGTTGTCAACCTTTTCTTCAGTTCCTCAAAGCTTCTTTCACACTCCTCGGTCCAATTAAAAGGGGCATTCTTCTTCAGTAGCTGGGTTAGCGGTTTGGTGATCTTCGAGAATCCTTCTACGAATCTTCGATAATATCCCGCTAATCCCAAGAAACTTCTAACTTCTGTTGCGGTTTCAGGTTGTTTCCAATCGGTAACAGCTCGTATCTTCAACGGGTCCATAAATATTCCTTCTCCTGAGATGATGTGTCCCAAGAAAGAAATCTTCTTCAACCAAAAAGCACATTTGCTAAACTTGGCATATAGCTGGTGGTCTGCCAGTTTCTGTAGCACTATCCTCAGGTGATGTACGTGTTCCTCCTCCGTCTTAGAGTAGACAAGGATATCATCCACAAATACAATGATGTATTTATCCAGGAATTCCATGAGGATCTTATTCATTAGATTCATGAATACCGCGGGCGCATTAGTTAATCCAAAGGGCATCACTGTGAACTCATGCAACCCATATCTGGTTACGAAAGCAGTTTTAGGAATGTCCTGCTCTCGGATCCTTAACTGGTGGTATCCCGATCTCAGGTCTATTCTTGAGAACACTTTTGCTTCTCTGAGCTGGTCAAAAAGGTCATCTATCCTTGGTAAGGGGTATTTGTTCTTGATGGTCATGTCGTTTAGCTTGCGGTAGTCTATGCAAAGTCGCATACTACCATCTTTCTTCTTAACAAAGAGCACTGGGGCTCCCCATGGTGATGAGCTGGATCTGATGAATCCTTTTTCTTCCAATTCAGCTATCTGCTTCTTCAATTCCTCTTGCTCATGGCCTGTCATCCGAAACAACTTTCTAGCATACGGCGCAGATCCGGGTTTCAGTTCAATAGTGAACTCTATATCTCTATTTGGTGGCAATCCGGGAAGTTCTTCTGGAAAGACTTCCGGGTACTCATTGACAATTGGTACCTCTTCAAGCTTCACTTCTTCGATGCAGTTCAATCTCTGTAGGTGGTCGCAGATTGGAGTTCTATCTGCATGGAATGTAATTTGCTTTCCACTGGCATTTGTCAGGGTGATTGTTTTCTTCTCACAATCCATCAATCCCTTATGCTTGGCCAGCCAATCCATTCCGAGAATGACATCCAATCCTTGAAGGTTTAGAACTAGCATGTCTGCCAGGAATTCTAGATTGCCGATACAGAAGGCAACGTTTCTACAGATAGAATTAACAATCATTCTAGCACCAGGTGACTGAATGATGATAGGATGCTCTAAAGCAACCACAGGCAAGTTATTACTCAACAAGCAATCTTTTGACATGAATGAATGAGTTGCACCGGGATCAAATAGAACAACTGAAATCTGAGAGGAGATTAAGAGTCTACCGATCACGACGTCAGTTGCCTCTCCTGCTTCTGTAGCAGTCACGAAGTTGAGTCTTCCTCCGGTGGTTGGTGTTCCTCTTCCTCTGTTGGTTTGGAATCTTCCTCCTCTGGCTTGTGGTGCTCCTCTGGCAATAGTTCGTGCAGGTGCAGGGGATTTGGCTGCCTGAGCTTTGGCAACGTTGGGAGGTAAATGCCGAAATGGACAAGTCTCTCTGTGATGTCCTCTTCTGCCACAATGGAAGCATTCTGCATTCTTCAGTGTACAGTCTCTATAGAGGTGACTCCCTTTGCATCCGGGACACGTTAGAGTTGTTGGCGATGAAGTCCTCTGGGGTCTTGGTGGTGCGGGTGGTCTGAAAGCGGCTCTGGCATATGGCACTGGTCTTCCTCGGCTAGAATTTCCTTGAAATGGGTATGCTATGCTTTTCCTCTTGCGGTCCTCTTCTACTACGCCTCTTTTCTCCTCCATTTTGAGTACTCGATTCACAAGGACTTGGAAGTCCGTGAACTCGTGCGTTGACAAGTGATACTGGTATGAGTTTTGTAGGCCTTCACAGAATCTGTCGATCTTCCGCTCTTCTGTCATGATGTCTTCAGGTGCATACCTGGCCAATTTGATGAACTCATGCAAATACTGCTTCACCGTCCTTCCTCCCTGCCTTAGATTCAAGAATTCTCTGCGTTTGGCTTGGATAGCTCCTTTGGGGACATGGTATCTACGGAACTGTTCCTTGAATTCATTCCAGGTAATTGAATTCTGATTAGGGTGTACCGTCTTGTAATTCTCCCACCATGCTGCAGCCGATCCTGTGAGCTGATGGGGTCCATATAACAGTTTCTCTTCATCACTACACCTGACGGTATCCAATTTCCTTTCGATCTCTCTTAACCAATCGTCTGCCACAATTGGGTCTTCAGTGCAGGAGAAAGTTGGAGGACGTGTCTTTTGAAAATCTGTCAGTCTTGCTCCAATGTTCGAACCTTCCTCGCGGCGGGTTGCAGAGTTTTGCATTAGCTGTTCCAGGATTTGACTCTGTACCTCTGCAGATCTCTGTCTGTTTTTCTCCATCCATATTAATATTTCCGTCAGATTTCCTCCTTGCGGTACTGAGGCTGAAGAATTTGGCTGATCTGAGTCATCTCTAGTCCTTCTTGTTGATGTGTTTCTTGGGACTTCTTCTGAACCTTGGATTCTACCTCTGGTGTTCACCATTCTGTTCTGCCAAGATAATTGAGACAAAACTACTAATTCAAGAGAGCACAGATTGATCAAAAGCTGAAAGGAAAGATCAATCCAAGAGATTGGATTGGAACATGCAATTGCCATTTTCAAAGATTTTCTAAAGATACAAGGTTTTCACCTTTACAGCTTTGGAGTTACCAACAAACAATACAAACAAGGCAGCTACTACAACAAGAGCTAAAGACTAACGGTTACAAGGGCTAGAGCAGAAGGGTCAAGCTAAAGAGAAAACTACGATCTCCTGTCGGTCTTGGAAGAACTGCAAGGTTCCACTTCTTCAGGGTCTTCCTCTTCTTGATCTTCGTCGGCATCCATAGGGTCCCATTGCATGTCGTTGTCCTCTTCTTCCTCGGATGAATCGTTGGTGTTGCAAGTAGCAATCTCTTTTCCTTTGCCCTCAGGAACTTCCTTTCCTTTCGTGAGAGTAGGATACTCTGGTGCAGGGGTGTTGATCACAATGCCACGCGAAGCAGGCGTGAAATAACCCAGGTAATCCCTAGGTCTTCCCACACTCTTGCGGGCTGTGAGTCTTATCTTCAAGCGGTTCCTCTTGTTCACCGATCCTTCGTCTTCGACTTCTCGAGCTTTGCTAGGTTCAGCCAACTCCTGAATTTGTTTCTCCTTCTCTTGGAGTTCTGAGCGAACCTTCGCAAGCGCTCCTTCGAGATAGTGACGGTCATCCCGAGCATTCTCATGCTCACGCAGCAACCGAGTGTAGCTTGACTCCAAGACTTGGACTACATCTCTGGTTTTGGTCAGGATGGCGTCTCTCTGGTTGTTGGAGGGATGAACAGTTCGACGATCTGATCCGAGGACTTGGTAGGGTACAAAACAGAAAGGAGAACCTATAAGAAAGTCATCGTACAACTGGCGGATGGTACCTATTGCACGACGAGCAGCGTCTTGGATAGCATCTTCTTCTTCCTGTCTACAAGCTTCCTTTCTTGTTGATCCTCTCCCGATCTCTGGGATCTCGTACACAATCACCGAGGCACGGAAACCAAAAGGTCTACCATCGACTTCTTCTCGACGGACGTAGTATACGGGTCGCTGATTGTCTCTTGCTCCCAGAAATTGTAACATCATCCAAAGCATCAATGCCCATGATCCCAACTCGTCTCCGTGAATCAGCTTCTTACCAGGGGCCATCTGCGATGATGAGACACGGAACTCTTAAAAGTAGGAAAATAGTTTTGAAAGTTTTCAAATAATACTCATTATGCTTTTCTTAAACAAATTAGGTTTTTCACAATTAGATTTTTACCAAATAATCTAACGATTCTCTACTTTAGGGACGCCCATTCTAGTAAGGGTCACGACCTACAGTCAAGTTTCATGCTCTGATACCATTCGCTGTGAGACCCCCCATTTGAGGATCACCTTGGTAACCGCCCAGGTAGGTTACACACAGCAGGATGACACATGAGCTCCAAACCAGACAAGCATAATAATAACATTAAACAGGTAGCAGGCCAGCTTGGCCAATATTACATACCCAAAGCACCGAAAATGGCGCTAAGTAGAGTTGCTAAGAAAATAACAAGTTTATCAGAACCAGAGTCGGTATCTAAGTACCGAACACACAGCATAAAGCACAAAGCAACGACAAAAAGCTTGATTTCCATCCGCAGCGGGGTTGAAGTGGCTCCTCCCACATCTGACTTGACTTGGTGCGCAATCCTTCTAGAACGTGGGCTCGTCCGGGGCACTTCCATCTTCTGCCGGGAACTCATAACTGAAGGAATCGGGATCCTCGAATCCCTCTTCTACAGTTGGATGCAAATTGCAAGGGTGAGCACTTGGTGCTCAGCAATACTCATTCCAGGGATTATAGTAATTGTACTTACATGAGGGTGAAACATATGATTCAGGGGTTTTAGTTTCATATGGATAGAGATATATAGATTTCCAAGTTATTTGTTCAGTAAACAGTACTTTGTCATGAAAATAGCACTTTAAACATGTTACATGTTTTCAATAAAAACATTAGATGTAGTGGTCTCCCATGAGTCACTACTTTGTTAGCCGCATTATGAAAACATTCCAAAACATTACTTGTGCTATAACCCATGGATAACATCCACTACGAAAAGACTCCTGAACCTGGGAGTACAGAGTATCTGACACTTCTTTTACGCTTTGCAAAGGTGTACCTCTTTTTAAATCCACTGGTTCACTCGGCTTTCAAGTCGGATCAGCTCCATGTGACTTATACACATGTGACAAGGCCGAGATCACACAACGCTTTACAGTTCAGTATTAACAGTATCCCTGCCCGGTAAATAGACAATTAAGTCTCAAGTACCGTTGTGGGTCTTACCCACTGCCTTACTTCCTAGCCTCTCTGGTCTATGTTCCCTCAGGACACATAGCCTTGGTCTATGTCCACGCGAGACATACGACCATTTAAGATTACAGCCGCTCACGGCTTAATCAGGTCTAGGGCGCCTTCCTTCATTAACGCCTTTTTCTCTCATCATTTTTCTGACTCACATCACTCATGGCCGAACCTTGGCCTTCCAGTTTCCACGCGAGAAACCAGATCGTCAAACCATGCAGGGAACTGCTAATACCAAAAGGTTACTGAGTTGTGCCTGTCCCATACCAGGCAAGTGGTTGGTACGTTTACAATTCGTATAGAGACACAGCACAAGGTTCTTGTCCTTATGAACCAATAGTGAGGAACATTCACATACCCTGGTGCGCACCGCACCCTCTCCATACAATCCAATCCTCACTACTGATCCCTTTTATCGGTTTTCTTGTCAAAACGGTTTTCATTATAACTTCTCATGTATTTGACCATTTCAAGTTTAATGTGAACATTCAATATATGAGTCCTAGGGTGACAAAAGCATATATATGAAGGTTCAATAACAAGAGGGGTTTTATGATTCATTAGGGAATATCTACTCATGTCATTCAAACATAACTTGTATTTTAACTAAACATGCATAGTAAGAAACAGTGAATATACTTCATGTGAAAATATTGGGTGAGACATGATCAAAGGAATGAGGCTTGCCTTGCAATGTGGGGTCTAAAAACTCAGACGGCTCTTCAAAGACTTCTTCCGTTCCTTCCGCTTCTGACTCTGCGGCAAACAATTAACACACAAACACATACCACATAAGCATACTGAAAATAGTTTCTATAGAAAGTATTAAGTAAATAAGTCATGCATGCAGGGGAAAAAGTTAGGGCAAGGTCACAAGGGTTCTGGTCGAAGAAACGGCTAAAAAAAAAGATTGAACGTCGAAGGGTCGACATTCAGTTCATGGCTTTGACATAACTGGAAACTAGTCTTAGGATGGTTTTCTGGAGAAGTGATAGTAGAGAAAGTTGTAGAACACAACTCCAGGAATCTAGGGGACAAGGTGGCATTTCAATTGCTCCACCAGAAGGGGTCAAACAGGGCTAATGCCAGTGGTTGACATGCACTGACATGGTGTTGGACATGGCCAGAAACTAGGGCATGGCTTAACTTTTGATCTAGGGCTCCAAATGATGCACCACTTTGTCTGGGAGGTAGGCATTACTAACAGGAACAATATACTCAACAGGCACAAGGGCTGAAAGTGGCCGGAGGGTGGCCAAATCCGGCGATGAACCACGGTGGCCTGGACATGAACTGAGTTACTGGACAGTGATCTTGGCATAGGCATAACTCACAATCTAGGCAGATCCAGGTGTCGAGCTAGTGGACAATATTGCTCAGGGTACTGGAATCTATCTAAGGGACAAGGTTTCAGGCGCTGGATCGGCCGGGAACAAATTCCGGCGACCGGCGCTAGAGAAGACGACACTGGACAAAGGGGGTTTTCGATTCAGGGCGAATGAGCTCAATTCCAAGCTTGGGAATGATCTCTAGGGTGCAACAAAGCTACTGGGGAGGTTAATTTGGCCGGAGGATCGCCGGCGTGGCCTGGCGACGAGAGCCAGTTCACTGGTGGCGCGCGATTTGGGGAGAGCTATGAGCTTAGCTCGATTTTGAAAACCAGATTGGTAGGCTTGCTACAAAGAGTATGCTGATCAATTTCTTCTACTGGTACTACGGCTAATTTGGTTTAAATCAGGTAGCATTGCAGGAACAGGGGTTTTGAGCTTTTCCGGTGATCACCGGCGTTAGGGTTCGCCGGGGTGCAATTGGGTGCTATGACACGAACAGGTGGAAGAGGGGAACTCACTGGTGGCTTTGGTTTGAAGAATGGTGCAGTAGATTAGGCTGGCACCGTGAGCTCCAGAGGTTGCTCGCCGGAGAAGAAAGCAAACTCGACGGCGGTGAGAAATTAACTGGGAATTTGGCTAAGTCCTGAGCTTGTGCTTCTTCACAGCGTTGAGGGGGTTTAAATAGGCACGGGGACGGAGTTTGCGAGGGTGAACGCGACAACGGTTGCTTGCGCCGGGGAGAAGTTTGTCGGGCGCAGGCGCAACGACGGCGACGGCGACGTGATCGCGCTTCAGGCGGTGCTGCAGCTTTGCCAGTTGCCTTGGGACTTCGTCCGGGACGGCGCAGATGTGGAGGCGACAGTGTAGCTCCGGCAACGACACGTACGCACATGCAATTGCCACGGCAACGGGAGCGCGCGCGAAAACGAGGCTCGGGAGCGCGGCCGTTTATCCGCTGGGCGAGGCGATGCACTGCTGGCACGTGCGCACGGGGTGGCTCAGCAACTCACGGGCACAGGTGACAGAAACGGTGGCCGGCGGCGAGCAAGCACGGCGAGAAATCCACGGCGCTGCAACGGGCTCGTGCACTGGTCGTGGCAACGACCAGGGCTGGTCGAAAAGGGCCTGAAAAGAATGTTTGGGCCGATTTGCTATTTCTGAAACTTACTCCAGGGGCTGTTCTGTGAGGAAAACTTGAATAGGACTTGGGCCTGTTTGCAAATTTGGAGATCTGAGGGTCCGATCTAAAATCTGATTTCGCAACTAAGTCGCAAAAGATTATTAGAACTTATCTGACCAAAGTTTGGTAAGATCGGGCAAGATCTGAAGGGTTTCGACAAAATTGGGGAAAACAGTTTAGGGTAATTAGGGTAATTAGGGTTTTAAAAATAGCAAGGCTTGAAACTCAGCTTTAGGGTGAGATTTTGGAGATGGTCCCGAAGGGAAAAATGTTCTGAACAACATTTAGAAGGGAATGGCTGAAGCAGATTAGGGTTTGGGGTCCAGATGTGGATTTTGGCTATTTTAGGGTTTAGCAAAAACAGGGGTGTTACAACTAGCCTCTGAAATTTTTACTCAATTATGATTCAATGCAAATGCAAATGCAAATATGCTTCTAAAAACTTCAAGGTTGATCAAAAGTCTTGTGCTAAGACCCCTCTTAATAGTACGACCATCTAACCTAGAAAATTTCAAAACCAGAAGACGCTAGGTTTAGGTATTTGTACTTTTGTCGAGATTTTCGTCGTTTTCGCTTCATGAAGTCTTGATAGCCTTGCTTTACCTTTCCTCGATGCTTTCTCCTTGATTTTCCTGAGGCTCATATACAAAGGTTAGTCGCAATCTCACGGATGTCATTAATCACCAAAACCCTAATTAGGGCTCAAGATTCAACAACAGAGACGCTTCCGGAGGAGGTCATCGTCGATCTTGCTCGGCACCAATTGCGGGCGCGCACGTCCGTTATGCCCGCATAAGGACTGCCGGTCGAAGACTGGGAAGCTCCTCGTCCTGCTTCCTCCACAATGCCTTCTTCCCCACATACCCACCACTGCCTAGTCTGTGTGGGTGGGTATTCTTGGCCTGGTTAGCCTGGCCCTTCACACTAAGCTCCTGGAACTCTGGCTTGGCCTTCATCTCGACGAACTGCTGCCATGCCTCGGGAGTCACGAAAGGGAAGTCATCGAAGGGGGTCTTCGACTCCTTCACATAGAGCCTGACAAGGTGGCTCTTGAAGTTCCTCCACACCTTGTTTATTGACATCAGTGTCCTCCAGCGGATGGTGAAGTGGCGATCCTAGGGAATGTGAAACGCCACCTGCATTTCTTCCCACAGCGCATCCTTGCACTCTGGGGGCACTTGACCACAGTCGGAGGTGGTGATGGGCACCCGCTCCCTTGCCACTTTGCCACATAGTGAGCGGTACTGACCGACAAGTTTGTCCGGAGCTTCCGGCGCACCATTGTCGTCGAACTGGACGTGCTGCTTTTCCCGCTTGTACAGACGCGCGCATGTCGTCCGGCCTCGCCCCTTTCTCTTCTGCGGCGGGGCCACGGCGAACGTGGCGACCTCCGGCCCAGGCGTCTCATCGCCAGCGAGGTCACTCTGACTCCCCGAGTGGTGCATTTCATCGCCAGACATAGTTCCTAACATAAGTGAAAGAGAGAACGGTTTAAGTAAATCTGCAACTAATAATTCTATAACAAAACCCATACACTTATAATTAACCAAGAATGACAGAAACGGTGGGGAGGCGATGGAGGTGATCACGTCAGAGGCGGGAGGGAGATGGAGGTGATCGCGCCTGACGGTGGAAAGGCGATGCAGGTGATCGCGACGGACAGAGAGGAGGACAAGGTGGGAGGCGATGGAGGTGATCGCGACGGACGCTGCGAGGGCGGAGAGAGCTAGGGCAAACAGTTGCGAAGTCTGGAATGAGCGGGACAAAGCCCGCCTTGAACTATGTACCGCGTCGAGATTATCACAGTCGGTCTAATATTCACAACCGTCTGTGATAATAATATCACAGTCGGTTCTCACATCAGAACCGTATGTAATAATCGACATAGTGATAATCACCAGAGAGATTATCACAGACGGTTTTGAGTTGGGAGCCGACTGTGACTGTGATTATCACAGACGGTTTGGAATTGAGAACCGACGGTGCATGTCAAGAACTCGAAGCGTCGGACACTGTTGAAAATATCAAAGTCGGTTCTATATTTATAATCGTCTGTGATAATATTATCACAGTCGGTTCTCAAATAAAAATCGTCTGTGATAATCTACATAGTGAGAGATTATCACAGACGGTTGTGAGTTGAGAACCGACTGTGACTGAGATTATCACAGACGGTTTCGACTTGAGAACCGACCGTGCACGTGTAC
Source organism: Pharus latifolius (assembly GCA_019359835.1). Taxonomy (NCBI): domain Eukaryota; kingdom Viridiplantae; phylum Streptophyta; class Magnoliopsida; order Poales; family Poaceae; genus Pharus; species Pharus latifolius. The sequence goes on from CM033322.1 coordinate 11,043,446, forward strand.
ACTTGAAGCGTCGGAGACGCTGTTGGGAATATCACAGTCGGTTCTATATTCATATCTGTTTGTGATAATTCAACCGTCCGTGATAATCTCTCTATTGAACGTTAGTTTTACAACTTGAAACTGATCTGTAGCTTTCAACTCTGAATGCTCAAAAACTTGTTTTAAATGAACACTCAGATATTTCAAATGTAGTCCAAATGCTTTGTAAATTGTTTTAAATGAACACTCAGATATTTCAAATGTAGTCCAAATGCTTTGTAAATTGGTTACGGTGTACGTAGATCCGAAAATTGGTTACAATGTGGAGCATGCTCAAATAAATTTAAGATACAATGTGGAGCATGCTCAAGTTAATGTTACATACAAATGGGGACTTTCACCGACAATTTCCACATACACAGCCATGTTATCCTCAACTTTCCACTTGCCGCGGCCCTGCAAAGACGAGAATTACAGGAGATATAAGCTATACCGATGGAAACAGAGAGATAAGGATGTACGGTTGATTGCCTTTAAAGTATAACCCTTCCTGGTGATTCATACGCACGTAACTGGTTTCGTCGGTGTCTTCAGTATCGACCTGTACGCCATCTCCAAATGGAGGAATCTCATCAAATTGATTGTATTCCTCCTCGTCTACGACATTTTCAACTCCAACAATCCTTCTCTTGCCATGAAGGACGACGTGCCACTTCTTATTGGCCGGGTCAGTGACATAAATGACCTGAATGGCTTGATTTGCAAGTATGAATGGCTCATCTTTATAAGCAACTCGATCAAGATCCGCAGAAGTGAAACCGTAACTGTCAACCTTCACACCCTGTGGGATTTGGACCCATCAGCATCGAAACAGGGGAATCTTGAACAGTACGTAATCGAGCTCCCAAATTTCTTCAATGAACCCGTAGTACGAGTTCAATCCACGTACTACCCTTGTTGGGCCTATCTCGGTGAACCCCTCATGGAAAGCTTCTACGCTCACTCCACTATTTTGCACAGTGCTCTTTCGATCTTGAGCTTTCGTGTAAAATGTGTACCCATTAATGTCGTATCCCTGCCATGTCTGTACAATAAACGTGGGCCCTTTTGCCAACCATTTAAGGTTCTCACTTGCGGACTCTCCGGTGATTCGCACTTTCATCCACGCGTTGAATTGACTGTTATGTTGTCCCGTGATCCAAACCTCGGATCGGCGAGGATTGTCTTGTCGTAGCATCTCCTTGTGCTCGTTGATGTACGGAGACACCTCCGTCATGTGTTGCAAGACCCAAAAATGAGCTTTCGAGTACATATCGAAATCAGGAGTGATGGCTCTCCGTCCAATAGTGCCAACACCATCAAGCCTCCCCTCATGACGAGACACAGGAACTCCTATTGCTTCTACCTCGGCCATGTAATTGACGCAGAACTCAATAACCTCTTCCGCTGCATAACCTTCGACAATGCTACCCTCGGGCAGGGACCGATTCCTCACGTAGGCCTTAAGTACACCCATGTACCTCTCGAATGGATACATATAACGTAGGAACACGGGTCCACATATCTTGATTTCTCTGACAAGGTGGACGGTGAGATGGACCATCATATCAAAAAACGATGGAGGAAAATACATCTCAAGCTGACAGAGAGTTCGAACCACCTCGCTCTGCAGAGAATCTAGTCCATCGGGATCAATGACCTTGCAAGAAATTGCATTGAAGAAAAAACACAGCCTCGTGATCGTCTCTCTGACCTTATGCGGCAAAATACTCCGGATGGCAACAGGTTGCATTTGTGTCATCAACACGTGACAATCATGAGACTTCATACCCAGCAATTTCAAATCGCCCATGGACACAAGCTTTTTCATATTTGCGGAGTAACCCGATGGAACTTTAACACCATAGAGACACTTACGGAGTTCTGTCCTCTCAGCCTTGCACAAAGTGTAGCATGCAGGAGAGAGGTATATATGGCCTTTATCGTCCTCTCTCGGTGCTAGCTCGGGCCTGATTCTCATTTCGATCATGTCACGCCGCACATTGACGCCATCCTTTGTCTTCCTTGGAATGTTCAGCAATAGGCCGATTAAACTGTCGCAAATATTCTTCTCTACATGCATGACATCAATGCAATGACGAACCTCTAAATGCTCCCAATACGGTAAGTCCCAAAATATCGATCTCTGCTTCCAAGAGTTCTTCGTGCGGGGTTTCAATTTACGACCCTTTCCAAACACAACGTCTATGTCCTTCACCCGTGAGTAAACATCTTTCCCGTGTTGGATCAAGGATGCTGACTAGAGGGGGGTGAATAGGAGGCTTTTAAAAACTTTTAAGCTTGAACAAATAATTGCAAATCAAGAACAAATAAAATAAGCAAGAGAGGAAGAGAACGAACACAGCAGTTTTTACTGAGGTATCGGAGACTCGCCCAGTCTCCACTAGTCCTCGTTGAAGCACTCAAGTCACTTGAGTTTGGCCTCAATACTCACGAAGAGTATTATCAACTATTGGTTGCTCCTTGTCCACTCCGGAAAGGCGAGCACCGATGCCTTGTACAAACTTGCCGAGCCTCTCCAACAATCTCCGTTCTGGAGAGGTCAACGGCCACGCCTCCGAACCGTCTAGGTGAGGGCGCTCACCAAGAGTAACAAGCAGGGAGGTTTTCTCTTGACCTCCAAACACACACCGAGAAGCTAAGTGAATGCAAATGCAAAAGAACTGAAACTCTCGGTGGATCGAAAACACTCAACTTGATCAAAAGATCAAGATTTTAAGTGGAAAACTAAAGCTCAAGAGTGTATAAGAGAATGCTACTGCTTGTTATATTAAACTTATGCCCAAAGCCCCTTTTTATAGCCTCAAGAATCAAATGAATCGTTGGAGCTAGGGCTGAAAATCAGCAACTCAAACTGACAGTCAGTTTGCCTAACTGACAGTCAGTTTAGTGCACAACGGCCGACAAAATTTACGGATAAAAAATTGCTAGCCATTTGTGGTCGTTTAAGGAAACTTGAAACCCACAACTGACAGTCAGTTCGACCACAAACTCAACCAAAAACAAATAGAAACTCAGTTAAAAGCACTGTGGTCGAAACCCCAACTGACAGTCAGTTTAGTACAAAAATTTTGAGCACAAAATACACCCTCTCTGGACAATTGTCAGTTAACACAAACTGACATTCAAACTGACAGTCAGTTCAGCAAACTGACAGTCAGTTCAGCAAACTGACAGTCAATCTGAACAAAAACAAAGATAACTTTAAATCCAGAAATCCAAAAGAGGTGTTTAATAGCTCGTTTGAAAGATAATTTCAAGGGCTATATTTTTGTCAACAGGAGCAAAAACCAGATCTGCCTAGATCTTTCTAGAAAATCGAAAAACTCTTCTGCTGTCGAAAACTGAACTGAAAAACCAGATTTTTCAAATTAAGTTCAAACCAAATCCAACCAAAAAGATGCAATGCAATGACCTAAGTTTCTCGGTTTATGTTGGAGATAAAGAGAGGACTTTCACCACCCCTCTTTATAGTACGGTTAAAACTAAAAACAATTTTCCTAACCGATCATCTCCAAACGCCGAAATCGGTAAAAATAAAATACGGATTACCTTAGGTCTTTTCCTTTTTCACATTTGCGTCTTGTCTTCATTTTTGCGACTTGTGCTTTTACGTCTTTTGCGTTGGGTTCGTTTTGTTCATCTCGACAATCTTCCCAACGGAGCCCTGTATTAATCAATCTCAAAAAGCACAGTTAGTCCTAAACACTCTGTTTTCATTAATCATCAAAATTAGGGTTAGGCATGAAGGCCTAGATGCAACATCCCGCGCGTAGGCTTCGGGGCTGAACCATCTTCCTTGTGGCCATCAAATTCCCTCTTCCTCTTACGATACGCGTCATTCTTCGGAAGAAACATACGGTGACGCATGTACACTATTTTCCTGCAATCTTCAGCCACATGCTCTCAGTCTCATATTCGCAGTGGGGGCAGGCTTTGGCTCCTTTCGTACTACGGCCCAACAAATTTCCAAGGGCAGGGAAATCGTTGATGGTGCAGAATATCATAGCATGTAGGATAAAGTTCTCTCATTCACTACTACAGAATTCATCATCACAGTCGGGTCAAAACAGACATCACAGACGGTTCTTACCCGTCAGTGATATTCGAGTCAGTGATAATCATGCACTATCACAGACGGTTTTTGATGTTTTCAACCGTCTGTGATATATCCATTCACAGACTGATATAAGGTCAGAACCGTCTGTGATAAGGTCAGAACCGTCTGTGATACTCATATTTCACAGACAGTTATAAGGTCAGAACCGTCTGTGATAGTCACACTATCACAGACGGTTCTGTTCTCGGAACTGTCTGTGATATTTGAGTATACACAGACGGTTTTGACATCAGAACCATCTGTGATACTTTAGTATATACAGACGGTTTTAACATCCGAACCGTCTGTGATAGTATGAGTATCACAGACGGTTTTGACATCAGAACCGTCTGTGATACTTATACTATCACAGACGGGTGTGAGAACAGAACCGTCTGTGTTAATATGAGTATCACAGACGGCTTTGATGTTATAACAGACTGTGATACTCATAATTCACAGACGGCTTTGACATCAGAACCGTCTGTGTTAGTATGAGTATCACAAACGGTTTTGACATCAGAACCGTCTGTGTTAGTATGAGTATCACAGACGGCTTTGATGTTATAACAGACTGTGATACTCATAATTCACAGACGGCTTTGATCTCACAACCGTCTGTGATACTCATATTATTACCGACGGCTTGGAGGTTAAACCAATCTGCGATATCAGCGACGGTGTTAATATTGAAACCGTCTGTGATAGTGTTATTATCTCAGAACCGTCTGTGATAGTCTGATATCACAGGCGGATCTGAGGTCAAAACCATCTGCGATGTGTTATTATCTGTGACTGTTATAATCTCAGACGGTTTGTAAGATCAAAACCGTCTGTGCACAGACGGTTTTGATCTTACAAACCGTCTGAGATTATAACATTCACAGATGTCCTTTGTACAAATTGCATTTTCATATATACAGTTCATGAATTTCATACATGCATAGTACTCAAATATATACAGTCTCATGCATATATATTTGTACAATTGAACTCAGAATTATATTTGTACAGTACTCAAATATATACAGTTTCATATGCACATGCAGTACTCAAATATATTTGCACCCCTCTCTGTATAGCATTTCATATATACAGCACAGAACTCAGAAATATGTACAATTGAACAAATAAATGTAATCGACAATTAAAGTGTGTTAGATGTACAAATAAATGTAAGGCCGCACTAATACGAACCTTGCGGGTCCCTAAACTTCCCCTTGGGTGATATGACCTCCGAAAGGAAAAACTCAGCGAGCATCCCTCGGACATTACCAATCTGCCGAGGGTCAAGGCTTTCTGAAGGGAAGTCGACCCCCTGCAGCAAGAGTTGGTACATAAAAAATTAGCTGAATTAAGTTGTAAATTCTGTCAAATCGAGACAAATTAAGGGGAGCAGTTGTAATACCTCGGGGAAATCGGGCCGGTGAGGGGTGATGATCAGGTCATACATGTGGCGCATCACGTAGAACCCACATGTATTGTCGTCTGGCTGCTGATGGCACTGCCAATTTACAGACCGAGAGTTAGGTGGGGACAAGTTATAAAATAAAACAGATGCCAGTTGAAATTTGTACCGAAAATTGTAACCACTGAAACTTATCGGCTCGCCGCTCGTGTTGTCTCCCTACCTCGGCAAAGTACTTCGTGAAAGCCCTGTAGATAGTCAAAATTGACAGTTTGAGGATAGCCGAAATTGACAATTTGAGGACAGTAAATCTAGATGCATGCAAGACAGGTCCACATCACCTTCTGAATACATCTCGTGCGCCGCAATACGAGTACCCTTTCCTCTGCAATGAGTCAAGGTAGAACACCTTGTTGCTTTTCGGAATAAGTAGCAGCAGGATCCAGTGGTAGCTACATATTACACGTAGAGAATTAAAAATTTAATCTAAATTTGGGGGTGTGCACATGGAGACACTAATCTACGGGTGAAGCACTGATGAAAGCACTCACCTCTGGTTGTAGGGTACAAGTATATACTCCTTGTCGACCTGAGCAAGCAACCCTCTTTTGATGTAGTCGACAACGAAGTCTGTGTCGGTCCTAAACATCACCTCGGCTACCATCTGGGGGTCCAAAAAACCAACAGGTATGCCCTTGGATTTGGCATAGTTGGCCATGCAGCTGCACAGAAGTAACCAATTAATAAATGACATATATCCGTATATGCACGGATAGTAGGATACTTACAGCACCCAAAACCGTAGGATTGACAAGTCGAGCGCATCTTTGTTTAGCAAATTGTGCAGGTCTTCGAAGGTCACCGAGTAGGTCCCAACGTCGTGATAGAACTCTGCCACGGTGTACTTGACCATGATGTGCGTCGGACGCTGCGTCCTGGTCTGGTTTGTCCTCCTCATGTACCATGCATGCAGGCTCTGGCATGCTAACCCCATGCTCGAAATTGCGGTATCGGAGGCCATGGGCATCCCCAGAGAGAACGGCATGAGAGCTGGCGCACTCTTCTCGCTCTCCTTCGACGGGCTCTTCTTTGCTTTTCCCCTCATAGCCAGCTTCTTGAATGGTTGCCTCTTACTCGGAGTTAGCTTCGTCGTCGAAGGGGTATGCTGGCTAGTAGGCCGCGTCTCGGTCTGTGATGTCTGCGATGTAAGAACCTACGTATTAGGACACTAACTCTGAGGGCTATTATTACAGTACAAATTATGAAACTGGTGGGGGAATTACCTCATACAGGACGATGTCTTTCTTGGGCCATTGCACGAACGTGTGCACCGCATCCCCGAGAGTGGTAATCTCGTCGTTCGGCGGCTTCTCCAATGGAAAACCCTTGCAATGGTCAAAGACACTGTCCACTTGGACACGTGCAAAACCCTCACATAGAGGGGCACCATGGATTGTGGCCCCCGCCGTGCATGGTTGCGCCATCCCACGGGCAGCCTCGATCGGGAAGACACCGGCCAGCACCATAAGCTTGCAGGAGGCGGGTTCCTACAAACAGTGCGCATTAACATGTTGAATTTCACCGCTTCTCACTTTCGAATGAATTAACATAGACAAACAGTGCGCATTAACGGTCATTACCTGCAGAGAATCCACCGGATACTTTGGAGAGGGCTCCGTCTGCGAAGACCCCGGCGCAGACGCGCAGCTACTACGGTGGCCAATGGGGGTCGGTACTTCCGCTGGGTCTGCGCCAGCTGCTAGAACAGGGGTGCCCTGGGTCGCCTTTCTTAGATCTTCGTACATGGACCGCATCTCCGACAACTGCTGCAGGAGTGCTTTGTCCCGAACAGCGAACTCCGATCGCATCTCCTCCTTGAGCCGTTCATCGCGGGCTTGGTGGGATCTCTTTCTCCTCTTAGCCGCCTCCTCATCATCGGGGAAACCATGCCTCCAAGGCACAGTGGCGCCGAGGCCGCGCACGCGGCCTGGATGCTCCTTGTTTCCTAGCGCCGCTGTGAGGATATCCCTGTCCCTCCTCGGGTTGAACTCTCCGGATGCCGCCTGCGCACTCAGCGTCACCTGCAACAGGACAACTTAGCAATACAGCCCATTGCATGCGTGTTATGAGGATAGTACGTGATCGGACAATCTTACCAGTCGGTCGATCACTTCCCTGTCCGCAGGGTTATTCACGGAGACGCTTCCGGAGGAGTCCATCGTCGATCTAGCTCGGCACCAATTGCGGGCGCGCACGTCCGTTATGCCCGCATAAGGACTGCCGGCCGAAGACTGTGAAGCTTCCTCGTCCTGCTTCCTCCACAGCGCCTTCTTCCCCACATACCCACCGGTGCCTAGTCTGTGTGGGTGGGTGTTCTTGGCCTGGTTAGCCTGGGCCTTCGCACTAAGCTCCTGGAACTCAGGCTTGCCCTTCATCTCTACGAACTGCTGCCATGCCTCGGGAGTCACGAAAGGGTAGTCATTGAAGGGGGTCGTCGACTCCTTCACATAGTGCCTGACAAGTTCGCTCTTGAAGTTCCTCCACGCCTTGTTTATTGACATAAGTGTCCTCCGGCGGACGGTGAAGTGGCGATCCTCCGGAATGTGAAACGCCGCCTGCACTTCTTCCCACAGCGCATCCTTGCACTCTGGGGGCACTTGACCCCAGTCGGAGGTGGTGATGGGCACCCGCTCCCTTGCCACTTTGCCGCATAGTGAGCGGTACTGACCGACAAGTTTGGGCGGAGCTTCCGGCACACCATTGTCGTCGAACTAGACGTGCTGCTTTTCCCCCTTGTTCAGACGCGCGCATGTCGTCCGGCCTCGCCCCTTTCCCTTCTTCTGCGGGGTCACGGCGGACGAGGTGACCTCCGGCCCAGGCGTCTCATCGCCAGCGAGGTCACCCTGAGTCCCCGAGTGGTGCATTTCGTCACCAGACATAGTTCCTAACATAAGTGAAAGAGAGAACAGTTTAAGTAAATATGCAACTAATAATTCTATAACAAAACCCATACAAGAATGACAGAAACGGTGGGGAGGCGATGGAGGTGATCGCGTCGGAGGCGGGAGGGCGATGGAGGTGATCGCGCCTGACGGTGGAAAGGCGATGCAGGTGATCGCGACGGACGGAGAGGAGAAGGTGGGAGGCGATGGAGGTGATCGCGACGGACGGTGCGAGGGCGGAGAGAGCTAGGGCAAACAGAGCTAGGGCGAAGTAGAATGAGCGGGATAAAGCCCGCCTTGAACTATGTACCGCGTCGGTATTATCACAGTCGGTTCTCACATCTGAACCGTCTATAATAGTATATATCACAGTCGGTTCTCACATCGAAACCGTCTATAATAATCGTAGTCACCAGAGAGATTATCACAGACGGTTTTGAGTTGAGAGCCGACTGTGCCTGAGATTATCACAGACGGTTTGGAATTGAGAACCGACGGTGCACGTTAAGAACTCGAAGAGTCGGACACTGTTGAAAATATCACAGACGGTTTTATATATGTAACCGTCTGTGATAATATTATCACAGTCGGTTCTCAAATAAACACCGTCTGTGGTAATCTACATAGTGAGAGATTATCACAGACGGTTGTGAGTTGAGAACCGACTGTGCACCGTCTGTGCTAGGTCAAAACCGTCCTTGATAATCTCTCTATTGAACGTTAGTTTTACAAATTGAAACTGATCTGTAGCTTTCAACTCTGAATGCTCGAAAACATGTTTTAAATGAACACTCAGATATTTCAAATGTAGTCCAAATACTCTGTAAATTGGTTACTATGTACGTATATCCGATAATTGGTTACAATGTAGTCCAAATGCTCTGTAACTTGAGCATGCTCCACGTAATATTGTATGTTAAATTTACAAATGGGAACTTTCACCGACAATTTGCACGTACACAGCCATGTTATCCTCAACTTTCCACTTGCCGCAGCCCTGCAAATACGAGAATTACAGGAGATATAAGCTATACCGATGGAAACAGAGAGATAAGACGTACAGTTGATTACCTTTAAAGTATAACCCTTCCTGGTGATCCATACGCACGTAACTGGTTTCGTCGGTGTCTTCAGTATCGACCTGTACGCCATCTCCAAATGGAGGAATCTCATCAAATTGATTGTATTCCTCCTCGTCTACGACATTTTCAACTCCAACAATCCTTCTCTTGCCATGAAGGACGATGTGCCACTTCTTATTGGCCGGGTCAGTGACATAAATGACCTGAATGGCTTGATTTGCAAGTATGAATGGCTCATCTTTATAAGCAACGCGATCCAGGTCCACAGAAGTGAAACCGTAACTGTCAACCTTCACACACTGTGGGATTTGGACCCATCGGCATCGAAACAGGGGAATCTTGAACAGTACGTAATCGAGCTCCCAAATTTCTTCAATGAACCCGTAGTACGAGTTCAATCCACGTACTACCCTTGTTGGGCCTGTCTTGGTGAACCCCTCATGGAAAGCTTCTACGCTCACTCCACTATTTTGCACAGTGCTCTTTCGATCTTGAGCTTTCGTGTAAAATGTGTACCCATTGATGTCGTATCCCTGCCAAGTCTGTACAGTAAACGTGGGCCCTTTTGCCAACCATTTAAGGTTCTCACTTGCGGACTCTCCGGTGATTCGCACCTTCATCCACGCGTTGAATCGACTGTTATGTTGTCCCGTGATCCAAACCTCGGATCGGCGAGGATTGTCTTGTCGTAGCATCTCCTTGTGCTCGTCAATGTACGGAGACACCTCCGTCATGTGTTGCAAGACCCAAAAATGAGCTTTCGAGTACATATCGAAATCAGGAGTGATGGCTCTCCGTCCGATAGTGCCAACACCATCAAGCCTCCCCTCGTGACGAGACACAGGAACTCCTATTGCTTCTACCTCGGTCATGTAATCGACGCAGAACTCAACAACCTCTTCCGCTGCATAACCTTCGGCAATGCTACCCTCGGGCCGGGACCGATTCCTCACGTAGGCCTTAAGTACACCCATGTACCTCTCGAATGGATACATATAACGTAGGAACACGGGTCCACATATCTTGATTTCTCTGACAAGGTGGACGGTGAGATGGACCATGATATCAAAAAATGATGGAGGAAAATACATCTCAAGTTGACAGAGAGTTCGAACCACCTCGCTCTGCAAAGAATCCAGTCCATCAGGATCAATGACCTTGGAAGAAATTGCATTGAAGAAAAAACATAGCCTCGTGATCGTCTCTCTGACCTTATGCGGCATAATACTCCGGATGGCAACAGGAAGCATTTGTGTCATCAACACGTGACAATCATGAGACTTCATACCCAGCAATTTCAAATCGCCCATGGACACAAGCTTTTTCATATTTACGGAGTAACCCGATGGAACTTTAACACCATGGAGACATTTACAGAGTTCTGTCCTCTCAGCCTTGCACAAAGTGTAGCATGCGGGGGGGAGGTATATACGGCCTTTATCGTCCTCTCTCGGTGCTAGCTCGGGCCTGATTCTCATTTCGATCATGTCACGCCGCACATTGATGCCATCCTTTGTCTTCCCTGGAATGTTCAGCAATAGGCCGATTAAACTGTCACAAACATTCTTCTCTACATGCATGAAATCAATGCAATGACGAATCTCTAAATGCTCCCAATACGGTAAGTCCCAAAATATCGATCTCTTCTTCCAAGTGTTCTTCGTGCGGGGTTTCAATTTACCACCCTTTCCAAACACAACGTCTATGTCCTTCACCCGTGAGTAAACATCTTTCCCGCGCGTAGGCTTCGGGGCTGAACCTTCTTCGTTGTGGCCGTCAAATTCCCTCTTCCTCTTACGGTACGCGTCATTCTTCGGAAGAAACCTACGGTGACGCATGTACACTGTTTTCCTGCAATTCTTCAGCCACACGCTCTCAGTGTCATCTTCGCAGTGGGGGCAGGCTTTGGCTCCTTTCGTAGTACGGCCCGACAAATTTCCAAGGGCTGGGAAATCGTTGATGGTGCAGAATATCATAGCACGTAGGATGAAGTTCTCTCGTTTGTATGCGTCCCATACCTGCACCCCTTCGTTCCACAGTGTTAGGAGATCCTCTATCAATGGTGCTAGGTACACATCAATATCGTTTCCGGGTTGTTTTGGTCCTAAGATAAGTAGAGATATCATGATGTACTTGCGCTTCATACACAACCAAGGAGGAAGGTTGTAGATACACAAAAGAACCGGCCAAGTGCTATGCCGACTGCTCATGTTACCAAAAGGATTAATTCCATCGGTACTCAACCCGAACCTTATATTCCTCAATTCTGCTCCGAAGTTAACAAATTCCCTGTCGATGTTTCTCCACTGCGAAGAATCAGCGGGGTGTCTCAACTTTCCATCCTTCTTCCGGTCTTCCGAGTGCCAACGCAGTAATTTTGCCTCTTTACGGTTTGCAAACAAACGCTGCAAGCGGGGAATGACTGGCAAATACCACAACACCTTAGCAGGAGGTCCTTCCTTTATCTCCGTGCAGTCGCCGTCGTCTGTTCGGTCCTTAGTACGCTTATAGCGGGATGCGCCGCACACCGGACAAACATGCATATTTTTGTAGTCGTTACGGTAAAGGATGCAATCATTAGGGCATGCGTGTATCCTTTCTACTTCCATTCCCAAAGGACACAACAGCTTTTTCGCTTGGTAGGTGTTTTTTGGCAACTCGTTTCCTTCCGGGAGCATGTCTGCCAAAAGATCTAACAGTGCTGTGAAACTCTTGTCGGTCCAGCTGTTGCTTGCCTTCAATTTTAACAGTTCAAGCACAGAGGCCAACTTTGTGTATTTCGACTTGCAACCAGGGAACAATGGCCTCTCTGAGTCCTCAATCAAGCGCTTGAATTTGCCAAACCCTCTTTCACTGTAATTTCCTTCCACATCACGCAACATGTCATCTAAATGGTCATCCTCTGGCATATCCTCGTCGAAGTCGTTGTTTGGATCCGGCATGTCCTGTTCCTCAACCTGAGTGGCAGTTGTTTTTGCAGTTGGCTCTTCTCCATGGTGGACCCAACACGTATACCCCTTTTTGAAACCACGTCGGATCAAGTGGGCGACAATTTGAGATGAGTTGGTGAACATCTTAATATTCTGGTAGTCTACACAAGGACAGTACATATATGGTAAACCCTTCTTCGCCATGTCTTGCACAGCAACCTTTTCGAAATCAAAAACACCTTTCATGTATTCCTCACCCACTCGGTTGTCATTATACATCCAGTCTCGGACCATCTGCAATAAATCAAATTCATACACATGCTAATTAGTAAATCAATGGAGATTGATATTGATGATGAAATCAAGTAATGTGTACGCCTTGGGAGCAAGTAACCAACCTTGGTTCGATCCTCAAATTTTTGCCCCCAAATGCTCCCCCTGCCTTTCGAGATTTCGCTCTTCCTTGCCCCAAATCTCTTCGAACTGGACAGTGTAGGTCGAGCAAGAGAGTACGACTAGCTCAAAACATCCGCCAAAAGACCTTTTATACCAGGTTCAGTACAGACGGTTCTATATAATACCGTCGGTAATATCGGTGCATTATTGAAGAAAAGAATATTACTGACGGTTTTCAATCTATCAACCGTCGGTAATATCGCTGCAATTTGTGTAAGTATGAAAGAAATATCACAGACGGTTATGAACTCCAAACCGTCCGCTTTACATCAGAACCGTCTGTGTATTTGATTATGACAGTCGGTTCTCACATCTGAACCGTCTGTGTTATCACATCCGACCGTCTACGTTATTATCACAGTCGGTTTTTACCTCAGAACCGTCTGTGTATGTTGTTATCACAGTCGGTTTTTACCTCAGCACCATCTGTGATAACACAGACGGTTTTAAAGTCCGAACCGTCTTTAATATCCCGGTTTTTTTGTTTGCATTCGACTACTGGTCATCAGTTGTTCCACATGTTTTTCATATTTGGTTCTATCTTATTTCAATGTTAGTATTTACAAAAATGAACGTTCAGACTGTTTGGTTTTATCTTGTTTTTCATATTTGTTTTATATATATGTCTGAAATTAAAACCGTCTGTAATCTTTCAAGCAGAGACGGTTTTGAGTTAAAAACCGTCTTGATCGCAGCAGTATTTTCTTGTTAACATTTTTACACAGAACATCATTTGGTGATTATCAGTTACATAATCAATCGAAAGCCAGATATATAAGGAAAAGAAATTTCTTATTTCTTACAATCTTTCCATACATAAGAGATACTATTAATTAAGCGACCAATTGATTAGTGTCGACCTGTTCCGAAAGTAATTTACAAAGTTCTCCTAGGGACATATTGGCATCAGTAGGATCTACACTGGCCGCCCCAGGAGAACTACCAATGGCTCTAAGACTATCAACATCATCTCTCACCAAAGGAGTGGATTTGGCATCAGTAGGATCATCCAAGAAATTAAAGTTGATACAACCAAGGTGGAGATGAAGCTGCAACTCAAAGCATGCACTCTGCCAAGTGCAGAATGGCAAAAGACATCCCCTCAGAATGCTTCTCCAGCGCCTCTTTTTTTTTTTTGGAGAGTTCTGCACAAGGCAGCTTTCTCCTCCTGCACATATGCTTCTCCAGCTTCTCCTAGGGGCTTATGCTGGGAGGGTGAAGATGATTGCCAAGCTTCGGAGTGGATTTGGACGTGGAAGTGTGAGCCTTACCCCAGAAAAGCTGATGATACAAAGGTGTTGGAGAGGGGATATTGGAAGGATTATTGTGGATCTCCAAAGGTGGAGTCGATGCAACTGGAGGGGTTGCAAGGGGCAATGTGGCAACACAGGCCTCAGCACCCTCTAGAGTCTTCGCTGCAGCTCCACTGTACGATCTTTCATCATTTCTAAGTCTCTTCTTTGGAGGGAGCATTTCCTCAAGCACCTGTGGATTTCGAAATGCATTTGTTTCGAGGTAATCAAGTCATAAAAGAAAGATCTGCATTAGAGTTTCAGAGAGGACTTCCTTTCTGAAGATCCTGATCGAGTTCATTCCTTATCTCTTCCTCATCACTCTCAATTTCAATAACCTCACTGGAATCTCGGCTCGCCATCAAGGTGGGAGTTGAGGAGGGAATAAAGACAGGGATTTAGGAGCCTCGCTATTTATAGAAACAGAAGGTGACGGTTCATATGCGCGGGTGCCTCGAGTTCTAAAAAGCGCACTAGTACTGGTTTTCAAGGCCAATAAATTCATGATATACAACTTCTCGGGAGATAAACTGCAACACGGCAAAGGAAGTTGAAGAATCAGATTACATAATTCGATGCAAAATAAATTTGAAGTAAATAATTAAGTCTCTTCATCTGCTCAGTTATTATGTGCGGTTATCAACAATTGCATGTAGAGAATTGCACTGTTGGGACTATCACAGACGGTTGGGAGATCAAAACCGTCTGCTTTACTACTACAGACGGTACTGATGTCCGAACCGTCTTTAATATGTCTGTTTACTATCACAGACGGTTTGGAGTTAAAAACCGTCTGTGATATTGATAGAGGTCGAGAATTCGAGGCGAGGAAGTTGAAGACTCAGATTACATAATTCGATGCAAAATAAATTTGAAGTAAATAATTAAGTCTCTTCATCTGCTCAGTTATTATGTGCGGTTATCAACAATTGCATGTAGAGAATTGCACTGTTGGGACTATCACAGACGGTTGGGAGATCAAAACCGTCTGCTTTACTACTACAGACGGTACTGATGTCCGAACCGTCTTTAATATGTCTGTTTACTATCACAGACGGTTTGGAGTTAAAAACCGTCTGTGATATTGATAGAGGTCGAGAATTCGAGGCGAGGAAGTTGAAGACTCAGATTACATAATTCGATGCAAATTAAATTTGAAGTAAATAATTAAGTCTCTTCATCTGCTCAGTTATTATGTGCGGTTATCAACAATTGCATGTAGAGAATTGCACTGTTGGGACTATCACAGACGGTTGGGAGATCAAAACCGTCTGCTTTAATATTACAGACGGTTCTGATGTCCGAACCGTCTTTAATATGTCTGTTTACTATCACAGACGGTTTGGAGTTAAAAACCGTCTGTGATATTGATAGAGGTTAAGAATTCGAGTCGACTCGAGGACACTGTTGGGACCATCACAGTCGGGCCTTACGTAAAAACCGTCTCTAATGTGACTATCACAGATGTTTTTTACCTCAGAGCCGTTTGTGATATTTCAAAGCACGTTGATATATAACTTCTATATTCTTTTTATATTATTTGCATGGGACCTGCGACCTCTATATTGTTTCTATATTATTTCAAGGGCTCCGATCACAAGCCAAAGATCGCGATAGTCGTTCCTTGATCGCACACAGTGTACATACCTTTTGTATGGTCGAATGTTCGACAAAAGCCAACGAAAGATAAAGAAAGAGGGAAGATTGCATGCAGTCCAAGAATGTGCTGGAAAATTAGAAAGTTGACATAAGAACAAAGTTTTCAATAATTTGTTTCATCACTTACAAAAAAAAAGTAAAAATACAGAATGCTAGGTCAAGGAGTGGTCTTATGTGAGACCCCCCATTTGAGGATCACCTTGGTAACCGCCCAGGTAGGTTACACACAGCAGGATGACACATGAGCTCCAAACCAGACAAGCATAATAATAACATTAAACAGGTAGCAGGCCAGCTTGGCCAATATTACATACCCAAAGCACCGAAAATGGCGCTAAGTAGAGTTGCTAAGAAAATAACAAGTTTATCAGAACCAGAGTCGGTATCTAAGTACCGAACACACAGCATAAAGCACAAAGCAACGACAAAAAGCTTGATTTCCATCCGCAGCGGGGTTGAAGTGGCTCCTCCCACATCTGACTTGACTTGGTGCGCAATCCTTCTAGAACGTGGGCTCGTCCGGGGCACTTCCATCTTCTGCCGGGAACTCATAACTGAAGGAATCGGGATCCTCGAATCCCTCTTCTACAGTTGGATGCAAATTGCAAGGGTGAGCACTTGGTGCTCAGCAATACTCATTCCGGGGATTATAGTAATTGTACTTACATGAGGGTGAAACATATGATTCAGGGGTTTTAGTTTCATATGGATAGAGATATATAGATTTCCAAGTTATTTGTTCAGTAAACAGTACTTTGTCATGAAAATAGCACTTTAAACATGTTACATGTTTTCAATAAAAACATTAGATGTAGTGGTCTCCCATGAGTCACTACTTTGTTAGCCGCATTATGAAAACATTCCAAAACATTACTTGTGCTATAACCCATGGATAACATCCACTACGAAAAGACTCCTGAACCTGGGAGTACAGAGTATCTGACACTTCTTTTACGCTTTGCAAAGGTGTACCTCTTTTTAAATCCACTGGTTCACTCGGCTTTCAAGTCGGATCAGCTCCATGTGACTTATACACATGTGACAAGGCCGAGATCACACAACGCTTTACAGTTCAGTATTAACAGTATCCCTGCCCGGTAAATAGACAATTAAGTCTCAAGTACCGTTGTGGGTCTTACCCACTGCCTTACTTCCTAGCCTCTCTGGTCTATGTTCCCTCAGGACACATAGCCTTGGTCTATGTCCACGCGAGACATACGACCATTTAAGATTACAGCCGCTCACGGCTTAATCAGGTCTAGGGCGCCTTCCTTCATTAACGCCTTTTTCTCTCATCATTTTTCTGACTCACATCACTCATGGCCGAACCTTGGCCTTCCAGTTTCCACGCGAGAAACCAGATCGTCAAACCATGCAGGGAACTGCTAATACCAAAAGGTTACTGAGTTGTGCCTGTCCCATACCAGGCAAGTGGTTGGTACGTTTACAATTCGTATAGAGACACAGCACAAGGTTCTTGTCCTTATGAACCAATAGTGAGGAACATTCACATACCCTGGTGCGCACCGCACCCTCTCCATACAATCCAATCCTCACTACTGATCCCTTTTATCGGTTTTCTTGTCAAAACGGTTTTCATTATAACTTCTCATGTATTTGACCATTTCAAGTTTAATGTGAACATTCAATATATGAGTCCTAGGGTGACAAAAGCATATATATGAAGGTTCAATAACAAGAGGGGTTTTATGATTCATTAGGGAATATCTACTCATGTCATTCAAACATAACTTGTATTTTAACTAAACATGCATAGTAAGAAACAGTGAATATACTTCATGTGAAAATATTGGGTGAGACATGATCAAAGGAATGAGGCTTGCCTTGCAATGTGGGGTCTAAAAACTCAGACGGCTCTTCAAAGACTTCTTCCGTTCCTTCCGCTTCTGACTCTGCGGCAAACAATTAACACACAAACACATACCACATAAGCATACTAAAAATAGTTTCTATAGAAAGTATTAAGTAAATAAGTCATGCATGCAGGGGAAAAAGTTAGGGCAAGGTCACAAGGGTTCTGGTCGAAGAAACGGCTAAAAAAAAAGATTGAACGTCGAAGGGTCGACATTCAGTTCATGGCTTTGACATAACTGGAAACTAGTCTTAGGATGGTTTTCTGGAGAAGTGATAGTAGAGAAAGTTGTAGAACACAACTCCAGGAATCTAGGGGACAAGGTGGCATTTCAATTGCTCCACCAGAAGGGGTCAAACAGGGCTAATGCCAGTGGTTGACATGCACTGACATGGTGTTGGACATGGCCAGAAACTAGGGCATGGCTTAACTTTTGATCTAGGGCTCCAAATGATGCACCACTTTGTCTGGGAGGTAGGCATTACTAACAGGAACAATATACTCAACAGGCACAAGGGCTGAAAGTGGCCGGAGGGTGGCCAAATCCGGCGATGAACCACGGTGGCCTGGACATGAACTGAGTTACTGGACAGTGATCTTGGCATAGGCATAACTCACAATCTAGGCAGATCCAGGTGTCGAGCTAGTGGACAATATTGCTCAGGGTACTGGAATCTATCTAAGGGACAAGGTTTCAGGCGCTGGATCGGCCGGGAACAAATTCCGGCGACCGGCGCTGGAGAAGACGACACTGGACAAAGGGGGTTTTCGATTCAGGGCGAATGAGCTCAATTCCAAGCTTGGGAATGGTCTCTAGGGTGCAACAAAGCTACTGGGGAGGTTAATTTGGCCGGAGGATCGCCGGCGTGGCCTGGCGACGAGAGCCAGTTCACTGGTGGCGCGCGATTTGGGGAGAGCTATGAGCTTAGCTCGATTTTGAAAACCAGATTGGTAGGCTTGCTACAAAGAGTATGCTGATCAATTTCTTCTACTGGTACTACGGCTAATTTGGTTTAAATCAGGTAGCATTGCAGGAACAGGGGTTTTGAGCTTTTCCGGTGATCACCGGCGTTAGGGTTCGCCGGGGTGCAATTGGGTGCTATGACACGAACAGGTGGAAGAGGGGAACTCACTGGTGGCTTTGGTTTGAAGAATGGTGCAGTAGATTAGGCTGGCACCGTGAGCTCCAGAGGTTGCTCGCCGGAGAAGAAAGCAAACTCGACGGCGGTGAGAAATTAACTGGGAATTTGGCTAAGTCCTGAGCTTGTGCTTCTTCACAGCGTTGAGGGGGTTTAAATAGGCACGGGGACGGAGTTTGCGAGGGTGAACGCGACAACGGTTGCTTGCGCCGGGGAGAAGTTTGTCGGGCGCAGGCGCAACGACGGCGACGGCGACGTGATCGCGCTTCAGGCGGTGCTGCAGCTTTGCCAGTTGCCTTGGGACTTCGTCCGGGACGGCGCAGATGTGGAGGCGACAGTGTAGCTCCGGCAACGACACGTACGCACATGCAATTGCCACGGCAACGGGAGCGCGCGCGAAAACGAGGCTCGGGAGCGCGGCCGTTTATCCGCTGGGCGAGGCGATGCACTGCTGGCACGTGCGCACGGGGTGGCTCAGCAACTCACGGGCACAGGTGACAGAAACGGTGGCCGGCGGCGAGCAAGCACGGCGAGAAATCCACGGCGCTGCAACGGGCTCGTGCACTGGTCGTGGCAACGACCAGGGCTGGTCGAAAAGGGCCTGAAAAGAATGTTTGGGCCGATTTGCTATTTCTGAAACTTACTCCAGGGGCTGTTCTGTGAGGAAAACTTGAATAGGACTTGGGCCTGTTTGCAAATTTGGAGATCTGAGGGTCCGATCTAAAATCTGATTTCGCAACTAAGTCGCAAAAGATTATTAGAACTTATCTGACCAAAGTTTGGTAAGATCGGGCAAGATCTGAAGGGTTTCGACAAAATTGGGGAAAACAGTTTAGGGTAATTAGGGTTTTAAAAATAGCAAGGCTTGAAACTCAGCTTTAGGGTGAGATTTTGGAGATGGTCCCGAAGGGAAAAATGTTCTGAACAACATTTAGAAGGGAATGGCTGAAGCAGATTAGGGTTTGGGGTCCAGATGTGGATTTTGGCTATTTTAGGGTTTAGCAAAAACAGGGGTGTTACATCTTAGCCCTGGCTGCATCTAGAATAAAGTCAGTTTGACTTGCAGCCAGGACGCAGGACTCCTCCAGCGACAAGTTGTCCTTCTCAGGATCAACTACTTCAGCGTCGAGAAGGCCTGCGACCTCCCTCAGCTTCGCGATGGTATCCTTCATTGTCAAACCGCAGCCAGCGATGGTCATATCCGCGGCTTTCTTCTCCTCGCGAAGACGCCTCGTCCTCGCCCTAGCATTGTCACCATCCGTCTTCATGCGCTGAATGCACTGGAAGAGATCGTCAAGGTCAAGCCGTAGCCGAGTGTGCTTCTCCGTGAGGAGCTTGTGCTCCTCCTGGAGGGCCCTCAGCTCGGCCTTGACTTTGGCAGTGTCTTCCACGGCTCCCCTTCCCTGTGCAAATCAACAGGTCAAGAATGTATTGAACATGGATTAACAATACAGGGGTAAGTCCAAAAGATTGAGAGTTCATACCGGGGAGGGCGAGGCTGACGATGCCATCGAGGATGCCATTGGCGCAGAGAAGCTAAGGAGTCAAACAGTCTGAGAACTATAAAAACTTGTAAAGTAAATGACAATTTTTCCACTGTCAATTTATAGAACTTCCAAAGCGATGCTTCGTGTTCTCCTAGGCGCCGCGCGCGAAGATCGGAGACAGAAATGATCACAGTTGAGAATTCGAAGCGCTGGTACTTTTCCAGTCGGTTCATACATCAGAACCGTCTGTGATAACTACACTATCACAGACGCTTCGTGGTTTACAACCGACTGTATAAATCACAGTCGGTTCTGCGTTTCGAACCGTCTGTGATAGTCTAATTATCACAGACGGTTCGGAACTCAGAACCGTCTGTATATATCACAGTCGGGTTTTAGGTTAGAACCGTCTGTGATAATTAGACTATCACAGACGGTTCTTAGCTGGGAACCGATTGTATATATCACAGTCGGTTTTTAGGTTAGAGCCGTCTGTGATAAGTATACTATCACAGACGGTTTTGTGTTCAGAACCGTCTGGTTTACTCTCACAGTTGTTTTTGACGTCAGAACCGTCTGTGATATCTGAATATATTCTCCCGCCAGGCCTTCACAGACGGTTTTCCATTGAACAGTTCATACCCGTCTGTGATGTGCCGTCCAGGATGTCTGTTTCTGTGGTAGTGATTTGTATGCGTCCCATACCTGCACCCCTTCGTTCCACATTGTTAGGAGATCCTCTATCAATGGTGCTAGGAACACATCAATATCGTTTCCGGGTTGTTTTGGTCCTGAGATAAGTAGAGACATCATGATGTACTTGCGCTTCATACACAACCAAAGAGGAAGGTTGTAGATACACAAAAGAACCGGCCAAGTGCTATGTCGACTGCTCAAGTTACCAAAAGGATTAATTCCATCGGTACTCAACCCAAACCTTATATTCCTCAATTTTGCTCCGAAGTTAACAAATTCCCTGTCAATGTTTCTCCACTGCGAAGAATCAGCGGGGTGTCTCAGCTTTCCATCCTTCGTCCAGTCTTCCGAGTGCCAATGCAGTAATTTTGCCTCTTTACGGTTTACAAACAAACGCTGCAAGCGGGGAATGACTGGCAAATACCATAACACCTTAGCAGGAGGTCCTTGTTTTATCTCAACGCAGTCGCCGTCGTTGGTTCGGTCCTTACACTTATAGCGGGATGCGCCGCACACCGGACAAGCATGCATATCCTTGTAGTCGTTACGGTAAAGGATGCAATCATTAGGGCATGCGTGTATCCTTTCTACTTCCATTCCCAAAGGACACAACAGCTTTTTCGCTTGGTAGGTGTTTTTTGGCAACTCGTTTCCTTCCGGGAGCATGTCCGCCAAAAGATCTAACAGTGCTGTGAAACTCTTGTCGGTCCAGCTGTTGCTTGCCTTTAATTTTAACAGTTCAAGCACAGAGGCCAACTTTGTGTACTTCGACTTGCAACCAGGGAACAACGGCTTTTCTGAGTCCTCAATCAAGCGCTTGAATTTGCCAAACTCCCTTTCACTGTAATTTCCTTCCACATCACGCAACATGTCATCTAAATTGTCATCCTCTGGCATATCCTCGTCGAAGTCGTTGTTCGGATCCGACATGTCCTGTTCCTCAACCTGAGTGGCACTTGTTTCTGCAGTTGGCTCTTCTCCATGGTGGACCCAACACGTGTATCCCTTTTTGAAACCACGTCGGATCAAGTGGGCGACAATTTGAGATGAATTAGTGAACATCTTAATATTCTGGCAGTCTACACAAGGACAGTACATATATGGTAAACCCTTCTTCGCCATGTCTTGCTCAGCAACCTTTTCGAAATCAAAAACACCTTTCATATATTCCTCACCCACTCGGTTGTCATTATACATCCAGTCTCGGACCATCTACAATTAATCAAATTCATATACATGCTAATTAGTAATACTACTCTATATACGGTCGACACGCAGTAAATTATATAATTCTAGCTAGCTAGTGTTTGATGCGGAGTTTGCGGTATAAATAGTTAACTACTACTTGAACTGCAAGCAATTAGTTGGGGGCGTGGATAACACACATCATAAAGCAATTAAATAGCTACAGTACAGGTCGAAAATGAGTTACAATCAGGATTTGCTACTGTAGCTTCCCCTCCCTCTCACTCTAATTTGATCAATCAATGGAGATCGATATTGATGATAAAATCAAGTAATGTGTATGCCTTGGGAGCAAGTACCAACCTTGGATCGATCCTCAAATTTTTGCCCCCAAATGCTCCCCCGGCCTTTCGAGATTTCGCTCTTCCTTGCCCCAAATCTCTTCGAACTGGACAGTGTAGGTCGAGCAAGAGTGTACGACTAGCTCAAAACATCCGCCAAAAGACCTTTTATACCAGGTTCAATACAGACGGTTCTATATAATACCGTCGGTAATATCGGTGCATTTTACGTAGAACTATGACAGAAATATCACAGACGGTTATGAGTTCCAAACCGTTCGTGATAATTACAATATCACAGACGGTTCCTAGCTCAAAACTGTCTGCTTTACTATCACAGTCGGTTTTTACTTCAGAACCGTCTGTGATTATCACTGTCGGATTTTACATCAGAACCGTATGTGATTATCACAGTCGGTTTTTATCTCAGAACCGTGTGTGTTAATTATAAAATCAACATTCTGCGAGATTATTACAGACGGTTTTAAGGTCCGAACCGTCTATAATATCCTGGATTGTTTGTTTGCATTCAACTAGTGGTCATCAGTTGTTCCACTTGTTTTTCATATTTGGTTCTATCTTATTTCAATGTTAGTATTTAAAAAAATGAACGTTGAGACTATTTGGTTTTATCTTGTTTTTCATATTTGTTGTATATATGTCTGTGGATCTTCAAAGAATTTTGAGACTATTACAGTCGGTCCTGAAATTAAAACCGTCTGTAATGTTACAATCAGAGACGGTTTTGAGTTAAAAACCGTCTTGATTGCAGCAGTATTTTCTTGTTAACATTTTCACACAGAACATCATTTGGTGATTATCAGTTACATAATCAATCGAAAAGCCAGATATATAAGGAAAAGAAATTTCTTATTTCTTACAATCTTTGCATACATAAGAGATACAATTAAGCGACCAATTAATTAGCGTCGACCTGTTCCGAAAGTAATTTACAAAGTTCTCCTAGGGACGTATTGGCATCAGTAGGATCTACACTGGCCGCCCCAAGAGAACTACCAATGGTTCTAAGACTATCAACATCATCTCTCAGCAAAGGAGTGGATTTGGCATCAGTAGGATCATCCAAGAAATTAAAGTTGATACAACAAAGGTGGAGACGAAGCTGTAACTCAAAGCACTCTGCCAAGTGCAGAATGGCAAAAGACATCCTCTCAGAATGCTTCTCCAGCGCCTCTTTTTTTTTGGAGAGTTCTGCACAAGGCAGCTTTCTCCTCCTGCACATATGCTTCTCCAGTTTCTCCTAGGGACGTATGCTGGGAGGGTGAAGATGATTGCCAAGCTTCGGAGTGGATTTGGACGTGGAAGTGTGAGCCTTACCCCAGAAAGTTGATCATCCAAGAAAAGCTGATGATACAAAGGTGTTGAAGAGGGGATATTGGAAGGATTGTTGTGGATCTCTGAAAGGGATCTAGGATATCGACTAGAGGGGGTGAATAGGCGATTTTAAATAATTAACAATTAATCAAACAATTAATAGTAAATGAGAGCAAATAGCTAACACAAGAAGAACAATGAACAATTTTAACACAAGGATATATCCCTTGGTCTCGGTGATTTGCCGATCACCCCTAATCCACGTTAAGGCAAACTCAAATCTCTAACCGCTCCTCTATCTAGTCAACCTTCTCTCGAGAAGTGACCTAGATCTTGAGCCGGATTAGTGTGATGAGTTATCTAAATCTCGATTTATCTAATGATGCACTTTACCACTCCGGCAAGGCGTGCTCAACCCTTTCACAAGACGTTTTGAGGCTTCTTCACAATCTTCCTTGAAGAGCTCTCCAAAACCTTCTCTCGAGCCGTCTAGGAGCCGGCAAACTCCAAGAGTAACAAGCCGGTGATGATCACTTAACCTTCTTCTAGTGCCACAAGATTGATTTAGTGATCTAAATGCAATGCACTAGAAGATCTCAAATGCATACTCTCATAAATTCGAGAATTAGAACCCTAGAGTGTATGAAACTTGCTTAAGCTCTCAAGGATGATGACAATGTTCACAAATATGCCAAAAATATGAATAGGGCCGTGCATGAGAGTATATATACCCCCCACAATAAATATAGCCGTTATAGGCCGTTGGGAGAAAAAGTTCACTTGGCGGTCAGACCGCAGGTATAAACCCGGTCAGACCGCCGCAATTGCAACGGCATTAAACAGGCGCAATAAATGCTCATCTGCCCTTGTCAGGCACACACACGGTCAGACCAGACCCAATGGCGGTCAGACCGTGAAACCGTCCAGAGACGACATAGTTTCTGGACACGTTATACGGTCAGGCCGATAAATATGGACAGACCGGCCATACGGTCAGACCGTAGTACAAAAACACGGTCAGACCGATTTCTTGGTCTGACCGGTCTAACAAACGGTCAGACCGTCATAACACAATACATCAGAAAGATAAGACATGAAGTACCAGGAGACTGACTAGGTTTTTACCTACGGACAGACTGACCTTTTAAAAGAATACACTAGACTTTGACATAACGTCGGTCAGTCCGAAACCCTATTCGGTCAGACCGGTCTAACAAACAGTCAGACCGACTGAGACAGAGTTTGGCAGAAAAGAGTTGAAACAAACTTTTTCAAAGTATGTGACCTTCTAGTGTGCAATGCAAGTTGATTTTATGATTTGTGGCACATAGATGAAGTATTTCGTGATACACCACATGCTCCTCTTAATAGTACGGCGACTATCCAAAAAATCCGGTCAAAATTCTTCTCTAATCACCTTAGACCGGTAAAACGAAAAACAAACTATTTCGTACCTTTGCCTCTCTGATCAATGTCCTTTCTTCATCATGAGGCTCTTTCTTTGCCTTTCATTAACCTGTCTTTTGAGTTTCTTCTTGACACAACTTAGCAGGTATCGTTAGTATAGCATTTGTAATTGTCATTAATTACTAAAACACTCTTTAGGGGCCTAGAAGCTTCAATCTCCCCCTTTTTGGTAATTGATGACAACATAAAGAGTGGATGAATGAATTTTGAGCATAAAAGGAATTTTATAATAAGCATAGTAGCGAAAGACATACTCCCCCTGAATGTATGAATATGAGAATTTTGCATTTTGGTGGAGTTCAAGCATGTGTGTAAGAGGATATCTCAATTCATTCAAAAAAATAGTCATGGAGTATCACAAGAGTATTCAAAACATCACATAGATCATAAATAAAACATTCAATTCAACACATGATGTCAACATCACAAAAGTCATATGAAAATATGAAAATAACATAAACACAACCCATATGTCATGAAGTAACAAGCTCACAAAAGTGTCATCCAACATAAATATCATCCACAAGAAGTTAAAAACTTTAAAGCAAAAAGTTCTTTCATCATCTAAAGTTCTCTCCTACTCTCTCTTCTCTCCCCTACACTCTTCTCTCTCTCCCCCTTTGGCATCAATTGCCATAAAAGCTAAGAATCGGCAGGAGCATCATCATCTGGAGGATGGTGAGGAGGAGTCTGAGGGAAACGGGTGTAGAAGTGAGCAGAGAAGGCGTCGAAGCGCTGCTCGAACTGATCTTGGCATGACGAGAAGATCTGGAACTGATCATTCAATGCCACCAAGTCCGAGCGAGCGAGCTCAAGCCCCTGTAGAAGAGTAGCGAACTGATCCATCATCGGCTGATGGAACTGCTGCTGGAACTGCGTAAACCAGGCGGGGGCTTGGCTAGACTAAGCTGCCTGCTGTGCCTGAGGCGGAGGAGGAGGAGGCATAGGCTGAGCTAGCTGCTGCTGCTGCTGATGCTGTGCTCCATGGCCTCGAGCCAAGACGCGCGGGTTGACACTAAACGGCTTATAGCCGAGATGTCTGATATCACATGATCCGCGAGGGAACTTCGTCTTCTGGAGCAGCAAAGACATGATAAATGGAGCATAGTATAGGTTCGGCAGAGTGGTTACCGATACATCCTCAATTGTCTTCAAGATAAAAGAGACAATGTTGATTCGATGACTCTTGAGAATGTGGTCGATGAAGTTTCAATAGTAATCTCGGACCGCTTCTCGATTTCCACTCTTTGGATGGATCGTGGCTCGGATGATTTTGTTGACCACAGCAGGGAGGACTTTGAGACCTGTAACGGTGCCAGGTACAATCCGCTGTCCACCTCCCGGCTGCTCATAAAACTGGAGCCAATCATCCTCATGGAGGTAATCCTCATCCTCCATGTTGATCCCCTCCTTCATTTCCTCATAATTTATCTTGTTTGCCGCAGCAAACTCCTCAAAGGTGGCCTCATACCTCCTAGAGCCTATCATCCGCATGATCTTCTGATCCGCCCATCTGATCTCGATCGTAGCATAAAACTGTCTGATGGCAGTGGCGTTCCATGGGCATTTGTGCTCCACAAAGTCATAGAGCCCAATATCCTTGAAGATCTGCACCAAAGGAGTCATGATAGGCTGATTTACCACATACGCCCATTCGATCCACTTGTGTTCGAAGATGTTCTTGTGGATCAGATGTCCATAGAAGGCATCTTGCTGTGTCATCGTGTGGAAGTGAGGAGTAGAGGCGTCATTCTCATGATTGTAGGCATAGGTGGTCCTAGCCTCCGTATAGTCACTTGACGTCCAATTCTTTTTCGGGCCTTGATAAGCATGGACATTTATTTCATCGTCCTCGCTCTCGATGTCCATGGCCACATGAGAAGATCCGCCACGATGAGACGACTGTTCTGTTTCCGAGTCTCCGGCCGAAGGTACCCAATCATCATCTTGAGAATCGCTACTGCTCGAGGGTTGAGCCCTTTTTGGCCGCTTAGCCAATTTCTTCTTATTGGTCCGGATGGAGGTAATGCCTTGAGTACCTCGACCACTATAAGATTTGGAAGATATGCAGAAGTAAGATACTAGAAAACAGGAAAGCATGACGAGAATAGAGATGTCAACAGAACTGCACATCTTGGCTCTGCTGTTGCAGTCGGTCAGACCGAAATAGGGGCGGTCAGACCGGCGCAACCGTAGAGTTAGGGTTTGACATGATTCCTGAGATTTACTTGATTTTAGGGCACAATGTGGACACATGCATGTGTGAAAATACTAATTGCATCAAGGGGATGAATCAATTTCAGGATATTACCAGATTTGAACTATATTCATCACATTTGCCCTAAACTTTAAGATGAACAGAAAACGAATTTGATAACGAAGAAGAATCTGAGTAAAAATACCTAGACGACATGGTTTGGAGGTGATCTTGAGCCACGGTTTGTCCGAGCTTTGCGAGGGTTTGACCGGAGAGGAAGAATCCAAAAAAAATGAGGCGCACGTGAAAGAGACAAGTGGGAAGAGGGTGAAAAGGACAGAGATTCAGGATAAAAAGGTCTCTGATCATGAAAGTTCGGTCAGACCGTGGGCAAGATGCCGGTCAGACCACTAGAAGCAAGAAATTTAAGATGCTCTCTGGAGATGCATTCGGTCAGACCGCAATTGGATCGGTCCGACTGCTGGAAGGATTAAAAATCTTGGAGGATTTTTGATTGATTTGATGCTCACAAGAGATTTGGATAGGGTAATATATATATATATAAGATAATTATAAATGAGATATAGACAATATCACCAAAGGGGAAGTATTTATCTTATAACTTAACATATTTGAGGTTCACTTTACTAAATTGCCGATAAAGGAGTCTAAAAAGCTCTAAAAGAGGAAGTTCAAGCAATCAAGTGATACTTTAAGCACAACCAATATGAGTTCAACATTTCAAGCCACATTTGATATATCAATGACGTTAAGCTCATTTCGGAGTTTGCAAAAAACGACTTTCATCTAAGGGCTTAGTGAATATATCCGTTAATTGATCTTCGGTTCTCACATTATCCACCACCATATCACCTTTGCTAACATGATCTCTAAGGAAGTGGTGTCGGATATCTATATGCTTGGTCCGAGAGTGTTGAACTGGATTTGTGGCTATTTTCACCGCACTCTCATTATCACACAAAAGAGGCACTTTTTCAAATTTTATTCCATAATCCAACAATATTTGCCTCATCCAAAGCAATTGTGCACAACAACTACCCGCGGAAACATATTCCGCTTCGGCGGTCGATAAAGCTACAGAGTTTTGTTTCTTGGAGGACCAAGATACTAAAGATCTTCCTAATAGTTGACAACTGCCAGGGTGCTTTTTCTATCCACTTTACATCCCGCATAATCGGAATCAGAATATCCAATTAATTCGAATTTAGCACCTTTAGGATACCACAACCCTATACTAGAAGAATATTTTAGATACCTCAAAATGCGCTTAACGGCCATTAAATGACTTTCTTTAGGAGAGGCTTGAAATCTTGCACACATACAAACACTAAACATAATATCGGGCCTAGAAGCAGTAAGATACAATAAACTACCAATCATAGATCTATAAAGCTTTGAGTCTACCGGTTTACCTCGTTCGTCAGAGACAAGGTAACCGTTTGTGGCCATTGGTGTCTTGATTGTCTTTGCTTCTTCAAGTCCGAACTTCCTGAGTAGGTCCTTCACATATTTGCTTTGACTGATGAAAGTTCCTTCCTTGAGTTGTTTAACTTGTAGTCCGAGAAAGAAACTTAGTTCACCTATCAAAGACATCTCAAATTCCCTGAACATCATATTACCAAATTCCTCGCAAAAATCTTGGTTACTAGATCCAAATATGATGTCATCAACATAAATTTGACATACAAAGAAATCATTTCCAATTTTCTTAGTAAATAAAGTAGTATCAACTTTCCCAATTTTAAAGCCTTTTGAAATTAAGAAGTCTCTAAGTCTTTCATACCAAGCACGAGTCGCTTGTTTAAGACCATAAAGAGCCTTGGAGAGTTTATACACATGATTCGGCTTTGTAGGATCTACAAATTCGGGAGGTTGTTTAACAAATACTAATTCATTAATTTTTCCATTTAAAAATGCACTTTTGACATCCATTTGATAAAGTCTAATATTATGAGATGAAGCAAAAGCAAGCAATATTCTAATAGCCTCAAGTCTAGCTACGGGAGCAAAGGTTTCACCGAAGTCCAAACCTTCAACTTGAGTGTATCCTTGAGCCACCAATCTTGCTTTGTTTCTTACTACCACTCCATTTGCATCTTGTTTATTTTTGAAAATCCATTTTGTTCCAATGACATTGTGCTCATCCGGATTTGGTTCTTCTACCAATTCCCAAACATTGTTGCGAGTGAAGTTGTTTAATTCTTCATGCATAGCATTCACCCAATCCGGATCTTTTAAAGCTTCATCTACAAGTGTGGGCTCAAAAGAGGAAACAAACGAGTAATTTTCACAAAATGAAGCAAGACGAGAACCGGGTTTGGACACCCTTACGCAAGTCACAAACAATTTGATCGACGGGGTGATCTTTGGAAATTGAGTGATGAATTCTTGGATGGTCAACCGGGTTTTGTGAAGTAGAGGTAGAAGATACTTCCGGTAGTTGTTGCGAGGAGTCTTCCACATTGACCACTTCAACTATTTGATCTCCATGTTGAGGAGTTGATGAAGAGGGGATAGCTTGAGTGGATGGATCTTCATCTTGATCACTATCTTCTTTCGGCTTGATATCCCCAATGGTCATATTCTTCATCGCCACTCTCAACCCTTCATTACCTACATCATCCAAGTTGTCTTGCTTCTCTTGAGAGCCGTTAGTCTCATCAAATTCAACATCATGTGTCTCTTCAACCAAACCGGAGTTTTGGTTGTAGACACTGACGAGGATTGACACCCGAGTCAGTTCAAATAAATACACTGTTGGCTCAAGACAGATTCGAGTCAGACACATGCCCGGCGGTGTGAACTCAAGTCATTCTGAGAAGCATCTGCCTAAGGTCGCAGGCTTTGCGCGATCAGGTCGCAAGCCTCGTGCGATCAGACCACAGGCTTTGCGCGGTCAGAAGTTCGTATGTTATATGCGAACAGAATATCGAAGATGTTGCGCGGTCAGCCAACATCCCGCGGTCAGAACATTCTCGACCAAGGTACTTGGAATTTATCTGACCGGTTATCCCTATAGTGGGAATATTCCAAGTATCCTGAAGATTCCTCCACGTAGAAGACTAACCACCAGGAGGTTAATACAAGCAGTTATTTCACGAATAACACGTGCTTAATCTACTTGGAAGTTAAGAGCAGTTCAATAAACCGCATCCAACCGTCCAAACAACTGTTTAATGCAGTTACGACACGGCATCCTTTCGTCCAGTATAAAAGGGTGGCGAAATACATCAAACAGGAGGATCCGATCCATTTGGAAGAACAAGACTTCTGATGCAATCGAGACTCAACACATCTCAACCACTAAAAACAGCCAAGTCTACGGCCTAAATTAGATAGTTCTTACAGACCTTCCTGGCTCTACTCTGTACATTTACATAGGAAAAACCTTTCGCCTGTGAAGAGATTTTTCTGTTATTTTGTAACCTTTTATCACCTATAGTGAAATCCTAACAGGACGTAGGGCTATTACTCCCACCATCGAGGGCCCGAACCTGTATAAATCTCTCTGTGCTCCTGTTCACCATTGTTCTACATACCTTTCCGGAGGGTCATCTTGAAAGGTCTCACCATTACAAATTTTGCATAAGTTTGGCTGAGGACTCCGAGTCCGAATCGTCGACAGACACGATAAGCTTTGCTATTTGATGAGTATCCTAATAAAAATCCTACATCACATTTACTTTGAAATTTAGATAAGCGTGTACCTTTTCGCAAGATATAGCACTTACATCCAAACACTCGGAAATAGGAAATGTTTGGCTTCCTTCCAATGAGAAGCTCATAAGGAGTTTTCTTTAGTAGTCGATGACAATAAAGACGATTTGATGCATGGCACGCGGTGTTGATTACTTCGGCCCAAAAGGTGTCCGAAACATTGTACTCCGAAAGTATAGATCTTGCCATGTCTATCAATGTCCGGTTCTTTCGTTCGACTACTCCATATTGCTCTGGTGTATACTTGGCCGAAAACTCATGTTTGATGCCCTTATCATCACACCAATTTTCAACCTTGGTATTCTTGAATTCGGAGCCATTGTCACTTCTCACTTTCTTGATCTTGAAACTAAATTCATTTTCGGTCCTTTGAGCAAAACTTTTGAAAGTGTTAAACACAATTGACTTATCATGTAAAAAGAATATTCATGTATATCTAGAAAAATCGTCTACAATGACAAGACAATAACTATTGCCACAAATGCTCACAAAAATAGTTGGTCCAAATAAATCCATATGCAATAATTCAAGTGGACTAGAAGTTGACATTGTGCTTTTAGATGGATGTGAGTTTGCAACTTGTTTCCCGGCTTGGCAAGCACTACATAATTTATCTTTTTCAAACTTTACATCTTTTAATCCAACAACTAAATCATGTTTAACTAGTCTATTTAGTTGTTTCATTCCAACATGCCCAAGCCTTCTATGCCATAGCCAACCTTTAGAAGATTTAGTGAACAAGAATGTACCAAGGTTAGCATCATTTGAATCGAAATCAACTAAATAGAGGTTGCCATGTCTAAAACCTTTGAAATTTAGAGATTCAACAAGCAATACATTAGATATGGAGAGGTCGTTTGAGATGGCAATTTTACCTAAACCTTTGACCTTTCCTTTGCTATTATCTCCAAACGTGATCTTGTCATATTCCGCACCTTCGTTATTTAGAGAGGAGAACATGTTGTGATTACCGGTCATATGTTGAGTGCATCCACTATCGACCACCCAATGTTGTCCTCCGGCCTTGTAATTTACCTACAAAACAAAGTTAGGTCATTTTAGGTACCCAAATCTTTTTGGGTCCTTGGAGGTTAATTACCAAGGATTTTGGGACCCAAATGGCTTTCTTTTTGGCACCAATGACCGGGGTTCCAACAAATTTGGCACCAATGATCGGGGCTCCAACAAATTTGGCTTTAATATCCCCATTGTTCATTTTCTTTAAAGAATAGCAAGAGTTGAATATAAGAGATGAATTACTTTTGCTAGCATGGCAATTTTTCTCAATGTGACCTAAACTTTTACATTTGTTGCAATATCCCTTTTCTTTTACAAATACGGTTTTAGATGGAACAAATGCATGTTTTCCCTTTTTAGGAATGTAGCCTAGTCTTTCTTTTCTTAAGGAGAACCTTTGACTATCTAAAAGATGTCTTAATTTTGATTCTCCTACATAGCATTTAGCTATATCATTTGTTAGTTTTTCAATTTTGTCCTTAAGCTCATTGTTTTCAAGACTAAGCACGTGATCATCAATTTTAGGTCTAGATGGGAATTCAATTAAATCTTCACAAGATGTTGATATGCTAGACGTAGACATCATGGGCAAGTCATTCAAAATATTGCAAGTGATGCCTATGTCATTACCTGTTTTGTTGGCTTTATGAGTAATTAGTGAGTCATGAGCTTCCTTAAGCATCTCATGAGTTTCTTTGAGACTCTCATGAGATGTGTTTAGCTCCTCATAGGAATTTTGAAGAGTCTTGTATCTCTTCTTCAATTCCTTGAATTTTTCTTTTTCTTTACTCATATAGTCATCAAAACCGGTGATCATCTCAACTAGGTCATCATATGTATATTCATCTTCATCACATGATACATTCGATTCTCCTTTAGTCATGAGGCAATGAGGAGTGGAGAATAAAGATGGAGCTTCCTTGATAGCTACCCCGGCGAGTCCTTTAGGTGATGCTTCATCTTCATCTTCGGAATCGGAACTGGAAGCATGCGAATCCCATTCAATGAAGCAAGCTTGTCCATCCTTCCTCTTGTAATATTTCTTGAAAACCTTCTTCTTGCTTTCTCCTTCCTTTTCGTACTTCTTCTTCTTCACCGAATTTTCTTCTTCCTTGTTTTTGCATTGTGAGGAGATGTGACCCTTTTCACCGCACTCAAAGCATCTTCTTTCTTCAAATGGGTTCCTCTTGGATGATTGTCCTTTCTTGAAGGACTTTCCTTGATATCTCTTATTCATGAACCGCTTGAACCTTCTCACAAAGAGAGCCATTTCCTCATCGGTGTCTCTCTCATCACTTTCTTCTTCATTGTCTTCCCTTTTGGAGGCTTGAACTTTGAGTGCTATGTTCTTCTTCTTGGAGTCGGAAGGCTCATCTTTCACTTCTTCTTGAGATTTCTTGAATATGTCATGAGTGAGAATCTCACTCAAGACTTCCAATGGAGTCACACTCTTCAAGTTCGAGCGCACAAGTAAGGTTACAATTGTATCATATTTTGAAGGTAAAGCTCTAAGAAACTTATGACAAAATTCCACATTTGTCACATCCATACCAAGCCCTTTTAACTCATTTACTATGTTATTTAATCGGTTAAACATCTCTGAGACATCTTCATTTGGCAACATAGAAAACTTTTCAAATTGGCCCTTATGGATAAATAATTTAGCATCCTTGACCATCGAGGTTCCTTCATGAATATCCATAAGATTTCTCCAAATGTCATGAGCCGTTTCAAGTTTACAAATTCTATTGAATTCACCTAGATTTAGAGCACTATAGAGAACATTCATAGCTTGAGCATTTGCTAAGGCATTATCTCTATCTAGGTTAGTCATGTCATCATCATCAAGAATTGCAAATCCCTCATCCACCACTTTCCAAATCTTTCCACCCATGGCTTTAAGATAAACCATCATCCTAGTTTTCCAATAAGTATAGTTAGATCCATCAAAGAGTGGTGGTTTGCCAATATTAATCCGACCCTCACTAGCAATCTTTATCCTATTCCAGGATGGTTAAATCCTCTAAATAAGGAGTCCTTGCTCTGATACCAATTGAAAGGGATCTAGGATATCGACTAGAAGGGGGTGAATAGGCGATTTTAAATAATTAACAATTAATCAAACAATTAACAATTAATCAAACAATTAATAGTAAATGAGAGCAAATAGCTAACACAAGAAGAACAATGAACAATTTTAACACAAGGATATATCCCGTGGTCTCGGTGATTTGCCGATCACCCCTAATCCACGTTGAGGCAAACTCAAATCTCTAACCGCCCCTCTATCTAGTCAACCTTCTCTCGAGAAGTGACCTAGATCTTGAGCCGGATTAGTGTGATGAGTTATCTAAACCTCGATTTCTCTAATGATGCACTTTACCGCTCCGGCAAGGCGTGCTCAACCCTTTCACAAGATGTTTTGAGGCTTCTTCACAATCTTCCTTGAAGAGCTCTCCAAAACCTTCTCTCGAGCCGTCTAGGAGCCGGCAAACTCGAAGAGTAACAAGCCGGTGATGATCACTTAACCTTCTTCTAGTGCCACAAGATTGATTTAGTGATCTAAATGCAATGCACTAGAAGATCTCAAATGCACACTCTCACAAATTCGAGAATTAGAACCCTAGAGTGTATGAAACTTGCTTAAGCTCTCAAGGATGATGACAATGTTCACAAATATGCCAAAGATATGAACAGGGCCGTGCATGGGAGTATATATACCCCCCACAATAAATATAGCCGTTACAGGCCGTTGGGAGAAAAAGATCACTTGGCGGTCAGACCGCCGCAATTGCAACGGCATTAAACAGGCACAATAAATGCTCACCTGCCCTTGTCAAGCACACACAGTCAGACCGATCCAATGGCGGTCAGACCGTGAAACCGTCCAGAGACGACATAGTTTCTGGACACATTATACGGTCAGGCCGATAAATACGAACAGACCGGCCATACGGTCAGACCGTAGTACAAAAACAAGGTCAGACCGATTTCTCGGTCAGACCGGTCTAACAAACGGTCAGACCGTCATAACACAATACATCAGAAAGATAGGACATGAAGTACCAAGAGACTAACCTAGGTTTTTACCTACGGACAGATCGACCTTTTAAAGGAATACACTAGACTTTGACATAATGTCGGTCAGTCCAAAACCCTATTCGGTCAGTCCGTCTATTCGGTCAGACCGGTCTAACAAACGGTCAGACCGGTCTAACAAACGGTCAGACCGACTGAGACAGAGTTTGGCAGAAAAGAGTTGAAACAAACTTTTTCAAAGTATGTGACCTTCTAGTGTGCAATGCAAGTTGATTTTATGATTTGTGGCACATAGATGAAATATTTCATGATACACCACATGCTCCTCTTAATAGTACGGCGACTATCCAAAAAATCCGGTCAAAATTCTACTCTAATCACCTTAGACCGGTAAAACGAAAAACAAACTATTTCGTACCTTTGCCTCTTTGATCAATGTCCTTTCTTCATCATGAGGCTCTTTCTTTGCCTTTCATTAACCTGTCTTTTGAGTTTCTTCTTGACACAATTTAGCAGGTATCGTTAGTATAGCATTTGTAATTGTCATTAATTACTAAGACACTCTTTAAGGGCCTAGAAGCTACAATCTCCAAAGGTAGAGTCGATGCAACTGGAGGGGTTGCAAGGGGCAATGTGGCAACACAGGCCTCAGCACCCTCTAGAGTCTTCGCTGCAGCTCCACTGGAGGATCTTACATCATTTCTAAGTCTCTTCTTTGGAGGGAGTATTTCCTCAGGCACCTGTGGATTTCGAAATGCATTTGTTTCGAGGTAATCAAGTCATAAAAGAAAGATCTGCATTAGAGTTTCAGAGAGGACTTACTTTCTGAATATCCTGATCGAGTTCATTCCTTATCTCTTCCTCATCACTCTCAATTTCAATAACCTCATTGGAATCTCGGCTCGCCATCAAGGTGGGAGTTGAGGAGAGAATAAAGACAGGGATTTAGGAGCCTCGCTATTTATAGAAATAGAAGGTGACGGTTCATATGCGCGGGTGGCTCGAGTTTTAAAAAACGCACTACTGGTTTTCAAGGTCAATAAATTCATGATAACTTCTCGGGAGATAAAATGCAACACGGCAAAGGAAGTTAAAGAGTCAGATTACATAATTCGATGCAAATTAAATTTGAAGTAAATAATTAAGTCTCTTCATCTGCTCAGTTATTATGTGCGGTTATCAACAATTGCATGTAGAGAATTCGATGCGTGGGCACTGTTGGGACTATCACAGACGGTTGGGATATCAAACCGTCTGCTTTAATATTATAGACAGTTCTCATGTCCAAACTGTCTGTAATATGACTATTACAGACGGTTCTGATGTCCGAACCGTCTTTACTATGTCTGGAATATTGAACTGTTCGACTTCTACAAATACTTGTTCCCTCCCTGGAGTTTTGCTTCCCGTCGAACCGCTCTACTTCTCTTTCTCCAAGAACGTGCTGGAAAATTGTAAACTTTACATAAGAACAAATTTTTAGTTAATTTTTTCATCATTAATGAAAAACAATTTCCAAATCGACGCTTCGTGTTCCCAGGTTAGTGCGCCGCGCAAACATCAGAAATGGAAAAGACACAACACACTGTTGAGAATTTGAAGTGGAGCACACTACTTTGTTTTCAAGATCAATACCGACATGATAAATATTCTCGGGAGATAAACTGAAACACGGCAAAACAGTAGTGCCCACTTAGGAAGTTGAAGCGTCAGATTACATAATTCGATGCAAATTAAATTTGAAGTAAATAAATAAGTCTCTTCATCTGCGCAGTTATTATGTGCGGTTATCAACAATTGCATGTAGAGAATTGCACTGCTGGGACTATCACAGACGGTTGGGAAATCAAAACCGTCTGCTTTAATATTACAGACGGTTCTGATGTCCGAACCGTCTTGAATATGCCTGTGGAATATTGAACTGTTCGACTTCTACAAATACTTGTTCCAGTTGAACCGTCTGCTTTAATATTGCTTCCAGTTGAACCGCTGAGAATTTGAAAGAAGTTGAGAATTTGAAGCGTCGATCACCCTTGGGACTATCACAGTCGGTCCTTACATTAAAATCGTATGTAATATTACTATCACAGACAGTTTGGAGTTAAAAACCGTCTGTGATATTGAAAGAAGTTGAGAATTCGAAGCGTCGGACACTGTTGGGACTATCACAGTCGGGCCTTACATAAAAACCTTCTGTAATGTGACTATCACAGACGTTTTTTACCTTAGAGCCGTTTGTGATATTCAAAGCACATTGATATATAACTTCTATATTCTTTTTATATTATTTGCATGGGACCTGCGACTTCTATATATTGTTTCTATATTATTTGAAGGGCTCCGATGGACTGCCCTCACAAGCCAAAGATCGTGATAGTCGTTCCTTGATCGCACACAGTGCACATACCTTTGTATGGTCGAATGTTCGACAAAAGCTAAAGAAAGATAAAGAAAGAGGGAAGATTGCATGCAGTCCAAGAATGTGCTGGAAAATTGGAAAGTTGACATAAGAACAAAGTTTTCAATAATTTTTTTCATCACTTACAAAAAAAAGTAAAAATACAGAATGCTAGGTCAAGGAGTGGTCTTAGCCTTGGCTGCATCTAGAATAAAGTCAGTTTGACTTGCAGCCAGGACGCAGGACTCCTCCAGCGACAAGTTGTCCTTCTTAGGATCAACTACTACCGCGTCGAGAAGGCCTGCGACCTCTCTCAGCTTCGCGATGGTATCCTTCATAGTCAAACCGCAGCCAGCGATGGTCATATCCGCGGCTTTCTTCTCCTCGCGAAGACGCCTCGTCCTCGCCCTAGCATTGTCACCATCCGTCTTCATACCCTGAATGCGCTGGAAGAGATCGTCAAGGTCAAGCCGTAGCCGAGTGTGCTTCTCCGTGAGGAGCTTGTGCTCCTCCTGGAGGGCCCTCAGCTCGGCCTTGACTTTGGCAGTGTCTTCTCGGCTCCCCTTCCCTGTGCAAATCAACAGGTTAAGTATGTATTGAAGAGGGATTAACAATACAGGGGTAAGTCCAAAAGATTGAGAGTTCTTACCGGGGAGGGCGAGGCTGACGATGCCATCGAGGATGCCATTGGCGCAGAGAAGCTAAGGAGTCAAACAGTCTGAGAATTATAAAAGCTTGTAAAGTAAATGAAATTTTTCCCACTGTCAATTTATAGAACTTCCAAAGCGATGCTTCGTGTTCTCCTAGGCGCCGCGCGTGAAGATCGGAGACAGAAATGATCACAGTTGAGAATTCGAAGCGCCGGCACTTTTTCAGTCGGTTTAGACCTCAGAACCGTCTGTGATAACTACACTATCACAGCCGCTTCTTAGTTAACAACCGACTGTATATAGCACAGTCGGTTCTGAGTTCCGGACCGTCTGTGATATTCTAGTTATCACAGACGGTTCTCAGCTGGGAACCGATTGTATCTATCACAGTCGGGTTTTAGGTTAGAACCGTCTGTGATAAGTAGACTATTACAGACGGTTCTCAGCTGGGAACCGATTGTATCAATCACAGTCGGGTTTTAAGTTAGAGCCGTCTGTGATAAGTAGACTATCACAGACGGTTTTGTGTTCAGAACCGTCTAGTTTACTGTCACAGTTGTTTTTGACATCAGAACCGTCTGTGATATCTGAATATATTCTCCCGACAGGCCTTCTGCGACGGTTTTTCATTGAACAGTTCATAACCGTCTGTGATGTGCCGTCCTGGATGTCTGTTTCTGTGGTAGTGTGTGCTGCATCGAGTATAGAAAGTGGTGGTTGTTTAGAGAACTTGCAGGAAGAAAACAACGCGCTTCGCAGAGGTACATAATCGATCACCACAACGACTAGTCGAAAACGACATGCAACTTGTCTCTACAGCGCCACTATGCAAACTTCGCAATGCTAGCTTTGGGATCGGTGATGGTATCAACCTTGACAAGGGGAAGGCTATCCGCGAGTGGCCAAGGCTACAATCCATGACGGAGGTGCCAAGCTCCATGAGCACCTATCCGTACATTCGATCCGACGATTGTAGCATTTCTCATCGTGTGTTCGTTCCAAGGCTCCCAGTCGTTCTCTACATCTTCACAGTTGGTCACCAACGGGAGTTGTCTCCTTCTCAACAGGGGAGTCATGATCCGGGAGGATCTCAGGTCGAGTTCGCAATGGATTCACGACCACGAAAAGGTTTGCGACCTTGGGAAGGATTCAAACTCTGGTCGGTATTGTAATTCGATCCGAATATGTATAACTAAACTTATCTGTTTAGGGTTAGTTAGTTACATGAGTCTAATATGTTTAGGTTATTGAGTCTGATATGTACTCATACGATTGGACTATAAATACCTTGTAATAGGTCTAGTTTACATCATCGAATATTATTATAGTATTGGATCATATATTCAGCTCATAATTCCTTCGACGTAGGTAAGTGTGTCTAACGTTCGACGTATAAAGCCCTCTTTGAAATAAAGAGTTGTGCAATTGCTTTGAGCTGTATTTTTTATTATCCTTTGGGTTTTGGTAATTCCGAGTAAGATCCTGTTATTCCGCATATTAGAATCTGGGCGAGCCTAGTGCGAAAACTAAGACTAGGTCTCAAACGGATCAAGCGGCGACGGTGGCGCGGCGAGACGCGAAGCCACCGGTCGATGCAGTCTTGGTGGAGTGGAAGGCATGGCTGCAGTCGGGCAGCACACGCACGCCGCGGCCCGCGCCTGTGCCGTTGAGTCAGATCGGGCATTTCGACGCCTCTTTGCCTCCGGGGAAATGTCCCGCGCTGATGCCCCCGAGAGGCCGAAGCACTGCCTCCGATAGACTGTTATTGTCGCGTGCTCCTTCGAAGGAGGCGTCGACGGCGGGGACGGAGGAGCGCCCCGTGCCACGGCCTCGATCAAGAAGCAGAGCCAGACGCCGAGCAACCCGAGCATGTCGATGGCAAGTGACGTGACGACCAAAGAGACCCAGAGTAAAACCATCTCACTCTCGGATGTGGTGTAGGCTGAGTCCAATTACAGGCCCTCAAAATTTCTTACATGCATGAAAAATACATATAATCTTCCTAAAACTTCTAAAACTCTTGCATGTCAAATACATGATGTGCTCATTAAACCTTATGTTCTAGAATTCGATTGTTCATAGCACATTATTTGTTCGGAATTTCAATTATTCTCGAACAAACTCCCCAACCATATGCCGAATCTTATCAAACT
This sequence comes from Pharus latifolius, assembly GCA_019359835.1. Classification (NCBI taxonomy): domain Eukaryota; kingdom Viridiplantae; phylum Streptophyta; class Magnoliopsida; order Poales; family Poaceae; genus Pharus; species Pharus latifolius. The sequence continues at coordinate 11,084,068 of CM033322.1, forward strand.
CTCACAATATATAAACACCGGCACCTCATTCAATTCTTTTATCATCTATCCTTTCTGGCTTTCGCCTTAATTTGTCATTTTCATTTCTTCTTTGGAAATGGCAAAATTCTTCGTCCTCTTTTTTGTTTTGTTCCTTATTGTGTTGTTTGCTGACAAGAGTAGCTACAACATCAACGGTGGAAACTGTTGAAGATTGCCGTGAAGATATCATCAAACTCATAGTGGATTGTCTGTCATTTGTAAGGAAAGAGGGTCCAAAAAATGACCCATCTGTTTTCTTTTGTAGCACGCTGCAGCAATTAATATTTTTTATTTTCTGCAGTGTGCTACAATAGAAGCTAGATGGGTCCAAAAAACGACTCATCTATGAGTTCAATGATATTTTTGCGGCAATTTTTAGCAATTTTTATTGTTGATGTTGTAGTTACTTCTGCATACAAACAACTCAATAACAGAATAAGGAACAAAACAAAAAAAAGATGAAGAATTTTGCCATTTGCGAAAGACAAATGAAAATGACAAATTAAGGTGAAATTATTAAAGGCCAGATGATAAAAGAATCGAATGAGGTGCCAGTATTTATAAATTGTGAGAGTTTGATAAGATACGACATATGATTGGGAAGTTTGTTCGAGGATAGTTGAAATTTCAAACAAAAAGTGTGTCATGAACATTATTAGGCTAATTCCACTCCAGATGTCTGGACCAGCGCCCCACTGCCATGTAGGACCCTTGCGGAAAAGCGAGTTGTACGGTGACGCATGGTGAGGCAATGGCTGCCTTGTGTACTGATAGGTGGGTCTTATCGCCATTCGAAAATGCGTAGTGACAGTATCGAAGGAGTTAAAGATGCGTGACCACGTGTTTTGTGGGTCACACTATTCGCGAACCGTGCTTAGTCATCCGTCGCAAAAAAACACACTGATAGGTGGGGCTAAAATTTTTTTGAGCCTACTAGTCAGTGGCGGTGTGTGCAGTTAATGCATGCGTGTGTGAGCAACGCAACAGTAGTGGCTCCACAAAACGTGTGAATGCTGTGTGGGTACACTCGTCTCGTGTGCCCAAAAAGATTTTGGGTCCATCTGACAGTCTAGGAGTTGAGTTTTTTTGTTGCTGTTAAATTTCAATTGAACTTATTTACTTTCATCTCAGTTTTGACAGATATGATGACTGACAGTGGGCTCAAATTTGAACCAGACCTACATGTCAGTGTGTATTATTGTGTAATCTAAAGTAATCGTTGGAGGTATTTATTGCGTGAGACTCACATGTCAGTGACTAAAAAAATATTGTTAGAGCAAAAAAATTACTGTTTTCTAAGAAAAATTACTATTTAAATAAAAACTATTGTGTAAATAAAAAAATTAAATAAAAAATTACTGTCTTCGGGGAAAAAAATTACAGAATTTAATTTTTTTTAATTTGTTTTTGTTGTATTGAATTATCTGAATTTAATTTTAATAATTATTTAACAATTAATAATTATATAATATAATATATTATCATATAAACATTTTATATATATGCTCTCGCACGAAACACTATCCAAACAACGATGCATTGAATGGGCTAACACAGAATATGAACAAAATGTTTTTTTAACAGCTAACACATCACATTGGACTCAACCTTTGGGCGTCAGGTCAACCATCTTCCTCGAAAAACAACAACAAAACACAGCACACTCTTGCTCTTCCCTGTTCTCACAAAAATGGCAGCAACCCTTCTGTTTCTTGCATATCTCCTCCTCTCTGCCCATGGCATCGCCTCCACGACGCCACCGCCTCTCCCGGTTCTGCCCTTCCCGTCCTATGCGCAGCTCCAGTGGCAGCTCTCCGAGATGGCCCTATTCCTCCACTTCGGGCCCAATACCTTCACGGACTCCGAGTGGGGCTCCGGCCACGCCGACCCCTCCGTGTTCCGGCCGTCCATGCTCGACGCCGGCCAGTGGGCACGCGTCGCTGCAGCCGCAGGGTTCCGCCGCGTAGTGCTCACGGCCAAGCACCACGACGGCTTCTGCCTCTGGCCGTCGGCGCTGGCGGAGTACTCGGTGGCCGCCTCGCCGTGGAGGGGCGGCGCTGGAGACGTTGTAGGAGAGCTCGCGGCCGCCGCGCGCGCCGAGGGACTGGGGCTGGGGCTGTACCTCTCGCCGTGGGACCGGCACGAGCCGGTGTACGGCGAGACTGTCGCTTACAATGAGTTCTATATGGGCCAAATGACGGAATTGCTTACCAGGTGAGTTAATTTTGAGGTTTTCGTGGGTGAACTGGGAATCGGTTGTGGAAAGGTTCGACCTTGATGCGGTCTCAAAATTAATCCCATCTACTTGTTTCTTAAGATTTCTAGCAGAAATTTTGTCGTCATCCTTGATGGATTCTTGGATTGCAAGTGGTTTGTGCTTAATTATGGTGTGGGTGCATAAAATTCTATTTTGTGGTGTTTTCTCGGTCAAATTAGTTTCTTTCCAACCTAGCCATGCGTTTCTTCGCTATGAAGATGGAACATTGAGTCCTTCTGCTTTGTCTCTGTGTGGTTTAGAATTCTGAGAGCCGCAGTTACCGTATTATTTCTATCTCTGAACTTGGATTGTGAAGCTTAGATTTGTTTTTCTGTTTTTTATATCTAATATAGTCTACAACTTTACATTCACTTCAGCCATGCATTCCTGTGATTGGGATAGGCTAAAGACTGTCTTTACACAGTCTTTGTGATCAAATTTGTGCCCTTATCTTCACTGTGCATTCTGATTGCGACATCGTGTTCTTGCTGCTGCATTATTGTGTTGTATGCAGGTATGGTGACGTGGAGGAGGTTTGGCTTGATGGCGCAAAGGGCAAGGGTGAGAAAGACATGGAGTACTTGTTTGATGCCTGGTTTGCACTTATTCATCAACTCCAGCGAAGGGTTGTTATCTTCTCAGATGCTGGACCAGACACTAGATGGGTCGGGGACGAGGCAGGGGTTGCAGGTTCTACATGCTGGTCTCTCTTCAACAAGAGTTCTGTGACGATTGGGCACACCATTGCCAAGTACGTAGCACGTAACCTTGTCTTATTGATCTGAAAAAATGTGAAAAAAGGCTACTTTTGTGTCATTCTAATGTATTTCTTTGAGTGCCAAGAAAAAAAAAATCAATGGTCAACCCAGATTGCATATTTGATGTTATCTCCGTGCTCAGTATTACAGAGATTATGTTTACCCTTGTTGATTAGTGGTTTTTGAATTCTTTTATGTGTCCATGGAACATCTGGCTTCTAAAAATGAAATAGGGTGTGTATGATCTATTGATCTTCTTATTGAGTATGCGGAACTCGATAATTCCCTGCATGGCACGTTGAAGTCCCTAGTTGTTTGACACAATGTGATTTTATATTATTTTGAACAAGTATTGATTTGGAAGTGTGACAAGTGTTCACTTGTTAGTTAGAACATGATATAAAATGGAACTACATTGTAATGATAATTACATTGATTGAGAAAATATTTCTTTTACAAAAGTAGCTAGTGATCACTCTCTAGTTAATCCTAGTTTTCGTATCTTCGAAGATAAGGATTATACTTTTATATTTAAGGCATTATAAATTACTTGGTTGCTGTGCTATCATTTAGCATGCGTCAGAGGTGGGCGTGTGCTGAAAAGTGTCTACTTCAGAGGCATTAAAAGTTAATTTATTTAATAATACTACAGGTAAGGAAAATTTCTAAATCCAAACAGTAGATTTGGCAATGTGGGGTTTAAATGTGGCAGTAGCACTGCTGTCAAAGGATGAATGGGCTATTAGAATGTCTAAGGAACTTGGAAGGTACAAACAGCAAATTCTCTCTGTCAAAACTCAAATGCCCCTTATCAAGTACTTCTAAGAAGTTGTCATAGTAGAAGTCGTATTAGTGCTGCTTGAATTTTGCTTCTATATATTAATGAAGAAACAGAAATGGTTAGCATGAAATAACCTGTAGTTAAGATGTATATTTATTACTCTGTGATGTATATATGACATTTTGATATTCTGCTCTATTTGAAATTTCGAGATTTACTTGATGGAAGAAAAGTTTGCTTGTTGATCTCGAATTCTTTGATGACCATGCTACTTTGCATAAGGTGAATAATCTGCTCAATGAAATGTCAACATTATTATCAGGTACTCGCGTGGAGGAGATCCTTTTGGTCAAGACTGGGTTCCTGCAGAATGTGATGTTTCCATCCGGCCGGGTTGGTTCTGGCACACTACAGAGAAACCAAAAAATGGAACAACTCTGCTTGATATATACTACAAATCAGTTGGTAGGAACTGTCTCCTCATATTGAATGTTCCTCCCAATTCATCTGGCCTCATTTCTGATGAAGACATACAAGTCCTTCAGGAGTTCACTGAGATACGGAAGATAATTTTCTCACAGAACTTTGCTGCAAATGCCACTGTCACTGCAAGCAGCGTGCGCGGTGGTCTGCACAATCTGCAGTTTGCACCCAGCAATGTGCTTCAAGATGGCATATACTCTTACTGGGCTCCGCAGGAAGGGCAGACCAACTGGGAAATGCTGTTCGACCTCAGGCAATCTACGTCCTTCAATGTGCTCCAGCTCCAGGAGCCTATCCAGATGGGACAGCGTGTAATTCAGTTTCACGTCGACATTCTAATCGGCGATCTGTGGAAAACAGTGATTCGAGCCACGACAATTGGATACAAGAGGCTGCTGCGATTTCCAGCCATTGAAGCCCGATATGTGAAGCTACTTGTCGACAGTGCCCGTGCAGATCCACTGATCTCATTCTTCGGCATTTTCATGGATCCCTTCTCGGTAACATATAGCTTAGAGAATCTTGACAAAACATCCCATCCTAATAGTAGCAAAGTAATAGTGTTAAGGACAGAGCATGCCTCTGGCAACAAGAGTACAGCTACAATGTAGCAGCCTAGCAGCAGAGCAGTAGTTCCCTCATGTTAGGGTACTTGGTTGAATTGCCATGAGAGCTTTGCAAATTCTTTTTCCTGGTCTGTCCTAGCCAATTCAAACTGTAAAAATTACTTGAATGTTGACATTTGGCTAAAAAAATTATCAAGTCATTCAACACTGAATGTATCAGCATTCAGCAAGCTGTGACGGTGTGTCTCGTGTTTGTAAGCAAAAGCAGCTGTGCACGCAGTTCCTATGGAGTAGCCGTAAACCATTGTGAGGACGGAAATTTTGAGACTACCAATGGAGGCGTAATTGAGTTCTTACGTATCCTTAACGCCTCCATTGTTTCCACCTCCTGCCTGCAGGGCTGCGGCCCAGTGGCCCACTGACCCTATGGGCCATGGCTTCTTCTACACCCAAAATAAAGTGTCTCAAGTCTCCACTTATCGAACACCAACAGCGACTATAGCCGCCGCCGCCGCACGCAGCCGGCGACCATGTCCGACCAAGTCCCACCCAGCGCCCCCATCCCACTCATCTCCTCTCTTCCCCAAGATCCTAACCCCACCGCGACCCCAACCGCCACGTCGTCCATCCCGACCACCCTCCTCCTCCCCAACCCCGCCTTCCCCAGCAAGCGCAAGCGCACTGGCTTCCGCCGCAAAGCCCCCTCCGCCCCCTCCGCCGCCAACCCCGTGGCAGCCGCCCACCCACCTCCTCCCTCATCCGTTGCGGACGAGATCATAGTGATCAACAGGGAGCCGACAGCGGAGGCCGTCACGGCGCTCACCGCCGGCTTCCCGGCCGACTCCCTCACCGAAGAAGAGATCGAGGCGGGCGTCGTCTCCGACGTGGGCGGCATCGAGCAGGTCAACTACATCCTCATTCGCAACCACCTCCTCACCAAGTGGCGCGAGACCCTCACCTCCTGGCTCGCCAAGGAGCCCTTCGCGCCCCTCATTCCACCCCACTGCGACCACCTCCTCACCTCTGCCTACTCCTTTCTTGTCTCCCACGGCTATGTCAACTTCGGCGTTGCCCCGGCCATCAAAGACCGCATCCCCAAAGAGCCCACGAGACCCAACAGTGTCGTCATTGTCGGCGCCGGCCTCGCGGGGCTCGCTGCCGCGCGCCAGTTGATGGCATTCGGGTTTAAAGTAATCGTCTTGGAGGGCCGCAAGCGGTGCGGTGGCCGCGTGTACACGAAGAAGATGGAAGGGGGTGGGCGCTCTGCAGCCGCCGACCTCGGTGGCAGTGTGCTTACTGGGACATTGGGGAACCCGCTCGGCATTGTGGCGAAGCAGCTCGGCCTACCAATGCACAAGATTAGGGACAAGTGCCCGCTGTACCGGCCAGATGGGTTGCCTGTTGATCCAGATATGGATAGGAAGGTGGAGGGCACATTTAACAGGCTTCTTGATAAGGCGAGCCGGTTACGGGTGTCCATGGGGGAGGTGGCAATGGATCTTTCGCTTGGGGCAGCACTTGAGACGTTCAGGCAGGTGGATGGTGAGACGGTAACACAGGAGGAGATGAACCTGTTCAATTGGCATTTGGCAAATTTGGAGTATGCCAATGCGGGGTTGCTTTCGAAGTTGAGCCTTGCATTTTGGGACCAGGATGATCCATATGACATGGGTGGGGATCACTGCTTCTTGCCTGGTGGCAATGGGAGGCTGGTGCATGCCCTAGCAGAGAATATGCCGATTGTTTATGAGAGGACGGTGCATACGATACGGTATGGAGCAGATGGGGTGCAGGTGGTTGTCAATGGTGGGCAGGTATATGAAGGGGACATGGCACTGTGCACAGTGCCACTTGGAGTTCTGAAGAATGAGGGGATCAAATTTGTGCCTGAGCTGCCACAGAGGAAGCTTGACAGTATTAAGAGGCTTGGCTTTGGTTTATTGAACAAGGTTGCAATGTTGTTTCCGCATATTTTCTGGAGCCCTGACCTTGATACATTTGGGCATTTAACTGATGATCCGAGTCATCGTGGAGAGTTCTTTCTGTTCTATAGCTATGCAACAGTTGCTGGTGGTCCACTATTGATGGCATTAGTTGCTGGTGAAGCTGCTCACAACTTTGAAACCACACCTCCAACAGATGCCGTCAGCTCAGTTCTTCGGATACTGAGAGGTGAGACTCTCTAATTCTATATGTTGAAATTTACATTGTTACGCCACTGAGTTTGGTATAACTATAAGGTAGTATTCCAATTCCTCTCATAAGTGACTGTTAAAACAGATTCCTTGTTCCATTCACCTGTGCAGTTGCGCTTAACTATGTACATAATTATGTGCTCATGTCATATCAATGGAACTTTGCTTCACAGGTATCTATGAACCACAAGGGATCGAGGTTCCAGATCCTCTACAGAGTGTTTGTACAAGATGGGGCACAGACTCCTTCAGTCTTGGTTCATATTCCCATGTTTCTGTGGGAGCATCTGGAGATGACTATGACATCTTAGCTGAAAGTGTTGGAGATGGACGGCTGTTTTTTGCTGGAGAGGCCACTACAAGGCGTTACCCAGCAACAATGCATGGTGCTTTTATTAGTGGTTTGCGGGAGGCTGCTAACATCACTCACCATGCCAATGCATGGGCAGCAAAGACTAAGGTGGAAAGGAGTCCATCAACAAATACACAAGCTTGTGCTGCTCTATTAGTGGACTTGTTTAGGCAACCGGACTTGGAGTTTGGGAGTTTCTCCATCATTTTTGGTGGGAAAGCTTCTGATCCAAAATCCCCAGCTATTCTAAAGGTGGAACTTGGTGGCCCCCGAAAGAAAAGTGCAACCGAAGGGGGGAAGACAGAACAGCAGCACTCAAACAAATTGTTGTTTCAGCAGCTCCAGTCACATTTTAACCAGCAGCAGCAACTTCATGTTTACACGTTGCTATCGCGACAGCAGGCTATGGAGCTAAGAGAGGTTAGAGGAGGAGATGAAATGAGGCTGCATTACCTTTGTGAAAAACTGGGTGCTAAGTTAGTTGGCAGGAAAGGTCTTGGTCCTGGTGCTGATACTGTGATTGCATCCATTAAGGCAGAGCGGAACAGCAGTCGAACTAAACCTAGCCCCTCAAAATTGAAAGAATGATACTTGAAGGACATGAGTCCTGACTGCTGATGATTGATGGAAGCCTTTGTTCTGCTGATCATAATACATCTAGCAGGACATCATGGTGTTTGCGTCATGGAACTTCTGCTCTTCTGTGCTGATATCTTCCCAGGACCATCTCATATAGCTAGGTGATTGCTTGGAGACGTGATGATGTTAGATTAGCTTTTTAGTGAGATACCTTCCAGATTCCTACAATGTAGCATCTGAAGTCTGAAGGCTGTGCAGAACTGATTTTGTAGTGGAAGAACTGTTTAACTGATATGTTGAGTGTCCCCCCAACCCCCATATATATATATATTTCCATGATGAGCAGCATGTGAGTGGCGCATCTGCACCAGTCATGATCAAATGCAATGAAACATATTTGCTTCATCGGTGAAGTCTTATAGATCGAATTTTTTTTTCTAAGCAAACTTTCTGGTGATTTTTGTTTAGTTCTGACATGAGAATGACACCTAACAGGCACAACAATCCTAATACAATGTTTTATATCAGTAAATCATTACCGTATTCACGATCAGTGAGTACAGTCATGATCATGAAACGAAGATGGATACTTGTTTGGAAAATTCGAGTTCCTGAAAATTGAACAACTAATTTCTTCTCTTACTAGTTACGGAAATACAAGAAATTGGCTTATGAAAAAGAAATTTGCAACAACCTCCATCAGTCAATATATCCTCTGTTGCTTTCATCTCCAGCAACACAGTAAAAACGGAATACACGTCCAATATCCATGGGAAAAAAATAAAAGTAATTGTGCATAAATAGTACATGAAAGCAATGACACTGCAAGCCAGAGTGACAAATCACTTTCAAGAATGTAACCATAGCCGGTCATGCAGTCTCTCTTCTCCTGTACCATGCATCTCATCCACCCTCTCTCCATCCCGGTAAAACTGGAAAGTCGGAGTGTAGCGTACGTTTTGTGTTGTTTCAGGGCATTCATCAATGTCGGCATAGATGAAAGTAAGATTCTTGAATTCATTGCTGAACCTGCAGAAAGATGGAAGAATCTGGCTGCAAACACGGCACCTGATACATTCCATGTATGGGTTAATCAGCCTGGTCTATATAATTGTGCAGATATTAATCATAGGCAGATTTAAGAGGCAAGTTATCATAGAGATATATCACGAAGATCTTAACTGAATTGTTAGGAAGGCTCCTGAGCTTCATAAATTTGTTATGATGCCTGCTATGTAGCTAAATAATGAAACAAGTTTCTGCTACTACTTTGTAGATACGCCATGTGCACATCGAACCAAGTCAGTAAATAGATCGAATGTTGCAAAAACTTTAACCGACTCCACAACAAGAATTAACTTATCTCCTATAGAACATGGAACCCATTTGATAAAGGCAGGAGGATAGTTCTATTTCTATCAAATGATGATTGATTGTGGCTATCAGCAAGGGGGAAATAGTTCCTAAGGGGAAAACAATTAGTTGAAAAAATTGGAACTGTAAGTTTTTTTTGGAACAGAACTTCCGTATAGATTATAGAACTATATAACACATGTTGTGCACTTCAAAATTATCAACTAAAATGAAGCCACACAGAAATGGGAGGTTGTAACATACCATGAAGCACCGTAATTGACCACAGCCTGCAAAGGAGAAAACCAAAGAGTTAATCAAAATGAGCTCTTGGATAAACAAAATCCTATGGACTCAAACAAAAAATCCATTTCCTTATTCCAGCAACTGCAATTCTTGCTTACAATAGGAGAGAAAGAAAGACAGATTGTCATTTAAAGATTGCATGAACATTAATTTGTGCCACTAATACAAGACTAACAGGAGATTTGGACGATTTGAGGGTCTCCAGAATCTGCCGGAGCTCCTGGTCGCTGCCGGCGGTACGGAGATTGCCGTGGCCACCGGGGCCGGGGAACGCCACGCCAGTGCCTTCCAGGCCTGTCTTGCTGGTTTCCTTCCCTTCGCCTGACCCGCCCATTAGCTCACCGGATTCTCCACGAGTCGCGCTAGTGCCCCCGTGTAGGCCTAGCCAGGGAAGGATCCAACAATTTAAGGACGTGGGGTGCAAACAAAAGATCAAATAATCTAATACAAGAAGTTATAAGTACAATTATAAGATTTACCTTAAAGAACCAATCTTGCAGCAAGGTTGCCGGCTGGAAGCTGCTCGTGCTGCTGGTGGAGAGCCAAGAAAGTGAGAAGCCGCCGTCGCAGGCGGCGTCGTGTTAGGCTCGGTGCTGGATTGGTGCCGGGGTTTGAGGAGTTACCGAGTCGGAGTGGGAAGCCGGAGAGCCGGAGGAGGGGAGCCGCCGAGACGAGGAGGCAGGAGGAGGAGGCGAGCAGCCATGGCTCACCAAGGCTCGACGGCGCACAAGGGGGAAAGTGAGGGGATGCAGCCATGCAGGCTGCTGGGCTGGGCTGGGCTGCGCAATAGGGCATTTTTTTTTATTTTTTATTTGGGTGTACCGCTGCAGACTAGTCCATGTACCACAATAGATCTCAATAACATAGTTGTACGACAACAATACAAATAATAATATAACTTTATATCAAAATTATGAAGTGAAATGTCACGTGAAAAATAGCATTAACACCACAGAAGGTAAACATAAAAATTAAACTCATATAATATTCGCTAAACCTGAACATTTTTTTATTCTAACTGTAAAAAATTTGAATCTTTCAGGCGGTTCAACCTCAAATGAGCCCAATATAAACATTGGATGGTTGAGTTTGATCAGGTTATATTCAAAAAATTAGGTTGGACCGAGTTCAAAAAATCAAGTCAGGTCAAGTTCAAGTCAAGGTTGGTTTATTAAATTTTAGGGTTTTAGATTAGGTGTAGGAAGAATTAAATTAGACCCAAATCTCTGATCAAATTAAATTCGTTCGGAGTCAGACGGGCGGCTAGAGAGACATAATTAGTGAAAAAATTTGTGATCAAACAAAAAGTATTTTTTTTTTCAAAAACATAAAAAGGAAAGAAGATACTACCCTCCACAATTGGACGGAAGTTGGACAGTGCATATTTTGGCAACATAAGAAAATTTCTCAATACTCACCACTCGTCTGCCTACTTCATTCGCTAAAAAATCACACACACCTGAAATTTTTCACCGATTGCATGGCATCGCAGCCATCGATTGGAGGGGACCGTGATGTTGGAGCCTCTTTCGACATATTTGAAACAGGCAAACAGTTCGCACGTGTCTCTACCATATTGGCATGAGGTATGTGAAAATATGAAAAACACTAGTAGCAAAAACATATACACCGAGCCTGATATGTTGTTGCCGCTACAATTTTTTAAGCCACTCCCTGTTTCTAAATTATTATTATTATAGGCTTCTAATTTTATTTCTGAATATATGTCATTGTACAATTTTGAGATAATTTTGCGACAAAAACAAAAATTATAAGCCAATTTGCTATAGATGTAGGTGCAAGAATCATTGGTCGCGCACTTGCTACTTGCCAAAGCATGCCGTTGAGACCTACAAGCAGATAATGAAAGATAAGAAGGGTCAGGAGATCAAGCGTGAAGCACATCACACCATTTTTCCTGAAGTAGACATGGCTACCCATCAGAGTCTGCTGCTCAAGGACGATGATGATTTACTAGAGCATAGCATTTAGGGGACATTTGTTTTCCAGGTCATCCTTATCTTGTGATGTCAGACATGTCCTTTATGATTGTTTTTTTTTGGATGGACTAGTTTAATAATTTCGTGTTATGGTGGTGTGATATATTCTTATTCATGCTAATTGTTTACTTTTAGTCACTAATTCATACATTATGCTGTTTACAACCTTTGTTTGTACAATTTATGGCAGATGAGATAGAGTTATGTCAGGTGGAAAACTATACTACGCATACTATTTTGAAGGATATAAAGTACTTCCAAACTTAGTAAAGAGAAAAGGGAGTGTAATGAGTATTACAAATGATACAGTGTCAATCATGGGTTTCTAGAGAGTTTCATTGATCCTTCCTATGGGTACATAAATTATTATTAATAATACTTTATTATAACATGAATCAAAATGTACTCTCTTAAGTTTTAAGGGCATCTGCGCAAATGATTTCTATATGAAGATCAATAAAGAGAATGATATTAAGTATCTTCCCATAACAAAATGATGATGAAAACAAGTGGTTGAAAAGTTGTCGTCTGCTTTCTCTGAGTTATATTATACTTTCGTTAGACCAAATGACAAATATGTTGCGATGAGTATAAAGTTTAAATATCCAAATTCTTTTAAATTCTTACATAAGTGTTTGGACAAATTGGGTAAAATATGATGCGTCAGATTATGAATAATTTTGCTGGCCATAATATACAAATCGAAACCTTTTCCACTCCGGAAGAGTTTATTTGTGATGCATGTGCAAAAGAAAAATTGATCACGAAAACTTCTTGTACCAAAATAAGGGAAGATTCACCCATTTTTCTTGAAAGAATTTAGGGTGATATATGTTGACCAATTGAATCGGTATCTGGACTTTTTAGATACTTTATGATCCTGATAGATGCCTCATAATAGGTGGACCCATTTATGCTTCTTGTCCCCCCCCCCACCCCACCCCACCTCACCCCACAATTATGCTTTTGAAAAGCTCATTGTAAAAATTATTGTATTAAGAGTCAAGTTTTCATATCATCAAATTCAATCTATCCAAATGGACAATGCCACTGAATTCACTTAAAAGACTTTCGATGATTATTTTATGGCTCTGGATATAAAAGTGGAGCATCTAGTTTCTCATGTTCACACTCAAAATGGTTTTACAAAATCAGTAATAAAAAAAAAACTTGTTGCTAGAACTTTATTGTAAAATTCAAAATTACCTACTAGCAGTTAGGACCATGCAGTTTTACATGTCGTTGCATTACTAAAAGTCTGGCTTCTTGCATATCATAATTATTACATGTTAGAATTAGTATGTGGAAAAAAATCAAGTATTTCTCATCTGCGAGTTTTCGACTGTGTTGTATATATATCGATATCACCACCCTGCATACCTCTACCGGCCCCACTAGAAGTTGGAGATATATATTGGATATAACACTCCATCAAGTATTAAATATATTGAGCTAATGACATGAGATTTTTTTTACATCTCAATACGCTGATTATGTATTTTATGAAGATTTTCCTCAACATTACGGAGAGATAAGAGCCTAAATTTGAAATGCCGCGAAATTTCATAGAATAAAAAAATCTTCAATATTTAGATCCATGCACTAGTTAAGTTGAGCTAAAAGTTCAAAAGATAATTAATTTACAAAATCTAGCAAATAATCTGCTAGATATTTTCACTGATTATAAAAGAGTGACTAAATCTCATATATTTGTAGTAAATGCACCTGAAAGAGGGAAAATACCCCCCAAAAAAGTAAATCTACTGTCACTCCCTTACACTAGAAGCGAAGGAAACCTATTGGTGTAAAAGACCTTAGTCTGTGGAGATATCTGTAGAGACAAAGATCTGATAAAGATAGTTAATTACTTCATAAATCTTCTAAAGAGACCTATCCTGAAGGTGACAAAACCTCTTGAAGAAGTTCATTTTGAATATGAGAACCCCAGCAACTTAGCAGATGCACAACATGATGCTGGGATTGCTAAACAACCAGACTATCCTTTCAGGAAATTACAAAGAGATGGTTGATATTAATAATGAGATATCCACGAATTATGTGGACATGGGAAAGACATATAATAGAAATATAACAGTTGTCGACAAATATTTTGCCTCCACAATTGATCAAACTATATTAGATGAGAATTTGGATACAAAACCAAAATCTGTAATAAAGTGTCAGAAGTGCTTGAATTGTGTTAAATGGAAGAAAGTAATTGAGGCTGAGTTACACTTGTTAAATAAAAAAAATTTAGACCAGTAGTTCAAACGCCATAAGATGTTATCTTTCTAGGATACAAGTGAATGAGATTGGTTGCTTGGGGCTTCATGCAGAGACATAGTATTGATTTTGAGAAAACTTATTCTCCTATTATAGATGGCATTCTGTTCCGCTACTTGATATCTCTGGTAACAGATATGAATTTAAATATGCAGTTAATAGATGTTGTGACTACAATCTATATGGGTCACTGGATTCTGATATTTATATGAAAGTTCTTGAAGGTCTCAAGATTCCTAATATGGTAGAGAATGATAATCACAACATGTATTGCATTAAATTGCAAAGGCCGTTATATGGCCTGGAACAGTGAAGTAGAATGTGGTACAACTGACTAAGTGAATTCCTACTGAATGAGGTATATGTAAAATAACGATATATGTCCTTATGTGTTCATAAAGAAGTCACCGAATGATTTTGATATTATCTCATTTTATATCAATGATATAAATATTATTGGAATTATAAAGAAAATTGAGGAAACGAAAAATTTAAAATGAAAGATTTTAATAAAACTAAATATGCAAAGCGAGATGCTCGCTGAGGAAATATATATTCACCAGTTAACCTACCTAAAAAAGATTCTATAGAGATTTAACATGGATAAGTCTATCCTCTCAGCATACTAATAGTCACGCGATCCCTAGAAATGGAAAAGAATTTATTCACCAAAAGAAAATAATAAAGAGATATTGGCACCAGAAGTTCCTTATTTGAAGATCATACGAGTATTATTGCTTGTGAATTACACAAGACCTGATATTGCATTCACAATAAACTTGTTAGTAAGGTAGAGTGCATCTCCAACTAAAAGATATTGGAATGATATTAAATATAATCTCAGATACCTCCAAGGTATAGAAGATTTTGGTTTGTATTATCAGAAAAATTTTGAAATAACTTGAATGAGTCATATGAACGCTGACTATTTATCTGACTCACATAATGTAGGTCTTAAACTGGTTATGTTTATCTTTATGGTGATACAACTGTATTTTGGATGTTTATAAATAGATTTTACTGGCAACTTCAACCAACCAATTAGAGATAATCGCGTTATATGAAACATTACGTGAATGTGTATGGCTTAGATTGTTGATATACCATATCCAGTAGTTATGTGATATTATAATTAAGAATATTCTCATTGTCGTATATAAGGACAATGTCGCTTGTGTTACAAAAATGAGTAGTGGTTATGTTAAAGAAAATGTTACTGAACCCATTGTTTTAAAATTCTTTTATTCTCATGAGCTCCGAAGAGTGGTGATTTAATAGTCTAGAAGACTAGATTGTATAATAATTTAGCAGATTTGTTTACTAAATTCCTATTTATATTATTTTTGAATGTGTAGATTTGGAAGACTTTGTATTCAAGAGAAACAAAATAAGTTACACACTAATTTCATAGTCAACATATTTAAGATCCAGAAAATTAATAAATGTTGTACTTTTTTTCATTAATTAATTTTTTCGATTGATGTTTCGTATTTGGAGGTTTTAAATGAGATATATGCATCCTAATAGCCGGCGCTGGAGGGGGGTGGTTGTGCAGTTTTTCCGTTGTGATTATCCTCATCATTTGGTCAGACTTATTTCTGGTATATGTGGATGGTGATCGTATGAAACTTTCCGGTTCTTAAAAGCATCTCAGGCATCTCTCTCCCTCCCTAACAATCTATGTAAACGCAAACTTTCTGGTTCTTTAGATCTTCCTTGCTTTGAAACCCCTGCTCTACTTGTAAGTCACCGTGCTCGAAACACCACCTCGAACTCTGATCCCTTGGCAACACAGCTTGACTGTATGTTGAATGATCTAGCCACTCCTGTGAGGGATCAAGAACATCGTCATCAGAACCATCGGATGCCTCCGAGTCCGTCGAATCATCTTCGTCAGACACTGATGGAAGGCAATCCAGTACCTCGCACACATCTACGCGAGTATGACAGAATACATCCGACCACTCGCTAGCCCTAAATCTCGCAGGACCGGGCATGACGCTTGGCTCACCCTCCACCGCACACTTGGCTGCTCGTTCGTTGCAGAACTGCATATACATCACGAACTAGTCGAGCAGTCTGCCATGGGGGTCTTCCACTCTTCAAATATAAGAGCTCCAAGATTTGTCCCCTTTAATTTTGCGCAGCATCTAGTATAGCTCATTATCTACCTTACGAACGATAAGCCCTTCAATTAGAGCCATTTCATCACGAGGCCACTTCTCAAACATATTCAGGATCCACAAATTCAGCTCTAAGAATGAGGTGTTATGTATGCTCAGCTCGCCCGTCACATACTGGCAACGGCTCATATCAACCTCGCTTTGCCCCTCGCGAATTATGCTGTCACCATAAAATATGCAAAAAAATTTCGGACTCTCCATTCCCTACACACATTCATCTCACGCGTAAATAACATGACACTATTATGTCTGACAACCCTATAGACCCATTTCTTAATACATACACATATATATTTACAAAACATAATTCTTAAACATAGAGCATGCATGTGTACAGTTAAAAATAACCTAATTTTATATTTTCTATAAACATACACACATGCACATAGTTTCTAAAACCATACACATATACATTTGAAAAACATAATTTCTAAACATAGAGCATGCATGCATGCATGTAATTGAAAATAATCTAGTTTCATAATTTCTAAATACTTACACATATATATTTTACAAAACCTAATTCTTAGACATAGAGTATGCATGTGCACAATTAAAAATAACCTAATTTTATATTTTCTAAAAACATACACACATGCACATAGTTTCTAAAACCATACATACACATATACATTTGAAAAATATAATTTCTAAACATAGAGCATGCATGCATGCATGTAATTGAAAATAACCTAGTTTCATAATTTCTAAATACTTACACATATATATTTTACAAAACCTAATTCTTAGACATAGAGTATGCATGTGCACAATTAAAAATAACCTAATTTTATATTTTCTAAGAACATACACACATGCACATAGTTTCTAAAACCATACACATATGCATTTCAAAAACATAATTTCTAAATATAGAGCATGCATGCATGCATGTAATTGAAAATAACCTAGTTTCATATTAAAATACATACACATATATATTTACCAAACCTAATTCTTAGACATACAGTATGCATGTACACAATTAAAAATAACCTAATTTTATATTTTCTAAAAACATACACACATACACATAGTTTCTAAAACGATATACATATACATTTAAAAACCCTATTTTCCAAACATACACACATACATTTCAAAAACCTATTTTTCAAACATACACACATACATTTATAAAACCCTATTTTCCAAACATATGCACATACATTTCCAAACATACACACATACATTTAAAAACCCTATTTTCCAAACATACACACATACATTTCAAAAACCTATTTTTCAAACATACACACATACATTTATAAAACCCTATTTTACAAACATACACACATACATTTCAAAAACCTATTTTTCAAACATACACACATACATTTCCAAACATACACACATACATTTCAAAAATCTATTTTTCAAACATACACACACACATTTATAAAACCCTATTTTCCAAACATATACACATACATTTCCAAACATACACACATACATTTAAAAAAATCTATTTTACAAACATACATACACATGCATATGCACATATTTCCTAAACATATTCCTAAAAACATAATAACTACTCTAGTAGTTGTATACACATAAACATAAATATAAACCCTAATTACGTCATTAGCAACATTATTAACAGAATCTTAAATGCATTTCGAAAAAAAATACCTCTTTTCGAAGAACTCGCAATTCTCTACAAGTTTCTCTTCTACACCGAATAAATTTATCGGACGGATTTTGCTAGATCTAGAGTGGAAGATTGAAAATGAGATGAGGTATGTGTGTGCTGCTGTTGTTTTGTTGCTATCTGAATGAGTGTGTGTGAGTGAGTGTGTGTTAGGCGGAGGGGACCAGAGAAGGATAAAGAGGGGACCAGCAGCTTGTCGAATACTGGAAACTCGACAAGTGAAACAATATTAAAATATGCAGTGGTATTATATCAGTTAAGTCTCTTAGCTCAGCTGATGGGAGCCCCCGGTTGCCACGTCGTCGGCTCGGGTTTGAATCCCCGCTCCCGCAATTAAACCTTTTTTGCTTGTCGAACTCTGGGTCCTCGACAAGTGTCTGCATATTAAATAGGCCGACTCTTTTAATGCAGCTAAAGTCCTAGTCCAATTGGCTCACGCGCCCGCTTCCATGTCCTCGGCCCGGGTTCGAATCCTCGTCGAGCTCTGCAAATGCGACAATTTTGATAATTTTAGTAGCCTATTTTGATATGTGTTTGGTTGGTCATACTAGACCGTCTCATATTGCATGAGATGAGGCTTAGTATTTGATTATTTTCATTCTAAATCACCTTATGTTGCATATCTTATATCAAAACAAGGAATATCCTTTCAATATGTCAGACCAACCTATCCCTTTGTTTTGTATTGGATGAACATTTGTTAATTAGTGTGATTAATGTTATGATAGTATTAATTAGTATTAGTAAGTGGTAACTATGGTTATATTTGTGGTGATTAGTGGTAATAAGTTTTATATTATGTTAATTAGTGGTAATTAATATTTAATTAGTACTAATTAGTTGTATTTAGATGCGATTAGTGGTTATTAACAGTAATTAGTGCTATTTTAGTGTTGATTAATATTAATTAATGTTAGTTAGAGGTAATTGGTGTCAAGTTAATGTTAATTAATATTATATTATGGTGATAAACGGTAAATAGTGTTATAATGTGTTAATTAGTATTAATTGTATTACATTACAGGTAAACACAATTTTTTTAAGCATGTTAACAAATCTTTTCTCCGGAAAAAGTAACAAACAAAAGATAAAACTAAAAAGAAAATAAAAATAGTGTTTACGTGTAATGATTTGATAAGTGTAAACTCCAATAGGTAATTAGTTTGTATAATTTTTCCTCGTACCAACAAATTATGAAATATCATATTAAAATAATAATATATAACTTATCTTGGATCGAGTCATTCCACTCATGAAATAAAATTTTAGATCATTTTATTTCACACTAATCAAATACACATAAAAGACAATTCTATGACACATAGTTGATATAAATATTCAAACATACCCTTGTATCCTTGTGTTCTTAATAGGTATCAAAAAATACCGATGGTTTATGCAAACTACTTGCACTTGATAGTAGAGGACACTACATGGCTCGCGAACCAAGAAAACCATTATCCTGATAATTTTAGAACCCGAACTTCATATTTCCAATTGTCAAAGTTAATCTTTTGTTCTTTTACAAAATTAACTTTTTGTCGCAATATCTTAGAAAATATTTTTTTTTGTATACACCAAACTGGAATTAGTGAATCTTAAAGATTTTTCTTCGTGCTCCCAATCTGAAAAAAATTAAAATGCATACGCACCAAGAAAAAGAAAGTGAGGGCCAATGGGACCGGGGGAGAGAACGGAACACACAAGTCAAAATAGGTTTGAAATTTGAATTCGAAAATTGAGTGATATGTTAGTTAGATGAATTATTAAAGATTTCTTGAATAATACCACATATTCTCCAAAAAAAACTAACTAATAATTACTCACTGGTCTCTATATATAGATAAGCAACACATCCCATTCATGACACTACAACAGTAAAATTAATATCCACTGCTGAATCATGAGATCACTATTTCTATTCTGTGTCATCTCCTCCCTTCTTTTTATAAATGGTTTGTTGCTTAGGTTTTCTCCTTGCAAGTTTGATGTTAATAAGTTTATATATGTTAATTACTTTATAATCTCATTCTTTACATTGAATATATAGCTGTGTACGTGGATTGTTCGGAGGATAAACCATACAAGTTATTTGTGTTTGGTGATTCATTCGTGGATACTGGAAATCTGCCAAAATTAGATAAAAATGTGACACGAAATTGGTATTATCCATACGGTTTGACATGGCCACTAGTTCCAACAGGCAGATTTTCCAACGGCATGCTGCAAACCGATTTCATGGGTAAGAAACTCTTGATAACGGAAACTCTTATATTCTTATTTTCTTCTAACTGATTGATTAATTAATGGTATGGTTGTTTGGATGTAGCCAAGCTGCTGGGGATAAAAACTCCTCCCATTTATGCAGAAAGAGCAAAGTATCAGTCGCTTCCATCTGGCATGAACTTTGCTGTTGCTGGGTCTGGCGTATTCGAAATAAACCGAGCTGGCCATGACTTGCCAAAGTTAGGCCAGCAAATTGACTTTTTCGAGCAGATGATCAAGGACGGGTCCATTCCTAAACAGGACCTTCAGCACTCCGTCGCTCTGGTGGCCATCTCCGGGAATGACTTCTCCCAGATCGCTAACGTCACCGACTTCATCCCAGTGAGTGCCCCTGCAATTAAATTATTTCAAGCTTATTAATTCCTTCTCTATATCACAATAACAAAAAAAACCAATTTCATATGCATATATGCTCCCGCTGTGCTCAAGACACGCATGCCTCCTTGTGTTGCTTCTGCGTTAAAAACATACGTATGAAAACTAAAATAATGGGGATTTTTTTAAATATATTTAGCAAATAAAAAACGATTTTCGCAGTTATGATTGAAACCATTTATGCTACAATTTGGAGAGATATTTTTCAATAAAAGAATATATTTTAAGTGGAAAAATAAAATGGTTGATGGTGTGGACAATTTCAAATGAACTCTTTTATAACTCTTTTATAACATTATAAGACTCATAATACAGTTTGTAATTGCATAAAAAAATTTCCTATATATATTGAAATTGTATCCAACAATTAGACCATCCAAAGGAAAGCTTTCCTAATTCCTAGTTGTCAAAGAGAGAGCAAGCACCTGCCATCTTTAAGATCTAAAACATTTTTTTGTACTTGCAGATCTACATTTTTATCCTCGGTATGACAAGCCAGGTTGCTGAGGACCTTGGACGCCTTCCAAAACTTGGGTTTTCGAAAATTATAGTGAACAACATGCACCCTCTCGGATGTATGCCATGGCAATCTAGACCGCTCAACTACACCGATTGCTCATCTTTGGCAAACCTAGGCGCAGCTTTGTACAACAGTAATTTAACACCTCCAAACAACAATAGTTTCTTGATCTTGGACTTGAATAGTGCCTTCGATTCACTTGTCAATCCTTCAGGTACATTTACCCATGATATCTATTCATGAATTCTTCTCCGTATATCATTCATTGAACTATTCTATTCTAGGTAGTAGATACTCACGCTTGAACTATATGATATTATCATACAGCTACAAATCAGACAAAGGAGTTTGAGTATAAGTTGGAGCCGTGCTGCGAGAGTTTTGATATCAATGGATATTGTGGGCAAAAAGATGTACTTGGAGTGAACCAATATAAATTATGCTCAGATCCATGGAACCACTTTTATTGGGATGGGGTGCATCCCACACAGGACGGGTGGGAAGCAGTAATGGAACAGTTGAAAGGACCGATCAAAAAGTTTCTTGGAATCTAAATTGTTAAGTCTCTAGAATCACTCCTAGTAAGCTTGATCATATGCAAATGTTAGCTTCAGTGTTAGTTTTAGCTTCAGTGTTTGGGGCGAAAGCTGTTAAGAAAAATCGATTGCAATAAAAGATTCTCGGTTTGCATATGCAGCCTCCGTGTTTGTGTCAAACCGTTATGTGAATACCGCCGCTTTTCCAATAATAAAAAATCACTTATTTTATTTCATAAATCAAATTCGATGTATTCCATTATCAGAAAAGATCCAATTAAGTCTAAATAATTTCACAATAAATTCATACAAATAATGAATGATATTACTTTGCTTAGTTAGGATTACACTTCCAGTGTGTTTTTGTCAAATTTTTTTTGTACTCACAACAATCGAGATTTAGATAGTGTTAGACGTTGAAACTAAGTATACGACTCATTGATTTGATATTTTTTAGTAGTCAATCAAATATACTATCAATACCATACTGGCCTTGGCATTCTTTTTCTTTTGTAGCTATTCTTAAACGCCTACCCCTCGACATCCTTATTAGACGAACTCCATTCCTATCGCTTCGAGGATCTGCAGGTAGGTCTGGGCAATTAAAAAAATAATATTTCATGTGGGAGAGGAGAGAGAAGATGCCACAACAGTGGTTGGCAAAAATCGCTCTGCATGTGGGTCCGCCAACTATTTTGTCTCGGTTTGCGTGCTATCAAATTACATATAATCTTTGTTTCTTAATTTATGATTAATCTAGTTCAAATTAGATGTTGATTACATTAAGAAAGTTGTAGATATTTAAATTATTTTCATATAGAGACCAAACATCACATATATTCGATTTTTAAATTAAAAGTTATTAATGTTTTACTAAAACTACCTAAATTTAATTTACTCGTGGGCCCGTACGAAGCGTCTCGCGAATCACCGATGGGTTGGAGTAGAGAGTGTTTCAGATGGTGCTTCGCATACGTGGCACAGAATATACTGGAGAATATTCTGTTGAAGCACCTCGCGAAGTGTCGATGGGTTGGAGACAGCTTTACGATATACGCATATGAGAAATATTGAAGAATGTCACAAGACCATGACAGGAACACTTACGCCTGGACGCTGAGTTTATCATCACGGTCACTTATTAATTTAGCTGCTTCGGTAGCTTAAGGAATCAGGATTAAGAGATTAAGAGTTTATTTATTTGTGGGTGTGAGGTGGGGGGACGACAGGCCTGTTGATTTAGTCAAATTTAAGCCCTGTTTAGATTATATGTATATTTTTTCACTTGTGATAAAAAAACAGGTGTAAGTTTATGCATACAAAGGGAATTCTTTAGAATTCACCTATTTAATTTTCCTTGTATGTAATTTTCAATTACAACTCAATTTTCCCAAATAAAAAACCAAGAAGCCAAGCTGCTTCTTGACTAATCCCAAATCCTCCTGTAAACCAAACCGGTGTGGGTTCGTCAGCGATGTTGGTGAGTAGTGACGATGATGTGAGCGGCAACTGCAGCCTCAATGGGCGATCTAAGCAAGTGGCGGCAGCTTGAGCTGCAGGGATGAGCGCGACAATGGCGGTTTGTGCTCCTGTTTGATGGTGATGTGGGTGAGCGCAGCGACTAAGGCCCCCATCGGCGACGCGCGCAAGCGGCGGCGACAACGACTCGAGCTCCGGCGATGTGGGTGGTGTAGGCAAGCAACGGAAGCTGTAAGCTCCGTAGAAGCATGGCCAAGTGGCAATGGCTGCAAGCTATGGCAATGACGTGGGATCATGCGAGCGTCCAAGCTCCAGAGCTCGAGCGAGGAGACGATGGGAGATGGATGGCCTGTAAAATGAAAAGACGTGCGCGTGTGTTTTTATTTTTACCTTTGCAATGAGACAAGTCACTGGTATTGGCCCACAGTTGGCTTTGATGTCAGGCCTTAAGTGCCTACTTTCTAACCTACTCCAATTTACACGTAATTAGATAGAAAACAGCCCCTTACTTGTTTGAGGCAACATGGTTTGACTGTTTGATATGCTTGGGCATTCTTCTTTCTCAAAATTCTCTCTCCATATTTCGAAATACTTTGCTTTTTTTTTAAATGAATACGGATGTCTATATATACTTGTGGTGTCTTGGCTAAATATCCAATATTTATAGTCTTTTTCCATATAGATATTGAGTCATGTTGATGACCAGTTAAATAATACTCGAGCTTAAAAAAAATGAAGTTGCGGAGAACAAAGAGAATTAGACATAATGATGGCACAGATATTTTTTAGACAGGTTCAAATTCTTAAAGGTTCGAGTAATAACTCTACATCCTATTTGATATAATTTGTTTAAAAAATATATGTAATTACAAGAGAGAATGTAAGAAAAAAAATACTTTTTTCTGAATTATTGACTCGAAATCGCTCCCTGTCCATCATCTACATCGTGCACTTTTATAACTTCATTCGGGTGGTCATTCATCAAGAAACTACTATCGGTTATCAGCGTTTGTCATTAGTTTTCTTGACAGTTACTAGAAAATCATATGTTAACTGCCTTGTTGTGGAGCACCTGAAAAGATGGCATGTCTTTGATCATATATAACTAATGTTTTAATCAGGGTCTCAACATTTATTGTCTTCGAATAGGAGTTACTCACACATAGTATTTCGACCAGGACTGATCATAGTCACTTAGGTTATTCGGAGTTGAGCGTGACTATATGTCTCGACCAGAGAAAATCATAGTCGTAGACTCTATATTTAATTTATAGTTGTAAATTATTAATACAGCTGTAAGTTAATTGATAAGTATATATGATATCTATTAATTAACTTTCGACCAAAAAAGTGTTTAATCCTTGGTAAGTCCTAATTGAAACATAGGGAATATAAAAAATATAGAAATTGAATATCATGTCTGCTTAAATTTTACAAGAATTACGATAATAAGAATAAAAACACAAACTATTGATTGAATCATGTGAAACTAGAAAAATAGGTTAAACTAATATTTTTTTCGTGCAAAATAAAGAAGGTTAGCGATTGTTCGTACGGAATATAACAACTTTTTGTTTTTGTTCTAAACACCTCGTAACATTTCAAAGATTCAAACCTACAAAATTCCGGATTTTCTTTTTCCAAACCGGATCTCAACCATTGCCGCCAATTTATTTTTACCTAAGAAGAAAACGATCACTGATTTTTATTTCATAGAACTCTGTTTCTGTATCACCAGTCAAATCAATAACACAACTCACACCAGTCAAATCAGTCTACCCAAAGCACATGTCACCAAACATAAGACATGGATCTGGGGTCCGTTTTGTCAGCAACTTTTCGTGATAAATTTGTAATAATTTTACTGTACACACGCAATCCAGTTAACAACAATGATAGCTTTACGGCTTTACCACTATCTGGTAGATTTTGTCCGATTTTAATCATGCAGTTGGCATTTCAACACGTAGAATCCAGTAATAACTTCAAAGATATTTTGTGTTTGGAACTAGCATCTCAGATATTAATTCACAGAACAAATTTGGAGAGTTAAATCCAGGCGATCCGAACCCAACAACCCAGCTTACTATCGCATGTATCATCTGTCGAAAAGATCAATTACCTACCATATAATTGCAATGCATCACAACAACAAAGTCGGAAAGCACACACCCTAATATCATGTTGTCGTGATACAAAAGTCAGCAACTGTCTCCACTAACCTTTCCTCTCTCGGCCTGGAGGCTTTGGAAGTTGGTACTGCAGGCAACTCCTCATCAAATAAAACGGTGCGCCTAACAACATTAAAAGACATTGGTGCGAGCAAGCTGAAAGAACCTGTCGTCCCCGCCGAATCCAACTTTGGGTTTGGTTTTTTTTTTTTTTAAGGTTATCCTAATAATATTTGAATCTTGAGTATGTCATATAATAAAGACAACATGTCATTTAAGTATAGAGCTAAACAAAAACTAAATATTTTAATGTATCGTTTTTTAGAGAAAAGATAGTATTTCATATTATTAAAAATAAACACTTTTTTATTTAATTTTTTCTATTACAAAAAACACAAAAAAAAAATTCTTAGTCAAAAATAAACACCAACATATAAGATTGACAAACCACTTAAAATAATATTAGATTTATCTATCAACGAAAGAAGTGTGCATGCATATTAGTGGACATGTGAAGTGATGTGCCTGCACCCACACAGCACATATATTTTGTGGGATAATGCGCGTCACTTCTCGCGTCCACCCATGCATATGTAGGCCACACACTGACAACGTCTCAATTTTTTGTCCCCGTAGATCAGCAATGGAAGTTGCACAA
Organism: Pharus latifolius; assembly: GCA_019359835.1. NCBI lineage: Eukaryota > Viridiplantae > Streptophyta > Magnoliopsida > Poales > Poaceae > Pharus > Pharus latifolius. Next base: position 11,109,864 of record CM033322.1, read on the forward strand.
GTTCTGATGTACATGGGACGGATCCACAAAATGAGTCGTGTCGAACCGTTTTCACGTCGAACAGAACCGCTTTGTTGCCACAAACTGAGTCGGGACGGGACCTCTTGCAAGCCAGTGCTCGCTTACTGCTCCCATGAGCATCTCCGCGTGCGACATGCTAGTGCCAAACCAGCACCAAGCTGATCCGGCGCGTCGGGCAGCACACCCCGCTTGAGATAGCATAAGACAAAAGGCCACAACCATTCATCCCTTGAAACCGACCTGCGTGAGAAGAAAAAGACTAGACAACAAGGTCCCAAAAGGGAAGCATCCCTTAGATCCAATCGTATATATTCGTACGTACATGAATTAACATGCATGTTTCTTGCACTTAACATCTCTCTTAACAATAATTTGGCGCCACCAAACTAATTTGAAGTTTCGGCTGTGATGTTACACCAGAAATATTATTACTCCCTCTCTATGCATCCAAATCAAATAAGATTTTTTTTACATGTTTTTCACCTTTTGTTTATCCAAATAGTAAATTGTAAAATAAATGCTTTAAATGACCTCACCAACCCTTAATTACTTACTGTCTTGGACACCTGTATCTACATATTTTTAGTATTTGCTTCCTTTTTTTCCCAGCAGCACGAACCACGGAGCATGCAAGGCCATGGATCTTTTACGCGCAGGCGGCCGTGGCCCTCGCGGCGACGGAGTACCCCCCACAGCTACTGAGCTCGTCGATGACCGGAGTGAGGTCGCGCGGGCGCACGTCCATCCGGAGCCCGTGCTTCATGAAGAGCGTGAGTGACATCTTCTGCTCGACGCGGTGGCCCGGCGCTACCGCGAGGCGGTGGCGCAGGAGCACGCTCCCGGCTATGTTCTTCATCTGGAGGTACGCCAGGTCCTTTCCGAGGCATATCCTGGGGCCGGCATTGAACGCCACGAACTTGTACGAGTCGTGCGGCTCGAACTTTGTGCCGTCGGCCGACAGCCACCGCTCCGGCCGGAACTCGAGGCAGTCCTCCCCCCACACCGACTTCATGCGCCCCGCCGAGTAAATGGAGTACGTCACAGAGGATCCGGCCGGCACGAACGTGCCGTCCGGGAGGACGTCGTCCGCGACGACGTGTTTCGAGTCCTCGGGCACGGAGGGGTACAGGCGGAGGGTCTCTGACAGCGCAGCCTTGAGGTAGACGAGGCGGTCGAGCTCCTCAAAGTTGAGCGGCGAGGCCAGCCACAATGCCGGGTCGTCGGTGCCGCGGGACGCGGCCAAGACAGCGCAGAGCTCGCGCACGATCTTGAGCTCGACAGCGGGGTGGGTGGAGACCAGCCAGAAGAACCAGGAGAGCGCCACTGAGGAGGTGTCGCGCCCTGCGAGGATGAAGTTGAGCGCCACGTGCTGCAGCGACTCGTCGGAGTAGGTCCCTTTCCGCATGAAGCGCGAGAGGAGGTCGTCGTGCGGCGTGGCCGCCGAGCCGCTCTTGCCGTTAGTGAGCTCAAGCTTGCGCGCCTTGATGACGGCCGAGAGATAGCGGTCGACGTGCGCGACGCTGCGGGCTAGCGTCGTCTCCATGCCGAGGCCCATCCACTTCTTGCACCGCCACACGCATTCCGGGAAGATGAACCGGTTCAGCGTCGCCTCTGTGGCGCGGTCGAACGCTGTGGCGAATGCGTTCTCGGGCAGCCCCGGGGCGAGCGTCTCAGGGTCCTTGCCGAACGCCAGGCCGCAAATGTTGTCGAAGGTGAGGCGGAGGAGGAGGTCCTGGAGGTCGACGGGCGTCCTTGTCGCGGCCGCCTCGGCCAAGATGGGCAGCAACCGGAGGTGGATGGAGCGCGAGGCCCACCGCGACATGGCGGTACGGAGCGTGCGAGTTGTGAATTCCAGCGCCGCAGTCTTGCGCTGCGCCACCCACGTCTCGCCGTCAGAGTTGAAGATGCCGTCGCCGAGCAGGTCCCCGAACACGCCGTGCCAGAAGGGCCCCTTGGGGTAGTTGTCGAAACGGGCCTTGAGCACGTGCTCCAGGTTGCGGGGCTCGCACGTCACCGTCACTAGCCCGCCGCGGCGTGCCAGACCCGGCACCGCGAAAATGCACGTCTGGTACGTTCCGCCACTGCGCCGCAGGTTGGCCACGATCCACTCATGCATGTCCTCCGCGTGCTGCACCAGCCCCGGCAGGCTGCCCACGAGCGGCCACACCCGCGGCCCTCTCAGCCCCCTCGACATCCGCCAGAACCACGCCATGTACATGGCCACCGCCGCCACCACCACCACCCACGTCCCCACCTCCATCGCCACCGGCCGATAGATAACCACCAAGCAAGTCTAGCTAGCTTGGATCCAGCAACAAGAGGCTTGCCAGTGTAATAAGTAACTTCACATGGGCCGGGCAAGCAATAAGGATGAGAGAGTGAGGTTATATAGAACTGGCCGGAGCAGCTGATGGAAGGCAATTAATTTGCCACTCTAGCTTAGGTCTTGCTAGCTGTAAGTATATACTCCAAGCTAGTCAGCACAGTGTACCCCTTTGTGCATATACCATATCTGTATGTGCAGGTTTGATCTTATGGTCTCGCTTTCGTTCGGGGGACGAACGTCCGGTCGACCATAAATTGCCGTCAGGGGCCGTTGGGTGGTCGAACGGACCGCTCCAAACCAATGGCGCAGCCAATGGCAGCACGCCGCGTGTAGGTCGCGGCTTCACCTAATTGTGGGGCAAGCAATTCAATGCACGGGGCGCACATTGAATAGGAGGAGGATGGCAGGGAGGTTCATCCATTATCAGTAAATACTATTAATAATGCTGGGTCTCACTAGATAAGCTTGTAATTACATGCAAAGTCACGAGCTACCGCGCGCAAGCAGAAATTAACATGAGTGCATGCAGTGCAACTGTGGAAGAACGTAACTCTGGTGAAGTGATGTCTTACAGTACTGTAGCTACAGATGCAGAAGACACGTGAGAGATATCATGCAATAAGTAGACTGTTTTGGGTGTGAGGTGGTTTTGACAAAGTCAGACGTACAGGTGAAAGCACTCGGAGGTCTCTCATGTTTTGGACAAGTTGGTTCACCCAAGCGCACCCAACCTTAACCAAGTAGTAGTAGTAGCTAGCCAGACGTGGAGGTCTGGAGAAAGCCCTTTATGCGGACAGTGTTCTACTAAAGCTGTGATATTTCAGTACATCAATTATATGTCAAATTTGAGTTGTCTGATTTATAATTAGAGAGTCAATTTTAATTAACTTATAATCAATCTATATCTATATAGATATGTATAGAATTGTAAAAATCCAGTTTCGCTTTAAGGGCATGACCTGCGCTCAAGAGTTGAGGGCTTGGAACTTCCGTACATCCCGTATAGGTGTATTCGATGGTTTCTTCCTGCGTTCGTGTACATCATCCTCATCTTTCCCAGGTGTTTTGGTTTAAAGAACCATCCATGCTTGAATATGTCCATCTTTTTTTGTAGAATGAGATTATTCTATAAAATTAGTTTTATAATTTATTCTATAATTAGTATTTAATTGTACTTTTTATGGAATAATTTGGTATTAGAAAGAGATCATTCTGTTCTATTAACCAACAACAAATATCTAGAATCATTAAATGATCTATAATAAAAATATTTTTCAAACCAAATACCACCTTAATGTTCTGAACTATCAAGTTCACTTGAAGCCAAAATAATAAATGTAGAAAAAAATCCAATATGTTGCTTGGCACGATTATTATTTCTGAGCAAACTATGGATTCGTGGAAGTATGTGTAACAATCTGAGTACGACAGGTTTATACTAAGATTTAGATTTTTGTCCTTGCTTCACTTGAAAGGGGAGTTTTTTTTATTAATAACTCATATAAAATAATTATTTATAAAATTAACCCACAGTTTGAAAATTTTGAGTCCTGGGCACTCGACAAGCTACTTCTCGTGTGGAACAAGTTTGTCGAGTGCGAAGGACTCGACAAGCCTCCTCCTCGACCAGGCGCCACCACCTATTTTAATTATGACTAATGCAAGATTCGAACCCAGGTCGGGGAGGTATGAGGATAGTGTATTAACCAGTTGGGCTATGAGATGTTTAATAGTCTATTGCTATTGCATATGTTTTTGAGTCATCTGAAGAGGAGGACGGTTTGTCGATTGGTCGTGGCGCCTGGTCGAGGAGGAGACTTGTTGATTGTTGAGCCCTGGGCACTCGACAAGCTCCTTCTGTTGCATCTAGGCCCTCATGCCTAACCCTAATTTTGGTGATTAATGAAAACAAAGTGTTTCAAACTAATTGTGCTTTTGAGTTTATTTGATACAGAGTTGTGTTGGGAAGAAATGCACGGTATACAAGACGAACCCGACGTAAAATAAAAGCACAAGTCGCAAAGAGCAGGAACGAGACGTAAAAATCATGAAGATGCGAAAGACCTAAGGTATTATGAGTTTCTATTTTTTACCGGTCTCGGCGTTTGGAGTTGATCGGTTAGGAAAATTGTTTTTAGTTTTAACCGTACTATAAAGAGGGGTGGCGAAAGTCCTCTTTTTATCTCCAACATAAACCGAGAAATTTAGGTCATTGCATTGCATCCATTTTGGTTGGATTTGATTTGATTTTGATTTGAGTTATTTGGATTTTCAGTTCAGTTTTTGACAGTAGAAGAGTTTTTCGATTTTCTAGAAAGATCTAGGTAGATCTGGTTTTTGCTTCTGTTGACAAAAATGTAGTCCTTGAAATTATCTTTCAAACGAGCTATTAAACATCTCTTTTGCATTTCTGGATTTAAAGTTTATCTCTATTTTTGTTCAGACTGACTGTCAGTTTGCTGAACTGACTGTCAGTTTGAATGTCAGTTTGTATTAACTGACAATTATCCAGAGAGGGTGTATTTTGTGCTCAAAATTTTTGTACTAAACTAACTGTCAGTTTGTCCATACTGACTGTCAGTTGGAGATTCGACCACAGTGTTTTTAACTGAGTTTCTATTTGATTTTGGTCGAGTCTGTGGTCGAACTGACTGTCAGTTTGAATAACTAACTGTCAGTTGTGGGTTTCAAGTTTCCTTAAACGACCACGAACAGCTAGCAAATTTTTATCCGTAAATTTTATCAGCCATTGTGCACTAAACTGACTGTCAGTTAGGCAAACTGACTGTCAGTTTGAATTGCTGATTTTCAGCCATAGCTCCAACGGTTCATTTGATTCTTGAGGCTATAAATAGGGGCTTTGGGCATGTATTTTATACAACAAGCAGTAGTATTTTCTTATACACTCTTGAGTTTTAGTTTTCTACTTAAAATCTTGATTTTCTGATCAAGTCGAGTGTTTTTCGATCCACCGAGCACTTCAGTTCATTTGCATTTGCATTCACTTAGTTTCTCGGTGCGTGTTTGGAGGTCAAGAGAAGATCTCGCTGCCTGTTACTTTTGGTGAGCGCCCTCACCTAGACGGTTCGGAGGCGTGGCCGTTGACCTCTCCAAAATGGAGATTGTCGGAGAGGCTCGGCAAGTTTGTACAAGGCATTGGTGCTCGCCTTTCCGGAGTGGACAAGGAGCAACCGTTAGTTGATAATACTCTTCGTGAGTATTGAGGCAAAACTCAAGTGACTTGAGTGCTTCAACGAGGACTAGTGGAGACTGGGCAAGTCTCCGATACCTCAGTAAAAATTACTGTGTTCGTTCTCTCTTTCCCTTGCTTATATTAATTGTACTTGATTTGCATTTATTTGATTTAAGTTTTAAGTTTTTAAAAGCCTCCTATTCACCCCCCTCTAGTCGGCATCCTTGATCCAACACCTTCCACATGACAAGTAGCTTGTCAAGTGCCCAGAGCTCGATAAGCTGACGTGGCAGGTTATTTGTGTAAAATTTTCAAACTGTGGATTAGTTTTGTAAATGATTATTTTATGTGAGTTATTAATAAAAAAACTCCCTTGAAAGGGTGAACCTAATTAGTATGGCTGGTTCGCTTAGACTTGTATACAATATTATCTTAAACTGAACTGTTAATGTGTGAGTAACATATGTGCCACTAGACTTCTTGCATCGAACTAGGTCAGGGTGTTACATTCACCCCCTAAAGAACTCGGCACCCTTGGCGATCACGCCGGTCCTTTTATGTGATTTGCATGTCTAACCGGTGCTCACGGTGCAACATGCGGCATGATTAGACTAAATGATCAGGAACAATTCTTTTGAATGATTTGCACATTTGAATGGTATTCACAGTATGGTACACGACACAATGAGGCAAAAAGTTGGCTCTGATACCATCTATAACTCCCTGTTATGTCCAGCATATACCAACACTTAGATTTTTATCCTTATTTCGCCTAAAAAGGTTAACCAAGTTGATATATCCGGTTCTCTTAGACTATATACACTGTTATCTCAAATGGAACTGCCAATATGCGACTAATCCATACACCACTAGGCCTCTTGCACCGAACTAGCACATGGTGTTATAATATGTTTTTGTGAAGCACCTTTTCATAAAATGTATGGGTAAAAAAACAAAGCTTTGTGTCTCTTTGACATATATATTTAGCATATAAATGTTATGAATAATTTATTTGCAAATCTAATCATGTTATTGTTTTAACAAGAAAAAACTAATTTTATGTCATTCATGTGACTTTTTGGTATATGTCATTAGATTTATTGCTTAATATTATATGTCATTTTTGACCATTCAATTCGGTAAAATAATCAAAATACTCCTGTCAATTACGCTTTAGTTAGACATAATTATGGTTTTTAAAAAATAGAAACACTGTAATGCTAAATTTCCTTTCTTTTTAGTTCTTTTGAAGACTAGAACACAAAATCATGATTTTTGAAATTTTGTGTTACAATCCTAATTATATAAAATCATGATTAGCTTTTATTGAAAGACAACTAACAGGGATATTTTGTTCATTTTATTGAGTTGACTAATAAAACAGCATAAAGTATTAGACAAAAAAACAAATGACAAAAAGTAAAAGAGTCCAAAAAGCATTAATATATTGTATTAGACAATATATGATCAATTTTTTCTTTTAATAAATATATACTCCATTTTTTTTGCAATATAAGGCTATTCCTTATTTACATGCGAATTAAAACAGTATAAAATGAGAGAAAAATAATTATAGTAGATTAAAATGTCTTTATTAAATAAAATTTAGATAAGTATAAAAGGAGTGTTATGGATGAGTGTGCCCCTGATATCGGCAACAATCGAGGAAAAGACTGCAAAAGAAGAGACGTGGCGAAATTAATCCCAATCCACGGCATCTTTACCTATGTCAAGAAGGAAGTAAGTTTTTTTTTATCAGAAAGCTTTTCATAGGTATAGAAAGTAATTTTCTAGATTTGATATTTTTAAATCAATTTAAATTTTTATATGTTTATGTCATTGCTTTTTAAAAATTTACTGTGCAAAATTGCACTAGGAAAGTTCATCTTCTAAATAGCATTTTGATAGTTGTTTTCTTAGGAAGAATCTGGTCTAAATTTAACTTTTTTTTTTTTTGTATTACCATAGAAATTGCACCAGCGCTACGAAGGTGAAGGTGATGGTGAAAATGGCTGCTGTCGCAGTAGATATCGTGCCGCGCAGGTGCAAACTCTTCGCACACTATGCATATAGGGAAGGGAGAGCCGTAGGTGGACCTCGACAACATATGTTGTACTGTTGCCTTCGTAAAAGAAAAATGACATTCTGTCTTTGCAGCTATCTGACTGGGAAGACCTATCGCCAAACATATTATAAATACACACACACACACAAAGTGGTTAGAAAGTGTGGTGTTCAGTTTAGTTAGATGAATTATATTTAGAATATACATGTTACAAATAATTTATTAATTAGTGTAATTATGTGATCATTTTAGTCAATATATACATTGTGTGTTATTTTATTTTAGACCTGTTTTGTCTATCATAAGAAATTGCCAATTTTAAACGCCTTTTAGGTTAGCATTTTATCACTAGGAAGATATTAACTACTAAATTTTTTTTTATATACAGACGAGAGCATCGGAGGCTAAGTGTACGGAATAAAAGGAGCCTGGAAGTTCACGGCTCGTGACTTTCAACTTGATTTATTATTATCACAATAATTTATTAATAGAATAAATCTATACAATTGTATCCTTTCTTTGAATTGTTGCAATTATACCGTCACTAATTATATATGTTTTCGCAAAGTAACCATTGGGTGCGGTCATATTCTTGCATGTGTCCCGATCAAGTTGGAAGTCACTATAAATAATTACTCAAGTTGGAAGTCAAGTCGAAAGTAATTATCGACAAAATTATTTTAATAAGAAGAAGTCATCATTCTATTATAAAAAATGTGTTCTCTAATTACAAAGTAATAAATAGACAAAGAGAGAAATGGAGAGAGAATGAGAGGATTCTTATATTCTCTTTTCATATATTCTCATAATATTTTCATACTTGTGTGTTCTACAATATATGTGCAAAAGTCTTTATTTATAGGCATGAGAGATGAAACGACTAAGAATTTTAATAGCTATTGGAGTTACAAAGAATTTGATAACTTGGGATTACCAAATTTATGGCATAAAATTACACATTTAATATAATGATTGAATAGTGGGTAATACTTTCATATTATAGGGGGTTACAACATTAATATATATGGTTATGGACATCCACTAAGATATTATTTCATAACACTGTCTCTTATATATCTGTTATTTGTGAATATGTTTGATTGTTAAAAATCTTACCAAGAAAGAACCAGTGGGAAAAAATCTTAGTCAAAGTAAAAAAGTACCTACGTATCCACTCCTCTTAATGATCATGTGAGTTAAGATCTTTAAGTCAAAGTAATCCAACATTATAAGTCAATTTCTTGAATATTTTCGTAGGAAACACTTTTGTAAATAAATTTGCCTTGGTTGAGAAAATTTATTAAATTGTTGATTTAATCCTTTTGAAGATCACAAATGAAGAAAAAGTTTATGTGAAATATGTTTTGCTTCATTTTTTTTATATATCCTTTTTTCATTTGGACGATGAATGTAACATTGTTGTCATATAAAATAAAAATCACAAACTCTTCGAATATGTTATGCCAAATAATTAGATTACTTTAGAAAATTTCTTTTGACTTCATAGATTACCAAAATTTCTGCATAATGAGAAGAGGTTGCAGCAATAATCTGTTTAATTGAATGTCATAAAATAACAATATCAACAGAAATAAAAAAAATATCTTACATCTACAAAACCAATTAAATTTGTTTTGGATATGTTAGAAAAATATGAACATATTTTTTGTACCATCACCTCTTTCTAATATTTTCTTATAGTACTAGAGTATATCTCACTAATAAATTAACAAACTATAATATATCATGTCATATATCAGAAACAAGATAATTTACACTCTTATAATACTTAAGTATATATGACACCTCAGAGTCAAAAAATTTCTTACCATTAAGCTTACCACCATTGAAAAATTTAAACTCAGCAAAAACACCCTAACTAAGACATATCGGTTTTTGATTTTGTTGCTTATCTAATTAATCGGAAAAATCACAAACATCCAATATTGGAAACCTGTTTATACTCGATCTACGAAAGTTCGATCACCTATTTCAAAACAGAAATAATAGAAAATCTAATTTAACTCTCACAATAGATTATCCGTCCCATATGAAAATCATGTCTCAAATATTAGAATTGGCCATTAGTAGAATAGGAGAACATATTGTGATTCATGGTGTATGCCTTGTCCAAATTTATTCAAGGATTTTTGTTAACTTCAATGATCCAATAAGCACATTAACAATTAAAATTCTCTTTAGGGGATGTCATGTGCCTTTGTATATACTAAGTAGACAGATCGATATATAAAAACTAAGCCATGCAATTGCATAGATTTGGACTAATTTAACAAAGAAAAAAAAGAAAATAGCACTAATTTTAGGTTCTTCAACTATCAATTCTTGTCTCAGTACTTGAAATTGAAGTATATAAACTTCTATTTGAACAAGAGTAATTAGGCTTGTAAGTGTAATTCAGTTTAATTTTGTTAAAATAATGGTGATTGATATATGGATTCTACATATTAGTCCTTATAAATTGGTCCGCGTCAAGGATCCAACATATTAATTGAAGAGGCAATCACACATGATCATATATACTTTGATGCTATTGTAAGAAAACTCCAAATTTTAAAAACATTTCAATTTAAGCTACATTTTTTATCAAATATTTCAGTACATCATAACTCTATTAATTGTCTATCAATTTTGATGGTTTTGAAATTTTGGGTCGATATCACTTCCATGTAACATCTTTATCGTACTAATGTGGCTCCCATATTATACTAATATTTTGTTTTATTGTGAGTTCTTATAGATTTTTTTAGTGTTTTTAAGTTGCAACTTTCGTTTAATTATAACGTAAAATGATATATAAGTAATTCATATGTATCTATTAGCACTATGAAGGTACAATTTGAATGTCTTGTGGTCTTGATATGAAAAAATTATCAAAAACAACATATGACTAACAAAATACAGGTTAAATTGAAATATTTGGCAAATATATCTGGTGTAAACTAAAATCTTTTTAATAACCTAAGGTTTTTTGAAAATAGTATCAAAACATGTATGGTTTTATTTGGACTCACATAGGATTGTGAGGGCTAATTGTTTCTTTTTTAATAGTACAGAGGTTTAAATAAAGTGATTTCAATGCAAAAAAACAAAAAGTAAAAAGCCTCGGGGGCTATTCGCCGGTAGAAAGAGTTTGGAGCCTGCCATTAGTGGAGGAAAAAAAGGAATCCTGATTCCTGAAGCTACCGAAGGAGCTAAAGTAATAAGAGATGATAAACTCAGCGTGCAGGTGTAAGTGTTTCTGTCATGGTCTTGTGACATTCTTCGATATTTCTCATATGCGTATATCCAAATTCAAAAGCGTAATAAGGATGTCGAGGGGTAGGTGTTTAAGAATAACTACAAAAGAAAAAGAATGCCAAGACCAATATGATATTTATAATATATTTGATTGACTACTAAAAAATATCAAATCAATGAGTCGTACACTTAGTTTTCAACGTCTAACACTATCTAAATCTCGATTGTTGTGAGTGCAAAAAAAACTTGACAAAAACACACTGGAAGTGTAATCCTAAGTAAGCAAAGCAATATCATTCATTATTTGTATGAATTTATTGTGAAATTATTTAGACTTAATTGGATCTTTTCTGATAATGGAATACATCAGAATTTGATTTATGAAATAAAATAGGTGATTTTTTATTATTGGAAAAGCGGCGGTATTCACATAACGGTTTCACACACACGCGGAGGCTGCATATGCAAACAGAGAATCTTTTATTGCAATAGATTTTTCTTAACAGCTTTCGCCCTAAACACTGAAGCTAAAACTAACACTGAAGCTAACATTTGCATATGATCAAGCTTACTAGGAGTGATTCTAGAGACTTAACAATTTAGATTCCAAGAAATTTTTTGATCGGCCCTTTCAACTGTTCCATTACTGCTTCCCACCCATCCTGTGTGGGATGCACCCCATCCCAATAAAAATGGTTCCATGGATCTGAGCATAATTTATATTGGTTCACTCCAAATACATCTTTTTGCCCACAATATCCATTGATATCAAAACTCTCGCAGCACGGCTCCAACTTATACTCAAACTCCTTTGTCCGATTTGTAGCTGCATGATAATATCATATAGTTCAAGCGTGAGTATTTACTACCTAGAATAGAATAGTTCAATGAATGATATACGGAGAAGAATTCATGAATAGATATCATGGGTAAATGTACCTGAAGGATTGACAAGTGAATCGAAGGCGCTATTCAAGTCCAAGATCAAGAAACTATTGTTGTTTGGAGGTGTTAAATTACTGTTGTACAAAGCTGCGCCTAGGTTTGCCAAAGATGAGCAATCGGTGTAGTTGAGCGGTCTAGATTGCCATGGCATACATCCGAGAGGGTGCATGTTGTTCACTATAATTTTCGAAAACCCAAGTTTTGGAAGGCGTCCAAGGTCCTCAGCAACCTGGCTTGTCATACCGAGGATAAAAATGTAGATCTGCAAGTACAAAAAAATGTTTTAGATCTTAAAGATGGCAGGTGCTTGCTTTCTCTTTGACAACTAGGAATTAGGAAAGCTTTCCTTTGGATGGTCTAATTGTTGGATACAATTTCAATATATATAGGAAATTTTTTTATGCAATTACAAACTGTATTATGAGTCTTATAATGTTATAAAAGAGTTATAAAAGAGTTCATTTGAAATTGTCCACACCATCAACCATTTTATTTTTCCACTTAAAATATATTCTTTTATTGAAAAATATCTCTCCCAATTGTAGCATAAATGGTTCCAATCATAACTGCGAAAATCGTTTTTTATTTGCTAAATATATTTAAAAAATCCCCATTATTTTAGTTTTCATACGTATGTATTTAACGCAGAAGCAACACAAGGAGGCATGCGTGTCTTGAGCACAGCGGGAGCATATGAAATTGGTTTTTTTTGTTATTGTGATATAGAGAAGGAATTAATAAGCTTGAAATAATTTAATTGCAGGGGCACTCACTGGGATGAAGTCGGTGACGTTAGCGATCTGGGAGAAGTCATTCCCGGAGATGGCCACCAGAGCGACGGAGTGCTGAAGGTCCTGTTTAGGAATGGACCCGTCCTTGATCATCTGCTCGAAAAAGTCAATTTGCTGGCCTAACTTTGGCAAGTCATGGCCAGCTCGGTTTATTTCGAATACGCCAGACCCAGCAACAGCAAAGTTCATACCAGATGGAAGCGACTGATACTTTGCTCTTTCTGCATAAATGGGAGGAGTTTTTATCCCCAGCAGCTTGGCTACATCCAAACAACCATACCATTAATTAATCAATCAGTTAGAAGAAAATAAGAATATAAGAGTTTCCGTTATCAAGAGTTTCTTACCCATGAAATCAGTTTGCAGCATGCCGTTGGAAAATCTGCCTGTTGGAACTAGTGGCCATGTCAAACCGTATGGATAGTACCAATTTCGTGTCACATTTTTATCTAATTTTGGCAGATTTCCAGTATCCACGAATGAATCACCAAACACAAATAACTTGTATGGTTTATCCTCCGAACAATCCACGTACACAGCTGTATATTCAATGTAAAGAATGAGATTATAAAGTAATTAACATATATAAACTTATTAACATCAAACTTGCAAGGAGAAAACCTAAGCAACAAACCATTTATAAAAAGAAGGGCGGAGATGACACAGAGTAGAAATAGAGATCTCATGATTCAGCTGTGGATATTAATTTTACTGTTGTAGTGTCATGAATGGGATGTGTTGCTTATCTATATATAGAGACCAGTGAGTAATTGTTAGTTAGTTTTTTTGGGAGAATATGTGGTATTATTCAAGAAATCTTTAATAATTCATCTAACTAACATATCACTCAATTTTCGAATTCAAATTTCAAACCTATTTTGACTTATGTGTTCCGTTCTCTCCCCCGGTCCCATTGGCCCTCACTTTCTTTTTCTTGGTGCGTATGCATTTTAATTTTTTTCAGATTGGGAGCACGAAGAAAAATCTTTAAGATTCACTAATTCCAGATTGGTGTATACAAAAAAAATATATTTTCTAAGATATTGCGACAAAAAGTTAATTTTGTAAAAGAACAAAAGATTAACTTTGACAATTGGAAATATGAAGTTCGGGTTATAAAATTATCAGGATAATGGTTTTCTTGGTTCGCGAGCCATGTAGTGTCCTCTACTATCAAGTACTAGTTGTTTGCATAAACCATCGGTATTTTTTGATACCTATTAAGAACACAAGGATTCAAGGGTATGTTTGAATGTTTATATCAACTATGTGTCGTAGAATTGTCTTTTATGTGTATTTAATTAGTGTGAAATAAAATGATCTAAAATTTTATTTCATGAGTGGAATGACTCGATCCAAGATAAGTTATATATTATTATTTTAATATGATATTTCATAATTTGTTGGTACGAGGAAAAATTATACAAACTAATTACCTATTGGAGTTTACACTAATCAAAATCATTACACGTAAACACTAATTTTATTTTCTTTTTAGTTTTATCTTTTGTTTGTTACTTTTGCCGGAGAAAAGATTTATTAACATGCTTAAAAAAAATTGTGTTTACATGTAATGTAATACAACTAATACTAATTAACACATTATAACACTATTTACCGTTTATCACCATAATATAATATTAATTAACATTAACTTGACACCAATTACCTCTAACTAACATTAATCAACACTAAAGTAGCACTAATTATTGTTAATAACCACTAATCTAACACTAATCACATCTAAATACAACTAATTAGTACTAATTAAATATTAATTACCACTAATTAACACAATATAAACTTATTACCACTAATCACCACAAATACAACCATAGTTACCACTTACTAATACTAATTAATACTATCATAGCACTAATCACACTAATTAACAAATGTTCATCCAATACAAAACAAAGAGATGGGTTGGTCCGACATATTGAAAGGATATTTCTTGTTTTGATATGAGATATGCAATATAAAGTGATTCAGAATGAAAATAATCAAATACTAGATCTCATCTCATGCAATATGAGACAGTCTAGTATGACCAACCAAACACATATCAAAATAGGTTACTAAAATTTTCATAGAAGGGACAAGTTCGACTTGGGTAGATGAAAAACCTAGTTAAATTAGATTGGTTTGAAGTTGACTTAGTCTAACCCAATATACTACTTGGACTACTCAGGTTCAAATTGAGTCAAGAATTTGCTAGGCAGGTTTGCATCTAAAGCTAAATATAAGTAATAAAAAAAGAATTAGCACTGGGATCATTGAGTATTGAAATTCAGTCATAATCCATAAAATTAAACATGGAATATTTTGTCCAGTGGACTTTATCTCTTATCATTTTTGTTTTGCTTGTAAATCTGAGGAGGAAATCGTTTGGCACCAGCCTTACTCCTGCCAAAATGCACACTGTGTCTTCTTTTAACTCCGTTGAATCGTGTGATTAGTGCATGAGCATGATCCACTGTGGATATCAATATTACTGCTGTAGTTTTACAAACGGGATGTGTTGCTTATGCATATTTATACTATTATATGAAGAGGGACTTTTAATCCTTAAGCTGTTGTGTCATCTTTCTTCTTTTTTCTGTATATTTATACTATTATTTACCGAGCGTTAAAAAAAACACGGTCGAAAATCACTGTTCAATTGACTACATCTTGCAAACGGCAGGAGAAATGTCTAAGCAAAAATATGGAGATGAGAAGCAACAGATATATTGTGGACAATGAAGGCTTGGTGAAAAGTGTAAGATTGATTGATAGCAAATACAATTTTGATATACCAATTGAACAAAATATCACACATCTTTCATGTCAACAATAGGCGTATAGTTAGTCTGAAATGCTTGAAAGAAAGAAAATTTATACATACAATTTGCGTTTACATAGATTGTTAGGGAGGGAGAGAGATGCCTGAGATGCTTTTAAGAACCGGAAAATTTCACACGATCACCATCCACATATACCAGAAATAAGTCTGACCAAATGATGAGGATAATCACAACGGAAAAACTGCACAATCACCCCCCACCAGCGCCGGCTATTAAGATGCATATATCTCATTTAAAACCTCCAAATACGAAACATCAATCGAAAAAATTAATTAATGAAAAAAACACCATTTATTAATTTTCTGGATCTTAAATATATTGACTATGGAATTAGTGTGTAACTTATTTTGTTTCTCTTGAATACAACAGTCTTCCAAATTTACACATTCAAAAATAATATAAGTAGAAATTTAGTAAACAAATCTGCTAAATTATTATACAATCTAGTCTTCTAGACTATTAAATCACCACTCTTCGGAGCTCGTGAGAATAAAAGAATTTTAAAACAATGGGTTTAGTAATATTTTTTTTAACATAGTCACTACTCATTTTTGTAACACAAGCGACATTGTCTTTATATAGGACAATGAGAATATTCTCAATTATAATATCACATAACTACTAGATATGGTATATCAACAATCTAAGCCATACACATTCACGTAATATTTCATATAACGCGATTATCTCTAATTGGTTGGTTGAAGTTGTCAATAAAATCTATTTATAAACATTCAAAATATAGTTGTATCACCATAAAAATAAACATAACCAGTCTAAGACCTACATTATGTGAGTAAGATAAATAAGGGGCTGTTTTCTATCTAATTACATGTGTAAATTGGAGTGGGTTAGAAAGTAGGCACATAAGGCCTGACGTCGGTTTGAATGCAACGGAAAAGAAAGCCAACTGTGGGCCAATACCAGTGACTTGGCCCACTGCAAAGGTCAAAATAAAAACACATGGGCACGTCTTTTCATTTTACAGGCCATCCATCTCCCATCGTCTCCTTGCTCGAGCTCTGGAGCTTGGAGGCTCGCATGATCCCACGTCATTGCCATAGCTTGCAGCCATTGCCACTTGGCCATGCTGCTACGGAGCTTACCGCTTCCGTTGCTTGCCTACACCACCCACATCGCCGGAGCTCGCGTCGTTGTCGCCGCCGCTTGCGCGCGTCGCCGATGGGGGCCTTAGTCGCTGCGCTCACCCACATCACCATCAAACCGGAGCACAAGCCGCCATTGTCGCGCTCATCCCTGCAGCTAAAGCTGCCGCCACTTGCTTAGATCGCCCATTGAGGCTGCAGTTGCCGCTCACATCGTCACTACTCACCAACATCGCTGACGAACCCACACCGGTTTGGCTTACAGGAGGATTTGGGATTAGTCAAGAAGCAGTTTGGCTTCTTGGTTTTTTATTTGGGAAAATTGAGTTGTAATTGAAAATTACATACAAGGAAAATTAAATAAGTGAATTCTAAAGAATTCCCTTTGTATGCATAAACTTACACCTACTTTTTTATCACAAGTGAAAAAATATACATATAATCCAAACAGGATTTAAGTTTGACTGAATCAACAGGCCTGTCGTCCCCCACCCCACACCACACCATACCACACCACACCACACCACACCCACAAATAAATCACCTCTTAATCTCTTATATGTACTGTTGACTTCCAAAAATCTTGGCTAGCTAAGGTTACACATGGCCAAAAATATATTACAATTTTCTCCGGTGTATTACAATTTTCTAATAAGAACATTGGTGACTTTCTACGGTAATGTCTTTTTTCAACCATTTTCATAACTCAACGCGTCATGTATAAATATCCAATATTCAAACTATCAATTCCCATATTAGATATTTCACTAGTATTATGCAATAAATTTTCTCAAAAAAATGATGAGCTTTCAAGGCCTAGTTAATGCAAGATAAATAGAATAAAGGAATGAATTTTTGTGGCAAGAGAAAACCCTGGGTCTGAAAAACAAATAAATGGTAAATTTGTGTTGTTTGGATGAATTATATAAAAAGCACACGAAATTTGTTAAGAGGGAAAATATTTCTGGAACAGAGAGGGAGAGAGAGCCAGGGAGAGTGTGTGAGATAGATTGTCTTCAACAACACCTGTATGCTATAGCCTTAACTGGCCAGAAATCCAACCGTTCATCTCTTTCCACCTACAAC